>OX451741.1:736532015-737732015 GCA_948472305.1 Vicia faba
AGTTTGTACCACATTGACTGCCATTTGCTATGTCCAAGGACTCACGTGAGGAAGTGGAATTTTCTAGGACTAATGGCCAACGTGAGGAAAAGTTGCGCTAGAGTATTTGGACTTAAGAAATATCCCATGCAATGGAAATTCAAGTGAAAGCAATGGACCCGTGTAAGATTGTGAAGACACGTGCTTTGGTGTATGAAGAGGAGAAACTCCAAAACGTGATAACTCAATTAGGGGTGTGCAAAAAAACTGGTTTACACGAATCAATTTTAAAAATTCAGTGCACCAATTTTTATAATCCAATTTGTGTTGGATGTGAACCGCTCCAGATCCATTTTGATATCAAAACAAAAATCTGGTTTCCATTTTTGATAACCAGTTGTCATACATAAAACCAAATGTATATGATATTATTATTAGTGAATAAGATATTATTAAGACACAAGAAATTCAAATTCGTGTAAACCAATTTATATAATATTCAAATTGAAAATGAAAAACTAGTTTATATATTTTATTTTATTTATTATTAATTAGTTAATTAGAGTGGTGATTAGTTAAGAGAAGAAGAGCTTATTAAGTTAATTGTGATGAACGATTGTTAATCTGTGTTTTTTTGTTTAACTGTTATAGTGTAGCAATTGTTTTGAAGCCGATTTTGTCTTGGTTTTAGGATGCTTTGTTTTAGTTTTTTTGAGTTCTAGTTTTAGTGTTCTGGTGCAACTTTATCATAGATTAAAGTGTAATGTTTTTACTCTTAAATTGAATTTTATTTTTTTGCTTTTCAAAAAAATTGTGAAAAACGATTTGTGCTGGTGTTTGAATATAATAGTATAAAAATGACACATGCATTTGTATGTTGTTCCCTTCATTAACCTGCATTTTTTTTGTCTCTTCAAATTAAGAAAGATACAATTTCTTTATAAATCAATTTTGATTGAAAACCGGTTTAAACCGGTTTTGAACCGAATTGAAACCATTTTGTAATTTTAAATTGGTTATTATAAAAAATGGTTTAGTTTTAAAACTACAACCATTAAAATGGATTGGTTCTTAAAATATAGTAACCATGCACACCCCTAAACTCAATGTGAAGAAAAAAAAACCCTCCTCTGCGTCAAAATTTATCTATCCATCACCAGTGTTGACTTACAACGAAAAAGCAAAGTTGTACTTATTCCCTCAAAGAGAATAAAGAAACAGGTTTACAACGACCTTTAACCATTTCAACCGACCTAGGGATATGGCACAGTAGGTTAGACTTTTTTTTATTTTAAAAATATATGATTTTAGGTTTGACATAACTTTTGTTAAAATATAATTATGAACTGATGTTGTACAGGATGTTATAACATCTTGACCAACTGTCATGATAGGTTCTACTGTCATGTTTATCAAACAAATGTTGAGTCAGATGTCTTGACATCTTAGCCTGTTATGTAGTATGACTGCTGTTATATCTCTTGAAATATTTGATTTTATTTTGAGTGATCCTTTTAGACATATCTCATTATTTTGTGCAGGTCAATGAGATTTATCAGGAACAAGTGTAAATTTGATTTGGTTTCATTAAAAATGATCTTGGAGACTTTTTAAGAAACTTTAAAAGATTTGTTCCTATTTTTGTGTGAAGATCTCACAGCTGATTTTAAACAGAATATTGAATTTGATTTGAAGAGTCAAAGCCCATACTGCAAGAGTTTATAAATAAGGACTTGCTAAACCTAAAATAGCAAGCGTTCACATTGAAGAAACAGTAGGTGCAACATAAGGATTATGGTTTTGAGAGTCTTTTAAGGTCTTTGTGTTTTTGTTATTTGTATGCAATTCACGTATCTTTAGATACATTAAGGTAGACCGATTGTTCTCACTCATAAGCTTTTAAGCAAAGAGTTGAGTATTGTTCTTAGTTGATGCTTTTAAGAAAATCTAAGTATTGTATTAGAAGTGTGATCTTTTATTTGTTTTTTGATTCTTGTCACTTGGATTGTGACTGTAGGTATCATTGTGGTGATTAAAAGTGAGAGCGGGATCTCATATCTAGAGGTGTCTGGGTAGAAATTGTACAAGGTAGTGATTAGGAGAGAAGTTGTAATTTAGAGTTGGTTTAGCTTTGAACTAATAATATTATAGTGAATATCCTTCCTGGTTGGGTAGCCTCCAGAGTAGGTGGCGTTGCACATAACTGAGTTAACAATTGATTGTGTTGTTTAAATTTCTGCAATTTATTTTTTTGCACAATCTCCAGATTTAGCAAGTGTTCTGTCAATAAATGTTCTAACATCTATCTTGATATTCTGTAGTGTACGGACATCAGTCTTAAACATCTGTATTGCAAGTGTCAGAATTTCACTTTTCTCCATTACCATTACCTTTTTAAATTAACTCTTCCCAACCATATGCAAAGAGATATGTGCCTTGTAATTTAGAGACCAAGTCACCATCATCTTCAACCTCCATGAAAGACAATTTTTCTTCTTCCATAAACACATATTTTGAACGATAAGAAACCACACAACCTCCTTAACCTTGACAACTACTTCCTTATTAAGCAAAGGAATTGAAACCCCCAAACCAACACCGCCTTACAAAGCATTAGATACATTCACACTGCCAACGTCTCATTTATCGTAACTGGCAAAAAGTATGAGAGTCACCACCATTAATTTTTATCCTAAGACAGGAATTATAACGGAATAATCCTAATTGATGATATAGAGATTCTAAGCCTTGACTCACTTTAGACGAAGAGAATGTGTTAGGCATCCTTCATCTACCTTGTTCATAAGGATACTAGGGTTTAGGTTTAAGGTTTAGGAATAGGGTTTAATTTTTTAACTAGGGGAACTCGTCACGGTTTTTAAGTCGTATGCCTATGTATCCTCTTATGAGGAATCAAAGTCTCAATTCGTCGTTCATAGTGTTTGGTTAGTTTTTTTTATGGACTATGGAAATATTTTGAATTAATCATTGAACTAAGTATGGGTTGAAAATTGCGTAATCATAGACATAATTCGTAGTTAATTGATAACACGAAAAGTTATAGCATTTTCCACCCAATTTACATAGATAAAACTTCTGATTCTTCGTTTATTATGTCATATTTTATCTCTATTTGTAGTATTTGCAGCATATTTCAGGTACTTAGCTTTTGCAAAGCATAAATGAGAAAGGGAAGAAAAATAATGGAAAAATGAAGAAGAAATGTCCATTTAGCAACACATTCTGTACAAGAAGGCGTGTCTCCCGTCAAAAATTGTAAAAGTGTGTTCCTTGGCACACTTCATGTCCCGACCGACACGAATTCAAGATTCATGCCTCACGCCACAGCGCACATGACGCTCGTGACAACCCATATAACTGCTACGGAAATATCTCCACGAAGCGGACAAAGCAGGGAGTTGGCTGGAATTTCTCCACGATTGAAGAACGAGGATCAAGGGGATTCTTCCTATTTTTGCTCACCATTTGGGAATCTATAAAAAGAAGTAAATTACCAACTTTAAACGTCTCTGAAGCCTTGCACCAATTTTATTGTTTCTTCTACTTACTGCAATTTCTCTATTTTTCTAGATTTTACAATTTTCGTTTATTATTCCAGTTTTGTAGTTTTTGTTATTTTAATTTCCAGTTTGTTAGAATTCCTGTAAGCATAGAAAACCCTCACCACTAAAGAAGTATTTCTTCACATCAGAGGAATACCACAACTTTAGTTTTCTTCCTAACTTCCATAATTCGTTTAGGTTCATTTTTATTAATTCAAGACATTTTATTACAAGTCAATCCTGTCGGCTTGTGGATGATACACACTGCTCAATTATTTTGCTTCAAGTATTTATTTCAGGTTCCTATTCGAAGTATAATTTATTTATTCTTACCGTGTATGTGTTATTAAATTTATATTTTAATTTTATGTTATCCTGTAATAAAATTATGTCTGGATAAATTCCCTGCTACCCGTATGTGAAATCTTAAACCGAAGGGATTCGGTAATTAACTGACATTAATATTTTATAAAAGCATTTTTCTGGGTTTGATTTCCAATTTGGATATTTTATTGTATTTGTACGAGAGTAAAAGACAGTCTAAGGTTAAAATTAATAGAGCGAGAGTTTGAGGTTTTAACCATATAATGGTTATCAAACATTAATTTTAAAAACAACGAGAGCGCTTTAAAATTAATTGGACTCTATTTTTTTCAAAAAATACTTTTGAATTTTAAATGAAACAGCGAGAACGCTCATTTGAGTTTAATATTATGACTTGAATCGATAGAACGAAAGTATGAGACAGGGGTTTTTAAATAAATAGTTTCTATTAAACAATGTTTTAATACTCAAAACAATGCCAATGACTTATTGAATCTCTGAAGTTGACAAATTACATACCGTTGTCTCGTTATTAATTATTAGATTTGTTAATTCCCGTTTAAACTTAAGCACTCAAATTTTATAATTAGCCTTAGCTTTATACAGTGACCTAAAGATAACAGTAGTTTGATCATCAATCCTTGTGGGTTCGATATCTTTTAAAACTACGCGATAAGACTGTGCACTTGCAGTCGCTACACCCAATAGACTCATAAAGTCGTGATCAAGTTTTTGGTGCTGTTTCCGGGGATCTGATTTAGTGAATACTATAAATCCCTTATTATGCAGTATAGACTAAGGAAACCAATTTTATTTTATTTTTATCCGTTGATTGTATGCCAAGCACTCGCTCTCAAGGCAAGGAATTAGAGCAACCAATCGATGAGGTCGAGCATTTTGTTAATATAAGACGCCGAATTAGAGAGTACCAAACCAAATACAATCTTCCCGAACTCAATCTTCCTAAATATTCTCTTTCTGACCCAAGAATGGATGGAGGACCCCAAAATCTCCCTCTGAAGGATTATGCTGCCCCATCACAAGAGGAACCCCACAACAGTATTGCTGCTCCTGCCATCGCACGAAACAATTTCAAGTTAAAACCTTCATTATTGTAAGCTGTCAAACAAATCCAATTTTCAGGATGTCATACGGACGACCCAAACCTTCATTTGTCTATATTTGTGCAATATGCAGACATAGTGAAAGCAAATGGTGTCAGCCCTAAAGCAATAAGACTTTGTCTTTTTCCTTTCTCATTACGAGATAGAGCTAGAGCATGGCTCCAGTCTCTACCATCCAACTTTGTTACCACATGGAACAAATTTAAGAAAGTTTTCCTAGCGCGATATTTTCTGCCAAGTAAGACGACTATGCTAAGAGCCAATATTAATGTTTTTAAACAAAAGGAAAGCGAATCTCTCTTTGAAGCACGGGAAAGATACAAAAACATGTTGCGACTCTAACTGCATCACAATCTAGAAGAATGGATGATAATCCACATCTTTTATAATGGTCACTTGTACAACACAAGACTAACGATTGACGCAGTTGCTGGTGGTGCACTGATGGATAAATCGTACCACGATGCCTATCAACTTATCAAAACTATGGCTCAAAATCACTATTAATGGGGGAGCATTAGAACCATGATGGAGAAACCTCAAACAAAAGGCTGTATGCACGAAGTTAGTGGCTTATACCAAGTTAACTCTAAGGTAGAAGCCCTTACCCAAAAGATAGAAAGCTTGACCACAACTCCCGCAGCGACCGTGGCTGCAGTAGCTCAAGCCTGTGACTTATGCAGACTTCACGCGCATCCTGCACCCGAATGTCCACTCTTAATAAGAATACCAGTTGATCAAGTAAACTATGCTCAAGGAAATCCCTAAGGAAATAACTATAACCGTTCTTGGAAGAATTATCTGAACTTCTCATACAAAAGCAACAATGCTTTGTACGCACCTTGGCAAGCTCCTACTACACCTCCAAGATTTCAGAAAACCACCTAAAGTGTCTCAACTATCCTGAATATGCCTAGGAAGTCCAACATTGAAATAATGATACAAAACTTTGTAGCCACCCAAGCTCAAACTAATAAGGATTTCATGAATCAAAATATTCACACCAATGGGAAAATCAAGCAACTGACGAATAAGATTGATGCTCTTGCCACACACAACAAAATATTAGAAACACAAATCTCCCAAGTGGCTCAAAAGCAAGCATCTACAGCTGCTCCAACTAGAACTTTTCCTGGGCAACCCCAAACAAATCCAAAGGGACATGCTAATGTCATAACACTTCGGAGTGGGATAGAACTAGACAGACCAACTAAACCTAGAGTCGAGAAACCAACCATGTACCAAAAACATGGAAAAGGAACTGAGAAGGAAGTTAAATCGATGGAAGTAGAAAAAGAAAATGATAAAGATGTCATGGAAAAAGAAGAACCCTATGTGCCTCATCCACCCTATAAACCACTTATTCCATATCCTCAAATATTTTCCAAGTCTAAAAATTTAGGGCAATTTAAGAAATTTGTTGAACTTTTGAAACAACTTAACATTACCATACCTTTTACAGAAGCTATCATAAAAATACCCTCCTACACTAAATTTCTTAAAGAAATCTTATCCAATAAGAAAAAGCTTGAGGATAATGAAACTATACTTCTCACTGCTGAATGTAGTGCTATAATCCAAAACAAAATGCCTCATAAACTTAAGGACCCAGTTAATTTTTCCATATCTTGCGTAATCATAAAGTTTGCCATAAACAAAGCATTATGTGATTTAGGATCCAGTATTAGTCTAATGACCTTATCAATTTGCAAGAAACTCAACAAGGGAGAACTAAGACCAACACAGATGTTCGTACAATTATGAGATCGATCAATGAAATTTCCTTTAGGTATGTTTGAAAATGTTCCTGTATGTATAGGAAAATTCTATATCCCCGCTGATTTCATAATCATGGACATTAAAGAAGACTACAACAATCCTATTATATTAGGTAGACCATTTCTAGACAACTGCAAGAGCCATCATATATGTTAAAAATGGAAAACTGACTTTCGAAGTCGGGGAAGAAAAAGACGAATTCATCGTGTCTAAATTATTTAAGCCACCAGTCATTGACGATTCATGGTATTTCTTAGATGAAATTGATAAATGCGTAAAAGAATTGGAGAAACAAAAAACCACTTATTCAAAAGTATTTAAGATTCCTATACCTCCAATTCTCGAAGATGATAATTGGTGCTCTGAATATCAAGATGAAAATTTGAGTGAATGCCTAGCTCTAACTCCTAATCATATACCTTTGCTAAAGAAACCACCCATAGAACTCAAAACACTACCCAAAGACCTAAGGTTTGAATTCCTAGACACAAAACTTAAACGACCAGTTATAGTCAATGCAGACCTAGAACAAATAGAAACTGAAAAATTATTACGTGTCCTAAGAAAATACCCAAACGTTTTAGGATATACATCTAAGATCTAAAAGGAATAAGCCCTTCTATCTGCATACACCGTATAATACTGGAAGAAGACTGCAAGACCTCTAGGGAACATCAAAGAAGAATCAATCTTATTCTGTGTGATGTAGTCAAAAAGGAAGTAGAAAAGCTATTAGAAGCATGAATCATATACCCAATATCTGATAGTAAATGGGTTAGAACAATACATGTCGTACCTAAGAAAGGAGGTGTTACAGTTGTAAGCAACACTAAAGGAGAATCCATAGCACAACAAACTCACACCAGGTGGAGAATGTGCATCGATTATAGAAAGTTAAACAAAGCCACTCGTAAAGATAATTTTCCTTTACCTTTCATTGATCAAATGCTCGAACGGCTAGCTAAACACTCTCACTTATTCTATTTAGACGGTTATTCCGGATTTTTCCTAATTTCTATCCATCCTGACTACCAGGAAAACACAAATTGCACTTGTCCTTATGGTACGTTTGCCTATCTACGAATGCCATTCGGATAATGTAATGCCCTTGTAACATTCCAGAGATGTATGGTGTCCATCTTCTCTGATTTTCTAGATGGTATAATGGATGTTTTTATGGATGACTTCTCCGTTTGTGGAGAAAGTTTTGAAGGATGTCTATCGAACCTTGAAATGTTACTAAAAAGATGCGTAAGTGTAAACCTCATGCTAAACTGGGAAAAATGCCACTTCATGGTCCGAAAAGGAATTGTCTTAATGCACATCATATCTGATAGGGGAATTGAAGTCGATAAAGAAAAGAACAAAGTTATAGAAAATCTTCAACCACCCAAAACTGTTAGAGAAATAAGAAGTTTTCTAGGACACGCTGGTGTTTATCGGTGTTTCATTAAAGAATTCTCTATGATAACCAAACCTATAACCGAACTGCTAATGAAACATGCAGAGTTAATTTTCACCAACAAATGCTTGGACGCGTTTACAACAATAAAAAGGCATTCATTTCAGCTCCTATTATGCAACCTTCTGATTGGAACGAACCATTTGAAATAATGTGTGATACTAGTTACTATGCCGTAGGTGCAGGTCTAGGACAGAGAAAGGATAAAAAGCTTCATGCAATCTACTACACAAATAGAACACTAGATCATGCCCAGACAAATTATGCCACAACATAAAAAGAATGGTTAGCTATTGTGTTTGCTTTAGATAAATTTCATTCTTACTTTGTAGGAGCATGAATAATTATCTTTACCGATCACACTGCAATCCAGTACCTCTTAAGTAAGAAAGATGCCAAACCAAGATTACTAAGGTGGATCTTACTTCTACAAGAATTCAATTTAGAAATCAAAGACAAGAGAGGCACTGAGAATGTAGTAGCTGACCACCTATCCAGAATAGAAGGAATTAAACCATATCATGTACCCATCAATGATGATTTTCCCTACGAACGCCCTGTAGCCCAATTAGAATTGGAAAGTAGTACAACCAAATGCCCTATGACTTATGAAGACACCAACACAAACGAAATTATGGAAGTAGTCTGCACTAAAACCATGCTGCCATGGTATGCCGATTTTGTCAACTACTTGGCTGTTGGGGTGCTTCCACCTGATATGACTTAACAACAAAATAAATTCTTTCATGAAATTAAACACTATTATTGGGATAAGCCTTTGCTTTTCAAGAGAATCGCTGATGGTATTTTCTGTCGATGTGTTCCCAGAAATGAAATTGAAAACATAATTTTCCACTGTCATGCTGCTCCTTATGAAGGACATACCAACACTTCAAAGACCTGTGCTAAAATATTACAAGCTGGCCTCTATTAGCCTAATTTGTGGAAATATGTCCATTTTGCGGTTAAAAATTTCGACCAATGCCAACACACTGGAAACATCTCTAGACGTGACGAGATGCCTCAAAAGGGTATTCTAGAAGTTGAAGTCTTTGACATATGGGGAATTGATTTCATGGGACCCTTCTCGTCTTCCTTTGGAAATCACTACATACTAGTTGCTGTCGACTATGTTTCAAAATGGATTGAGGCTGTAGCCTCTCTAACAAATGACGCACGAGTAGTAGTTAGGCTTTTTAAGAACATAATCTTCCCAAAATTCGGTGTTCCGAGACTCGTCATCAAGGATGATGGATCCCATTTCCTTTCCAAAATATTAGAAAAATTATTAGAAAAGTATGGAGTCCTACATCGTGTCGCAGCACCTTATCATCGACAAACAAGTTGGCAAGTAGAGGTCTCCAATAGAGAGATTAAGCAAATCTTAGAAAAAAAGGTAGCAACCTCTAGGAAAGATTGGTCATCTAAGTTACATGAAGCTCTATGGGCATATAGGGCGGTATATAAAAATATGATAGGAACCATGCCATTTAAATTAGTCTATGGAAAATCATGTCATCTGCCCATAGAAATTAAACATAAAGCTTATTGGGCTATTAAGACCCTTAATTTAAATTACACTGCCGCGGGTGAGAAAAGAATCTTAGATATCCACAAACTTGAAGAACTTAGACTAGAGGCTTACGAGAATACTCAGATTTATAAGGAGAGAACTAAAAAATGGCATGATAAACGAATATTTAGGAAAGAATTCAATGAAGGCGATATAGTACTCCTATTTAATTCTAGACATAAATTATTTCCGGGAAAATTTCGCTCTAGATGGTTTGGTCCCTACGAAGTCACTAAGGTTTTTCAAAATGGTGCAATAAAAATTAAGGGAATGTCTAGTAAACCTTTTTTCGTCAACAAACTGCGTTTAAAGCATTATCATTGCATTTATAATAAGGAATATCACACAACATTTAGGCTAGATGCGCTGCCACCCCACTCATTAGACTAACCACCATGTTATGTCGAGCTTACGACTTTAAACAAAACGCTTATTGTGAGAAAACCCACTTTTTAGTCTTTTCTTTTTGCTTTGTTATTTTTAGTTTTTAATTTATTTTCTTATTTTTGGTATTTATTATTTCTAATCTTATAAAATTACGCAGTATTGTTTCTCTAATTTTACCCTCTACTAACTTAATTCTAACTGTCAACCTACTTCAGGCTAACTTTACTATTAGCTAACTGTACTAACCACGACGACTCTGGTTGACACTATGGGCATTATTTTTAGAGGAAGAATCAGCATAGGCAATTTGAGTCTTTATCTGATAGGGAGATATAATTGAGTGTGTACCCTAACGGACCTGCTATGATCACATTAGGAATCTGAGACAATGTCTAGTTCCTATTAAGCCAAATAACCTGGGACACATCTGCCCTATGAAGAAGGTTTAGTTCCTACCGTAGATTAATCCTAGAGTTTCTAAGCTCTCTTGTCTACAAACCAAACCATGGTCTAGGGTTTAATAGAGTACTAATTAGGTTTAGGATGTTTAATATTGAATACACCTATACCCATAGGGAGATGGCAAAACTATTAGGATTTCCACATGGCCTAGATGAATTCACAGTAATCCAAGAAGAACTTTTCGATATGAATGACCTAGACTATTTCTAGTGGGATATTACAAGTATAAGTAACCCTCAGCCTCATGGAATTCAGTCAAAAACATTCATAACCTAGCCTTAATATATTTTCATAAAATCCTAGCACACACCCTCTTTGGTAAGCTAGAAAACATAACCACAATATCTAGAGTCGAGCTTTTCATTATGTTCTGTGCTTCGCAAAACCGTCCCATAAACAGAGCTACCTTTATGATAGCCAACTTTCACTGTCTTGAGAGAGCCGTCCATGAACCAATCTTGATAGGTGGCTTAGTAACCATGATAATAAATGCTACCGGCTTAAGACAACCACTGGTAAACCCTTGTCCCTCTAGGTAGATTTCAACCAATGAATATCAATTTTTGTTTCAATAGGGGAATAATTGGAAACCTAGGCCCAGGTAAGTTTGAACTGCTCATTAACAATCAGTTAATTCCCCTTTTTACCCTGCCTGGCCCTAGGAATGGTGTGCATGACAGGAACAACTGGTTATATGATTGGGCCGAACCACACATTTCACCACCATCTACTCCTGAGACACTCATGATTTATGACCACCTTGACTCCTTCCTATCTGATGAGTAAATTAACCCCGAAACTCCTCCTTTTTACCATCATTCTCCTTCTCCCAATCATGTTGACTCAAACACCTCCTCCGCTCCAGTTGCTACTCCACCTCCCGTATTTGATGAAGGGCCTACTATAAATGCTTTACAATCTGAGCTTGATTTGTTAAATATTGAGTTTATTATTATGAGGATCGACTTCCATTCTTTCATGGATGTGGTAGTCGAACAATCGGACCATCTTTACCAGCATATCTACTTCTCTTCTCTTCTTAACAATCAGCATGGCTAATTTTTCGAACTTACTGCATATCTTCTTTTCACATTTAAATATTGCGGACAATGTTTTGTTTAAGTGTGGGGAGAAGAATTATTAGATAAGAATTTTCATTATTTGCTATTTCAATTTCTTAAGTACAATTTTTACTATTATTTTCTATTTCAATTTCAAAAGTATAATTTTTATCATTTATTTTATGTTCAATTAAATATTTGTTTAGTTTTTCATTCGTTTACTTGTGGAATTTACATTACATTACTCTTCATTTAATGCACTATTATTACTCTTCCTTGCTATCTCTTATGAGGAACCGAATAGTTACGAGGGACTTTATGCATCATCCATTTATAATCCCGCTATCAGGTATTTTCACCGAGTCATCTCCAACACTATTTTTGAGAGGATTAACAAAAACAAAGTTAATTCTAAAGAATTGTTCATCCTCCATTGTACCTTCACTCTAAACCAAAAGATCAATGCGAGCACATTCCTTATGTCACATATTTAGTATTTGTGTACAAGATGGTCTATGCCTTTCTACTTTAGAGGGCTAGTTACCTCTATAGCACCTGGCCTGCGCCTCGAGGACAAGCTTGCAAATCTTTCTCCACTTCCGCCCACGTTCATTGACATCAAAAACTGTCGGGGTGGCCACTTGATTAAGGTTAGAGGAGATGGTAGGTATAATATGATGGTGCATAGAAGAGTTATCCCTAGTGTCATTTTGCCAAACATTGCACTTACTGATATCACAAACATGGAAAAGTGGCTTTATGACTTTAATTCTCCTTCCCCTGCAGATAATGCGTGAAACAACCAAGGGAATGCCCAACCTGGTGAAATGGAGCAAGAACTGGAACAAGGGAATACTGAACAACAAGATCCTTCTAAAAACATTGCAAGCACGTCCACAAGACCCAGAAGGAGACGCGAAAGAGCATCACCCTCAAATGATGACATTATGGCTGCCATCATGAAACAAGATGAGAGAGTGCAAGCTATGAAGAACAATCCAAATGCCATGATGCAACTTATGCTAGCTATGCAGACTCAGCAGCAAGGTTATGATGAAAGAAATGAGTGCTGGGCTGCAAGGATGACCGAGGAAATGGCAGCCTTAATTGTACACATGGATGATTTTCAAGAATATATTTACCATGTGGGTATGTCTCATCCTCTAGTTGGGCATGATGGACGTGGCCGAGCACGAAGGCGAGGAAGAGGACGCGATAATGAGCAAGAATAGAATGATTTTTGCCTCTCTTCTCATTTCCTTTTTGTTTTTAAGAATTGAGACACTGCATATTTCAGGCTTAAGGGAGCTAGTTAGTTTAGGATCACATTATTGCTTTCTTAGTAGATCTTTCGTTCCCATTTCTATTCCTTGTAATTAAAAACATCTTTGTACTTTTGAGTTCATTTATGCAATTTTTTTGCTATTATCTAATTTCCCCACTTTCTTGAGCCATAACAAAAAATTTGTTCGTTACTTGTATAACCTGACGCATTCAAAGAGTATACAGGTTGCTCACTTTTTAAAGATATATGAGAAACCTTGAGTGAAACATAAGTACGATGGCTACCGTCATAACACTCTAAATCCCCAAATTGCTCTAGATCGATTTCAATACCCTTTATACGGAAACCTTAAACTTAGTTTTAAAGTAGCCCCGAGTAGTTTATTTAGCAGTCAGCACCGTCTTAAACACAAACTACGTAGGGAGTTGATGAATATAAGTGAATGATCCAGAGTATTTAAAAGATACAAGTTTTACTATAAGAAAATAAGGAATGTAACAATTAAGTTACGCGACCCTCACCCGGTCACTTAATCCAACGAATGCAGAACATACATTATATAACATAGAAACCCGTTGTTGGTTGGTTCAGAGGTGTTTGGTACTGAAATTGGTAGGGAGAACTACGATCCGATCCCCCATAACTTGCAATTGCGTGAATTAAAGGAGGTTATCGCATTTATGTCCCAAAACCTCATGCTTAAAAGGATTATAATCACTAACCGGCTACTCTACTATGTGCATGTAAAGATAAAGAGCTTAATGTGATTGCACTAGAATGAAAACATGTTAAATTTAGAGAAAACAATTAGGTTGAGCTATAATGGTATGACTGGAATTGGTATGCACAATGGGGGGCATTTAGTGTTATTACTGTATCTTTTGTGTTATGTTGAGTTTATGTTTCCGCAAAAACATTGGCAACCTCTTACGAATCGAATTGCATCATGTATTTGCTTTTAACTCATGCTTTATTATTGTTATATTACTATTTGGCTTGAGGAAAAGAAAAGATTCAAGCTTAGGGGAGTTTGATAACACGCAAAGTTATAGCATTTTCCGCCCGATTTACATAGATAAAACTTCTGATTCTTCATGCCTCTTGCAAGACCATTTGAAGGACAAGCTTGATGGCCCATTCGAAGGAATTACAAAGTCCACCTTAAGGCATGTTTTGGTGACCCATCGAAACTCCTTCGTTTGGCTCCTTCGAAGGATACATAAAAGTGGCCCAATCGAAAGACACTTGTTGAAGAAAAATCAAATAATATTGTTGATAGAAGAATCTGGTCGAAGAAAGGTCAAAATGAGAGATTGAAATATTCAAAGATGCTTGCTACCAAGTTCAGGCCTGGTACACTGGCCAAAACTACTGCACAATAGTCCTGAAAAACTTCCCCATTCTTGCACCAAAATAGAATACAAGGCATTGTCTCTCGAAAGCTACAAGTAGTAGGTTACTCAAATTGTTCAAACTTTTTGTTTTCCCTCCAAAAGCTTCAACCAACTTTTCCTATAAATAAGAGGCTCCAACACATGTTGAAGGAGGACTTTTGGCCAGGGGAACGAATCTTCAAATTTCTCAAACGCCATAAAGATCTCAAGCACTTAAACACTTGTCAACATAAACCCCAAATTCAAACACTTGTCTCCTTCGAATCTGAAACATCTCTGTACCTAGTTACCCTTCGAATCCAGTAGGAGGAACCTCACATTTATTCTTCTCTTTCGAATCCAGCATCAAAGGCCTAACCTCTGGTCCCTCCCTTCGAATCTAGGAGCGCTCAAGGCAACCACCTAAAGGCCCAACACACGTCCCAGCCTCAAGCAAGGTAAGTCATCCTTAACCTTGGATCCTTCGTATCTAGCACAACATGTAAATAAAATTCCTTTTCGTTTCAAACATATACACATCATTTGTTTCCCTTTAGTTTACATCCTTTGAGTTTGTTTTTATTGCATTTCCTTTTGGTTTTGTTCTTTGGTTTGGTACAAATGCTTTAGAAACTAACCTGGCCCTAAGATAATGCTAGCATGGCCTTAGGCCATGTTGCTATTTAATGTCTCAAACGAAAGAAACAGGAAACAGGAAGTAGGAAACGAAGCCTTTAGCTTCCATACTAACCTCCAGGTCAAACGAAAGAGGCAGCCAGAGGGCACACTATGCTAACTTCCAGGCCAAGACGAAAGGCACTCCCTCACTGCTTTCAACCCCAAATCGAAGGAGGCAGAAAGGTAGATTGCATCTTGCACTGATTCACGGCCCAGTTGAAAGGCACAACATGCTGACCCCCAGGTCTCAGTCGAAAGTCACGCCTTCACCCCTTTCAAGCCAAATCGAAGAGAGCCAGAAAGTGCAGAATCAAAGGGTTTTCTGCTTAAATCAAAAGACCCATTTTTTCTTGCTTTTATTTTATTTTTGCCTTTATATTTTCATGCAATTCAATATGGTTGTAATAGTGTAGGATTTTATCTTTCTGCATTTTATTATTTTTTGTATGATTGCTAGTAAAATAGGGTATGTATGGCAAGATAAAAACAACAAGTAGATAACCCCTAATCAAAAACTAAATGCATGAAAATAAAACACACTATTCACACATGCATCCTTAGGGTAATCTCACTTTTTGCCTCGAAAAATAGTCATGTCCCTAGAATATGTGTGTTTTAGCAAAGACCCTCGATAAAATATCGTAGTTCCTCGATGACCCTCAATGTTGCCTTCGGTAAACGATGTACTCCCTAAACGACATTGCTAAAACGTCCCATAGGTTTCCTTCTATGACTATACAAACGTCCCATGCCCGTCCCTTCACATCCAATGATGGGGCTTCTTACCAAATCAATGGTAAGATAACAACATCTAAAGGAGGAGGAAAAGAACATTTAAGACCTTTTGAGTAGTTAGGTTGCTCCTAGTTGCTCGCTTGCTCACAATAAAAACATTTTATACACCAACACTCTCATTTTGAAACATTTTCAAAAGACAACACTTTGTACACGTTCTTATAGAAATGAGAGTCATTACAAAGACACCTTTTCAAAATCACTTTCAAAAATACATTCCACAAACACGTCTCTGAACTATTTTCCAAATAACACTTTGTACGTGGTCTTATAGAAACGAGAACCATTACAAAAAAGTTTTCAAAATACTTTTAAAACTCACACCATAAGCACATTTTCAAAAGCAAGTGATCTAAGAAGCAACTAAGTGCCCGTAGATAACTACGGAATAAAAGGGTGCTAATACCTTCCCTTTTCATAACTTACCCCCCGAACTCAAGAAAACAATCTCAAAGGTCTTTCCTGTTCTTTTCAACCATTCCTTATTGGATAAAAGAAAAGTTGATGGCGACTCTTGCTATCCACAACAATTGCGATCAAACGCAAAACACCCAAGTCAGTTCTCCCACCGTGTTACAGAACTGGCGACTCTGCTGAGGAATCAATTAATAATGGGGTTACCTTAGGGCTAGATCACCTTTACATGCTTCCTTGTTTGACTTGCATGCTTTACATTGGTTCCTTGTTTGGGTTTGTTTTGATCCTCTACCCGGATATAGGGAACCTTTTAGGTAAGTAGCAATAGATTGTGGAAACTGTGCGGGGTATACCGACATGGTTAAATAAATAGCTATGTTAGTGTGACACATTTGTTGGTGCCGGTATCCCTTGAGTAGTCAAGGAGAATACGGGGCCACTGTGTGGTGTCATGAAGCACTAACTGGCCTTAGAACTTTAATTGAACAAATTGGCCATTAGGAAGTAGTGAGATAGTCGACTTTAGTGCAGTCCAAAGTTAGTTGCTACTCGATGCTACGCTCATTGAGATTGGACTTTCGGGACATTTCTGTCGCCATTAAAGAGGCTTGCGCTGAAACAATGCCCGATGAAGAAAGATCAATGATATTGAGATCCCCTAGAACCCGGTTAATATTACTAGGACAGGTTGAGCCATCTAAACCACAAGAGGGTACTTACCTACAAACTCCATGCAAACCTAAACCTAATGACTTGTCTGCTTTGTGTATATATGACTATTTGTACATAACATATTGATTATTATGCATACTTGTACATAACATCATTACATCATACTATAGCATTTTTAATAGCCATTTCAAGGATTTTGAGGGCCTTTGATGTAGGGTCACGTTGAACCAGACGTCTATCAAGGAGCAAGAGGATTTATTTTCCTCTAACCAAATGCCGTAAAAACCAAAGCACGGTAACTTGAGTCAATGGCTACGAAGCACTTGACATGGTGAGCTCAATTCTCGTGGAAGGACGCCTACCGATACAAATTTATCCAATCAAGTTGTAAGTAACTTCTAACATCTTCTAATGTTTACCCAGCAAGATCCTTGAAAACATGCATCCACATACCAAGCATGATATCATGACAGGTTTTTCCCATACAGGTCTCCTTACCTTCCTACTGTTTATTTCAGTAAGATGGATATGGACCAAATGGTGAAGGATCTCCAAGCACAAAATTCCCAATTCCAACAAATGTTCCTAGCTATGGCTAAGGGGCAAGAGGACCTGAAGACTCTTCTTCTCAAAGACAAGAAGAAAAAGTCAAAGAAGTCAGTAGGCGTCCTGAATTTGGGAAGAAGACTTAAAGGACCAGTCAAGAGAGCTTTAGATATCTCAACTATATCCAATGAGGGGAATAGTCATGAAGAAGATAACAGTTTGGGGATTGATGAAGTTGAAGCTGACTACTCTGAGGAACAATATCCTCCCGCTGATGATAAATACAAACAATTTGAGGATTGCCTCAATGCTATGGAGATTCAACAGATACCTGGATTTGACTTTGAAGAGTTAGGTTTGGTTTCCAGAGTGGTCGTCCCACCAAAGTTCAAAATCCCCACCTTTGCCAAGTATGATGGGATATCTTGTCCTAAAATGCATGTGAGGTCATATGTCTGCAAGATTCAGCTTCACACTGCTGACCGGAAGCTTTGGGTCCATTTCTTCCAGGAGAGTTTAGATGGCACACAGCTGGATTGGTTATATCAGTTAGAAAGAACCGACATTCACATATGGGAGGATTTGGCTGCTGCTTTCTACAAGTAGTACCAATAGAACTTTGATCTTGCACCAAATCGTGTGCTATTAAAAAATATGACCATGCGTTCCAACGGGGGCTTCAAATAATACGCCCAAAAGTGGAGAGACTTGGCAGGCAGAGTGCAACCACCCTTAACTGATAGGGAGGTAATTGACATCTTTATGGTAACTTTGACGGGACCTTTCTTCAATCACCTAATCGGAAGCTCCTCGGCCAGGTTCACCGAGCTAATACTGACTGGTGAAAGGGTCGAAGCTGGCATCAAAAGCCGAAATATCCAAGGAGATACATCCTCTGACACTCAGAAAAAGCCATACAATGGGAAGAAAGAGTCCAATACTGTTTACGGCCAAAAGGGTCATAACAAAAGCAACCACGATCAACACATGGGTGAAATCCTGATCTCTAATCCTACACATGTTTAACAAAGACAGGGTAATCGGCGTAAGATAAAATACCAAGAAAGGGAGTACGCTAACATTAACATGCCATTGTCTCAAGTGTTACAACATTTATTGAAGGTGAAACTAATCACACTAAAGGATCCTCTTCAAAACCCTGATACCTCCTCTCCCAAGTAAAATCCAAATGTAAGATGTGCCTACCATTCCGATAGCCCTGGACACGACAACGATAGTTGTTGGACTTTGAAGAACGAGATTCAAGACATGATTGATGCTAAGGAGATTGGGTTCGACCCTCCAGAGGATTTTAATGTGATCACTGCTCCTACGCCAAATCATTGAGGGCGTCCTGTTCAATTTGAATTTTCAATTGTAATCTCTTTTGTTGTTCAAACATTTATCTATCAATGTCAATCTCTGTTTCATTAATGCATTGCATATTTTTGTCTTGAATCAATCCATTCGTTTTTACTATATTTAAACTATGATTTTTACTCCCTTTATGATATTTAACTCTTGTTTTAAGAGTTGTAAGCCTTTAGAGGGAGGATGACGAAAACAATGGCATTATCTCATACAGTATGCATTTGGACTTACTTTGCTGATGATGTACAAACATTCTTTCAATTCCTAAACACCAGAGTTATAAGGAAGATAATCCTTAGTCAACCCTTTCGAGCCAAAGAAGTAGGAGTTTTCTTTTTTACACAAATGGAAACCTTTAATCAAAACCAGAGACAAGCTAGTCTCTCAGTTAACTCAAGTGCGTGTTCAGTCGCAAGTTCTTACTTCGTACACAATGAATGACATCAAAAACATTCCTTCTGAACCAAAAGATGGTGATGGTTCCCTATCAAATAGGCAGTCATTATCTCTCAAAAGAAAAGGCCACTAAGTCAAAAGCTACGAAGGAGACTTAAGAAAAACTAGGGCATCCCGTTGACCGTAATCTTAAAAACAAGAACAGTCAGGCATAATCAAGGATAATAAATAAATAAAAAGTGGTCACTACAAATCCTCAACAACATGAAAAATGTTGCAGGAATGACTACTTTCCACCAAACTTAACTAGTCATAACCATCACAAAAACGTTATTCCGGACTCAATTGGAGTTCAAACGCACAATTAACTGAGTTTAGGATTGGAGAACATCACGAAGAATGGGAAGGTACAATTACACTTTGAGCTTTATCCTTTCTTTCTTAAACGGTGAGCCAAGCCACGTTAGAACCCTTTAAAAGTCCTAACTAAAGCATGGGTTAGTTTGAAAGCTTACTGTTACAAAAGGTATCCTGAATCCTGTAAGGCTTACTCTAAAACCTGATTTGAATTCAAATATTTTCAAAATCCTTTTATTTGCTAAAACGCATTTCCAAAACATCAAGACAATCATAAACTTTGCATTATTTTGAATATCGCTGTTTGCATATGGCTAATTGTTTGACAACACAGAAATTCACACGACGAATATTCAGCAAACAAAAGCTCACTCTTTGGACCAAATCACCTCAAATGGGATGACACTTTCGATGATGAATATCCTATAAAAAAGGGGGAATGACGCGCCACTGTCCAAACTCATCTGGGTAAGTCTAGTCAAGATTCCAAGAAATCTCTCAAGAAATGCTGAATAACTAGGGGCAGGTCTTTATCTGAATCACTTGGAGCTTTGAACATCAATTTCAATAAAGGGTTACGTACGCTCAAGCAAACATTTCCAGGAAGTGCTACAAACATTTGCTACTAGGGGCAGTGACAAATCCCCCACAAAGTTCTTTTCATTAGGGTGATTCCTAGCCAGAGTTTCAATCTCGTGAAAACCCAATCCCCAACCGAATTGGTCTTAAAGGAAAAAGCCTTGTGGAATTCTCCCTAAAGGAAACACCTCTCCATCAGGTCATCAAATTCTTTCTTCAACAGGGTTTATTTCCCCAACAAACTACAAAATCCCCAGCATGAGTTAACCTCTCAGACTCCTTCAAATCAGTAACAAAACTCCTCTTCCCCAGTAGAGTTTGCCACTATCCCCAACAAGTTGCTAACTTCCATTCTCTCCAATCAAGAGATAACTCCCCAGTAGAGCAATGGACAACTAAAACTCCTGAACTCTTTTCCCTAAGTAGAAATAAACACTCTCCATATAGTTTCCCTATCAACGTCTTGCAACGGAGTTTCTTCAAACAAATAAGCAAAATTCCCTAGCAGAAACATTCTAAACAAGGTTTGAAGATGTGCATGCACTTCATCCCCAACAACAGTTTGGGATTCAGTTTCCCAAGGATCCCCAGCATTTGCCAAGGACTTTTTTTCCAAAGACAAAGTTACATTCCAACAATATTTCATGCATACAACATAATCTCATTTACTTTGAGAAACATCATTACGCCATGCATTTAATCCCTCATGACATTGCATACAACTAATTCTCTACTTTTTAAGGAAAAGATCAACAGATAAGTGTCATTTAATTATCTGTAAACTTCTCCAAGATAAAATAAAGCTTGGATTTCTTCATGATCTTTGGGAGTAGTAATCATCCAAGATTCCTTCATTATCTGTTGAGGTAGTAATCATCTCAGATTCCTTCATTATCAGCTGAGGTAGTAATCGTCCAAGATTCCTTCATCATCCGCCGAGGTAGTAATCGTCCAAGATTCCTTCATTATCTATTGAGGTAGTAATCATCTCAGATTCCTTCATCATCTGTTGAGGTAGTAATCTTCCAAGATTCCTTCATTATCCGTGTAGTTAGTAATCATCCAAGGTTCCTTCATTACCTTTTAGAGTAGTAATCGTCCAATATTCCTTCATTATCTGTTGAGGTAGTAATCATCTTAGATTCCTTCATCATCCGCTTAGGTAGTAATCGTCCAAGATTACTTTATTATCCGCTAAGGTAGTAATCGTATAAGATTCCTTCATCATCCACTGAGGTAGTAATCATCCAAGATTCCTTCATTATCCGCTGAGGTAGTAATCATCCAAGATTCCTTCATCAACTGATGAGTTAGTAATCGTCCAAGATTACTTCATTATCCGCTGAGGTAGTAATCATCCAAGATTCCTTCATTATCTGTTGAGGTAGTAGTCATCTCAGATTCTTTCATCATCCGCTGAGGTATAATCATCCAAGATTCCTTCATTATCTGTTGAGGTAGTAATCATCTCAGATTCCTTCATCATCTGTTGAGGTAGTAATCGTCCAAGATTCCTTCATTATCCGTTGAGTTAGTAATCATCAAAGGTTCCTTCATTACCTTTTGGAGTAGTAATAGTCCAATATTCCTTCATTATCTGTTGAGGTAGTAATCATCTCAGATTCCTTCATCATCCGCTGAGGTAGTAATCGTCCAAGATTCCTTTATTATCCACTGAGGTAGTAATCGTCTCAGATTCCTTCATCATCCACTGAGGTAGTAATCGTCCAAGATTCCTTCATTATCCGCTGAGATATTAATCATCCAAGATTACTTCATCATCCGCTGAGTTAGTAATCGTCCAAGATTCCATCATTATTCGCTGAGGTAGTAATCATCCAAGATTCCTTCATTATTTGTTGAGGTAGTAATCATCTCAGATTCTTTCATCATCCGGTGAGGTAGTAATCGTCCAAGATTCCTTCATCATCCGATGAGGTAGTAATCGTCCAAGATTCCTTTATTATCCACTGAGGTAGTAATCATCCAAGATTCCTTCATTATCTGCTGAGGTAGTAATCATCCAAGATTCCTTCATCATCTGCTGAGGTGGAAATCATCCAAGATTCCTTCATCATTTGTTGTGGTAGTAATCGTCTGAGGTTCCTTCATTACCTTTTGGAGTATTAATCGTCCAAGATTCCTTTATCAACTATCATCATCAAGCTTAATACCTGAAACCAGGCAGGATAAATATCTGTGAACAAATTGATTGTAGATCAATTCCCGAAACAAGACGACGTGACTATCTACATGACAAACACTTCCTTCAAAACCTCTGCTAGTTTAGTTTAAATCTCTCAAAGGTTTATCTTGATTCTTTCCCGTAGACATCTTCTCTGGTTCAGATAAATCGCTCCAAAGATTTATTCTGATTCATTTCCAATTGAAGTCAAATTTAGACTTAGTCTAATTTCTGTCAACAATCACCTTTGGATGGCATCTATAAGCCCATCTACGACAACTCTCTGTCATCTCTCAAAATTTCATCTGTAAGCCCATTCCCTACACAATCAGCCACCACATCATCAAGTGCAAATTTCTGGGAACTCTAGTGTTCAATCATCTTCCACCTTCAAGTCACGAATGGAAAACTCACCAATCTAACTCTTCAGGTTTAAGAAGATTGAACAGGGGAAGCTGTTGTACCCCAAAATTTACCCTCTCATTTTTCAAAGCATTTCTCACAAGGATTCTCAACGTTCAAGCTTGCACAAGTACATTGGGATTTCCCGTACCAAGATTTAAAGGAAACTGTCAAAAGGGAGAAAACAGATAAAAATAATATTTTGACAAATTTGGAGAAAAACAAGTGTTTTTCGATTCAACTCCTTTGATTAGCCTTTTGGCCTCCTTCGATGCGAGCTTGGCTTGCATCCTTCGACTGGGTGTGGGCCTCTGGCACGCTGGCTTGGATTCACAAGGCACGAAGCCTCTTGTAGCCTCCTTCGATTCCAAGGAAAAAGGATCCCTTTTGGCATCCTTCGATTTTCACTTTTTACCTCTTGTATGCCTCTTTTGAATATGGACATTTTGGCCTCTTGCATGCACCTTTCATTTGGGAATGTGGTTCCCTTGTTTGCATGCTTCGTTTAGGCATTTGACTCTTTTCATTGTTTCTTCATTTGGGCGCATGAATCCTTCAGTACAAGCTTTTGGTAACACCTTTCATTTTTGCATGTGTTTCCCTTCATGCAAGCTTTCGTTTGAACAAAGATCTTTTGCATGTTTGCATAAAGTCACAAAGCAGGGACCCCCTACCTACACTGCTTCGTTTGGCCACATGGACCTTTGGCAGACAAGCCTTTGACTGGACAGAACCACCTTCACATGGTTTCATGTGTAACTTCGATTCCCTTCGAATCAGCATCTTTCGAACCCAACTTTAGACACCTCATTCAAAGACAGACTTGATGGCCCATTTGAAGGAATTGCAAGGTCCACCTTAAGGAATGTTTTGGTGACCCATCCAAAGGTCACACATTTGGTTCCTTCGAAGGATACATAAAAGTGGCCCAATCGAATGACACTTGTTGAAGAAAAACCAAATAATATTGTTGAGAGAAGAATCTGGTCGAAGAAAGGTCAAAACGAAAGATTGAAATATTCAAAGATGCTTGCTACCAAGTTTAGGCCTGGTACACTGTCCAAAACTACTGCACAATAGTCTTGAAACACTGCCCCATTCTTGCACCAAAATAGAATACAAGGCACTGTCTCTCAAAAGCTACAAGGAGCAAGTTACTCAAATTGTTCAAACTTTTTGTTTTCCCTTCAAAAGCTTCATCCAACTTTGCATATAAATAAGAGGCTCCAACACATGTTAAAGGAGGACTTTTGGCCAAGGGAACGAATCTTCAAATTTCTCAAACACCATAAATCTCTCAAGCACTTAAACACTTATCAAACACAAACCCCAAATTCAAACACTTGTCCCATTCGAATCTGAAACATCCCTGTACCTAGTTACCCTTCGAATCCAGCAGGAAGAACCTCACATTTATTCTTCTCTTTCGAATCAAGCATCAAAGGCCTAACCAATGGTCCCTCCCTTCTAACCTAGGAGCGCTCAAGGCAACCACCTAAAGACCCAACACACGTCCCAAACTCAAGCAAGGTAAGTCATCCTTAACCTTGGATCCTTCGTATCCAGCACAACATGTAAATAAAATTCCTTTTTGTTTCAAACATATAAATAGCATTTGTTTCCCTTTCGTTTACATCCTTTTAGTTTGTTTTTATTGCCTTTCCTTTTGGTTTTGTTCTTTGGTTTGGTACAAATGCTTTAGGAACTAACCTGGCCCTAAGATAATGCTAGCATGGCCTTAGGCCATGTTGCTATTTAATGTCTCAAACGAATGAAACAGGAAACAGGAAATAGGAAATGAAGCCTTTGGCTTCCATACTAACCTCCAGGTCAAACAAAAGAGGCAGCCAGATGGCACACCATGCTGACTTCCAGGCCCATACGAAAGGCACTCCCTCACAGCTTTCAACCCCAAATCGAAGGAGGCAGAAAGGCAGATTGCATCTTGCACTGATTCCAGGCCTAGTTGAGAGGCCCAACATGCTGACCCCCAGGCCCAGTCGAAAATCACGCCTTCACCCCTTTCAGGCCAAATCGAAGAGAGCCAGAAAGTGCAGAATCAAAGGGTTTTCTGCTTAAATCGGAAGACCCATTTTTTCTTGTTTTTATTTTATTTTTGCCTTTATATTTTTATGCAATTCAATATGGTTGTAATAGTGTAGGATTTTATCTTTCTGCATTTTATTATTTTTTGTATGATTGCTAGTAAAACAGGGTATGTATGGCAAGACAAAAACAACAAGTAGCTAACCCCTAATCAAATACTAAATGCATGCAAATCAAACACACTATTCAAACATGCACCCTTAGGGTAATCTCACTTGTTGCCTCGAAAAATAGTCATATCCCTCGAATATGTGCGTTTTAGCAAAGACCCTCGATAAAAGATCGTAGTCCCTCGATGATCCTTAATGTTGCGTTTGGTAAACGATCTAGTCCCTAAATGATATTGCCAAAACGTCCCATAGGTTGCCTTCTATGACTATACAAACGTCCCATGCCCGTCCCTTCACATCCAATAATGGGGCTTCTTACCAAATCAATGGTAAGATAGCAACATCTAAAGGAGGAGGAAAAGAATATTTAAGACTTTTTGAGTAGTTAGGTTGCTCCTAGTTGCCCGCTTGCTCACAATAAAAACATTTTATACACCAACACTCTCATTTTGAAACATTTTCAAAAGACAACACTTGGTACGCGTTCTTATAGAAACGACAGCCATTACCAAGACACCTTTTCAAAATCACTTTCAAAAACATATTCCACAAACACCTCTGTGAACTATTTTCCAAATAACACTTTCTACGCGTTCTTATAGAAACGAGAACCATTACAAAGACGTTTTCAAAATACTTTCAAAACTCACACCACAAGCATATTTTCAAAAGAAAGTGATCTAGAAAGCAACTAAGAGCCCGTAAATAAGTACGGATGAAAAAGGTTTCTAATACCTTCACTTTTCATAACTTACCCCCCAAACTCAAGAAAACAATCTCAAAGGTCTTTCATGTTCTTTTCAACCTTTCCTTATTGGATAAAAGAAAATTCGATGGCGACTCTTTCTCTCTACAATAATTGAGATCAAATGAAAAACACCCAAGTCAGTTCTCCCACCTTGTTATAGCCTGCTTTGGTTCCGACCGAAGATTGGTTGATACTCGATGCTACGCTCATTGAGATCAGGCTTTTGGGATATCTCGGCCGCAAGAAAAGATTGATTGAGCTGAGACAATGCCTAAAAGAAAGGCCAATGATATTGATATCCCTTAGAACCCGATTACTTTCTAGGATAGGTTGAGCTAACTAAACTTCAAGAGGGTACTTAGCTACAAACCTCATGAAAGCCTAAACCTAAGGACTTGTCCGCTTTGTGTGGATATGACTGTTTTTACATAACAACTTGCTTGCTTTACATACTTGTACATAATATCACGACATCATATCATAAGAATTCTCACTAACCATTTCAATGATTTAGGAATTTATCTTTGTTTTTTTTGTAGGCCATGAATCCCATCCGAAGGAATACCATCCGAATCAGCTTCATGAAAGCACACCCTTAAATCCAAGAATTAGCATCAAGGATGCCTGGAGATTCTCCCTTCACCGAGAAATATAGTTGAATTCTAAGCTTGGATACCTTTAAATTCCAAGAAGAAGTGATGTGTGTACTCTTCCAATTCTTTGATCACATGCATCATTGCCTCACCTTTCCTGACAATCAGTTGGTGCCTACATTAGAAGAGTTCTCTCAAATGTTAGGAGTGCCCGTGCTTGATCAAATATCGTTCACCGGTTTAGAGGAGAATCCAAAGCCTGAAGTCATTGCCAAAGCCCTGCATCTGAAGAGAGCTGGCATTATACCAAATAAGGAGACAAAAATCAGAGTTAAGGGTTTCCTATCCAAGTTTCTATTGGAGAAGGATCGTTCATTCTGGGATGATATGGATTTTCAAGCTATTGAAGATGTCTTGGCCCTTCTAATCTATGGTTTGGTTCTATTTCCCAATTCGTACCAATTCATAGATTTGAATGTCATCAAGGTTTTCCTCTCTCGTAATCCTATACCTACTTTGCTTAGAGACATTTTACATTGTTTCCACACTCGCACCATGAAGAAAAGGGGTACTCTCTTGTGTTGCATTCCCCTACTCGCCAATTGGTTTACTTTCCACCTACCTCGATCAATGTTGAAGAACAAGCAAGGATTGACATGGTCTCAAAGGATGATGTCCATCACACACTTTGACATTTATTGGTGTTCTCGATCCTTGGAAGATACTACTATCATTGACCGTTGTGGGGAATTCCCTAATGTCCCACTCTTAGGAATTAGGGTAGGTATCACCTATAACCCTTCTCTTGCATTACGACAATTTAGGTATGCATGAAGAGACGGTCCTCACGATGCGTTTATCCAAGGTTTGGTATTCGACTATGAGGGCGACAACCAAGGCTACCGTAAAAGGTTCATACGATCTTGGAGAATGGTAAACATAGTGGATAGCAAGACATTGAGGCGTAAGAACTCCATTCCTTTGAAGCCTTATCTTAAGTGGTTACGAACTCATGCTCAAAGACTCGGTATGCCATACCCTGCCATTTTTCCTATCATCATGGAGCCATTAGTTGAAGGAGATTTCGCTATGCTATCCTTCATCCTACCATGCCTACTTCTATTGAAGACTTACAAAGAGCTTGGATCCAGCTGAAGGAAGAACGAGACAACTTCGAGGCCCAATTATATGCGAGTGAAAAGAAGTTTCTGGAGCTTACAATATAGCTTCATGAGGAGCGAAATATGAACACCTACATTGCGCCAAAGAGGATGCGTTTGACCTTTTTGTCTTAGGAGTTTATTTTGCTTTATTTCCTCCATTGTAAGCCCAAGGGGCATGGATGTAATCAATTTAAACTTATTAATAAAATTGATGTTTGCTCCTTTCTTGTCTAAAAACAAATTTAAATTTTCTAAGTCCTTGAAAACATTGCATCCACATATCATGCATCATATCATGACAGGCTTTTCCCACACAGGTCTCTCATCTTCTTATTGTTTATTTCAGTAGAGATGACACTCGAGCAGACTATGAAGGACATTCACACTCAAAATGCTCAGCTTCAAGAAATGTTCTTGAACTTATCCAAGGGGCAAGAATAAGTGAAAGAACTCATCACTAGGGGAATGACCATGGAGAATCCTGAGGATGATAGAGATGACCACTTGGAGCGACTACAAACTGAGATAGCCATAATGAAAGTCCATATGATGGGACAACTGGTGGGCCAAATGGATCTTATCCAAAACATGGCTTAGGGACAAGAAGAGTTAAGAGTCCTCATCAACAAGCTTCATTAAAACGGATGCGACCAAATGGGGCTAACAAATAGAATTGAGGATCGAGTCATTAATCAGCCTCCGATGAAGAATAGACCTTTCCAAATTGCTACCACGTCACGGGCCCAATAGCGACATCGTCAACATCAATGGGAAAATCAACAAAGGTAAAACAAGTCCGGGAGACAGTTTACTAACATCAACATGCCACTATCTCAAGCATTTCAACAAATGTGGAGGATGAATCTGATTAGGTTGATAGGACCTCATCCAAACCGCAAAACTTCTTCTCCTAACTACAATCTTGATGCCAGGTGTTCCTATCATTTTGACAGTCCTGGACATGATACAAACGATTGTTGGGCGCTGAAGTATAAGATTCAAAACTTGATCGAAAAAGGAGCATTGGAGTTCACACAAGACGGTCAACTGGAGCTTTCCTATCACCCTTCAAGTCCATCCATATAAGGTGACAATCTGATTATCTTTATGTCAAACTTTGGTTACTCTAATTAATGTATTAAATATGTTTGTCTTGAATCTATCCATTCATTTTAACTCTATTTAAACTATTATTTTTACTCCTTTCATAATATTCAACTCTTTTTTTCAAAAGTTGCAAGCCTTTAGAAGGAGGATGACGAAAACAATGCCATAACCTCATACAATATGCTTTTAGACAGACCTTGCTGATGATGTACATGCGTTCTTTCAATTTCTAAACACTGCAGTTATAAAGAGGATAATCCCTAGTCAACCCCTTTGAGACAAAGAAGTAGGAGTTTTCTTTTTCACACGAATTGAAACCTTTAATCAAAACCTGGGACAAAGTAGTTTCTCAGTTAACTCGAACTCGCGTTCAGTCGCAAACTTTCACTTCGTATAAAAACATTCCTCTGGAATCAAAAGACGGTGATGGTTCCCTACCAAATAGGCATTCATTATCTCCCAAGAGAAAAGCCTACTAAGTCAAAACCTACGAAGGAGACTTAAGAAAAATTAGGGCATCCCGCTGACTGTAGTCTCAAAACAAGAACAATCAGGCAAAAATCAAGGATAACAAACCAAAAAGAGGTCACTACAAATCCTCGACAACATGAAAAATGTGGAAAAAGTGACTGCCTTCCAACAAACCTAACTTGTCTGAACCATCACCAAAACGTCATTTCAGACTCAATAAGAGTTCAAACGCACAATTAACCGAGTTTAGGATTGAAGAACATCATGAAGAATGGGAGGGTACAAATACACTTTGAGCCTTATCATTTGTTTCTTAAACCATGAACCAAACCACTTTACAACCCTTCAAAAGTCCTAATTGAAGCATGGGTTAGTTCGAAAGCATATTGTTACAAAAGGTATCATGACTCCTGTAAGGCTTTATTCCAAATTTTGTGTTGAATTCATATTCTTACAAAACTCTTTACTCGATAAAATGCATTTTTAAAACTTCAAGACAAGCATAAACTTTGCATTATTTCAATATCATTGTTTGATATGGCTATTTGTTTGACAATGGAGAAATTCACGCAACGAATATCCAGCGAACAAAAACTCTCTCAATGAACATAATCACTTCAAATGGGATGACACTTCCAAAGACAAATCTCCTATAAACAAGGGGGCATGACATGTCAACTATCCAATTCTCCTGGGGGCAGTCAAGTCGAAATTCCAAGAAATCTCCCAAGAAATGCTGAATAACCAGGGGAAGGTTTGCATTTGAATCACTTGGGGCATTGAACATGAATTCCAACAAAGGATTACGTACGGTCTGGAAAACATTTCCTGGCGACACTATAAACACTTTCTACTTGGGGCAGTGACAAATTCCCACAAAGTCCTTTTCAAAGGATGATCCCCAGTCAAGTCCCCACAAAGTTGGATTAAGGCGATCCCCAGCCCGAGTTACATTCTCTAAAAATTTCTCCCCAACTGAGTTTGATCTCAAAAAACCTCGAGCAGTTCTGCTATAAGTAAACGCCTCTCCAAAAGATTGGCAACAAGGTTTATTTTCCCAACAAATGGAAAGATTCCACAGCTTGAATTTTCCTCCCAGACTATCACAAATCAAGGGACCACAACTCCTCTTCCCCAGTGAGTTACTGCAAAACCTGGAAGCCAGACCAGATAATAGTTAACCTCTTTATCCCTAACAAGTTGTTAACTCCCTTTCTCTTCCATCAAGAGATAACTCCCCAGTACAGTAACAGACAACTAAAACTCCTGAACTCCTTTCCCCAAGCAGGAATCAACACTCTCCACAGAGTTTTCTTCTCAAGCAAAATCAACATTCCCCAACGAAGTTCTCCTTATACAAAAAAACAGGAATCCCCAACGGAAACATTCTAAAAATCTAGGTCTGGAAAGGTGTGCATACTCTTCATCCCCAACGGCTGTCCGGGAATTTGGCTTCCCAAAGCTCCCCAGCATTTGTCAATGATTTATTTTCCAAAGACAAAAATACATTACAACAACATTTCGCATTTCATGCATCATATTACATACATGACAAATTCATACAGAATAAATTCATTTATTTTGAGAACATCATTACGCCATGTATTTCATACATCATGGCATTACATACAACTAACTCTTTACCTTTTCAGGAAAGATCAATCAACAGAAAATTATCATCAACAAATTTTCGACAAGATAGGACAACTATCTGTGAACAAATCAATTGTAGATCAATTCCGGAAACATGATTAGGTGATTATCTACATGACGAATACTTCCTCAAGACTACTGCTGGTTCAGTTTAAATCTATCAATGGTTTATCCTGATTCCTTTCCGGTAGACATTTTCTCTGGTTCAGATAAATCACTCCAAGATTTATTCTGATTCTTTCCAGACCTCTACTGGTTCCGTTTAAATCTATCAATGGTTTATCTTGATTCCTTTCCGGTAGAAATTTTCTCTGGTTTAAATGAATCGCTCCATGATTTATTATGATTCTTTCTAGTTAAAAAATATTCAAGACCTCTACTGGTTCAGTTTAAATCAATCAATGGTTTATCCTGATTCTTTTCCAGTAGACATTTTCTCTGGTTCAGATAAATTGCTCCAAGATTTGTTCTGATTGTTTCCAACTAAAGAATGTTTAAGACCTCTATTGGTTTAGTTTAAATCTATCAATGGTTTATCTTGATTGCTTTCCAGTATACATTTTCTCTAGTTCAGATAAATCGCTCCAAGATTTATTCTGATTCTTTCTAGTTAAAGAATATTCAAGACCTCTATTGGTTCAATTTAAATCTATCAATGGTTTATCCATATTCTTTCCCATAGACATTTTATGTTGTTCAGATAAATCGCTCCAATATTTATTTTAATTCTATCCAGTTAAAGAATATTCAAGACCTCTACTGGTTCAGTTTAAATTGATCAATGGTTTATCCTTATTCCTTTATGGTAAACACTTTCTCTGGTTCAGATAAATCGCTCCAAAGATTTATTCTGATTCTTTTCCAGACTTCTGCTGGTTCAATTTAAATTGATCAATGGTTTATCCTGATTCCTTTCCGGTAGACACTTTCTCTGGTTCAGACAAATCATTCCAAAGATTTATTCTAATTCTTTTCCAGTTAAAATAAAGTTTAGACTTAATCTAGTGTATGTCAACAACCACCTTTGGATGACATCTATAAGCCCATCTCTGACAACTATCCATCATTTCTCCAAATGGCATCTTTAAGCCATGTCCCTACACAATCAACCACCACATCATCAAGTGAAAATTTCTGGGAACTCTAGTGTTCAATCATCTTCCACCTTCAAGTCACGAATGGAATATTCACCAATCAAACTCTTTAGGTTTAAGAAGATTGAACAGGGATAGCTGTTGTACCCCCAAATTTGCCCTCTCATTTCTCAAAGAATTTCTCACAAGGATTCTCAAAATTTAAGCTTGCACAAGTACATTTGGATTTTCCAGCATCAAGTTAGAGAGGAAGTTGTTAAAAAAGGGGAAAATAGATAAAAATAAAATACTTGATAAATTGTAGAAAAAACAAGTCTTCTTCGATTCACCTCCTTCGATTGGCCTTTTGGCCTCTTTCCATGCAAGCTTGGTTTGCATCCTTTGACTGGGCGTAGGCCTCTGGCATGTTTGCTTCGATTCACAAGGCAGGAGCTTCATGCATGAAACCTTCAATTGTATCTTTGGCCTCACAGGATTCACAGTGCAATGGTTGCCCATGTGCCTGCTTCGATTGGATGTTTGATGCTTGCATGCCTGTATTGACTGAACAAATATTCCCCTTCATGCTTTCTTTGACTTACAAAGTGATGGATGGCTATATATAGCCTTAGATTGAGCCATAACTCCTTTTTTGCATGCAAGAGGCACCCATAAGGCCAACAGGAACAAGGAAAGAGCCTCTTGTAGCCTCCTTCGATTCCAAGGAAAAATCCTCCTTTTGGCTTCATTCGATTGCACAATTTTCCTCCTGCATGCTTCTTTCGAATCTGGGAATTTTTGCCTCCTGTATGCCTCTTTCTTATGGGCATGTGGCTCCCTTCATGCAAGTCTTCGTTTGAGCATTGGCCTCTTGTATGCTTGCTTGGAGTCACAAAGTTTAGACCTCCTCCTTGCAGGCTTCGACAGGACATTGGCTATGTTTGTACTAGCTTTGACTGGACAACATTTCTCTTTAGTATGCTGCAATTCCATCCTTGACAAACTTCAGCACACATGGTTGGTGGTCCCCTTCAAAAGACATATAGTGGTAGACTTGAAGGGCATACATAAGAGTCCCTGTCGAAGGATATACCTTACTAGTCCATTTGAAGGACACATTTGGTCCTTTCAAAGATACATACATGACCCCTTCAAAGGATATGTTTGGGTGTGCCATTCGAAGGACATGTTTGATGGCCCATTCGAAGGATTTACAAGGCCCACCTTAAGGTATACTTTGGTGACCTATTCAAGGGGCTCACATTTGGATCCTTCGAAGGATGCACAAAAGTGACCCATTCAAAAGACACTTGTTGGGTGAAAATCAAAGAATGTTGTTTGAAGGAGAGTCAGGTCGAAGGAGGCCAAAACAAAAGATGAAATAGTCAAAAGACGCTTGCTGCCAAGTTCAGGCTTGGTACACTAGCCATAAGGCTCCAAAACTGCTACACAGCAGTCATGAAACACTGCCCCATTCTTGCACCAAAATGGAATACAAACACTGCCCCTAGAAAGCTACAAAAGATGTTTACTCAAATTGTTCAAATTGTTTTGTTTTCCCTACAAAACCTCAGCCAACTTTGCCTATAAATAAGAAGCTCCATAACATGCATAGGGGATGGACACACATCGAAGAACTGTGGGGAACAAATATTTAACACTCTCAAAAAACTCAAACACTCACCAAACACAAACCAAAAATCTAAACACTTTCCTGTTTCGAATCTGAAAAAATCACCACACTTTGTTTTCCTTCGAATCCAGGAGAAAGAACATCATATTTGGTCTTCTCCTTTGAATCCAGCATTAGAAACGTCACTTTCATTTCTTCCCTTCGAATCTAGAAGTATCCATGGTAGACGCTAAAGGTCCAGCTCACACACCCCAGCTTCAAGAAAGGTAAGTCACTCTTAAGGTTGAACCTTTCGTGTCTAGCATAACATGTGAATAAAATTTATTTTCGTTTCAAACATGTACATACCATTTTTCTTCTTTTCGTTTCCACCCTTTTAATTTGTTTTCATGATTAACCCTTTTAGCTTTATTCCTTGTTTTATTAAACATGATCTAAGAACTAACCAAGCCATAAGACCATGCTAGCATGGCCTTAGGCCATGTTACTATTTAAAATCCCAAACGAAAGAAACAGGAGGAAAGAAGTATGAAATGAAGATTTAGGCTTCCACACTGACTTCCAAGCCCCAATCGAAGGAGGAAACAAGGGACTTAAGATGAAGAGGACACTCCAAGATGAACTAAAGAGGCATCCAGAAAGATGGCCATGTTGATTCCAGGCCCCAGTCGAGAAGGCAGAATCAAAGGCTGCATCGAAAGACATGACCTCACTGCTTCTAGGCCAAATGAAAGGGAGCCAGAGAAGCAGAATCGAAGGATGCTTCTGCCTAAATAGAAAGATCCTTTTTTATTTCCTTTATTTTTTTTTGCCTTTACATTTTCATGCTATTCAACATGGTTGTAATAGTGTAGGATTTATTTTCTGCATTTTTTATTGCTTTTGTATAAATGCTAGTAATTAGGATGTATGGCAAGATAAAATCAACAAGTAGACAACCCAAAAATCAAAGACAAAATGCATGCAAATCAAACACACTATTCACACATGCACCCTTAGGGTAAACTCACTTGTTGCCTCAGAAAAATAGTCATGTCCCTCGAATATGGGTGTTTTAGCAAAGACCCTTGATAAAAGATCTTAGTCCCTCGATGACCCTTAATGTTGCCTTCGGTAAATGATATAGTCCCTAAACAACATTACTAAAACATCCCATAGGTTACCTTCTATGACTATACAAACGTCCCACGCCCGTCCCTTCACATCCAATGATGGGGCTTCTTACCAAATCAATGGTAAGATAGAAACATCTAAAGGGGGAGGAAAAGAACATTAAGACCTTTTGATGCTCCCAACAATATTTTATACACACACACTTTCGTTTTGAAAGATTTTCAAAAGACAAAACACTTTGTACGCGTTCTTATAGAGACGAGAACCATTACAAAGACACTTTTCAAAATCACTTTCAAAAAAATCATTCTCAAACACTTCTTTGAACTATTTTTTAAAACCAACCCTTTTTATGCGTTCTAATAGAAACAAGAACCATTACAAAGTCGTTTTCAAAATACTTTCAAAACCCACACCACAAGCACATTTTCAAACAAAAGCAAGTGATCTAGCAAGCAACTAAGAGTCTGTAGATAACTACAGATGAAAAGGGTTCTAATACCTTCCCTTTTCATAAACTACCTGTTGTACCCCAATTTGTGCCCCTAAGATCCCTTCATCATAACATATTGATTCAATCAGAAAAAGATCACATTAGGGTTTTTGGTTCTCCTCCCTATCTTTAGCTTTAATCTTTGAGGAATCACCAAGCACCTTGACTTGTTTTCTTTTGTGATCATGAATATTTTGTCTTGATTTTCCCTTTAAATTAATAAAATGCAATGTTGGTTTGTCTTACTTGTTACTAATGTAGGTAAAAGTAATGAGGTTTAGCAAGTTACTCCACGGGTTCATGAGTTTATTTCCATGCCCTAGGCAATAAAGCTTGAGAAGTCCAAGCCTCACCATTGAAGATGTTTTGGAAGGTATGGCATGGCAAGGTTATTTTGGTTCACTACATTTACAAGATATCAAAATTGATTCAAAAGTGCAAGGGATTGATTGAAGAAGTTGTCATGGTTGGACAAGGTCTTGTTCTCATTGATCACAAGTGCATATTTCTCTCAATTCACAAGATATGGATGTGGTTTTGGTGGCTATTAGTTCTCATTTTCATCCTCAACAACTTCTATTTACAAATCAAGCGTGTTGGTACAAGAAAATGATTCAAATTTGTCAAGGTTCCTCAAAGCATTTATTTGATCTAGGAGCTAGGGTTTTAAACTTCAAAGAACTATATCTTGCTCATATTTTGGTATTTTTGATTGATTCAAAAGACATCCTTCTCTTAAAAGAGTTATTAACAATTCACTTCAAAATTTTCAAGGAGTTTTCATGTGGAAGAAACATGATGAGGAAGAAAGATTACAAGTCCTCTAGATAAACCCCTATTTTCTCATGCATGACTTCAAATGATCATAACTAGGTCAATTTTTATCATCTTAAGCCCACTCGTTTTCAATAATGATCTTGAGAATGTGAAATTTATTCCTTCTTTTATATGCAAAGTGATAAAATGGAAGGGAGATGCCCTAAGGAGTTAAAAGATTATAGGTCATCTCATGATTTTTTGCCCACTTCAACAATTCATAACTCTCTCAATTTTTGGAGATTTTGAATGGTTCAAGTTTAAATATGTCATTAAAGAGGTCTATTTCATGCCATCTTCTTTGGTCAAGAGAAAATTCCAAGTGGAAGGCCATGTTTGGATGCAAAATATTATAGGTCACTTTTGAAGAAAAACATGAAATATTTCTAAGTGTGGAAAGTCAACCCTTTTCTTCCAAATTTGACTCAACACAACTTATTGCTCAAACATACAATTGATATCACTCCTTGCACACTGTAAAGCTTCTGACTTAATCTTTCAAATGCTTTAAAAATCACATCATATGGTGCCCTACATTGTTGGCACCAAGGTTATGAAAGTAGCATCATAAAATGGAAATTCCAAGTTCAGTCAGATTTGAAAATTGGTTTAAATCCAATTACAAGTCTGTTTAAAGATCAATTTTGTGTCTAATCATGTTTAGGAACTTACCATAACAAGAAACGACCCTTAAACCATTCATTTTACTGCATTTTGAGCCATGTGAAGTCACACTTCTCACACTTAGAAGGTCCACGCGATTTAATTGATTTTGCCTCCAATTCACAAGCTTGAGCCTTGCATCATTATCATCTATAAATAAGGATCATACCTCACTCATTTGGGCAAGCTTTTGATAGCCAATTGACCCATGTTCAGATCCCACACGAACTCTGAATTTGAAATGTTGATTTCTTACATTCTCGCCTTCAAACACTAAAAGCTTCATTCAGTTAGCTTCATTGAACTTCTCTGAAGCTAACCATACAGTTACTTTTAAGAATTGTGACCTATATTGATCTGTAGAAGTCTAGTATCAGAGAAACTCCTCACTACTGTGTTCATGTAGATTTCTTGGCCAAATTGATTCAAATGAAAGACTAATCCACTTCTTGTGTTCTTCTGATTCTCGTTCTCTTTATAGTTTGCAATTTCATTGAGAATTGAGTGAGATATCCCAGATTTTCGTGCTCGCTATTTTTTCTGGTTTTCTTCAAACATAGCATTACACAATTTATATAAATTTGGCGCGATGGTACCATTAGAATCGTCTTGAAGAGGCGAACCTAATGGTACCGATCTGGTTTGCTAATTTTACAATTTGAAAGATTCAATTTGGGGGTGGCTGGAGGTTGAAGACGATGACATGTCCGTCTTCAACCATTGATATGAGGCCACATTATTTTTTTGAAATGGATACAATATGCTTGCCTTACCATACGCGTGCCTCAGGAGCCCTTGGATCTGATTACTTTTGTGAGTCAAACTCCATCCAACGCGCCACATTTTAAGTTGTTTTATTTTAAAAGTGTCGGATCCGGTGTGATATTTAGTAACGACCATGATATGCACAGTGCGCCAGATCTCTTGGATTTGTTTACTAACGTGTTTTGACTGTCATCCATTGGTCCATATATTTTTAACTTTATTTTTCTTTTCTGATTTTTATATTTAATTGTTTTAACTTTAAAAAAATCATAGAAAATTCATTTTTAGTAAAAAAAAAACTGAAAAAATTATGAAAAATATTTGAGTTTTCTCCGCACATATTTTTATAAATTTTTTCTTTTATTTGAATTGTTTTAAATGTTTAAAAATAATTTTATGCATTTTTTAATTCTGAAAAAAAATATAGAATGATACAGTGATATTGTGACAAATATCGGTGACCTCATTTATCTTTTATTTCTGACTTTTCAATTTTTTTATCATTTTTGGTTTATTTTACTCATTTCTTTTAATTTTAAAAATAGTTTATGACTTTAAAAAATTACCAAAAATTTTCTAAAAATTTTTGAGTCCATTTCTGATTTTTCTCTGGTATTAGTTATTTTTTCTTGATTAATTTGAACATAGTTTCATTTTTTCTCTATTATTTTTATTTTTAAACCCTTACTCTTTTATTTTAAAAATACAATTTAATTTTTTTGTATATTTTTTGGCTGATCTTGGGTTTAATTTTGATCATGAACATTGTTAACATCATTATATCCATGGTGTTGAGTCTAACTCCACAAAAATGGATGAATGATTTTAATAATAGTTTGATTAAATTTTAATTCAAATGTGGTTTGTATATTCTTCTCCAACCCTCTTCATCTTATCCATTTCTTTTATTTTTTGATTGTGCTACATGTTAAGGGATGATGATCTCCATATCATTTATCCAAACATGAAGTACATAGATTGCTATTAATCAACCTCAAAATAGGTGCGACTTCTACATAAGTTCACTTACGATTGCTTAACATAATGCTAAATTTTGTCACGATTTGAATAAATGATCATTGGTGGCCCAAACCTATATTTTCAATAACCTTAAGATTCATTATGTGGAGGCTTTGGTTCTACCAATCCTCTAATGGATCTATAATACTTTTGGTCAACACGGATCACTTAAACATCGTTGATCATTAAATGGTACTTTTGAGAATTCCAAATGGATGATATACTTGACAAAAAGAAAATGAAACTTGTTGTGTGGAGGCTTTGGTTCTACTAATCCTCTAATGAGTTCCAATTCAAGTTTCAAGATGGTCATTCAACTAACCACTAATTATTAAATTGTTTTTAATTTATGCCCTTTTATTTTTTATTCTATATGTACCATTTACTTTAAGCATTACATTTCATGTCATTTTTATTTTGCTCACTTGAGCCTATTCTTTTCTCTTCTAAGACACCTAATAATCAACTTGAACCATAAAAACCTTTAAAATACTTGGACTATTTGGTTACTATCCTTGGCATTATGGAGTATTGAACTTCTTGGACTTAGGATTAGAAACATTGGCCTATGTTAGAAACCTTGTGACCTTAATTGATATTTTGTCTGGAGTTCTTGAGGTTTACCTCAAGACATTGGGTTGTTTGTTTATTTTGTGTGCAAGTTATTGTGATTACATTCTTTGTTTGTAATCTGGAATTCACCCGTATACACTCGTTACTCTGCCCAATTTTTATGAAGACTTAATAGACTCAAAGTTTGGTTCTCTCAAGAGGTCTAGTATCTTTGCTTGTTTGGTTTCAATCCAAAGAATGAGAATTCTATCTTGACTCATAATGTCAAGTATTGGCTTTTTGTTGGTTAGATGGTTCTTATCCCTATCTTTTACCTTATGCTTTAGGATAGTCTCTTATTCTTCTCCCATCTTCTTTAATTTCAAAAAATCTTCCCCCTCCTTTTGAAATTTCTTCTTGTTTTTTAAACTTGAACCATTTTCATAATAAACTTGGACTTAGGTCCATGCATTTTCAAAACATTTTCCTAAATAAACTCTAATCAACTTAATAATACCTTGACATTTTTTTGTGAGAAGACTAAAAGTCAATCAATCTGATTACAAACCATTTTTCCACTTTGGCTTTTTACTTTAAAACCTTTCTTAAAAGGTTGGACTCTTGTCAATCCTTGTAGTGATGCAAACAATTATACTTCTACAGTATGTAGTGAAGTGGGATATTTTCCACTTTGGTGTTAATTGAGGCATTGTTGATTTTAAAATCCAAGCCATATCCTCCACTTTGAGATGAGGAAAATTCTTCTTTCTCATGATTGTGGGTAATAAGTATGTTTTCCACAGGGACAATGACGATGATGTCTTATCTCATAAAATTAACCAACACACGTGTGTTTAAAAATCTTTTAAAGAGGAACTATGTGTACCCTGATCCCCTATTGCACGAAAGGTGGTACGTAGGCACTAAAGGTTCACAACCGCGGCGGGTGTAAAATCCATAAAAAATATATTTCTTTCCTCACCTCCACCATCCATTTTTACACAACATTTTATATCCAAAATATACAGATTTTACAAAAAGGTTCCTGCAGAGTACCGTAGATGTTTAGGGTTCTAATACCTTCCCTTTGCACAACCAACCCCCTTACCTTGAATCTTTCCCCTCTTTTTGGGTTACTCACTATTTTCCCATTCCTTTGGAAACAATAAAGCACGGTGGAGATTTTTATTTTTATCTGTATAAGTCTAGTCAATCCAATGGCTTAGTCTTAAACATTTCTACCGCTATACTACCCCCCGAACTCAAGAAAATAATATCAAAGGTCTTTCCTGTTCTTTTCACCCTTTCCTTATTGGATAAAAGAAAAGTCAACGCGACTCTTGCTATCCGCAACAATTGCAATCATACGCAAAATGCCCAAGTCAGTTCTCCCACCGTATTATAGTTAGCTTCAGTGAAGTTCAAGGATGAAGAACTGGCAAAGAAATTGGATTGAAAATGCTTTAGAACCAAATTCGAAGTTGCAAAATTGAGGTATGGAGAAAGTTCAACATGGTTTCTTTGGCTCTCAAAAGCTTGTAAAATGAAGTAGAGGAGATCTCTATTTATAGAAGAGTGTGATGAAATGTTGAGAGAGGGTGAATGATAAGCAATCAAGTGAAATTGTGGTCACCCTAATCATGACAAAAGTGACTTCTAACTAATCAAAACTCAGCTAAATCTTGCGCTTAAAGGTGATAACCGGTTATGGGAGGTTGCTAAGAATGATTAGAAGTAAAAACATGCAACAATCATGTGATTAGAGGCCACATTAACCAATTTGCAATCCGACTGTTTTGACAAAATCAGTTTCAAGGTGCCAACTTTGAATTTATGGTGCACACAACTCAAAAGGCTTTAGGGTATAATTCTTGAAGAATTTGAAAGACAAAGTCACAACCTTTACAATGTGCCAAGAAAGATTCCATTTGGATAATTGATTTGAAAGTTATGTCCATATGAATTTGTGAAAAACACACGTATATTTTGTACATAGAAAAATTCTAAGTGTTGAACTTCAAAATGACCAATAACGTTCTTCAAAATTAAATGAATTTCTACTCAAATATTGATCTTTGTATCTGAAGATGACATGAAGTAGACCTCTTGAAATGAATTGTGGAATTGAGATCACTCAAAAATCATAAAAATTGAAAGAGTTATGGTCTTTGGAAGATGATCAACAAATTTGGGGAAAATCACAAAAGACCTATAATCTTTTCAATTCTTCAACCACTTTCCAAGCATTCTCAAGTCTTGAACATAAATAAAAAGTTGTAGTAGACATCCCAAAGATTATTGGTGAAAAATAATGGGCTTAAGGAGATAAATATTGACCAAGTTATGATCATTTGAATTCAAACCCTAGAATTCAAAGGCTCTTCAAGGAGACTCACAATCTTTCCCAATCATTAGTGATCTCACATTCAAAATTAGCCTTAGATCTATGAAGAGAACTTATTAAGGACCCTTTAAAGGTAATCATGGATTTAGAGACACTCAAAAATCTCAAAAAATGAGCAAGATATGATCCTTGGAAGTCAACAAACCCTAGCTCAGAGAGTGCCAAAATGACTTGAAACCCCTTTCAACTTTTGATGATTTTTCTTGCACAATTTGATCTTTTCATGTGAAGAGAGGTTATTGTAGATGATGATAATAATCCATATAAAAAAGAACCAATTCAAAATTTTTAAACTTGAGAGGGTTATGCACTTGTGATCACTGAATCTAGTATTTTCTCAATTAGGTCAACCTTTTTGAATCAACCTTGAATGTTTTTGGACTTTCTTGGAAAAATAAACATGATGTATCATAAGAGGCCTTAAAATGATGTTATCTTAAAGGAAAATAAAAGATGGAGCTTAAGTCTTAATGAATTTTGTTGAATAAGGCCTGGAAATAAACACATGAATCTAAGAATCTTCTTGATGAATTCCACCACCAACTTTTTGGAGATCTTGGTCTAAACAAAGTGAGAGAGCTCTTTGAACCACAAATATTTGATATCATAGATATATCATTGAATCTTTAACTCTTGCAATCCATTAGAGAACCATTTGATTGAGAATCACCCCTCAAACCCTATATTAGATGGTGAGATGAATGCAATTGTGATCACCTACAATATAAACATTCAAATAAACATATATACATATCTTGGTGTTAGTTTAAAGAACATATGTATAAGATACACAAATCAAAGTTCTTGGTGATCTCTCAAGAGCAAACTTAAAGATAGGATAAAGTAGAAAGAGAGAATCAACCCTAATGTGTGATCTTGATGTATTTTGATGATATGAGGTGATGGGAGATCTAAGGGAAAAAAATTGGGGTATAAAAACCACCCTTATTTAAGTGTCTTATATCCGGAGATACAAAGGTTAAAATCTTCATCTCGACGCAATTGGAGTTACTTAAATATAAAACAAAACCCTATTTTTGTCCCTAAGATGTCATGCAATGTTTATGATTATGAATGCAAACGAACAACTCAAAAGGTGACACAAAACACCATTGGGGAAGAAAAAGATAAAGTCAACTAACCAAAAAGAGAGTTCGTCCAGAAAAATAAATTGTTGGGGAACCACACGACTCTTGGGATGACTATAAACAGGTAAATATAAAATCACAGTCGAAGAAACCAAGTTAATAATGAGATTTCTTCGATGGAAATTCTTAACAATGCAACCCATATTATGAAGCGTTACCAACTCGACTGAAGGAAAGAAACTCAACTCCACTGGGTTAAAGCCCAAAGAGGTGATAAAGCATCATCAACTCAAATAATGACGAAAAAGCAATGGATGAAAATGATCGACAAATAGCTATGAACTATCCACTCAGAGAGGAGATATAAAAAAAGAAAGTAACATCGACTCACAGACGATCATAAGCTACCATCTCGAAAGATAAAAATAGAAATGATATGATAATACCGGCATAGAGATGTCGGTAAACATTAAACAATGAACTATCTCCCTTAATGAAGAGACAACCATCCATTGGAGTATAAATCTCAAAAACGAATTATCTCCTTTAACGAAGAGACTACCGTCCATTGGAGTACAAATTACAACAACGAACTATCTCTCTTAATGAAGAGACCACCATCCATCGTAGAACAAATCTCAACAATGATCTATCTCCCTTAATGAAGATACTACCATCCATTGGAGTACAAATCTCACCAATGAATTATCTCCCTTAATGAAGATAATACCATCGACTGAAGTAAAAATCTCAACAACAAACTATATCCCTTAAATAAGAGACTACCATCCATCAGAGTAAATATATCAAGAGCGAACTATCTCCCTTAATGAAAATACTACTATCCATCATAGTACAAATTTCAACAACAAACTATCTCCCTTGATGAAGAGACTACAATCCATAAGAGTATAAGTCTCAACAACGAACTATCTCCCTTAATGACGAGACTACCAACATTGGAGTACTAATCTCAACAACGAACTATCTCCCTTAATGAATAAACTATCATACATTGGAGTACAAATAATAACAATGAACTATCTCCCTTAATTAAGAGACTACCCTCCATTGGATTACAAATCTTAATAACGAATTATCTCCCTAAATTAAGAGACTACCGTCCATTTGATTACAAATTACAACAAAGAACTATCACCGTTAATGAAGAGACTACCATATATCCGAGAAAAAATCTTAACAATGAACTTTTCCCTTAATGAAGACACTTCTACCCATTGGAGTATCGATCTCTCCACCGAAATATCTCCCTCAATGAAGAAACTACCATCGATTGGAGTACAAATCTCAATAACGAACTATCTCTCTTAATGAAGATACTACCATCCATCGGAGTACAAATATCAACAACGAACTACCTCCTTTAACAAAGAGACTACCATCCATTGGAGTACAAATCTCATCAAAGAACTATCTCACTTAATGAAGAGACTACCATACGTTGGAGTAGAAATCACAACAATAAACTATATCCCTTAAAGAAGAGACTACCATCCATCAGAGTACAAATATCAACAATGAACTATCTCCCTTAATGAAGATTCTACCATCCATCGGAGTTGAAATTTCAATAAAAAACTATCTCCCTTAATGAAGAGACTACCATCCATAGGAGTCAAATCTAAACAACGAACTATTTTCCTTAATAAAGAGACTACCATTCATCAGAGTACAAATATCAACAACAAACTATATCCCTTAATAAAGAGGCTACCATCCATCGCATCACGAATATCAACAATGAACCATCTCCATTAATTAGGAGACTCCAACCATTGGATTAAAAATCTCAACAACGAACTATCTCCTTTAACGAAGAGACTATCATCCACTAGAGTATAAATATCAACAACGAACTATCTCCCTTAATGAAGAGACAACCATCCATTGGAGTACAAATCTCAATAACTAATTATCTCCCCTAATGAAGACACTACCGTCCATTGGAGTACAAATTACAACAACGAATTATCTCCCTTAATGAAGAGACTAACATCCATCGGAGTACAAATCTCACCAAAGAATTATCTCCATTAATGAAGAGACTACCATCGATTGGAGTACAAATATCAACAATGAACTATATCCCTTAATGAAGAGACAACTATCCATCGCAGTACAAATTTTTGAATAACAAACTATCTTCCTTAATGAAGAGACTACCATCCATAGGAGTAAAAATCTTAACAACAAACTATCTCCCTTAATAAAGAGGCTACCATACATAGAAGTACGGATCTCAACAATGAACTATCTCCCTTAATGAGGAGACTACCAACCATTACAGTACAAATCTCAACAATGAACTATCTCCCTTAAAGAAGAGACTATCATCCACAAGAGTACAAATCTCAACAATGAACTATCTCCCTTAATAAAGAGACAACAATCCATTGGAAGATAAATCTGAATAACAAATTATCTCCCCTAATAAGGAGACTACTATCCATTGGAGTACAAATTACAACAACAAACTATCTCCCTTAATAAAGAGACTACAATCCATTGGAGTACAAATCTCACCAATGAATTATCTCCATTAATGAAAAGACTACCATCGATTGGAGTAAAAAGCTCAACAACGAACTATATCCCTTAAAGAAGAGACGACCATCCATCAAAGTACAAATCTCAACAACGAACTATCTCCCTTAACAAAGAGACAACTACCCATCGGAGTAAAAATTTCAACAACAAACTATCTCCCTTAATGAAGAGACTACCATCCATAGGAGTACAAATATCAACAACAAACTATCTCTCTTAATGAAGATACTACCATCCACTGGAGTACAAATCTCATCAACTAACTATCTCCCTTAATGAAGAGACTACCATCCTTCGAAGTTTGAATCTCAACATCAAACTATCTCCTTTAATAAAGAGACTACCATCCATTAGAGTAAGAATATTAACAATGAACTATATCCCTTAATGAAGAGACTACCAACCATTGGAGTACTAATCTCAACAACAAACTATATCCCTTAATGATGAGAATACCTTCCATTGGAGTACAAATCTTAATAACAAATTATCTCCCTAAATTATGAGACTACCGTCCATTGGATTACAAATTACAAAAATGAACTATCACCATTAATAAAGAGACTACCATCCATTGGAGAAAAAATATCAACAAGGAACTATCTCCCTTAATGAAGAGACTACCATTCATTTGAGTACGAATGTCACCAACGAATTATCTCCCTTAATGAAGATACTACCGTCCATTGGAGTACAAATTACAACAACGAACTATCTCCCTTAATGAAGAGACTACCACCCATTGCAGTACAAATCTCATCAAATAACTATCTCTCTTAATGAAGAGACTACCATCCATTGGAGTACAAATCTCAACAACAAACTATCTCTCTTATTGAAGAAACTACCATCTGTCGGAGTACAAATCTCAAGAACAAACTATCTCTCTTATTGAAGAAACTACCATCCATCGGAGTACAAATCTCACCAACGAATTATCTCCATTAATGAAGAGACTACCATCAATTGGAGTACAAATTTCAACAACAAACTATATCCCTTAAAGAAGAGACGACCATCCATCAAAGTACAATTCTCAACAACGAACTATCTCCTTTAATGAAGAGACAACTATCCATCGCAGTAAAAATTTGAATAAAAAACTATCTTCCTTAATGAAGAGACTACCATCCATAGGAGTACAAATCTTAACAAAAAACTATCTCCCTTAATAAAGAGGCTACCATACATAGAAGTACGAATCTCAACAATGAACTATCTCACTTAATGAGGAGACTACCAACCATTTCAGTACAAATCTCAACAACGAACTATCTCCCTTAAAGAAGAGACTATCATCCACAAGAGTACAAATCTCAACAACGAACTATCTCCCTTAATAAAGAGACAACCATCCATTGGAAGATAAATCTCAATAACGAATTATCTCCCATAATGAAGAGTCTAATGTCCATTGGAGTACAAATTACAACAACAAACTATCTCCCTTAATAAAGAGACTACCATCCATTGGAGTACAAATCTCACCAATGAATTATCTCCATTAATGAAGAGACTACCATCGATTGGAGTAAAAAGCTCAACAACTAACTATATCCCTTAAAGAGGAGATGACCATCCATCAAAGTACAAATCTCAACAACGAACTATCTCCCTTAATGAAGAGACAACTACCCATCGCAGTAAAACTTTCAACAACAAACTATCTCCCTTAATATAGAGACTACCATCCATAGGATTACAAATCTCAACAACAAACTATCTCCCTTAATGAAGAGACTAGCATCCATTGGAGTACAAATCTCATCGACGAACTATCTCCCTTAATGAAAGGACTACCATCCTTCGGAGTTTGAATATCAACATCAAACTATCTCCTTTAATAAAGAGACTACCATCCATCAGAGTACGAATATTAACAATGAACTATCTCCCTTAATGAAGAGACTACCAACCATTGGAGTACTAATCTCAACAGAAAACTATATCCCTTAATGATGAGACTACCTTCCATTGGAGTAAAAATCTTAATAACAACTTATCTCCCTAAATTATGAGACTACCGTCCATTGGATTACAAATTACAACAATGAACTATCACCCTTAATAAAGAGACTACGATCCATTGGAGTACAAATTTCAACAACGAACTATCTCCCTTAATTAAGAGACTACCATCCATTGGTGTACAAATCTCAACAACGAACTTTCTCCTTTAATGAAGAAACTACCATCCATAATAAAACAAATTTCAACAAAGAATTATCTCCCTTAATGAAGAGACTACCATCCATAAGATTACAAATCTCAATAACGAGCTATCTACCATAATAAAGCTACTACCATCCATCAGAGTACAAATCTCAACCAAGAACTACCTCCTTTAATGAAGAGACTACCCTCCATTGGAGTATAAATCTCAACAAAAAACTATCTCCCTTAAAGAAGAGACTACTATCCATCAGAGTACAAAACTCAACAACGTACTATCTTCATTAATGAATAGAGTACCATCCCTCGGAGTTTAAATTTCAACAACGAACTATTTGTCTTACTGGATAAACTACCATCCATAGGAGTCAAATCTCAACAACAAACTATCTCCCTTAATAAAGAGGATACCATCCATCTGAGTACGAATCTCAGCAAAGAACTATCTCCCTTACTGTGAACACTACGAACCATTGGAGTATAAATCTCAACAACGAACTATATCTATTAATGAAGATACTATCATCCACTAGAGTACAAATCTCAACAACGAACTATCTTCCTTAATGAAGATAAAACCATCCATTAGAGTATAAATCTCTATAAAGAATTATCTCCACTAATGAAGAGACTACCGTCTAATGTAGTAAAAAATACAACAACGAACCATCTCCATTAATGAAGATAATACCATCCATCGAAGAACAAATCTCAAAAATGAACTCTCCCCCTTAATGAAGAGACTACCATCCATTGGAGTACAAATATCACCAATGAATTATCTCCCTTAATGAAGAGACTACCATCGATTGGAGTATAAATCTCAACAACAAACTATCTCCCTTAATGAAGAGACTAACATCCATTAGAGTACAAATATCAACAACGAACTATCTCCCTTAATGAAGAAACTACCATCCTTCAGAACACAAATTTCAACAACAAAGCATTTCCCTTAATGAAGAGACTATCATCCATCAGAGTACAAATCGCATTAACGAGCTGTCTCCCATAATGAAGCCACTACCATCCATCGGAGTACAAATCTCAACAATGAACTATCTCCCTTAATGAAGAGACTATCATCCACTAGGCTACAAATCTCAACAAAAAACTATCTTCCTTAATGAAGAGACAACAATTCATTGGAGTAAAAATCTCTATAAAGAATTATCTCCCTTAATAAAGAGACTACTTTCCATTGGAGTACAAATTAAAACAATGAACTATCTCCCTTAATTAATATAATACCATCCATCGGAGAACAAATCCCAAAAATGAACTATCTCTCTTAATGAAGAGACTACCATCCAGTGGAGTACAAATCTCACCAACGAATTATCTTCCTTAATGAAGAGACTACCATCGATTGGGGTACAAATCTCAGCAACAAACTATATCCCTTAAAGAAGAGACTTTCATCCATCCAAGTACAAATCTAAACAACGAACTATCTCCCTTAATGAAGAGACTACCATCCATCGAAGTTTAAATTTCAATAACCAACTATCTACCTTATTGAAGATACTACTATCCATAGGAGTCAAATCCAAACAACGAACTATCTTCCTTAATGAAAAGACAACCATCCATCAGAGTAAAAATCTCAACAACAAACTATCTCCCTAAATAAAGAGACTACCATCCATCGGATTATGAATATGAACAAAGAATTATCTCTCTTAATGAGGAGACTACCAACCATTGGAGTACAAATCTCACCAATGAACTATCTCCCTTAATGAAGAGACTACCATCGATTAGAGTAAAAATATCAACAAGGAACTATCTCTCTTAATGAAGATACTACCATCCATCGGAGTAAAAATCTCTACATTTAACTATCTCCTTTAATGAAGAGACTACCATCCTTTGGAGTTCAAATCTCATCAAAGAACAATATCCCTAAATGAAGAGACTACTACCCATTGGAGTACAAATCTGATCAACGAACTATCTCCCTTAATAAAGATACTACCATCCATTGGAGTACAAATCTCAACAGTGAACTATCTCCCTTAATTAAGAGACTACCATCCATTGGTCTACAAATAACAACAACAAACTATCTCCTTTAATGAAGAAACTACCATCCATCATAACACAAATTTCAACAACGAACTATCTCCCTTAATGAAGAGACTACCATCCATCAGATTACAAATCTCAATAACATTCTATCTCCCATAATAAAGCTACTACCATCCATCAGAGTACAAATCTCAACCTAGAACTATCTCCTTTAATGAAGAGACTACCCTCCATTGGAGTATAAATCTCAACAAGAAACTATATCCCTTAAAGAAGAGACTACGATCCATCAGAGTACAAAACTCAACTACGTACTATCTCCATTTATGAATAGAGTACCATCCCTCTGAGTTTAAATTGCAACAACAAACTATTTGTCTTACTGAATAAACTACCATCCATAGGAGTCAAATTTAAACAATGAACTATGTTCCTTATTGAAGAGACTACCATCCATCGGAGTACAAATCTCAACAACAAACTATATCCCATAATAAAAAAGATACCATCCATCTGAGTACGAATCTCAGCAACGAACTATCTCCCTTACTGTGGAGACTACCAACCATTGGAGTATAAATCCCAACAACGGACTATATCTATTAATGAAGATACTATCATCCACTAAATTACAAATCTCAACAACGAACTATCTTCCTTAATGACTATAAAACCATCCATTAGAGTATAAATCTCTATAAAGAATTATCTCCCCTAATGAAGAGACTACCGTCTAATGTAGTAAAAATTACAACAACGAACCATCTCCATTAATGAAGATAATACCATCCATCGAAGAACAAATCTCAAAAAAGAACTATCTCTCTTAATGAAGAGACTACCATCCATTGGAGTACAAATATCACCAAAGAATTATCTCCCTTAATAAAGAGACTACCATAGATTGGAGTACAAATCTCAACAACAAACTATCTCCCTTAAAGAAGAGACTACCATCCATTGGAGTACAAATATCAACAACGAACTATCTCCCTTAATGAAGAAACTACCATCCTTCAGAACACAAATCTCAATAATAAACCATTTCCCTTAATGAAGAGACTATCATCCATCAGAGTACAAATCGCATTAACGAGTTGTCTCCCATAATGAAGACACTACCATCCATCGGAGTACAAATCTCAACAATGAACTATCTCCCTTAATGAAGAGACTATCATCCACTAGGCTACAAATCTCAACAACAAACTATCTACCCTAATGAAGAGACAACCATCCATTGGAGTACAAATCTCTATAAAGAATTATCTCCCTTAATAAAGAGACTACTGTCCATTGGAGTACAAATTAAAACAACAAACTATCTCCCTTAATTAATGGAATACCATCCATCGGAGAAAAAATCTCAAAAATGAACTATCTCTCTTAATGAAGAGACTAGCATCAAGTGGAGTACAAATCTCACCAACAAATTATCTTCCTTAATGAAGAGACTACCATCTATTGGGATAAAAATCTCTGCAACGAACTATATCCCTTAAAGAAGAGACTACCATCCATCGAAGTACAAATCTAAACAACGAGCTATCTCCCTTAATGAAGAGACTACCATCCATCGGAGTTTAAATTTCAACAACCAACTATATACCTTAATGAAGATACTACTATCCATAGGAGTCAAATCCAAACAACGAACTATCTTCCTTAATGAAAAGACTACCATCCATCAGAGTAAAAAACTCAATAACAAACTATCTCCCTAAATAAAGAGACTATCATCCATCGGAGTACGAATCTCAACAAGGAACTATCTCTCTTAATGAGGAGACTACCAACCATTGGAGTACAAATCTCACCAATGAACTATCTCCCTTAATGAAGAGACTACCATCGATTAGAGTAAAAATATCAACAAGGAACTATCTCTCTTAATGAAGATACTACCATCCATCGGAGTACAAATCTCTACAATGAACTATCTTCCTTAATGAAGAGACTACCATCCTTTGGAGTTCAAATCTCATAAAAGAACTATATCCCTTAATGAAGAGACTATAATCCATTGGAGTACAAATATGATCAACGAACTATCTCCCTTAATGAAGAGACTACCATCCATTAGGGTACAAATCTCAATAACGAGCTATCTCCCTTAATTAAGAGACTACCATCCATTGGAGTACAATATCAATAACGAACTATCTCCCTTAATAAAGAAACTACCATCCATCATAACACAAATTTCAACAACGAACTATCTCTCTTAATAAGGAGACTACTGTTGTACCCCAAAATTTGCCCTCCTTTTTTCATACAAGATACAATCCTAGGGTGTCTCGGATATTCAAGTTGGCTCAGAAATTGATTAGACAGATTCTCTTCCGCGGCAATAAAATCAGCAATTAGGGTTTTGCATTTCTCAAAAGAAAATGAGTTTTCAAAGTTTCAAACGGTCTTTATGGTCCTTTATGTGTTATCAGAGATGTTTGTGCCAAGTTTCATGCCTCGCATCGTGAGTTTGCTCAGTCAGTGGTTCAGACGACTGAAAATGACTCCAGTAACCCAAAAAATGACCTTTTGCGACATCAAGTTCAAGTGACTGTAACTTCTTCGTTATTCGATATTTTTGGGCATTTCTTTTGCGTATGACTCTCCTTGACGTTATCTCTAATTTCTCTTCACAAGTCAAGATTTGATTATGTGCGAAAGATCATCAGAAAATTCAAATGCTTTAAAGGTCATTTTGCAAATTTGACCTAATTACAAGAAACTCTTGTCCAATTTTCGAGGCTCACAACTTCTTCAATTTTCAACATCATGAAGTGATTCTTTTTTCAAAGTATCACAAATAGCATTTTCTATGAGATTACTTCAACGATCAAAGTCAAAATACGCTTGGAAGACCATGAAATTAATTAAAATTTTAGAGGAATTTTTTGACTCTAGAATGTTATTTCTAGATGTTGATCATTACGTTGAGATAATTCATTAAAACAAGAGTTTGAGTTTGAAAGTCCATGGATAGTTTGTTATTCGTACTTCAAATCGTTCACGTTTGGACGATAATGATTATTGGATCGAAAAAGAATTTCTATCAAAATTCTTACAGGATATTCAAAAGGATCAGTATGCTTATGGCTCAATTTTGATATACTTGAAAAAGAATTCATTCATGAGAACTATTTTGAATTCAAAGAATTCATCAAACTTCATTCATCTTCATCTTCATTCAAGTCTTCAATCTTTCTTTCAAATCGATTGCAAGTGCAGCACCATTTCCATTTCCAAATTCATGACATCCATTTCAAGTTTGCAAGAATTCATGATTCAATTCTACAAGAAATTACAAAGCATTATTCAAGGCATGTTTCAAAGATTCAAGTATCGTTCTTTTCTCAAGAGGCATTTTAAAAGAAGAATCCAAATTATGCTCATGATTTAAATTGTATCAAAAGGGAATATTCAAGCTTTGTAGAAACAAATTCAAGATGAATCAAGTATGCATGGTTGCACCAAAATTTCATTGTATAAATTTACAAGTGAATTGGAATTCATTGTTTAAAATTAAAAGGGATTTCTTCATCATCAAGCTTTCTTCAAGCATTTCAAGTCACTCTTCGTCATTTCTCCCTATCATCCAATGTGCTCGTACATGGAAACAAAAGAAGAGCATTAGTTAGCGAAATTCATGTTGGAATAAGAATGGAAAATTTCAAAGAAATCTCTACATTTTCATAATTATGGATTGGTAAGAGGAATCAGAAATAAGGGGGGCAATGTTTCATCCGTATTTGGTCCATTGCAAATCACAATCTATTAGTTGGTTCACAGAGGACAAAATAAGGAGAAATGCAAGTCAAAATCAATAAGTTCATCATGTTTTCAAATGCTGCAAAAATAGTTTACATCACAAAAAAAAGAACAATCACAAGAGGCCAAAATGCTGTCAAAATGGACTGCATTGCAGCCCTCCATAGGCTGTCCACAAGAGGCCAAAAAGCTGTCAAAACAGACTGCATTGCAGCCCTCCATATGCTGTCCATAAGAGGCCAAAATCTGTCAAAAATAGCTGCAAACATACAGCCCAAAATTGCACATATATAGGCTAAGTCAAAACTGCAACAAGAAAGAGGCAAAGCAGCATAACAAATATGTTCAAACCCAATTGCCTTTTCCCCCCAAAAAGTGTGTTTTTCAGATGAAGAGTATAAACATATAACAGGGCAATTCGGGACAGCAAGGGAGAGGATTCATTATTCAAAAAAAGCAACAGCAAGAACAGATACACACAAAAAAGAGGGAGGAGATAATTTCATTATTCAAAAAGAACCAGCAACAAGAACAGTATAACAAAGCATACAAAACCCCAAAGAATATCATCATCATTTTCTTAAAGACCACCAATCAGAAAGGAAGAGAATACAGAAAAAAGGATAGAAATCAACTTCCCTGTCAAGCAAAAGCCAACAACAAGGTAAGTTTCCATCACTCCTCTGCATTTACCATAAATCTGTCATTTGCATACGTTTTTGTTTCTTTTGTTAAATAATCAGATCAAAAAAACCAGAACAGGACAAATCAAGAAAACCAACAAATCTGGAAAAAAAACAATAAAAACCAGTAATAGAACTGACAAACCATCTCAAACCATCATCATCCAAAGACCAGAAATAATAAAAAAACAATACAGTAGCTTCACCCATCTCTTCCTCTCGCCACATGTTGCCTTCACAATAACCCCTTCACATCTTCAATCTTCTTTCCTCTCATCCAACATAACCTCTTCAATTTCTTCATCCCCAAACATCCTCACCATCTTCAACATAACTTCATCCTCCACCGACAACCTCGACTACCATCACAAACCCATTTCGCTCTTCAATTCCGTCATAGCAACCCGCCATAACAACATTCTAGACGTTCAAAAACTCCCTCCGCCTCTGACTCCTTGCCGCGTCTCACATCTCCCTCGCCTCACTCAATCACCATCCCAACCTTCCTTCCTACACATGAAGGTCCCGATCACGCGCCGCGCTTTAAAGCCACTGTTAACTTTAACGGCGGGATCTTTGAGTGTCCGCAGTTTTGTTCCTGGAAAAAATTGTTAGTTTGTGTTAGGTTGTTACAAGATACGGAGATTAAAGACTGAGAAAGAGATGCGATTTAAGAGTAGGAAAAGAGAAGTATGAGGTTGAAGGAGATGACGCATGAGAAAGAGAAAGAGATGGGTTGCTGTTTCATTTTCCTTTCCTCTATTTCTTTTTACTGAAATAACAATAACCATTAATTAATTTCCTTATCAATAAAATACTTCATTTTATTTAAATCCTTTTTCTCTCCTTCCCAAAAACAATAAATGAAAGTTGAACTTGTCCTCTCCCCATAAACATAAGCGCCACACCACTTTCTTTTCTAGGGTTTTCAAACCCTTTCTATCCCCATTGCCAATCCGGGTCAAGCCTCTTGGGCCTTTTGGCCCAATCATGCCACCGCGTTCTCTTTATTTAACATTTAAGCCGTTTTAATTATGAATAAGTAGCGCAGTTCAGTTGGCAAAGTGCATCCTTGTTAACCCAAGTGGCCTGAGTTCGATTCCTCCCGTGGACATTTTTGTGTTTGCTTAATTCTTTCAACCTTATCTTCTCTATTTTTTGATTTATATTTAGTTTTAATAAAATAATTCAACTAAACTTAAAAAACATACATTCTTATTTTTATACATAATTAAATTGATCTAGACTTTGTGATTAATCTTTTATCAACTTCTTTTTTTAAATAAATGTTGTTTTAGGTAAAATTATTAATTAATTTACATATTGTAAAACACCAAAAATAGTAGAATTTAGTTTTATCCTTCTTTAAATTTTACTTAAATAAATAAAAATACAAAAATAATACATATGATTTAATTTCTTTTAGTCAATTATTTTATTTTTAGAATAGGTTTTATTTTCTTCTTTTCAAATTTTTTCATAAAAAACAAAATACCAATTTCTTATACTTTGTCAATTAATCACATTGTTTAGAGTGTAATAACTTTAATTATTCGCTCAAATTCAATTTGGTTGTATTGTTTGCTATTTGGACTCTTTTAATCGCATTTGACTCATCCCCATTTTTAAAAATTGTACCCCCATTCCCGAACACTGTGTAATAGCGTAGAATTTCAATTCCCATAATTTACTGTTTTCCTTATACTGTATAGTAATTAGGCGTGTATGGCAAGATTCAAAAATCAATCACTATATAACCTAATCAAAGAACAAAATAACTTGAAACAAACACACTTTTTCACACGCGCACCCCTAGGGTAACCTCGCTCGTTGCCTCGGAAATATAGTCATGTCCCTCGAATATTGGATGCTTTAGCAATGACCCTTCGATAAAAAAGATCGTAGTCCCTCGATGACCCTCGATGTTTCCTTCAATAAAACGATCTCGTCACTTACGAAAATTGCTAAAGTGTCTCATAAGTTGCTTTCGATGACTGAAAAATTGACCCGCGCCTGTCCCTTCACATCCAACGATGGGGCTTCTTACCAAATTAATGGTAACATTGAAAGGAGGAAGAAAAGAACAATTGAAAACCTGTCGAGTAGATAGATTCGCTCCTAGTTACACGCTTGCTCACGATAAAAACATTTTTACACCTACACTTTCATTTCGAACATTTTCAAAAGACAAAACATTTTGTATACGTTCTTATAGAGACGAGAACCATTGCAAAACATATTTTCAAAACACTTTCCGAAACACAATCCACAAACACATCTTTGAACCACTTTTCAAAACAAAACTTTGTACGTGTTCTTATAGAAACGAGAACCATTACAAAGAAATTTTTTAAAACATTTTCAAAGACCACACCACAAGCACACTGTAAAATAAAAGTAAGTGATCTAAACGAGTGACTAAGAGCCCATGGAAAACCATGGATTAAAAGGGTGTTGATACCTTCCCTTTTCATAATCTACCCCCCGAACCCGAGAAATAATCTCGAAAGGTCTTTCCTGTACTTTTTTACCTTTCCTTTTGGATAAAAGAAAAGTCGGTGGCGACTCTTGCTATCTGCACAAATGTGATTGAAACGCAAACAATCAAGTCAGTTCTCCCACGGTATCACAACTACCATCCATCAGATTACAAATCTCAATAACGAGCTATCTCCCATAATGAAGCTACTACCTTCCACCAGAGTACAAATCTCAACCACAAACTATCTCTTTCAATGAAGAGACTACCCTCTATTGGAGTATAAATCTCACCCAAAAACTATATCCCTAAACGAAGAGACTACCATCCTTCAAAGTACAAAACATAACAATGTACGATCTCCATTAATGAAGAGACTACCATCCCTCGGAGTTTAAATTTCAACAATGAACTATCTCTCTTAATGAATAAACTACCATCCATAGGAGTCAAATTTAAACAACGAATTATGTTCCTTAATGAAGAGACTAATATCCATCGGAGTACAAATCTCAAAAACAAACTATCTCCCTTAATAAAGAGGATACCATCCATCTGAGTATGAATCTCAACAACGAACTATCTCCCTTAATCTGGAGACTACCAACCATTGGAGTACAAATCTCAACAACAAACTGTATCCCTTAATGAAGAGACTATCATCCACTAGAGTACAAATCTCAACAATGAACTATCTTCCTTAATGATGATACAACCATCCATTAGAGGTAAATTTCTATAAAGAATTATCTCCCCTAATGAAGAGACCACCGTCCATTGGAGTAAAAATTACAACAACGAACTATCTCCATTAATAAATATAATACCATCCATTGAAGAAACAAATCTCAAAAATGAACTATCTCTCTTAATGAAGAGACTACCATCTATTGGAGTAAAACTCTCACCAAGGAATTATATCCCTTAATGAAGAGACTACCATCCCTTGGAGTACAAATGTGAACAACTAACTATCTCCATTAATGAAGAAACTACCATCCATAAGAACAAAAATATCAACAACAAACTATTTCCCTTAATGAATAGACTATCATCCATCAGAGTACAAATCTCAATAACGAGTTGTCTCCCATAATGAAGCTACTACCATCCATCGGAGTACAAATCTCAACAACGAAATATCTCCTGTAGTGAAGAGACTACCCTCCATTGGAGTAGAAATCTCAATAAAAAACTATATCCCTTAAAGAAGAGACTACGATCCATCAGAGTACAAACCTCAACAAAGAACTATCTCCCTTAATGAGGAGACTACCAACCATTGGAGTACAAATCTAAATAATGAACTATCTCCCTTAATGAAGAGACTATCATCCACTAGGCTACAATCTCAACAATGAACTATCTTCCTTAATGAAGAGACAACCATCCATTGGAGTACAAATCTCTATAAAGAATTATCACCCTTAATAAAGAGACTATTGTCCATTGGAGTACAAATTAAAACAACGAACTATCTCCCTTAATGAATAGAATACCATCCATTGGAGAACAAATCTAAAAAATGAACTATCTCTCTTAATGAAGAGACTACCATCCATTGGAGCATAAATCTCACCAAAGAATTATCTTCCTTAATGTAGAGACTACCATCGATTGGGGTAGAAATCTCAGCAACGAACTATATCCCTTAAAGAAGAGACTACCATCCATCAAAGTACAAATCTAAACAACTAAATATCTCCCTTAATGAAGATACTACTATCCATAGGAGTCAAATCCAAACAACGAACTATCTTTATTAATGAAGAGACTACCATCCATCAGAGTAAAAATCTCAACAACAAACTATCTCCCTAAATAAAGAGGCTACCATCCATCGGAGTAGAATCTCAATAAAGAACTATCTCTCTTAATGAGGAGACTACCAACCATTGGAGTACAAATCTCCCCAATGAACTATCTCCCTTAATGAAGAGACTACCATATAATAGAGTAAAAATATCAACAATGAACTATCTCTATTAATGAAGATACTACCATCCATCGGAGTACAAATCCCTACAATGAACTATCTCCCTTAATGAAGAGACTACCATCCTTTGGAGTTCAAATCACATCAAAGAACTATATCCCTTAATGAAGAGACTAGCATCCATTGGAGTACAAATCTCATCAACGAACTATCTCCCTTAATGAAGAGACTACCACCCATTTGAGTACAAATCTCAACTACGATATATCTCCCTTAATGAAGAGACTACCATCCATCAAATTACAAATCTCAATAACGAGTTATCTCCAATAATGAAGCTACTACCATCCATCAGAGTACAAATCTCAACAACGAACTATCTCCTTTAATGAAGAGACTACCCTCCATTGGAGTAGAAATCTCAACAAAAAACTATATCCCTTAAAGAAGAGACTACCATCCATCAGAGTACAAATCTCAACAACGAACTATCACCCTTAATGAGGAGACAACCAACCATTGGAGTACAAATCTCAGCAATGAACTATCTCTCTTAATAAAGAGACTATCATCCACTAGGCTACAAATCTCAACAACGAACTATGTTCCTTAATGAAGAGATTACCATCCATCGGAGTACAAATCTCAACAACAAACTATCTCCCTTAATAAAGAGGATACCATCAATCTGAGTACGAATCTCAGCAACGAACCATCTCCCTTAATGTGGAGACTACCAACCATTGGAGTATAAATCTCAAAAACGAACTACATCCCTTAATGAAGAGACTATCATCCACTAGAGTACAAATCTCAACAACGAACTATCTTCCTTAATGAAGATACAACCATCCATTAGAGTTTAAATATCTAAAAATATTTATCTCCCATAATGAAGGGACTACCGTCCATTGGAATACAAATTACAATAATGAACTATCTATATCAATGAAGATAATACCATCCATCGAAGAACAAATCTCAAAAATGAACTATCTCTCCTAATGAAGAGACTACCATCCATTGGAGTACAAATATCACCAATGAATTATCTCCCTTAATGAAGAGACTACCATCAATTGGAGTACAAATCTCAACAACAAACTATCTAACTTAATGAAGAGACCACCGTCCATTGGAGTACAAATCTCAACAACGAACTATCTCCCTTAATGAAGAAACTACCATCCATCAGAACACAAATCTCAACAACAAACTATTTCCCTTAATGAAGAGACTATCATCCATCAGAGTACAAATCGCAATAACGAGCTGTCTCCCATAATGAAGCTACTACCATCCATCAGAGTACGAATCTCAACAACGAACTATCTCCCTTAATGAAGAGAATACCATCCATTGGAGTACAAATCTCAACAACGAACTATCTCCCTTAATGAAGAGACTACCATCCATTGGAGTACAAATCCCAACAACGAACTATCTCCCTTAATGAAGAAACTACAACCATCATAACAAAAATATCAACAATGAACTATCTCCCTTAATGAAGATACTACCATCCATTACATTAATAATCTCAATAACGTGCTATCTCCCATAATGAATCTACTACCATCCATCTGAGTACAAATCTCTAAACAACGAACTATCTCCTTTAATGAAGAGACTACCCTCCATTGGAGTATAAATCTCAACAAAAAACTATATCCCTTAATGAAGAGACTAGCATCCATCAGAGAACAAAACCCAACAATGTACTATCTCCCTTAATGAATACACTACCATCCCTCGGAGTTTAAATTTCAACAACGAACTATCTGTCATAACGAATAAACTTCCATCCATAAGAGTCAAATTTAAACAACGAACTATGTTCATAAATGAAGAGACTATCATCCATCAGAGTACAAAACTCAACAACGTACTATCTCCCTTAATGAATAGACTACCATCCCTCAGAGTTTAAATTTCAATAACAAACTATCTGTCGTAAGAAACAAGTCTAAACAACAAACTATATCCCTTAATAAAGAGGATACCATCCATCTGAGTACGAATATCAGCAACGAACTATCTCCCTTAATGTGGAGACAACCAACCATTGGAGTATAAATCTAAACAACAAACTATATCCCTTAATGATGAGACTACCATCCATCAGAGTACAAAAGTCAACAACGTACTATCTCCCTTAATGAATAGACTACCATCCCTCGAAGTTTAAATTTCAACAACAAACTATCTGTCTTAATGATTAAACTTTCATCCATAGGAGTCAAATTTAAACAGCGAACTATGTTCCTTAATGAAGAGACTACCATCCATCGGAGTACAAATCTCAACAACAAACTATCTCCCATAATAAAGAGGATACCATCCATCTGAGTACGAATGTCAGCAACGAACTAGCTCCCTTAATGTGGAGACTACCAACCATTGGAGTAAAAATATCAACAACAAACTATATCCCTTAATAAAGAGAATATCATCCACTAGAGTACAAATCTCAACAATGAACTATCTTACTTAATGAAGATACAACCATCCATTACAGTTTAAATCTCTATAAATATTTATCTCCCCAAATGAAGAGACTACCGTCCATTGGAGTACAAATTACAACAACGAACTATCACCATTAATGAAGATAATACCATCCATCGAAGAACAAATCTCAAAAATGAACTATCTCTCTTAATGAAGATACTACCATTCATTGGAGTACAAATCTCACCAATGAATTATCTCCATTAATGAAGAGACTACCATCAATTGGAGTACAAATCTCAACAACGAACTATATCCCTTAATGAAGAGACTACCATCCATTGGAGTAAAAATCCCAACAACGAACTATCTCCCTTAATGAAGAAACTACCATCCATCAGAACATAAATATCAACAACAAACTATTTCCCTTAATGAAGAGACTATCATCCATCAGAGTACAAATCACAATAACGAGTTGTCTCCCATAATGAAGCTACTACCATCCGTCGGAGTACAAATCTCAACATCGATATATCTCCCTTAAGGAAGAGAATACCATCCATTGGAGTATAAATCACAACAACGAACTATCTCCCTTAATGAAGAGACTACCATCCATTGGAGTAAAAATCCCAACAACGAACTATCTTCCTTAATGAAGAAACTACCATCCATCATAACAAAAATCTCAACAACAAACTATCTCTCTTAATGAAGAGACTACCATCCATCAGATTACAAATCTCAATAACGAGCTATCTCCCATAATGAAGCTACTACCATCCATCGGAGTACAAATCTCAACAACGAACTATCTCCTTTAATGAAGAGACTACCCTCCATTGGAGTATAAATCTCAACAAAAAACTATATCCCTTAATGAAGAGACTATCATCCATCAGAGTACAAAACTCAACAACGTACAATCTCCCTTAATGAATAGACTACCATCCCTCGGAGTTTAAATTTCAATAACAAACTATCTGTGTTAATAAATAAACTTCCATTCATAGGAGTAAAATTTAAACAACGAACTATGTTCTTTAATGAAGAGGCTACCATCCATCGGAGTACAAATCTCAACAACAAACTAGCTCCCTATATTAAGATGATACCATCCATCTGGGTATGAATCTCAGCAACGAACCATCTCCCTTAATGTGGAGACTACCAACCATTGGAGTATAAATCTCAACAACGAACTACATTCCTTAATGAAGAGACTATCATCCACTAGAGTACAAATCTCAACAACGAACTATCTTTCTTAATGAAGATACAACCATCCATTAGAGTACAAATCTCTATAAAGAATTATCTCCCCTAATGAAGAGACTACCGCCCATCGGAGTACAAATTACAACAACGAACTATCTCTATCAATGAAGATAATACCATCCATCAAAGAACAAATCTCAAAAATGAACTATCTCTCCTAATGAAGAGACTACCATCCATTGGAGTACAAATCTCACCAATGAATTATCTCCCTTAATGAAGAGACTACCATCAATTGGAGTACAAATCTCAACAACAAACTATCTAACTTAATGAAGAGACCACCTTCCTTTAAAGTACAAATCTCAACAACGAACTATCTCCCTTAATGAAGAAACTACCAAGCATCAGAACACAAATCTCAACAACAAACTATTTCCCTTAATGAAGAGACTATCATCCATAAGAGTACAAATCGCAATAATGAGTTGTCTCCCATACTGAAGCTACTACCATCCATCAGAGTCCAAATCTCAACCACGAACTCTCTCCCTTAATGAAGAGAATACCATCCATTGGAGTACAAATCTCAACAACGAACTATATCCCTTAATGAAGAGACTACCATCTATTGGAGTACAAATCTCAATAACAAACTATCTCCCTTAATAAAGAAACTACCATCCATCATAAAAAAATATCAACAACGAACTATTTTCCTTAATTAAGAGATTACCATCCATCAGATTACAAATCTCAATAATGAGCTATCACCCATAATGAAACTACTACCATCCACCGGAATACAAATCTCAACAACAAATTATATCCTTTAATGAAGAGACTACCCTCCATTGGAGTATAAATCTAAACAAAAAACTATATCCCTTAATGAAGAGACTACCATCCATCAGAGTACAAAATTCAACAACGTACTATCTCCCTTAATGAATAGACTACCATCCCTCGGAGTTTAAATTTTAACAACGAACTATCTTTCTTAATGAATAAACTTCCATACATAGGAGTCAAATTTAAACAACGAACTATGTTCCTTAATAAGGAGACTACCATCCATCGGAGTACAAATCTCAACAACAAACTATCTCCCTTAATAAATAGGATACCATCCATCTGAGTACTAATCTCAGCAACGAACTATCTCCCTTAATGTGGAGACTACCAACCATTGGAGTATAAATCTCAACAACGAACTATATCCCTTAATAAAGAGACTATCATACACTAGAGTACATATCTCAACAACGAACTATCTTCCTTAATGAAGATACAACCATCCATTAGAGTTTAAATCTCTATAAATATTTATCTCCCATAATGAAGAGACTACCGTCCATTGGAATACAAATTACAACAACAAACTATCTCCATTAATGAAGATAATACCATCCATCAAAGAACAAATCTCAAAAATGAACTATCTCTCTTAATGAAGAGACTACCATCCATTGGAGTACAAATCTCACCAATGTATTATCTCCATTAATGAAGAGACTACCATCAATTGGAGTACAAATCTGAACAACAAACTATCTCCCTTAATGAAGAGACTACCATCCATTGGAGTACAAATCTCAACAATGAACTATCTCCCTTAATGAAGAAACTACCATCCATTAGAATCCAAATCTCAACAACAAACTATTTCCCTTAATGAAGAGACTATCATCCATCAAACTACAAATCACAATAACGAGCTGTCTCCCATAATGAAGCTACTACCATCCATCGGAGTACGAATCTCAATAACAAACTATCTCCCTTAATGAAGAGAATACGAACCATTGGAGTACAAATCTCAACAACGAACTCTCTCCCTTAATGAAGAGACTACCATCCATTGTAGTGCAAATTCCAACAATAAACTATCTCAATTAACGAAGAAACTACAACCATCATAACAAAAATCTCAACAATGAACTATCTCCCTTAATGAAGATACTACCATCCATTAGATTAAAAATCTCAATAACGTGCTATCTCCCATAATGAAGCTACTACCATCCATTTGAGTAGAAATCTCTAAACAATGAACTATCTCCTTTAATGAAGAGACTACCCTCCATTGGAGTATAAATCTCAACAAAAGACTATATCCCTTAATGAAGAGACTACCATCCATCAGAGTACAAAACCCAACAATGTACTATCTCCCTTAATGAATACACTACCATCCCTCGGAGTTTAAATTTCAACAACAAACTATCTGTCATAACGAATAAACTTCCATCCATAGGAGTCAAATTTAAACAACGAACTATATTCATAAATGAAGAGACTATCATCCATCAGAGTACAAAACTCAACAACGTACTATCTCCCTTAATGAATAGACTACCATCCCTCAGAGTTTAAATTTCAATAACAAACTATCTGTCTTAAGAAACAAGTCTAAACAACAAACTATCTCCCTTAATAAAGAGGATACCATCAACCTGAGTACGAATCTCAGCAACGAACTATCTCCCTTAATGTGGAGACAACCAACCATTGGAGTATAAATCTCAACAACAAAATATATCCCTTAATGATGAGACTACCATCCATCAGAGTACAAAAGTCAACAACGTAGTATCTCCCTTAATGAATAGACTACCATCCCTCGAAGTTTAAATTTCAACAACGAACTATCTGTCTTAATGAATAAACTTTCATCCATAGGAGTCAAATTTAAACAGCGAACTATGTTCCTTAATGAAGAGACTACCATCCATCGGAGTACAAATCTCAACAACAAACTATCTCCCTTAATAAAGAGGATACCATCCATCTGAGTACGAATGTCAGCAACAAACTAGCTCCCTTAATGTGGAGACTACCAACCATTGGAGTAAAATTATCAACAATGAACTATATCCCTTAATAAAGAGAATATCATCCACTAGAGTACGAATGTCAACAACGAACTATCTTCCTTAATGAAGATACCACCATCCATTAGAGTTTAAATCTCTATAAATATTTATCTCCCCTAATGAAGAGACTACCGTCCATTGGAGTACAAATTACAACAATAAACTATCACCATTAATGAAGATAATACCATCCATCGAAGAAACAACCTCAAAAATGAACTATCTCTCTTAATGAAGATACTACCATCCATTGGAGTACAAATCTCACCAATGAATTATCTCCATTAATGAAGAGACTACCATCAATTGGAGTAAAAATCTCAACAACGAACTATCTCCCTTAATGAAGAGACTACCATCCATTGGAGTAAAAATACCAACAACGAACCATCTCCCTTAATGAAGAAACTACCATCCATCAGAACACAAATCTCAACAACAAACTATTTCCCTTAATGAAGAGAATATCATCCATCAGAGTATAAATTGCAATAACGAGTTGTCTCCCATAATGAAGCTACTACCATCCATCGGAGTACAAATCTCAACAACGAACAATCTCCCTTAAAGAAGAGAATACCATCCATTGGAGTACAAATCTTAACAACGAACTATCTCCCTTAATGAAGAGACTACCATTCATTGGAGTACAAATCTCAACAACGAACTATCTCTCTTAATGAAGAAACTACCATCCATCATAACAAAAATCTGAACAGCGGACTATCTCCCTTAATGAAGAGATTACCATCCATCAGATTACAAATCTCAATAACGAGCTATCTCCTATAATGAAGCTACTACCATCCAACGGAGTAAAAATCTCAACAACAAACTATCTCCTTTAATGAAGAGACTAACCTCCATTGGAGTATAAATCTCAAAAAAAAACTATATCCCTTAATGAAGAGACTATCATCCATCAGAGTACAAAACTCAACAACATACTATCTCCCTTAATGAATAGACTACCATTCCTCGGAGTTTAAATTTCAATAACAAACTATCTGTATTAAGAAGTAAACTTCCATCCATTGGAGTAAAATTTAAACTACAAATTATGTTCTTTAATGAAGAGGCTACCTTCCATCGCAGTACAAATCTCAACAACAAACTATCTCCCTTAATAAAGACAATACCATCCACCTGGGTACGAATCTCAGCAATGAACTATCTCCCTTAATGTGGAGACTACCAAACATTAGAGTATAAATCTCAAAAACGAACTATATCCCTTAATGAAGAGACTATCTTCCACTAGAGTACAAATCTCAACAATGAACTATCTTCCTTAATAAAGATACAACCATCCATTAGAGTACAAATCTCTATAAAGAATTATCTCCCTTAATGAAGAGACTACCATCCATTGGAGTACAAATTTCAACAATGAACTATCTCCCTTAATGAAGAAACTACCATCCATCATAACACAAATCTCAAAATCGAACTATCTCCCTTAATTAAGCTACTACCATCCATCGGAGTACAAATCTCAACAACAAACTATCTCCCTTAATAAAGAGGATACCATGCATCTGAGTACAAATCTCAGCAACGAACTATCTCCCTTAATGTGGAGACTACCATCCATTGGAGTATAAATCTCAACAACAAACTATATCCCTTAATGATGAGACTACCATCCATCAGAGTACAAAACTCAACAACGTACTATCTCCCTTAATGAATAGACTACCATCCCTCGAAGTTTAAATCTCAACATCGAACTATGTTCCTTAATGAAGAGACTACCATCCATCAGAGTACAAATCTCAACAACAAACTATATCCCTTAATAAAGAGGATACCATCCATCTGAGTTCAAATCTCAGCAATGAACTATCTCCCTTAATGTAGAGACTACCAACCATTGGAGTATAAATCTCAACAATGAACTATATCACTTAATAAAGAGACTATCACCAAGTAGAGTACAAATCTGAACAACGAGTTATCTTTCTTAATGAAGATACAACAATCCATTAGTGTTTAAATCTCTATAAATATTTATCTCCCCTAATGAAGAGACTACCGTCCATTGGTGTACAAATTACAACAACGAACTATGTCCATTAATGAAGATAATACAATCCATCGAAGAACAAATCTCAAAAATGAACTATCTCTCTTAACGAAGAGACTACCATCCATTGGAGTACAAATCTCACCAATGAAATATCTCCATTAATGAAGAGACTTCCATCAATTGGAGTACAAATCTCAACAACGAACTATCTCTCTTAATGAAGAGATTACCATCCATTGGAGTACAAATCTCAACAACGAACTATCTCCCTTGACGAAAAAACTACCATCCATCAGAACACAAATCTCAACAACAAACTATTTCCCTTAATGAAGAGACTATCATCCATCAGAGTTCAAATCGCAATAACGAGATGTCTCCCATAATGAAGCTACTACCATCCATCGGAGTACAAATCTCAACAACGAACTATCTCCCTTAATGAAGAGAATACCATCCATTGGAGTACAAAAATCAACATGGAACTATCTCCCTTAATGAAGAGACTACCATCCATTGGAGTACAAATCTCAACAACGAACTATCTCCCTTAATGAAGAAACTACCATCCATCATAACAAAAATCTCAACAAAGAACTATCTCCCTTAATGATGAGACTACCATCCATCAGATTACAAATCTCAATAACGAGCTATCTCCCATAATGAAGCTACTACCATCCATCGGAGTACAAATCTCAACAACGAACTATCTCCTTTAATGAAGAGACTACCCTCCTTTGGAGTATAAATCTCCACAAAAAACTATATCCCTTAATGAAGAGACTACCATCCCACAAAGTTTAAATTTCAACAACGAACTATCTCCCTTAATAAAGAGACTATCATCAACTAGGCTACAAATCTCAACAACGAACTATGTTCCTTAATGAAGAGACTACGATCCATCGGAGTACAAATATCAACAACAAACTATCTCCCTTAATAAAGAGTATACCATCGATCTGAGTATAAATCTCAGCAACGAACTATCTCCCTTAATGTGGAGACTACCAACCATTGGAGTATAAATCTCAACAACGAACTATATCCCTTAATAAAAAGACTATCTCCCACTAGAGTACAAATCTGAACAACGAGCTATATTTCTTAATGAAGATACAACAATCCATTAGTGTTTAAATCTCTATAAATATTTATCTCCCCTAATGAAGAGACTACCGTCCATTGGAGTACAAATTACAAAAACAAACTATCTCCATTAATGAAGATAATACCATCCATCGAAGAACAAATCTCAAAAATGAACTATCTCTCTTAACAAAGAGACTAGCATCCATTGGAGTACAAATCTCACCAATGAATTATCTCCATTAATGAAGAGACTGCCATCAATTGGAGTACAAATCTCAACAACGAACTATTCCCTTAATGAAGAGACTACCATCCATTGGAGTACAAATCTCAACAACGAACTATCTCCCTTAATGAAAAAACTACCATCCATCAGAACACAAATCTAAACAACAAACTATTTCCCTTAATGAGGAGACTATCATCCATCAGAGTTCAAATCACAATAACGAGATGTCTCCCATAATGAAGCCACTACCATCCATCGGAGTACAAATCTCAACAACGAACTATCTCCCTTAATGAAGAGAATACCATCCATTGGAGTACAAAAATCAACAAGGAACTATCTCCCTTAATAAAGAGACAACCATCCATTGGAGTACAAATCTCAACAACGAAATATCTCCCTTAATGAAGAAACTACCATCCATCATAACAAAAATCTCAACAACAAACTATCTCCCTTAATGAAGAGACTACCATCCATCAGATTACAAATCTCAATAACGAGCTATCTCCCATAATGAAGCAACTACCATCCATCAGAGTACAAATCTCAACAACGAACTATCTCCTTTAATGAAGAGACTACCCTCCATTAGAGTAGAAATCTGAACAAAAAACTATATCCCTTAATGAAGAGACTATCATCCATCAGAGTACAAAACTCAACAACGTACTATCTCCCTTAATGAATAGACTACCATCCCTCGGAGTTTAAATTTCAATAACAAACTATCTGTCTTAATAAATAAACTTCCATCCATTGGAGTGAAATTTAAACAACGAACTATGTTCTTTAATGAAGAGGCTACCTTCCATCGCAGTACAAATCTCAACAACAAACTATCTCCCTTAATAAAGACGATACCATCCATCTGGGTACGAATCTCAGCAACAAACTATCTCCCTTAATGTGGAGACTACCAACCATTAGAGTATAAATCTCAACAAAGAACTATATCCCTTCATGAAGAGACTATTATCCACTAGAGTACAAATCTCAACAATGAACTATCTTCCTTAATGAAGATACAACCATCCATTAGAGTACAAATCTCTATAAAGAATTATCTCCCTTAATGAAGAGACTACCGTCCATTGGATTACAAATTTCAACAATGAACTATCTCCCTTAATGAAGAAACTACCATCCATCATAACACAAATCTCAACAACGAACTATCTCCCTTAATGAAGAAATTACCATCCATCAGATTACAAATCTCAATAACGATCTATCACCCATAATTAAGCTACTACCATCCTTATGAGTACAAATCTCAACAACGAACTATCTCCTTTAATGAATAGACTACCCTCCTTTGGAGTATAAATCTCCACAAAAACTATATCCCTTAAAGAAGAGACTACCATCCTTCAGAGTACAAAACTCAACAACATACTATCTTCCTTAATGAAGAGACTACCATCCCACAGAGTTTAAATTTAAACAACGAACTATCTCCCTTAATGAAGAGACTATCATCCACTAGGCTACAAATCTCAACAACGAACTATGTTCCTTAATGAAGAGACTACCATCCATCGGAGTACAAATCTCAACAATAAACTGTCTCCCTTAATAAAGAGGATACCATCCATTTGAGTACAAATCTCAGCAACAAACTATCTCCATTAATGTGGAGAATACCAACCATTGGAGTATAAATGTCAACAACGAACTACATCCCTTAATAAACAGACTATCATCCACTAGAGTACAAATCTCAACAACGAACTATCTTTCTTAATGAAGATACAACCATCCATTAGAGTTTAAATCTCTATAAATATTTATCTCCCCTAATAATGAGACTACGGTCCATTGGAGAACAAATCTCAAAAATGAACTATCTCTCTTAACGAAGAGACTACCATCCATTGGAATACAAATCTCACCAATGAATTATCTCCATTAATGAAGAGACTGCCATCAATTGTAGTACAAATCTCAACTACGAACTATCTCTCTTAATGAAGAGACTACCATCCTTTGGAGTACAAATCTCAACAACGAACTATTTCCCTTAATGAAAAAACTACCATCCATCAGAACACAAATCTCAACAACAAACTATTTCCCTTAATGAAGAGACTATCATCCATCAGAGTACAAATCGCAATAACGAGTTGTCTCCCATAATGAAGCTACTACCATCCTTCGGAGTACAAATCTCAACAACGAACTATCTCCCTTAATGAAGAGAATACCATCCATTGGAGTACAAATATCAACAACGAACTATCTCCCTTAATGAAGAGACTACCATCCATTGGGGTACAAATCTCAACAAAGAACTATCTCCCTTAATGAAGAAACTACCATCCATCATAACAAAAATGTCAACAAAGAACTATCTCCCTTAATGAAGAGACTACCATCCATCAGATTACAAATCTCAATAACGAGCTATCTCCCATAATGAAGCTACTACCATCCATCGGAGTCCAAATCTGAACAACGAACTATCTCCTTTAATGAAGAGACTACCCTCCATTGGAGTATAAATCTCAACAAAAAACTATATCCCTTAATGAAGAGACTATCATCCATCAGAATACAAAACTCAACAATGTACTATCTCCCTTAATGAATAGACTACCATCCCTCGGAGTTTAAATTTCAATAAAAAACTATCTGTCTTAATAAATAAACTTCCATCCATAAGAGTAAAATTTAAACAACGAACTATGTTCTTTAATGAAGAGGCTACCATCCATTAGAGTATAAATCTCAACAACAAACTATCTCCCTTAATAAAGACGATACCATCCATCTGGGTACAAATATCAACAACAAACTATCTCCCTTAATGTGGAGACTACAAACCATTAGAGTATAAATCTCAACAAAGAACTATATCCCTTCATGAAGAGAGTTTTATCCACTAGAGTACAAATCTCAACAATGAACTATCTTCCTTAATGAAGATACAACCATCCATTAGAGTACAAATCTCAATAAAGAATTATCTCCCTTAATGAAGAGACTACCGTCCATTGGATTACAAATTTCAACAATGAACTATCTCCCTTAATGAAGAAATTACCATCCATCAGATTACAAATCTCAATAATGAGCTATCTCCCATAATTAAGCTACTACCATCCATCGGAGTACATATCTCAACAACGAACTATCTCCTTTAATGAAGAGACTACCCTCCTTTGGAGTATAAATCTCCATAAAAACTATATCCCTTAAAGAAGAGACTACCATCCTTCAGAGTACAAAACTCAACAACGTATTATCTCCCTTAATGAAGAGACTACCATCCCACAGAGTTTAAATTTAAACAACGAACTATCTCCCTTAATGAAGAGACTATTATCCACTAGGCTACAAATCTCAACAACGAACTATGTTCCTTAATGAAGAGACTACCATCCATCGGAGTACAAATCTCAACAATAAACTATCTCCCTTAATAAAGAGGATACCATCCATTTGAGTACAAATCTCAGCAACGAACTATCTCCATTAATGTGGAGAATACCAACCATTGGAGTATAAATGTCAACAACGAACTATATCCCTTAATAAAGAGACTATCATCCACTAGAGTACAAATCTCAACAACGAACTATCTTTCTTAATGAAGATACAACCATCCATTAGAGTTTAAATCTCTATAAATATTTATCTCCCCTAATAATGAGACTACGGTCCATTGGAGAACAAATCTCAAAAATGAACTATCTCTCTTAACGAAGAGACTACCATCCATTGGAGTACAAATCTCACCATTGAATTATCTCTATTAATGAAGAGACTGCCATCAATTGGAGTACAAATCTCAACTACGAACTATCTCTCTTAATGAAGAGACTACCATCCATTGGAGTACAAATCTCAACAACGAACTATTTCCCTTAATGAAAAAACTACCATCCATCAGAACACAAATCTCAACAACAAACTATTTCCCTTAATGAAGAGAATATCATCCATCAGAGTACAAATCGCAATAACGAGTTGTCTCCCATAATGAAGCTACTACCATCCTTCGGAGTACAAATCTCAACAACGAACTATCTCCCTTAATGAAGAGAATACCATCCATTGGAGTACAAATATCAACAAGGAACTATCTCCCTTAATGAAGAGACTACCATCCATTGGGGTACAAATCTCAACAAAGAACTATCTCCCTTAATGAAGAAACTACCATCCATCATAACAAAAATGTCAACAAAGAACTATCTCCCTTAATGAAGAGACTACCATCCATCAGATTACAAATCTCAATAACGAGCTATCTCCCATAATGAAGCTACTACCATCCATCGGAGTCCAAATCTGAACAACGAACTATCTCCTTTAATGAAGAGACTACCCTCCATTGGAGTATAAATCTCAACAAAGAACTATATCCCTTAATGAAGAGACTATCATCCATCAGAATACAAAACTCAACAATGTACTATCTCCCTTAATGAATAGACTACCATCCCTCGGAGTTTAAATTTCAATAAAAAACTATGTGTCTTAATAAATAAACTTCCATCCATAAGAGTAAAATTTAAACAACGAACTATGTTCTTTAATGAAGAGGCTACCATCCATTAGAGTATAAATCTCAACAACAAACTATCTCCTTTAATAAAGACGATACCATCCATCTGGGTACGAATATCAACAACAAACTATCTCCCTTAATGTGGAGACTACAAACCATTAGAGTATAAATCTCAACAAAGAACTATATCCCTTCATGAAGAGAGTTTTATCCACTAGAGTACAAATCTCAACAATGAACTATCTTCCTTAATGAAGATACAACCATCCTATAGAGTACAAATCTCAATAAAGAATTATCTCCCTTAATGAAGAGACTACCGTCCATTGGATTACAAATTTCAACAATGAACTATCTCCCTTAATGAAGAAATTACCATCCATCAGATTACAAATCTCAATAATGAGCTATCTCCCATAATTAAGCTACTACCATCCATCGGAGTACATATCTCAACAACGAACTATCTCCTTTAATGAAGAGACTACCCTCCTTTGGAGTATAAATCTCCACAAAAACTATATCCCTTAAAGAAGAGACTACCATCCTTCAGAGTACAAAACTCAACAACGTACTATCTCCCTTAATGAAGAGACTACCATCCCACAGAGTTTTAATTTCAACAACGAACTATCTCCCTTAATGAAGAGACTATCATCCACTAGGCTACAAATCTCAACAACAAACTATGTTCCTTAATGAAGAGACTACCATCCATCGGAGTACAAATATCAACAACAAACCCTCTCCCTTAATAAAGAGGATACCATCCATCTGAGTACAAATCTCAGCAACGAGCTATCTCCCTTAATGTGGAGACTACCAACCATTGGAGTATAAATCTCAACAACGAACTATATCCCTTAATAAAGAGACTATCATCCACTAGAGTACAAATCTCAACAACGAACTATCTTTCTTAATCAAGATACAACCATCCATTAGAGTTTAAATCTCTATAAATATTTATCTCCCCTAATGAAGAGACTACGGTCCATTGGATTACAAATTACAACAACGAAATATCTCCATTAATGAAGATAATACCATCCATCAAAGAACAAATCTCAAAAATGAACTATCTCTCTTAACGAAGAGACTACCATCCATTGGAGTACAAATCTCACTAATGAATTATCTCCATTAATGAAGAGACTGCCATCAATTGGAGTACAAATCTCAACTACGAACTATCTCCCTTAATGAAGAGACTACCATCCTTTGGAGTACAAATCTCAACAACGAACTATCTCCCTTAATGAAAAAACTACCATCCATCAGAACATAAATCTCAACAACAAAATATTTCCCTTAATGAAGAGACTATCATCCATCAGAGTACAAATCGCAATAACGAGTTGTCTCCCATAATGAAGCTACTACCATCCATCGGAGTACAAATATCAACAACGAACTATCTCCCTTAATGAAGAGAATACCATCCATTGGAGTACAAATATAAACAAGGAACTATCTCCCTTAATGAAGAGACTACCATCCATTGGAGTAAAAATCTCAACAACGAAATATCTCCCTTAATGATGAAACTACCATCCATCATAAGAAAAATCTCAACAAAGAACTATCTCCCTTAATGAAGATACTACCATCCATCAGATTACAAATCTCAATAACGAGCTATCTCCCATAATGAAGCTACTACCATCCATCGGAGTACAAATCTGAACAATGAACTATCTCCTTTAATGAAGAGACTACCCTCCATTGGAGTATAAATCTCAACAAAAAACTATATCCCTTAATGAAGAGACTATCATCCATCAGAATACAAAACTCAACAATGTACTATCTCCCTTAATGAATAGACTACCATCCCACGGAGTTTAAATTTCAATAACAAACTATATGTCTTAATAAATAAACTTCTATCCATAGGAGTAAAATCTAAACAACGAACTATGTTCTTTAATGAAGAAGCTACCATCCATTAGAGTATAAATCTCAACAATAAACTATATCCCTTAATAAAGATGATACCATCCATCTGGGTTCAAATCACAGCAACAAACTATCTCCCTTAATGTGGAGACTACCAACCATTAGAGTATAAATCTCAACAACGAACTATATCCCTTAATGAAGAGACAATTATCCAGTAGAGTACAAATCTCAACAACGAACTATCTTTCTTAATGAAGATACAACCATCCATTAGAGTTTAAATCTCTTTAAATATTTATCTCCCATAATGAAGAGACTACCGTCCATTGGAGTACAAATTACAACAACGAACTATCTCCATTAATGAAGATAATACCATCCATCAAAGAACAAATATCAAAAATGAACTATCTCTCTTAACGAAGAGACTACCATCCATCGGAGTACAAATCTCAACAACGAACTGTCTCCTTTAATGAAGAGACTACCCTCCTTTGGAGTATAAATCTCCACAAAAAACTATATCCCTTAAAGAAGAGACTACCATCCTTCAAAGTACAAAACTCAACAACGTACTATCTCCCTTAATGAAGAGACTACCATCCCCCAGAGTTTAAATTTCAACAACGAACTATCTCCCTTAATAAAGAGGATACCATCCATCTGAGTACAAATCTCAGCAACGAACTATCTCCCTTAATATGGAGACTACCAACCATTGGAGTATAAATCTCAACAACAAACTATATCCCTTAATAAAGATACTATCACCCACTACAGTACAAATCTGAACAATGAGCTATCTTTCTTAATGAAGATAAAACCATACATTAGAGTTTAAATCTCTATAAATATTTATCTCTCCTAATGAAGACACTACCGTCCATTGGAGTATAAATTACAACAACGAACTATCTCCATTAATGAAGATAATACCATCCATCGAAGAACAAATCTCAAAAATGAACTATCTCTCTTAACGAAGAGACTACCATCCATTGGGGTACAAATCTCACCAATGAATTATCTCCATTAATGAAGAGACTGCCATTAATTGGAGTACAAATATCAACAACGAACTATCTCCTTTAATGAAGAGACTAACCTCCATTGGAGTATAAATCTCAACAAAAAACTATATCCCTTAATGAAGAGACTATAATCCACCAGAATACAAAACTCAACAACGTACTATTTCCCTTAATGAATAGACTACCATCCCTCGGAGTTTAAATTTTAATAACAAACTATTTGTCTTAATAAATAAACTTCCATCCATAGGAGTAAAATTTAAACAACGAACTATGTTTTTTAATGAAGAGGCTACCACCCATTAGAGTATAAATCTCAACAAAAAACTATCTCCCTTAATAAAGACGATACCGTCCATCTGGGTACGAATCTGAGCAAGAAACTATCTCCCTTAATGTGGAGATTACCAACCATTAGAGTATAAATCTCAACAACGAACTATATCCCTTAATGAAGAGACAATTATCCAGTAGAGTACAAATCTCAACAACGAACTATCTTTCTTAATGAAGATACAACCATCCATTAGAGTTTAAATCTCTATAAATATTTATCTCCCATAATAAAGAGACTATCGTCCATTGGAGTACAAATTACAACAACGAATTATCTCCATTAGTGAAGATAATACCATCCATCGAAGAACAAATATCAAAAATGAACCATCTCTCTTAACGAAGAGACTACCATCCATCGGAGTACAAATGTCAAAAACGAACTATCTCTTTTAATGAAGAGACTACCCTCCTTTGGAGTATAAATCTCCACAAAAAACTATATCCCTTAAAGACGAGACTACCATCCATCAGAGTACAAAACTCAACAACGTACTATCTCCTTTAATGAAGAGACTACCATCCCATAGAGTTTAAATTTCAACTACGAAATATCTCCCTTAATGAAGAGACTATCATCCACTAGGCTACAAATCTCAACAACGAACTATGTTCCTTAATGAAGAGACTACCATCCATCAGAGTACAAATCTCAACAACAAACTATCTCCCTTAATAAAGAGGATACCATCCATCTGAGTACAAATCTCAGCAACGAACTATCTCCCTTAATGTGGAGACTACCAACCATTGGAGTATAAATCTCAACAACGAACTATATCCCTTAATAAAGAGTCTATCACCCACTTGAGTACAAATCTGAACAATGAGCTATATTTCTTAATGAAGATAAAACCATACATTAGAGTTTAAATCTCTATAAATATTTATCTCTCCTAATGAAGACACTACCGTCCATTGGAGTATAAATTACAACAACGAACTATCTCCATTAATGAAGATAATACCATCCATCGAAGAACAAATCTCAAAAATGAACTATCTCTCGTAACGAAGAGACTACCATCCATTGGGGTACAAATCTCACCAATGAATTATCTCCATTAATGAAGAGACTGTCATCAATTGGAGTACAAATCTCAACAACGAACTATCTCCTTTAATGAAGAGACTACCCTCCATTGGAGTATATATCTCAATAAAAAACTATATCCCTTTATGAAGAGACTATCATCCATCAGAATATAAAACTCAACAACGTACTATCTCCCTTAATGAATAGACTACAATCCCTCAGAGTTTAAATTTCAATAACGAGTTGTCTCCCATAATGAAGCTACTACCTTCCATCGGAGTACAAATCTAAACAACGAACTATCTCCCTTACTGAAGAGAATACCATCCATTGGAGTACAAATATCAACAAGGAACTTTCTCCCTTAATGAAGAGACTTCCATCCATTGGAGTACAAATCTCAGCAACGAACTATCTCCCTTAATGAAGAAACTACCATCCATCATAACAAAAATCTCAACAAAGAACTATCTACCTTAATGAAGAGACTACCATCCATCAGATTACAAATCTCAATAACGAGCTATATCCCATAATGAAGCTACTACCATCCATCGGAGTACAAATCTGAACAACGAACTATCTCCTTTAATGAAAAGACTACCCTCCATTGGAGTATAAATCTCAACAAAAAACTATATGCCTTAATGAAGAGACTATCATCCATCAGAATACAAAACTCAACCACGTACTATCTCCCTTAATGAATAGACTACCATCCCTTAGAGTTTAAATTTTAATAACAAACTATCTGTCTTAATAAATAAACTTCCATCCATATGAGTAAAATTTAAACAACGAACTATGTTCTTTAATGAAGAGGCTACCATCCATTATAGTATAAATCTCAATAACAAACTATCTCCCTTAATAAAGACGATACCATCCATCTGGGTACGAATCTCAGCAACAAACTATCTCCCTTAATTTGGAGACTACCAACCATTAGACTATAAATCTCAACAACGAACTATATCCCTTAATGAAGAGACAATTATCCAGTAGAGTACAAATCTCAACAACGAACTATCTTTCTTAATGAAGATACAACCATCTATTAGAGTTTAAATCTCTTTAAATATTTATCTCCCATAATGAAGAGACTACCGTCCATTGGAGTACAAATTACAACAACGAACTATCTCCATTAATGAAGATAATACCATCCATCAAAGAACAAATATCAAAAATGAACTATCTCTATTAACGAAGAGACTACCATCCATCGGAGTACAAATCTCAACAACGAACTATCTCCCTTAATAAAGAGACTACCATCCCTCAGAGTTTAAATTTCAACAACGAACTATCTCCCTTAATGAAGAGACTATCATCCACTAGGCTACAAATCTCAATAACGAACTATGTTCCTTAATGAAGAGACTACCATACATCGAAGTACAAATCTCAACAACAAACTATCTCCCTTAATAAAGAGGATACCATCCATCTGAGTACAAATCTTAGCAACGAACTATCTCCCTTAATATGGAGACTACCAACCATTGGAGTATAAATCTCAACAACGAACTATATCCCTTAATAAAGATACTATCACCCACTACAGTACAAATCTGAACAATGAGCTATCTTTCTTAATGAAGATAAAACCATACATTAGAGTTTAAATCTCTATAAATATTTATCTCTCCTAATGAAGACACTACCGTCCATTGGAGTATAAATTACAACAACGAACTATCTCCATTAATGAAGAAAGACCATCCATCGAAGAACAAATCTAAAAAATGAACTATCTCTCTTAACGAAGAGACTACCATCTATTGGGGTACAAATCTCACCAATGAATTATCTCCATTAATGAAGAGACTGCCATCAAATGGAGTACAAATCTCAACAACGAACTATCTCCTTTAATGAAGAGACTAACCTCCATTGGAGTATAAATCTCAACAAAAAACTATATCCCTTAATGAAGAGACTATCATCCATCAGAATACAAAACTCAACAATGTACTATCTCCCTTAATGAATAGACTACCATCCCTCGAAGTTTAAATTTCAATAAAAAAATATTTGTCTTAATAAATAAACTTCCATCCATAGGAGTAAAATTTAAACAACGAACTATGTTCTTTAATGAAGAGGCTACCATCCATTAGAGTATAAATCTCAACAACAACTATCTCCCTTAATAAAGACGATACCATCCATCTGGGTACGAATCTCAGCAACAAAGTATCTCCCTTAATGTGGAGACTACCAACCATTAGAGTATAAATCTCAACAACGAACTATATCCCTTAATGAAGAGACAATTATCCAGTAGAGTACAAATCTCAACAACGAACTATCTTTCTTAATGAAGATACAACCATCCATTAGAGTTTAAATCTCTATAAATATTTATCTCCCATAATGAAGAGACTACCGTCCATTGGAGTACAAATTACAACAACGAACTATCTCCATTAATGAAGATAATACCATCCATCAAAGAACAAAAATAGAAAATGAACTACCTCTCTTAACGAAGAGACTACCATCCATTGGTGTACAAATCTCAACAACGAACTATCTCCTTTAATGAAGAGACTACCCTCCTTTGGAGTATAAATCTCCACAAAAAACTATATCCCTTAAAGAAGAGACTACCATCCTTCAGAGTACAAAACTCAACAACGTAATATCTCCCTTAATGAAGAGACTACCATCCCCCAGTGTTTAAATTTCAACAACGAACTATCTCCCTTAATGAAGAGACTATCATCCACTAGGCTACAAGTCTCAACAACGAACTATGTTCCTTAATGAAGAGACTACCATCCATCGGAGTACAAATCTCAACAACAAACTATCTCCCTTAATAAAGAGGATACCATCCATCTGAGTACAAATCTCAGCAACGAACTATCTCCCTTAATGTGGAGACTACCAACCATTGGAGTATAAATCTCAACAACGAACTATATCCCTTAATAAAGAGACTATCACCCACTAGAGTACAAACCTGAACAATGAGCTATCTTTCTTAATGAAGATAAAACCATAAATTAGAGTTAAAATCTCTATAAATATTTATCTCTCCTAATGAAGACACTACCGTCCATTGGAGTATAAATTAAAACAACGAACTATCTCCATTAATGAAGATAATACCATCCATCGAAGAACAAATCTCAAAAATGAACTATCTCTCGTAACGAAGAGACTACCATCCATTGGGGTACAAATCTCACCAATGAATTATCTCCATTAATGAAGAGACTGCCATCAATTGGAGTACAAATCTCAACAACAAACTATCTCCTTTAATGAATAGACTACCCTCCATTGGAGTATATATCTCAATAAAAAACTATATCCCTTTATGAAGAGACTATCATCCATCAGAATATAAAACTCGACAACGTAATATATCCCTTAATGAATAGACTACCATCCCTCGGAGTTTAAATTTCAATAACAAACTATCTGTCTTAATAAATAAACTTCCATCCATAGGAGTAAAATTTAAACAACGAACTATGTTCTTTAATGAAGACGCTACCACCCATTAGAGTATAAATCTCAACAAAAAACTATCTCCCTTAATAAAGACGATACCGTCCATCTGGGTACAAATCTGAGCAACAAACTATCTCCCTTAATGTGGAGACTACCAACCATTAGAGTATAAATCTCAACAACGAACTATATCCCTTAATGAAGAGACAATTATCCAGTAGAGTACAAATCTCAACAACGAACTATCTTTCTTAATGAAGATACAACCATCCATTAGAGTTTAAATCTCTATAAATATTTATCTCCCATAATAAAAAGACTACCGTCCATTGGAGTACAAATTTCAACAACGAATTATCTCCATTAATGAAGATAATACCATCCATCGAAGAACAAATATAAAAAATTAACTATCTCTCTTAACGAAGAGACTACCATCCATCGGAGTACAAATCTCAACAACGAACTATCTCTTTTAATGAAGAGACTACCCTCCTTTGGAGTATAAATCTCCACAAAAAACTATATCCCTTAAAGACGAGACTACCATCCATCAGAGTACAAAACTCAACAATGTACTATCTCCCTTAATAAAGAGACTACCATCCCTCAGAGTTTAAATTTCAACAACGAACTATCTCCCTTAATGAAGAGACTATCATCCCCTATGCTACAAATCTCAATAACGAACTATGTTCCTTAATGAAGAGACTACCATACATCGAAGTACAAATCTCAACAACAAACTATCTCCCTTAATAAAGAGGATACCATCCATCTGAGTACAAATCTCAGCAACGAACTATCTCCCTTAATATGGAGACTACCAACCATTGGAGTATAAATCTCAACAACGAACTATATCCCTTAATAAAGATACTATCACCCACTACAGTACAAATCTGAACAATGAGCTATCTTTCTTAATGAAGATAAAACCATACATTAGAGTTTAAATCTCTATAAATATTTATCTCTCCTAATGAAGACACTACCGTCCATTGGAGTATAAATTACAAAAACGAACTATCTCCATTAATGAAGAAATACCATCCATCGAAGAACAAATCTAAAAAATGAACTATCTCTCTTAACGAAGAGACAACCATCTATTGGGGTACAAATCTCACCAATGAATTATCTCCATTAATGAAGAGACTGCCATCAATTGGAGTACAAATCTCAACAACGAACTATCTCCTTTAATGAAGAGACTAACCTCCATTGGAGTATAAATCTCAACAAAAAACTATATCCCTTAATGAAGAGACTATCATCCATCAGAATACAAAACTCAACAATGTACTATCTCCCTTAATGAATAGACTACCATCCCTCGAAGTTTAAATTTCAATAAAAAAATATTTGTCTTAATAAATAAACTTTCATCCATAGGAGTAAAATTTAAACAACGAACTATGTTCTTTAATGAAGAGGCTGCCATCCATTAGAGTATAAATCTCAACAACAACTATCTCCCTTAATAAAGACGATACCATCCATCTGGGTACGAATCTCAGCAACAAACTATCTCCCTTAATGTGGAGACTACCAACCATTAGAGTATAAATCTCAACAACGAACTATATCCCTTAATGAAGAGACAATTATCCAGTAGAGTACAAATCTCAACAACGAACTATCTTTCTTAATGAAGATACAACCATCCATTAGAGTTTAAATCTCTATAAATATTTATCTCCCATAATGAAGAGACTACCGTCCATTGGAGTACAAATTACAACAACGAACTATCTCCATTAATGAAGATAATACCATCCATCAAAGAACAAAAATAAAAAATGAACTATCTCTCTTAACGAAGAGACTACCATCCATCGGTGTACAAATCTCAACAACGAACTATCTCCTTTAATGAAGAGACTACCCTCCTTTGGAGTATAAATCTCCACAAAAAACTATATCCCTTAAAGAAGAGACTACCATCCTTCAGAGTACAAAACTCAACAACGTAATATCTCCCTTAATGAAAAGACTACCATCCCCCAGTGTTTAAATTTCAACAACGAACTATCTCCCTTAATGAAGAGACTATCATCCACTAGTCTACAAATCTCAACAACGAACTATGTTCCTTAATGAAGAGACTACCATCCATCGGAGTACAAATCTCAACAACAAACTATCTCCCTTAATAAATAGGATACCATCCATCTGAGTACAAATCTCAGCAACGAACTATCTCCCTTAATGTGGAGACTAACAACCATTGGAGTATAAATATCAACACCGAACTATATCCCTTAATAAAGAGACTATCACCCACTAGAGTACAAACTTGAACAATGAGCTATCTTTCTTAAGGAAGATAAAACCATACATTAGAGTTAAAATCTCTATAAATATTTATCTCTCCTAATGAAGACACTATCGTCCATTGGAGTATAAATTACAACAACGAACTATCTCCATTAATGAAGATAATACCATCCATCGAAGAACAAATCTCAAAAATGAACTATCTCTCGTAACGAAGATACTACCATCCATTGGGGTACAAATCTCACCAATGAATTATCTCCATTAATGAAGAGACTGCCATCAATTGGAGTACAAATCTCAACAACGAACTATCTCCTTTAATGAAGAGACTAACCTCCATTGGAGTATAAATCTCAACAAAAAACTATATCCCTTAATGAAGAGACTATCATCCATCAGAATACAAAACTCAACAATGTACTATCTCCCTTAATGAATAGACTACCATCCCTCGAAGTTTAAATTTCAATAAAAAAATATTTGTCTTAATAAATAAACTTTCATCCATATGAGTAAAATTTAAACAACGAACTATGTTCTTTAATGAAGAGGCTACCATCCATTAGAGTATAAATCTCAACAACAACTATCTCCCTTAATAAAGACGATACCATCCATCTGGGTACGAATCTCAGCAACAAACTATCTCCCTTAATGTGGAGACTACCAACCATTAGAGTATAAATCTCAACAACGAACTATATCCCTTAATGAAGAGACAATTATCCAGTAGAGTACAAATCTCAACAACGAACTATCTTTCTTAATGAAGATACAACCATCCATTAGAGTTTAAATCTCTATAAATATTTATCTCCCATAATGAAGAGACTACCGTCCATTGGAGTACAAATTACAACAACGAACTATCTCCATTAATGAAGATAATACCATCCATCAAAGAACAAAAATAAAAAATGAACTATCTCTCTTAACGAAGAGACTACCATCCATCGGTGTACAAATCTCAACAACGAACTATCTCCTTTAATGAAGAGACTACCCTCCTTTGGAGTATAAATCTCCACAAAAAACTATATCCCTTAAAGAAGAGACTACCATCCTTCAGAGTACAAAACTCAACAACGTAATATCTCCCTTAATGAAGAGACTACCATCCCCCAGTGTTTAAATTTCAACAACGAACTATCTCCCTTAATGAAGAGACTATCATCCACTAGGCTACAAATCTCAACAACGAACTATGTTCCTTAATGAAGAGACTACCATCCATCGGAGTACAAATCTCAACAATAAACTATCTCCCTTAATAAAGAGGATACCATCCATCTGAGTACAAATCTCAGCAACGAACTATCTCCCTTAATGTGGAGACTAACAACCATTGGAGTATAAATCTCAACAACGAACTATATCCCTTAATAAAGAGACTATCACCCACTAGAGTACAAACCTGAACAATGAGCTATCTTTCTTAATGAAGATAAAACCATACATTAGAGTTAAAATCTCTATAAATATTTATCTCTCCTAATGAAGACACTACCGTCCATTAGAGTATAAATTACAACAACGAACTATCTCCATTAATGAAGATAATACCATCCATCGAAGAACAAATCTCAAAAATGAACTATCTCTCGTAACGAAGAGACTACCATCCATTGGGGTACAAATCTCACCAATGAATTATCTCCATTAATGAAGAGACTGCCATCAATTGGAGTACAAATCTCAACAACGAACTATCTCATTTAATGAAGAGACTACCCTCCATTGGAGTATATATCTCAATAAAAAACTATATCCCTTTATGAAGAGACTATCATCCATCAGAATATGAAACTCAACAACGTAATATCTCCCTTAATGAATAGACTAGCATCCGTCGGAGTTTAAATTTCAATAACAAACTATCTGTCTTAATAAATAAACTTCCATCCATAGGAGTAAAATTTAAACAACGAACTATGTTCTTTAATGAAGAGGCTACCACCCATTAGAGTATAAATCTCAACAAAAAACTATCTCCCTTAATAAAGACGATACCGTCCATCTGGGTACGAATCTGAGCAACAAACTATCTCCCTTAATGTGGAGACTACCAACCATTAGAGTATAAATCTCAACAACGAACTATATCCCTTAATGAAGAGACAATTATCCAGTAGAGTACAAATCTCAACAACGAACTATCTTTCTTAATGAAGATACAACCATCCATTAGAGTTTAAATCTCTATAAATATTTATCTCCCATAACAAAGAGACTACCGTCCATTGGAGTACAAATTACAACAACGAATTATCTCCATTAATGAAGATAATACCATCCATCGAAGAATAAATATAAAAAATGAAATATCTCTCTTAACGAAGAGACTACCATCCATCGGAGTACAAATCTCAACAACGAACTATCTCCTTTAATGAAGAGACTACCCTCCTTTGGAGTATAAATCTCCACAAAAAACTATATCCCTTAAAGAAGAGACTACCATCCTTCAGAGTACAAAACTCAACAACGTAATATCTCCCTTAATGAAGAGACTACCATCCCCCAGTGTTTAAATTTCAACAACGAACTATCTCCCTTAATGAAGAGACTATCATCCACTAGGCTACAAATCTCAACAACGAACTATGTTCCTTAATGAAGAAACTACCATCCATCGGAGTACAAATCTCAACAACAAACTATCTCCCTTAATAAAAAGGATACCATCCATCTGAGTACAAATCTCAGCAACAAACTATCTCCCTTAATGTGGAGACTACCAACCATTGGAGTATAAATCTCAACAACGAACTATATCCCTTAATAAAGAGACTATCACCCACTAGAGTACAAACCTGAACAATGAGCTATCTTTCTTAATGAAGATAAAACCATACATTAGAGTTAAAATCTCTATAAATATTTATCTCTCCTAATGAAGACACTACCGTCCATTGGAGTATAAATTACAACAACGAACTATCTCCATTAATGAAGATAATACCATCCATCGAAGAACAAATCTCCAAAATGAACTATCTCTCGTAACGAAGAGACTACCATCCATTGGGGTACAAATCTCACCAATGAATTATCTCCATTAATGAAGAGACTACCATCAATTGGAGTACAAATCTCAACAACGAACTATCTCCTTTAATGAAGAGACTACCCTCCATTGGAGTATATATCTCAATAAAAAACTATATCCCTTTATGAAGAGACTATCATCCATCAGAATATAAAACTCAACAACGTATTATCTCCCTTAATGAATAGACTACCATCCCTAGGAGTTTAAATTTCAATAACAAACTATCTGTCTTAATAAATAAACTTCCATCCATAGGAGTAAAATTTAAATAACGAACTATGTTCTTTAATGAAGAGGCTACCATCCATTAGAGTATAAATCTCAATAACAAACTATCTCCCTTAATAAAGACGATACCGTCCATCTGGGTACGAATCTCAGCAACACACTATCTCCCTTAATGTGGAGACTACCAACCATTAGAGTATAAATCTCAACAACGAACTATATCCCTTAATGAAGAGACAATTATCCAGTAGAGTACAAATCTCAACAACGAACTATCTTTCTTAATGAAGATACAACCATCCATTAGAGTTTAAATCTCTATAAATATTTATCTCCCATAATGATGAGACTACCGTCCATTGGAGTACAAATTACAACAACGAACTATCTCCATTAATGAAGATAATACCATCCATCGAAGAACAAATATAAAAAATGAACTATCTCTCTTAACGAAGAGACTATCATCCATCGGAGTACAAATCTCAACAACGAACTATCTCCTTTAATGAAGAGACTACCCTCCTTTGGAGTATAAATCTCCACAAAAAACTATATCCCTTAAAGAAGAGACTACCATCCTTCAGAGTACAAAACTCAACAACGTACTATCTCCCTTAATGAAGAGACAACCATCCCACAGAGTTTAAATTTCAACAACGAACTATCTCCCTTAATGAAGAGACTATCATCCACTAGGCTACAAATCTCAACAACGAACTATGTCCCTTAATGAAGAGACTACCATCCATCGGAGTACAAATCTCAACAACAAACTATCTACCTTAATAAAGAGGATACCATCCATCTGAGTACAAATCTCAGCAACAAACTATTTTCCTTAATGTGGAGACTACCAACCATTGGAGTATAAATCTCAACAACAAACTATATCCCTTAATAAAGAGACTATCACCCACTAGAGTACAAATCTGAACAATGAGTTATCTTTCTTAATGAAGATAAAACCATACATTAGAGTTTAAATCTCTATAAATATTTATCTCTCCTAATGAAGACACTATCGTCCATTGGAGTATAAATTACAACAACGAACTATCTCCATTAATGAAGATAATACCATCCATCGAAGAAAAAATCTCAAAAATGACCTATCTCTCTTAACGTAGAGACTACCATCCATTGGGGTACAAATCTCACCAATGAATTATCTCCATTAATGAAGAGACTGCCATCAAATGGAGTACAAATCTCAACAACGAACTATCTCCCTTAATGAAGAGACTACCATCCATTGTAGTACAAATCTCAACAACGAACTATTCCCCTTAATGAAAAAACTACCATCCATCAGAACACAAATCTCAACAACAAACTATTTCCCTTAATGAAGAGACTATCATCCATCAGAGTTCAAATCGCAATAACGAGCTGTCTCCCATAATAAAGCTACTACCTTCCATCAGAGTACAAATCTCAACAATGAACTATCTCCCTTACTGAAGAGAATAACATCCATTGGAGTACCAATATCAACAAGGAACTTTCTCCCTTAATGAAGAGACTACCATCCATTGGAGTACAAATCCTAACAACGAACTATCTCCCTTAATGAAGAAACTACCATCCATCATAACAAAAATCTCAACAACGAACTATCTCCCTTAATGAAGAGACTACCATCCATCAGATTACAAATCTCAATAACGAGGTATCTCCCATAATGAAGCTACTACCATCCATCTGAGTACAAATCTCAACAATGAACTATCTCCTTTAATGAAGAGACTACCCTCCATTGGAGTATAAATATCAACAAAAAACTATATCCCTTAATGAAGAGACTATCATCCATCAGAGTACAAAACTCAACAACGTACTATCTCTCTTAATGAATAGACTACCATCCCTCGGAGTTTAAATTTCAGTAACAAACTATTTGTGTTAATAAATAAACTTCCATCCATTGGAGTAAAATTTAAACAACGAACTATGTTCTTTAATGAATAGGCTACCTTCCATCGGAGTACAAATCTCAACAACAAACTATCTCCCTTAATAAAGACGATACCATCCATCTGGGTACGAATCTCAGCAACGAACTATTTCCCTTAATGTGGAGACTACCAACCATTAGAGTATAAATCTCAACAAAGAACTATATCCCTTACTGAAGAGACTATTATCCACTAGAGTACAAATCTCAATAATAAATTATCATCCTTAATGAAGATACAACCATCCATTAGAGTACAAATATCTATAAAGAATTATCTTCCTTAATGAAGAGACTACCATCCATCGAAGTACAAATATCAACAACAAACTATCTCCCTTAATAAAGAGGATACCTTCCATCTGAGTACAAATCTCAGCATAGAACTATCTCCCTTAATGTGGAGACTACCAACCATTGGAGTATAAATATCAACAATGAACTATATCCCTTAATAAAGAGACTGTCATCCACTAGAGTACAAATCTCAACAACAAACTATCTTTCTTAATGAAGATACAAGCATCCATTAGAGTTTAAATATCTATAAATATTTATCTCCCCTAATGAAGAGACTACCTTCCATTGGAGTATAAATTACGACAACGAACTATCTCCATTAATGAAGATAATACCATCCATCGAAGAACAAATCTCAAAAATGAACTATCTCTCTTAACGAAGATACTACCATCCATTGGAGTACAAATCTCACCAATGAATTATCTCCATTATTGAAGAGACTGCCATCAATTGGAGTACAAATCTCAACAACGAACTATCTCCCTTAATGAAGAGACTACCATCCATTGGAGTACAAATCTCAACAATGAACTATCTCCCTTAATGAAAAAAACTACCATCCATCAGAACACAAATCTCAACAACAAACTATTTCCCTTAATGAAGAGATTATCATCCATCAGAGTTCAAATCGCAATAACGAGCTCTCTCCCATAATGAAGCTACTACCATCCATCGGAGTACAAATCTCAACAACGAACTATCTCCCTTAATGAAGAGAATACCATCCATTGGAGTACAAATATCAACAAGGAACTATCTCCCTTAATGAAGAGACTACCATACATTGGAGTACAAATCTCAACAACGAACTATCTCCCTTAATGAAGAAACTACCATCCATCATAACAAAATCTCAACAACGAACTATCTCCCTTAATGAAGAGACTACCATCCATCAGATTACAAATCTCAATAACGAGCTATCTTCCATAATGAAGCTACTACCATCCACGGAGTACCAATCTCAACAACAAACTATCTCCTTTAATGAAGAGACTACCCTCCATTGGAGTATAAATCTCAACAAAAAACTATATCCCTTAATGAAGAGACTATCATCCATCAGAGTACAAAACTCAACAACATACTATCTCCCTTAATGAATAGACTACCATCCCTCAGAGTTTAAATTTCAATAACAAACTATCTGTCTTAATAAATAAACCTCCATAAATTAGGGTAAAATTTAAACAACGAACTATGTTCTTTAATGAAGAGGCTACCTTCCATCGGAGTACAAATCTCAACAACAAACTATCTCCCTTAATAAAGACGATACCATCCATCTAGGTACGAATCTCAGCAACGAACTATCTCCCTTAATGTGGAGACTACCAACCATTAGAGTATAAATCTCAACAAGGAACTATATCCCCTAATGAAGAGACTATTATCCACTAGAGTACAAATCTCAACAATGAACTATATTCCTTAATGAAGATACAATAATCCATTAGAGTACAAGTCTCTATAAAGAATTATCTCCCTTAATGAAGAGACTACCGTCCATTGGAGTACAAATTTAAACAATGAACTATCTCCCTTAATAAAGAGACTACCATCCATCAGATTACAAATCTCAATAACGAGCTATCTCCCATAATTAAGCTACTACCATCCATCGGAGTATAAATCTCAACAACGAACTATGTTCCTTAATGAAGAGACTACCATCCATCGGAGTACAAATATCAACAACAAACTATCTCCCTTAATAAAGAGGATACCTTCCATCTGAGTACAAATCTCAGCATAGAACTATCTCCCTTAATGTGGAGACTACCAACCATTGGAGTATAAATCTCAACAATGAACTATATCCCTTAATAAAGAGACTGTCATCCACTAGAGTACAAATCTCAACAACAAACTATCTTTCTTAATGAAGATACAAGCATCCATTAGAGTTTAAATATCTATAAATATTTATCTCCCCTAATGAAGAGACTACGTTCCATTGGAGTATAAATTACAACAACGAACTATCTCCATTAATGAAGATAATACCATCCATCGAAGAACAAATCTCAAAAATGAACTATCTCTCTTAACGAAGATACTACCATCCATTGGAGTACAAATCTCACCAATGAATTATCTCCATTATTGAAGAGACTGCCATCAATTGGAGTACAAATCTCAACAACGAACTATCTCCCTTAATGAAGAGACTGCCATCCATTGGAGTACAAATCTCAACAACGAACTATCTCCCTTAATGAAAAAACTACCATCCATCAGAACACAAATCTCAACAACAAACTATTTCCCTTAATGAAGAGATTATCATCCATCAGAGTTCAAATCGCAATAGCGAGCTCTCTCCCATAATGAAGCTACTACCATCCATCGGAGTACAAATCTCAACAACGAACTATCTCCCTTAATGAAGAGAATACCATCCATTGGAGTACAAATATCAACAAGGAACTATCTCCCTTAATGAAGAGACTACCATACATTGGAGTACAAATCTCAACAACGAACTATCTCCCTTAATGAAGAAACTACCATCCATCATAACAAAATCTCAACAACGAACTATCTCCCTTAATGAAGAGACTACCATCCATCAGATTACAAATCTCAATAACGAGCTATCTTCCATAATGAAGCTACTACCATCCACGGAGTACCAATATCAACAACAAACTATCTCCTTTAATGAAGAGACTACCCTCAATTGGAGTATAAATCTCAACAAAAAACTATATCCCTTAATGAAGAGACTATCATCCATCAGAGTACAAAACTCAACAACATACTATCTCCCTTAATGAATAGACTACCATCCCTCGGAGTTTAAATTTCAATAACAAACTATCTGTCTTAATAAATAAACCTCCATCAATTAGGGTAAAATTTAAACAACGAACTATGTTCTTTAATGAAGAGGCTACCTTCCATCGGAGTACAAATCTCAACAACAAACTATCTCCCTTAATAAAGATACTAACATCCATTAGAGTATAAATCTCAACAAGGAACTATATCCCTTAATGAAGAGACTATTATCCACTAGAGTACAAATCTCAACAATGAACTATATTCCTTAATGAAGATACAATCATCCATTAGAGTACAAGTCTCTATAAAGAATTATCTCCCTTAATGAAGAGACTACCGTCCATTGGAGTACAAATTTCAACAATGAACTATCTCCCTTAATAAAGAGACTACCATCCATCAGATTACAAATCTCAATAACGAGCTATCTCCCATAATTAAGCTACTACCATCCATCGGAGTATAAATCTCAACAACGAACTATGTTCCTTAATGAAGAGACTACCATTCATCGGAGTACAAATCTCAATAACAAACTATCTCCCTTAATAAAGAGGATACCATCTTTCTGAGTACAAATTTCAGCAACGAACTATCTCCCTTAATGTGGAGACTACCAACCATTGGAGTTTAAATCTCAACAACGAACTATATCCCTTAATAAAGAGACTATCATCCACTAGAGTACAAATCTCAACAACGAACTATCTTTCTTAATGAAGATACAACCATCCATTAGAGTTTAAATCTCTATAAATATTTATCTCCCCTAATGAAGTGCCTACCGTCCATTGAAGTTCAAATTACAACAACGACCTATCTCCATTAATAAAGATAATACCATCCATCAAAAATCAAATCTCAAAAATGAACTATTTATCATAATGAAGAGACTACCATCCATTGGAGTACAAATCTCACCAATGAATTATCTCCATTAATGAAGAGACTGCCATCAACTGGAGTACAAATTTCAACAACGAACTATCTCCCTTAATGAAGAGACTACCATCCATTGGAGTACAAATCTCAACAACGAACTATCTCCCTTAATGAAAAAACTACCATCCATCAGAACACAAATCTCAACAACAAACTATTTCCCTTAATGAAGAGACTATCATCCATCAGAGTACAAATCGCAATAACGAGCTGTCTCCCATAATGAAGCTACTACCATCCATCGGAGTATAAATCACAACAACGAACTATCTCCCTTAATGAGGAGAATACCATCCATTGGAGTACAAATATCAACAAGGAACTATCTCCCTTAATGAAGAGACTACCATCCATTGGAGTACAAATCTCAACAACGAACTATCTCCCTTAATGAAGAAACTACCATCCATCATAACAAAAATCTCAACAAAGAACTATCTCCCTTAATAAAGAGACTACCATCCATCAGATTACAAATCTCAATAACGAGCTATCTCCCATAATGAAGCTACTACCATCCATCCGAGTACAAATATCATTAACAAACTATCTCCTTTAATGAAGAGACTACCCTCCATTTGAGTATAAATCTCAAAAAAAAACTATATCCCTTAATAAAGAGACTATCATCCATCAGAGTAAAAAACTCAACAACATACTATATCCCTTAATGAATAGACTACCATCCCTCGGAGTTTAAATTTCAATAACAAACTATCTATCTTAATAAATAAACTTCCATCCATAGGAGTAAAATTTAAACAATGAACTATGTTCTTTAATGAAGAGGATACCTTCCATCGGAGTACAAATATCAACAACAAACTATCTCCCTTAATAAAGACGATACCATCCATCGGGGTACGAATCTCAGCAACGAACTATCTCCCTTAATGTGGAGACTACCAACCATTAGAGTATAAATCTCAACAACGAACTATATCCCTTAATGAAGAGACTATTATCCACTAGAGTACAAATCTCAATATTGAACTATCTTCCTTAATGAAGATACAACCATCCATTAGAGTACAAGTCTCTATAAAGAATTATCTCCCTTAATAAAGAGACTACCATCCATTGGAGTACAAATCTAAACAACAAACTATCTCCCTTAATGAAGAAACTACCATCCATCATAACAAAAATATCAACAAAGAACTGTTTCCCTTAATAAAGTGACTACCATCCATCAGATTACAAATCTCAATAACGAGCTATCTCCCATAATGAAGCTACTACCATCAATCCGAGTACAAATCTCAACAACGAACTATCTCTTTTAATGAAGAGACCACCCTCCTTTGGAGTATAAATATCCACAAAAACTATATCCCTTAAAGAAGAGACTACCATCCTTCAGAGTACAAAACTAAACAACGTACTATCTCCCTTAATGAATAGACTACCATCCCTCGGAGTTTAAATTTCAATAACAAACTATCTGTCTTAATAAATAAACTTCCACCCATAGGAGTAAAATTTAAACAACGAACTATGCTACCATCCATCAGAGTACAAATCTCAACAACAAACTATCTCCCTTAATAAAGACGATACCATCCATCTCGGTACGAATCTCAACAATGAACTATCTCCCTTAATGTGGAGCCTACCAACCATTAGAGTATAAATATCAACAACAACTATATCCCTTAATGAAGAGACAATTATCCACTAGAGTACGAATCTCAACAATGAACTATCTTCCTTAATGAAGATACAACCATCCATTAGAGTACAAATCTCTATAAAGAATTATCTCCCTTAATGAAGAGACTACGGTCCATTGGAGTACAAATTTCAACATGGAACTTCTCCCTTAGTGAAGAAACTACCATCCATCATAACATAAATCTCAACAACGAACTATCTCCATTAATGAAGAGACTACCATCCATCAGATTACAAACCACAATAACGAGCTATCTCCCATAATGAAGCTACTACCATCCATCGGAGTACAAATCTCAACAACGAACTATCTCCAATAATGAATAGACTACCCTCCTTTGGAGTATAAATATCCACAAAAAACTATATCCCTTAAAGAAGAGACTACCATCCTTCAGAGTACAAAACTCAACAATGTACTATCTCCCTTAATGAAGAGACTACCATCCCTCGGAGTTTAAATTTCAACAACGAAATATCTCCCTTAATGAAGAGACTACATCCACTAGGCTACAAATCTCAACAACAAACTATGTTCCTTAATGAAGAGACTACCATCCATCGGAGTACAAATCTTAACAACAAACTATCTCCCTTAATAAAGAGGATACCATCCACCTGAGTACAAATCTCAGCAATGAACTATCTCCCTTAATGTGGATACTACCAACCATTGGAGTATAAATCTCAACAACGAACTATATCCCTTAATAAAGAGACTATCATCCACTAGAGTACAAATCTCAACTACGAACTATCTTTCTTAATGAAGATACAACCATCCATTAGAGTTTAAATCTCTATAAATATTTATTTCCCCTAATGAAGAGTCTACCGTCCATTGGAGTACAAATTACAACAACGAACTATCTCCATAAATAAAGATAATACCATCCATGGAAGAACAAATCTTAAAACTGAACTATCTCTCTTAATGAAGAGACTAACATCCATTGGAGTACAAATCTCACCAATGAGTTATCTCCATTAATGAAGAGACTTCCATCAATTGGAGTACAAATATCAACAACGAACTATCTCCCTTAATGAAGAGACTACCATCCATTGGAGTACAAATATCAACAAAGAACTATCTCCCTTAATGAAGAGAATACCATCCATTGGAGTACAGATATTAACAAGGAACTATCTCCCTTAATGAAGAGACTACCATCCATTTCAGTACATATCTCAACAACGAACTATCTCCCTTAATGAAGAATTTACCATCCATCATAACAAAAATCTCAACAACAAACTATATCCCTTAATGAAGAGACTACCATCCATCAGATTACAAATCTCAATAACGAGCTATCTCCCATAATGAAGCTACTACCATCCATCAGAGTACAAATCTCAACAACGATCTATCTCCTTTAATGAAGAGACTACCCTCCATTGGAGTATAAATATCAACAAAAACTATATCCCTTAATGAAGAGACTATCATCCATCAGAGTACAAAACTCAACAACGTATTATCTCCCTTAATGAATAGACTACCATCCCTCGGAGTTTAAATTTCAATAACAAACTATCTGTCTTAATAAATAAACTTCCATCCATAGGAGTAAAATTTAAACAACGAACTATGTTATTTAATGAAGAGGCTACCATCCATCAGAGTACAAATCTCAACAACAAACTATCTCGTTTAATAAAGACGATACCATCCATCTGGGTACGAATCTCAACAACGAACTATCTCCCTTAATGTGGAGACTACCAACCATAAGAGTATAAATCTCAACAACGAACTATATCCCTTAATAAAGAGACTATTATCCACTAGAGTACAAATCTCAACAATGAACTATCTTCCTTAATGAAGATACAACCATCCATTAGAGTACAAATCTCTATAAATAATTATTTCCCTTAATGAAGAGACTTCCGTCCATTAGAGTACAAATTTCAACAATGAACTATCTCCCTTAATGAAGAAACTACCATACATCATAACACAAATCTCAACAACAAACTATCTCCCTTAATGAAGAGACTACCATCCATCAGATTACAAATCTCAATAATGAGCTATCTCCCATAATGATGCTACTACCATCCATAGGAGTACAAATCTCAACAACGAACTATCTCCTTTAATGAAGAGACTACCCTCCTTTGGAGTATAAATCTCCACAAAAAACTATATCCCTTAAAGAACAGACTACTATCCTTCAGAGTACAAAACTCAACAACGTACTATCTCCCTTAATGAAGAGACTACTATCCCTCAGAGTTTAAATTTCAACAACGAACTATCTCCCTTAATGAAGAGACTATCATCCACTAGGCTACAAATCTCAACAACGAACTATGTACCTTAATAAAGAGACTACCATCCATCGGAGTACAAATCTCAACAACAAACTATGTCCCTTAATAAAGAGGATACCATCCATCTGAGTACAAATCTCAGCAACGAACTATCTCCTTTAATGTGGAGACTACCAACCATTGGAGTATAAATCTCAACAACAAACTATATCCATTAATAAAGAGACTATCATCCACTAGAGTACAAATATCAACTACGAACTATCTTTCTTAATGAAGATTCAACCATCCATTAGAGTTTAAATCTCTATAAATATTTATCTCCCCTAATGAAGAGACTACCGTCCATTGGAGTACAACTTACAACAACGAACTATCTCCATTAATGAAGATAATACCATCCATCGAAGAACAAATCTAAAAAGTGAACTATCTCTCTTAACAAAGAGACTACCATCCATTGGAGTATAAATCTCACCAATGAATTATCTCCACTAATGAAGAGACTGCCATCAATTGGAGTACAAATCTCAGCAACAAACAATCTCCCATAACAAAGCTACTACCATCGATCAGAGTACGAATCTCAACAACGAACTATCTCCCTTAATGAAAAGAATACCATCCATTGGAGTATAAATATCAACAAAGAAATATCTCCCTTAATGAAGAGACTACCATCAATTAGAGTACAAATCTCAACAACGAACTATCTCCCTTAATGAAGAAACTACAATCCATCGTAACAAAAATCTCAACAACGAATTATCTCCCATAATAAAGAGACTACCATCCATTAGATTACAAATCTCAATAACGAGCTATCTCCCATAATTAAGCTACTACCGTCCATCGGAGTACAAATCTCAACAACGAACTATCTCCTTTAATAAAGAGACTACCCTCCATTGGAGTATAAATCTCAACAAAAAACTATATCCCTTAATAAAGAGACTACCATCCATCAGAGTACAAAACTCAACAACGTACTATCTCCCTTAACAAGGAGACTACCATCCCTCGGAGTTTAAATTTCAACAACGAACTATCTCTCTTAATGAATAAACTACCATCTATAGGAGTCAAATTTAAATAACGAACTATGTTCGTTAAATCTCAACAACGAATTATCTCCCTTAATAAAGAGGATACCATCCATCTGAGTACGAATCTCATCAAGAACTATCTCCCTTAATGTGCAGACTACCAACCATTGGAGTATAAATCTCAACAAAGAATTATATCCCTTAATGAAGAGACTATCATTCACTAGAGTACAAATCTCAACAACAAACTACCTTCCTTAATGATGATACAACCATCCATTAGAGTTTAAATCTCTATAAATATTTATCTCCCCTAATGAAGAGACTACCGTCCATTATAGTACAAATTACGACAACAAACTATCTCCATTAATGAAGATAATACCATCCATCCAAGAACAAATCTCAAAAATGAACTATCTCTCCTAATGAAGAGACTACCATCCATTGGAGTAAAAATCTCACCAATGAATTATCTCCATTAATGAAGAGACTACCATCAATTGGAGTACAAATCTCTACAATGAACTATCTCCCTTAATGAAGAGACTACCATCCATTGGAGTACAAATATCAACAACGAACTATCTCCCTTAATGAAGAAACTACCATCCATCAGAACAAAATCTCAACAAAAAACTATTTCCATTAATGAAGAGACTATCATCCATCAGAGTACAAATTGCAATAACAAACTGTCTCCCATAATGAAGCTACTACCATCCATTGGAGTACAAATCTCAACAACGAACTATCTCCCTTAATGAAGAGAATACCATCCTTTAGAGTACAAATCTCAACAAGGAACTATCTCCCTTGATGAAGATACTACCATACATTGGATTACAAATCTCAACAACGAACTATCTCCCTTAATGAAGAAACTACCATCCATCATAACAAAAATTTCAACAACGAACTATCTGTCTTTAGGAATAAACTTCGATCCATAGGAGTCAAATTTAAACAACTAACTATGTTCCTTAATGAAGAGACTACCCTCCATCGGAGTACAAATCTCAACAACAAACTATCTCCCTTAATAAAGAGGATACCATCCATCTGAGTACGAATCTCAGCAAGAACTATCTCCCTTAATGTGCAGACTACCAACCATTGGAGTATAAATCTCAACAACGAAATATATCCCTTAATGAAGAGACTATCATTCACTAGAGTACAAATCTCAACAACGAACTATCTCCCTTAATGAATAGAATACCATCCATTAGAGTACAAATCTCAACAAGGAACTATCTCCCTTGATGAAGAGATTACCATACATTGGAGTACAAATCTCAACAACGAACTATCTCCCTTAATGAAGAAACTACCATCCATCATAACAAAAATTTCAACAATGAACTATCTGTCTTCATGAATAAACTTTGATCCATAGGAGTCAAATTTAAACAACGAACTATGTTCCTTAATGAAGAGACTACCATCCATCGGAGTACAGATCTCATCAACAAACTATCTCCCTTAATGAAGAGACTACCACCCATTGGAGTACAAATCTCATCAACAAACTATCTCCCTTAATGAAGAGACTACCATCCATTGGAGTATAAATCTCAACAACGAAATATCTCCCTTAATGAAGAGACTACCATCCATTGGAGTACAAATCTCAACAACGAACTATCTTCCTTAATGAAGATACAGCCATCCATTAGAGTTTAAATCTCTAAATATTTATCTCCCCTAATAAAGAGACTATTGTCCATTGGAGTACAAATTACAACAATGAACTATCTCCATTAACGAAGATAATACCATCCATCGAAGAACAAATCTCAAAAATAAACTATCTCTCCTAACGAAGAGACTACCAGCCATTGGAGTACAAATCTCACCAATGAATTATCTCCATTAATGAAGAGACTACCATCCATTGGAGTACAAATCTCAACAACGAACTATCTCCCTTAATGAAGAAACTACCATCCATCAGAACACAAATCTCAACAACAAACTATTTCCCTTAATGAAGAGACTATCATCCATCAGAGTACAAATCGCAATAACGAGTTGTCTCCCATAATGAAGCTACTACCATCCATCGGAGTACAAATCTCAACAACGAACTATCTCCCTTAATGAAGAGAATACCATCCATTGGAGTACAAATCTCAACAATGAACTATCTCCCTTAATGAAGAGATTACCATACCTCGGAGTTTAAATTTCAACAACGAACTATCCGTCTTAATGAATAAACTTCGATCCATAGGAGTCAAATTTAAACAACGAACTATGTTCCTTAATGAAGAGACTACCATCCATAGGAGTACAAATCTAACCAACAAACTATCTCCCTTAATAAAGAGGATACCATCCATCTGAGTATGAATCTCAGCAACGAACTATCTCCCTTAATGTGGAGACTACCAATCATTGGAGTATAAATATCAACAACGAACTATATCCCTTAATAAAGAGACTATCATCCACTAGAGTAAAAATCTCAACAACGAACTATCTTCCTTAATGAAGATACAACTATCCATTAGAGTTTATATCTTTATAAATATTTATCTCCCCTAATGAAGAGACTATCGTCCATTGGATTACAAATTACAACAATGAACTATCTCCATTAATGAAGCTACTACCATCCATTGGAGTACAAATCTCAACAACGAACTATCTCCATTAATGAATAGACTACCATCCCTCGGAGTTTAAATTTCAACAACGAACTATCTCTTTTAATGAATAAACTACCATCTATAGGAGTCAAATTTAAACAACGAACTATGTTCCTTAATGAAAAGACTACCATCCATCGGAGTACAAATCTCAAAAACAAACTATCTCCCTTAATAAAGAGGATACCATCCATCTGAGTACGAATCTAAGCAACGAACTATCTCCCTTAATGTGGAGACTGCCCACCATTGGAGTATAAATCTCAACAACGAACTATATCACTTAATAAAGAGATTATCATCCACTAGAGTACAAATATAAACAATGAACTATCTTCCTTAATGAAGATACAACCATCCATTAGAGTTTAAATCTCTATAAATATTTATCTCCCCTAATGAAGAGACTATCGTCCATTAGAGTACAAATTACAACAACGAACAATCTCCATTAATGAAGATAATACCATCCATGGAAGAACAAATGTAAAAAATGAACTATCTCTATTAACGAAGAGACTACCATCCATTGGAGTACAAATCTCACCAATGAATTATCTCCATTAATGAAGAGACTACCATCAATTGGAGTACAAATCTCAACAACGAACTATCTCCTTTAATAAAGAGTCTACCATCCATTGGAGTACAAATCTCAACAACGAACTATCTCCTTTAATGAAGAAACTACCATCCATAAGAACACAAATCTTAACAACAAACTATTTCCCTTAATGAACAAACTATCATCCATCAGAGTACAAATCGCAATAACGAGCTGTCTCACATAATGAAGCTACTACCATACATCGGAGTACAAATCTCAACAACGAACTATCTCCCTTAATGAAGAGAATACCATCCATTGGAGTACAATTCTCAACAAGGAACTATCTCCCTTTATGAAGAGACTACCATCCATTGGAGTACAAATATCAACAACGAACTATCTCCCTTAATGAAGAAACTACCATCCATCATAACAAAAATTTCAACAACGAACTATCTCCCTTAATGAAGAGACTACCATCCATTAGATTACAAATCTCAATAACGGGCTATCTCCCATAATGAAGCTACTACCATCCATCGGAGTACAAATCTCAAAAACGAACTATCTCCTTTAATGAATAGACTACCCTCCATTGGAGTATAAATCTCAATAAAAAACTATATCCCTTAATGAAGAGACTACCATCCATCATAGTACAAAACTCAACAACGTACTATCTCCATTAATGAAGACACTACCATCCCTCGGAGTTTAAATTTCAACAACGAACTATCTCTCTTAATGAATAAACTGCCATCCATAGGAGTCAAATTTAAACAACGAACTATGTTCCTTAATGAAGAGACTACCATCCATCGGAGTACAAATCTCAACAACAAACTATATCCCTTAATAAAGAGGTTACCATCCATCTGAGTACGAATCTAAGCAAGGAACTATCTCCCTTAATGTGGAGACTACCCAGCATTGGAGTATAAATCCCAACAACGAACTATATCCCTTAATAAAGAGACTATCACCCACTAGTGTACAAATCTCGACAATGAACTATCTTCCTTAATGAAGATACAACCATCCATTAGAGTTTAAATCTCTATAAATATTTATCTCCCCTAATGAAGAGACTACCGTACATTAGAGTACAAATTACAACAACGAAAAATCTCCATTAATGAAGATAATACCATCCATGGAAGAACAAATGTAAAAAATGAACTATCTCTCTTAACGAAGAGACTACCATCCATTGGAGTACAAATCTCCCCAATGAATTATCTCCATTAATGAAGAGACTACCATCAATTGGAGTACAAATCTCTACAACGAACTATCTCCCTTAATGAAGAGACTACCATCCATTGGAGTACAAATCTCAACAACGAACTATCACCCTTAATGAAGAAACTACCATCCATCAGAACACAAATCTCAACAACAAACTATTTCCCTTAATGAAGAGAATATCATCCATCAGAGTACAAATCGCAATAACGAACTGTCTCACATAATAAAGCTACTACCATCCATCGGAGTACAAATCTCAACAACGAACTATCTCCCTTAATGAAGAGAATACCATCCATTGGAGTACAAATATCAACAAGGAACTATCTCCCGTAATGAAGAGACTACCATCCATTGGAGTACAAATATCAACAACGAACTATCTCCCTTAATGAAGAAACTACCATCCATCATAACAAAAATTTCAACAACGAACTATCTCCCTTAATGAAGAGACTACCATCCATTAGATTACAAATCTCAATAACGGGCTATCTCCCATAATGAAGCTACTACCATCCATCGGAGTACAAATCTCAAAAACGAACTATCTCCTTTAATGAATAGACTACCCTCCATTGGAGTATAAATCTCAATAAAAAACTATATCCCTTAATGAAGAGACTACCATCCATCATAGTACAAAACTCAACAACGTACTATCTCCATTAATGAAGAGACTACCATCCCTCGGAGTTTAAATTTCAACAACGAACTATCTCTCTTAATGAATAAACTACCATCCATAGGAGTCAAATTTAAACAACGAACTATGTTCCTTAATGAAGAGACTACCACCCATCGGAGTACAAATCTCAACAACAAACTATATCCCTAAATAAAGAGGATACCATCCATCTGAGTACGAATCTAAGCAACGAACTATCTCCCTTAATGTGGAGACTACCCAGCATTGGAGTATAAATCCCAACAACGAACTATATTCCTTAATAAAGAGACTATCATCCACTAGTGTACAAATCTCAACAATGAACTATCTTCCTTAATGAAGATACAACCATCCATAAGAGTTTAAATCTCTATAAATATTTATCTCCCCTAATGAAGAGACTACCGTGCATTAGAGTACAAATTACAACAACGAAAAATCTCCATTAATGAAAATAATACCATCCAAGGAAGAACAAATGTCAAAAATGAACTATCTCTCTTAACGAAGAGACTACCATCCATTGGAGTACAAATCTCCCCAATGAATTATCTCCATTAATGAAGAGACTGCCATCAATTGGAGTACAAATCTCAACAACGAAATATCTCCCTTAATGAAGAGACTACCATCTATTGGAGTACAAATCTCAACAACGAACTATCTCCCTTAATAAAGAAACTACCATCCATCAGAACACAAATCTCAACAACAAACTATTTCCCTTAATGAAGAGAATATCATCCATCAGAGTACAAATCGCAATAACGAGCTGTCTCACATAATAAAGCTACTACCATCCATCGGAGTACAAATCTCAACAACGAATTATCTCCCTTAATGAAGAGAATACCATCCATTGGAGTACAAATATCAACAAGGAACTATCTCCCTTAATGAAGAGACTACCATCCATTGGAGTACAAATCTCAACAACGAACTATCTCCCTTAATGACGAAATTACCATCCATCATAACAAAAATCTCGACAATGAACTATCTCCCTTAATGAAGAGACTACCATCCATTAGATTACAAATCTCAATAACAAGCTATCTACCATAATGAAGCTACTAACATCCATCGGAGTACAAATCTCAACAACGAACTATCTCCTTTAATGAAGAGACTACCCTCCATTGGAGTATAAATCTCAACAAAAAACTATATCCCTTAATAAAGTCACTACCATCCATCAGAGTACAAAACTCAACAACGTACTATCTCCCTTAATGAAGAGACTACCATCCCTCGGAGTTTAAATTTCAAAAACAAACTATCTCTCTTAATGAATAAACTACCATCCATTGGAGTTAAATTTAAACAACGAACTATGTTCCTTAATAAAGAGACTACCATCCATCGGAGTACAAATTTCAACAACAAACTATCTCCCTTAATAAAGAGGATACCATCCATCTGAGTATGAATCTCACCAATGAACTATCTCCCTTAATGTGGAGACTACAAACCATTGGAGTATAAATCCCAACAACAAACTATATCCCTTAATAAAGAGACTATCATCGACTAGAGTACAAATCTCAACAACGAACTATCTTCCTTAATCAAGATACAACTATCCATTAGAGTTTAAATCTCTATAAATATTTATCTCCCTTAATGAAGAGACTACCGTCCATTAGAGTACACATTACAACAACGAACTATCTCCATTAATGAAGATAATACCATCCATCGAAGAACAAATATCAAAAATGAAATATCTCTCTTACCGAAGAGACTACAATCCATTGGAGTACAAATCTCACCAATTAATTATCTCCATTAATGAAGAGTCTACCATCAATTGGAGTACAAATCTGAACAAAGAACTATCTCCCTTAATGAAGAGACTACCATCCATTGGAGTACAAATCTCAACAATAAACTATCTCCCTTAATGAAGAAACTACCATCCATCAGAACACAAATCTCAACAACAAACTATTTCCCTTAATGAAGAGACTATCATCCATCAGAGTACAAATCGCAATAACGAGTTGTCTCCCATAATGAAGCTACTACCATCCATCGGAGTACAAATCTCAACAACGAACTATCTCCCTTAATGAAGAGACTACCATCCATTGGAGTACAAATCTCAACAACAAACTATCTCCCTTAATGAAGAAACTACCATCCATCATAACAAAAATCTCAACAACGAACTATCTCCCTTAATAAAGAGACTACCATCCATTTGATTACAAATCTCAATAACGAGCTATCTCCCATAATGAAGCTACTACCATCCTTTGGAGTATAAATCTCAACAATGAACTATCTCCTTTAATGAAGAGACTACCCTCTATTGGAGTATAAATCTCAACAAAAAACTATATCCCTTAATGAAGAGACTACCATCCATCAGAGTACAAAACTCAATAACGTACTATCTCGCTTAATGAAGAGACTACCATCCCTCGAAGTTTAAATTTCAACAACGAACTATCTCTCTTAATGAATAAACTACCATCCATAGGAGTCAATTTTAAGAAACGAACTATGTTCCTTAATGAAGAGACTACGATCCATCGGAGTACAAATCTCAACAACATACTATCTCCCTTAATAAAGAGGATACCATCCATCTGAGTATGAATCTTAGCAACGAACTATCTCCCTTAATGTGGAGACTACCAACCATGGGAGTATAAATCCCAACAACAAACTATATCCCTTAATAAAGAGACTATCATCGACTAGAAAACAAATCTCAACAACGAACTATATTCCTTAATAAAGATAAAACTATCCATTAGAGTTTAAATCTCTATAAATATTTATCTCCCCTAATGAAGAGACTACCGTCCATTAGAGTACAAATTACAAAAACGAACTATCTCCATTAATGAAGATAATACCATCCATCGAAGAACAAATCTCAAAAATGAACTATCTCTCTTGCCAAAGAGACTACCATCCATTGGAGTACAAATCTCACCAATGAATTATCTCCATTAATGAAGAGTCTACCATCAATTGGAGTACAAATCTGAACAATGAACTATCTCCCTTAATGAAGAGACTACCATCCATTGGAGTACAAATCTCAACAACGAACTATCTCCCTTAATGAAGAAACTACCATCCATCTGAACACAAATCTCAACAATAAACTATTTCCCTTAATGAAGAGACTACCATCCATTGGAGTACAAATCTCAATAACGAGCTATCTCCCATAATGAGCCTACTACCATCCATCGGAGTATAAATCTCAACAACGAACTATCTCCTTTAATGAAGAGACTACCCTCCATTGGAGTATAAATCTCAACAAAAAGCTATATCCCTTAATGAAGAGACTACCATCCATCAGAGTACAAAACTCAATAACGTACTATCTCGCTTAATGAAGAGACTACCATCCCTCGAAGTTTAAATTTCAACAACGAACTATCTCTCTTAATGAATAAACTACCATCCATAGGAGTCAATTTTAAGAAACGAACTATGTTCCTTAATGAAGAGACTACGATCCATCGGAGTACAAATCTCAACAACATACTATCTCCCTTAATAAAGAGGATACCATCCATCTGAGTATGAATCTTAGCAACGAACTATCTCCCTTAATGTGGAGACTACCAACCATGGGAGTATAAATCCCAACAACAAACTATATCCCTTAATAAAGAGACTATCATCGACTAGAAAACAAATCTCAACAACGAACTATATTCCTTAATAAAGATAAAACTATCCATTAGAGTTTAAATCTCTATAAATATTTATCTCCCCTAATGAAGAGACTACCGTCCATTAGAGTACAAATTACAAAAACGAACTATCTCCATTAATGAAGATAATACCATCCATCGAAGAACAAATCTCAAAAATGAACTATCTCTCTTGCCAAAGAGACTACCATCCATTGGAGTACAAATCTCACCAATGAATTATCTCCATTAATGAAGAGTCTACCATCAATTGGAGTACAAATCTGAACAATGAACTATCTCCCTTAATGAAGAGACTACCATCCATTGGAGTACAAATCTCAACAACGAACTATCTCCCTTAATGAAGAAACTACCATCCATCTGAACACAAATCTCAACAATAAACTATTTCCCTTAATGAAGAGACTACCATCCATTGGAGTACAAATCTCAATAACGAGCTATCTCCCATAATGAGCCTACTACCATCCATCGGAGTATAAATCTCAACAACGAACTATCTCCATTAATGAAGAGACTACCCTCCATTGGAGTATAAATCTCAACAAAAAGCTATATCCCTTAATGAAGAGACTACCATCCATCAGAGTACAAAACTAAACAATGTACTGTCTCGCTTAATGAAGAGACTACCATCCCTCGGAGTTTAAATTTCAACAACGAACTATCTCTCTTAATGAATAAACTACCATCCATAGGAGTCAAATTTAAGAAACGAACTATGTTCCTTAATGAAGAGACTACCATCCATCGGAGTACAAATCTCAACAACAAACTATCTCCCTTAATAAAGAGGATACCATCCATCTGAGTACGAATCTAAACAACGAACTATCTCCCTTAATGTGGAGACTACCAACCATTGGAGTATAAATCCCAACAACAAACTATATCCCTTAATAAAGAGACTATCATCCACTAGAGTACCAATCTCAACAACGAACTATCTTCCTTAATAAAGATACAACCATCCATTAGAGTTTAAATCTCTATAAATATTTATCTCCCCTAATGAAGAGACTACCGTCCATTAGAGTACAAATTACAATGACGAACTATCTCCATTAATGAAGATAATGCCATCCATCGAAGAACAAATCTCAAAAATGAACTATCTCTCTTACCGAAGAGACTACCATCCATTAGAGTAAAATATCACCAATGAATTATCTCCATTAATGAAGAGTCTACCATCCATTGGAGTACAAATCTCAACAACGAACTATCTCCCTTAATGAAGAAACTACCATCCATCAGAACACAAATCTCAACAACAAACTATTTCCCTTAATGAAGAGACTATCATCCATCAGAGTACAAATCGCAATAACGAGCTGTCTCCCATAATGAAGCTACTACCATCCATCGGAGTACAAATCTCAACAACGAACTATCTCCCTTAATGAAGAGAATAACATCCATTGGAGTACAAATCTCAACAAGGAACTATCTCCCTTAATGACGAGACTACCATCCATTGGAGTACAAATCTCAACAACGAACTATCTCCCTTAATGAAGAAACTACCATCCATCATAACCAAAATCTCAACAACGAACTATCTCCCTTAATAAAGAGACTACCATCCATTAGATTACAAATCTCAATAACGAGCTATCTCCCATAATGAAGCTACTGCCATCCATCGGAGTATAAATCTCAACAACGAACTATCTACTTTGATGAAGAGACTACCCTCCATTGGAGTATAAATATCAACAAAAAACTATACCCCTTACTGAAGAGACTACCATCCATCAGAGTACAAAACTCAACAACGTACTATCTCTCTTAATGAAGAAACTACCATCCCTCAGAGTTTAAATTTCAACAACGAACTATCTCTCTGAATGAATAAACTACCATCCATAGGAGTCAAATTTAAGCAACGAAGTATGTTCCTTAATGAAGAGACTACCATCCATCGGAGTACAAATCTCAAGAACAAACTATCTCCCTTAATAAAGAGGATACCATCCATCTGAGTACAAATCTCAACAACGAACTATCTCCCTTAATGTGGAGACTACCAACCATTGGAGTATTAATCCCAACAACAAACTATATCCCTTAATAAAGAGACTATCATCCACTAGAGTACCAATCTCAACAACGAACTATCTTCCTTAATGAAGATACAACCATCCATTAGAGTTTAAATCTCTATAAATATTTATCTCCCCTAATGAAGAGACTACCGTCCATTAGAGTACAAATTACAACGACGAACTATCTCCATTAATGAAGATAATGCCATCCATCGAAGAAAAAATCTCAAAAATGAACTATCTCTCTTACCGAAGAGACTACCATCCATTGGAGTACAAATATCACCAATGAATTATCTCCATTAATGAAGAGTCTACCATCCATTGGAGTACAAATCTCAACAACGAACTATCTCCCTTAATGAAGAAACTACCATCCATCAGAACACAAATCTCAACAACAAACTATTTCCCTTAATGAAGAGACTATCATCCATCAGAGTACAAATCGCAATAACGAGCTGTCTCCCATAATGAAGCTACTACCATCCATCGGAGTACAAATCTCAACAACGAACTATCTCCCTTAATGAAGAGAATAACATCCATTGGAGTACAAATCTCAACAAGGAACTATCTCCCTTAATGACGAGACTACCATCCATTGGAGTACAAATCTCAACAACGAACTATCTCCCTTAATGAAGAAACTACCATCCATCATAACCAAAATCTCAATAACGAACTATCTCCCTTAATAAAGAGACTACCATCCATTAGATTACAAATCTCATCAACGAGCTATCTCCCATAATGAAGCTACTGCCATCCATCGGAGTATAAATCTCAACAACGAACTATCTACTTTGATGAAGAGACTACCCTCCATTGGAGTATAAATATCAACAAAAAACTATACCCCTTACTGAAGAGACTACCATCCATCAGAGTACAAAACTCAACAACGTACTATCTCTCTTAATGAAGAAACTACCATCCCTCAGAGTTTAAATTTCAACAACGAACTATCTCTCTGAATGAATAAACTACCATCCATAGGAGTCAAATTTAAGCAACGAACTATGTTCCTTAATGAAGAGACTACCATCCATCGGAGTACAAATCTCAAGAACAAACTATCTCCCTTAATAAAGAGGATACCATCCATCTGAGTACAAATCTCAACAACGAACTATCTCCCTTAATGTGGAGACTACCAACCGTTGGAGTATTAATCCCAACAACAAACTATATCCCTTAATAAAGAGACTATCATCCACTAGAGTACCAATCTCAACAACGAACTATCTTCCTTAATGAAGATACAGCCATCCATTAGAGTTTAAATCTCTATAAATATTTATCTCCCCTAATGAAGAGACTACCGTCCATTAGAGTACAAATTACAACGACGAACTATCTCCATTAATGAAGATAATGCCATCCATCGAAGAACAAATCTCAAAAATGAACTATCTCTCTTACCGAAGAAACTACCATCCATTGGAGTACAAATCTCACCAATGAATTATCTCCATTAATGAAGGGTCTACCATCAATTGGAGACAAAAACCTGAACAACAAACTATCTCCCTTAATGAAGAGACTACCATCCATTGGAGTACAAATCTGAACAACGGACTATCTCCCTTAATGAAGAGACTACCATCCATTGGAGTATAAATCTCAACAACAAACTATCTCCCTTAATGAAGAAACTACCATCCATCAGAACATAAATCTCAACAAGAAACTATTTCCCTTAATGAAGAGACTATCATCCATCAGAGTACAAATTGCAATAACGAGCTGTCTCCCATAATGAAGCTACTACCATCCATCGGAGTACAAATATCAACAACGAACTATCTCCCTTAATGAAGAGAATATGATCAATTGGAGTACAAATCTCAACAAGGAACTATCTCCCTTAACGAAGAGACTACCATCCATTGGAGTACAAATCTCAACAACGAACTATCTCCCTTAATGAAGAAACTACCATCCATCATAACAAAAATCTCAACAACGAACTATCTCCCTTAATAAATAGACTACCATCCATTAGATTACAAATCTCAATAACGAGCTATCTCCCATAATGAAGCTACTACCATCCATCGGAGTATAAATCTCAACAACGTACTATCTCTCTTAATGAAGAAACTACCATCCCTCAGAGTTTAAATTTCAACAACGAACTATCTCTCTGAATGAATAAACTACCATCCATAGGAGTCAAATTTAAGCAACAAACTATGTTCCTTAATGAAGAGACTACCATCCATCGGAGAACAAATGTCAACAATAAACTATCTCCCTTAATAAAGAGGATACCATCCATCTGAGTATGAATCTCAGCAACGAACTATCTCCTTTAGTGTGGAGACTACCAACCATTGGAGTATAAATCCCAACAACAAACTATATCCCATAATAAAGAGACTATCATCCACAATAGTACCAATCTCAACAACGAACTATCTTCCTTAATGAAGATACAACCATCCATTAGAGTTTAAATCTCTATAAATATTTATCTCCCCTAATGAAGAGACTACAGTCCATTAGAGTAAAAATTACAACGACGAACTATCTCCATTAATGAAGATAATACCATCCATCGAAGAACAAATCTCAAAAATGAACTATCTCTCTTACCAAAGAGACTACTATCCATTGGAGTACAAATCTCACCAATGAATTATCTCCATTAATGAAGAGACTACCATTAATTGGAGTACAAATCTGAACAACAAACGATCTCCCTTAATGATGAGACTACCATCCATTGGAGTACAAATCTCAACAACGAACTATCTCCCTTAATGAAGAAACTACCATCCATCAGAACATAAATCACAACAACAAACTTTTTCCCTTAATGAAGAGACTATCATCCATCAGAGTACAAATCGTAATAACGAGCTGTCTCCCATAATGAAGCTACTACCATCCATCGGAGTACAAATCTCAACAACGAACTATCTCCCTTAATGTGGAGACTACCAACCATTGGAGTATAAATCCCAACAACAAACTATATCCCTTAATAAAGAGACTATCATCCACTAGAGTACCAATCTCAACAACAAACTATCTTCCTTAATGAAGATACAACCATCCATTAGAGTTTAAATCTCTATAAATATTTATCTCCCCTAATGAAGAGACTACCGTCCATTAGAGTACAAATTACAACGACGAACTATCTCCATTAATGAAGATAATGCCATCCATCGAAGAACAAATCTCAAAAATGAACTATCTCTCTTACCGAAGAGACTACCATCCATTGGAGTACAAATCTCACCAATGAATTATCTCCATTAATGAAGGGTCTACCATCAATTGGAGCAAAAATCTGAACAACAAACTATCTCCCTTAATGAAGAGACTACCATCCATTGGAGTACAAATCTGAAAAACGGACTATCTCCCTTAATGAAGAGACTACCATCCATTGGAGTATAAATCTCAACAACAAACTATCTCCCTTAATGAAGAAACTACCATCCATCAGAACACAAATCTCAACAAGAAACTATTTCCCTTAATGAAGAGACTATCATCCATCAGAGTACAAATTGCAATAACGAGCTGTCTCCCATAATGAAGCTACTACCATCCATCGGAGTACAAATCTCAACAACGAACTATCTCCCTTAATGAAGAGAATACCATCCATTGGAGTACAAATCTCAACAAGGAACTATCTCCCTTAATGAAGAGACTACCATCCATTGGAGTACAATTCTCAACAACGAATTATCTCCCTTAATGAAGAAACTACCATCCATCATAACAAAAATCTCAACAACGAACTATCTCCCTTAATAAATAGACTACCATCCATTAGATTACAAATCTCAATAACGAGCTATCTCCCATAATGAAGCTACTACCATCCATCGGAGTATAAATCTCAACAACGAACTATCTCCTTTAATGAAGAGACTAACCTCCATTGGAGTTTAAATCTCAACAAAAAACTATATCCCTTAATGAAGAGACTACCATCCATCAGAGTACAAAACTCAACAACGTACTATCTCGCTTAATGAAGAAACTACTATCCCTCGGAGTTTAAATTTCAACAACGAACTATCTCTTTGAATGAATAAACTACCATCCATAGGAGTCAAATTTAAGCAACGAACTATCTCCCTTAATGAATAGACTACCATCCATCGGAGTACAAATCTCAACAACAAACTATCTCCCTTAATAAAGAGGATACCATCCTTCTGAGTATGAATCTCAGCAACGAACTATCTCCCTTAATGTGGAGACTACCAACCATTGAAGTATAAATCCAAACAACAAACTATATCCCTTAATAAAGAGACTATCATCCACTAGAGTACCAATCTCAACAACGAACTATCTTCCTTAATGAAGATACAACCATCCATTAGAGTTTAAATCTCTATAAATATTTATCTCCCCTAATGAAGAGACTACCGTCCATTAGAGTACAAATTACAACGACGAACTATCTCCATTAATGAAGATAGTGCCATCCTTCGAAGAACAAATCTCAAAAATGAACTATCTCTCTTACCGAAGAGACTACCATCCATTGGAGTACAAATCTCACCAATGAATTATCTACATTAATGAAGGGTCTTCCATCAATTGGAGTAAAAATCTGAACAACAAACTATCTCCCTTAATGAAGAGACAACCATCCATTGGAGTACAAATCTGAACAACGGACTATCTCTCTTAATGAAGAGACTACCATCCATTGGAGTATAAATCTCAACAACGAACTATCTCCCTTAATGAAGAAACTTCCATCCATCATAACACAAATCTCAACAAGAAACTAGTTCCCTTAATGAAGAGACTATCATCCATCAGAGTACAAATTGCAATAACGAGTAGTCTCCCATAATGAAGCTACTACCAACCATCGGAGTACAAATCTCAACAACGAACTATCTCCCTTAATGAAGAGAATACCATCCATTGGAGTACAAATCTCAACAAGGAACTATCTCCCTTAATGAAGAGACTACCATCCATTATAGTATAAATCTCAACAACTAACTATATCCCTTAATGAAGAAACTACTATCCCTCGGAGTTTAAATTTCAACAACAAACTGTCTCTCTTGATGAATAAACTACCATCCATAGGAGTCAAATTTAAGAAATGAACTATGTTCCTTAATGAAGAGAATACCATCCATCGGAGTAAAAATCTCAACAACAAACTATCTCCCTTAATAAAGAGGATACCATCCTTCTGAGTATGAATCTCAGCAACGAACTATCTCCCTTAATGTGGAGACTACCAACCATTGGAGTATAAATCCAAACAACAAACTATATCCCTTAATAAAGAGACTATCATCGACTAGAGTACAAATCTCAACAACGAACTATCTTCCTTAATAAAGATACAACTATCCATTAGAGTTTAAATCTCTATAAATATTTATCTCCCCTAATGAAGAGACTACCATCCATTAGAGTACAAATTACAACAATGAACTATCTCCATTAATGAAGATAATACCATCCATCGAAGAACAAATCTCAAAAATGAACTATCTCTCTTACCGAAGAGACTACCATCCATTGGAGTACAAATCTCACCAATGAATTATCTCCATTAATGAAGAGTCTACCATCAATTGGAGTAAAAATCTGAACAATGAACTATCTCCCTTAATGAAGAGACTACCATCCATTGGAGTACAAATCTCAACAATGGATTATCTCCCTTAATGAAGAAACTACCATCCATCAGAACACAACTCTCAACAAAAAATTATTTCCCTTAATGAAGAGACTATCATCCATCAGAGTACAAATCGCAATAACGAGCTGTCTCCCATAATGAAGCTACTACCATCCATCGGAGTACAAATCTCAACAACGAACTATCTCCCTTAAAGAAGAGAATAACATCCATTGGAGTACAAATCTCAACAAGGAACTATCTCCCTTAATGAAGAGACTACCATCCATTGGAGTACAAATCTCAACAACGAACTATCTCCCTTAATGAAGAAACTACCATCCATCATAACAAAAATCTCAACAACGAACTATCTCCCTTAATAAAGAGACTATCATCCATTAGATTACAAATCTCAAAGACGAGCTATCTCCCATAATGAAGCTACTACCATCCATCGGAGTATAAATCTCAACAACGAACTATCTCCTTTAATGAAGAGACTACCCTCCATTGGAGTATAAATATCAACAAAAAACTATATCCCTTGATGAAGAGACTACCATCCATCAGAGTACAAAACTCAACAACGTACTATCTCTCTTAATGAAGAAACTACCATCCCTCAGAGTTTAAATTTCAACAACGAACTATCTCTTTGAATGAATAAACTACCATCCATAGGAGTCAAATTTAAGCAACAAACTATGTTCCTTAATGAAGAGACTACCATCCATCGGAGTACAAATCTCAACAACAAACTATCTCCCTTAATAAAGAGGATACCATTCATCTGAGTATGAATCTCAGCAACGAACTATCTCCTTTAGTGTGGAGACTACCAACCATTGGAGTATAAATCCCAACAACAAACTATATCCCATAATAAAGAGACTATCATCCACAACAGTACCAATCTCAACAACGAACTATCTTCCTTAATGAAGATACAACCATCCATTAGAGTTTAAATCTCTATAAATATTTATCTCCCCTAATAAAGAGACTACAGTCCATTAGAGTACAAATTACAACGACGAACTATCTCCATTAATGAAGATAATACCATCCATCGAAGGACAAATCTCAAAAATGAACTATCTCTCTTACCGAAGAGACTACCATCCATTGGAGTACAAATCTCACCAATGAATTATCTCCATTAATGAAGAGACTACCATCAATTGGAGTACAAATCTGAACAACAAACGATCTCCCTTAATGAAGAGACTACCATCCATTGGAGTACAAATCTCAACAACTAACTATCTCCCTTAATGAAGAAACTACCATCCATCAGAACACAAATCTCAACAACAAACTATTTCCCTTAATGAAGAGACTATCATCCATCAGAGTACAAATCGCAATAACGAGCTGTCTCCCATAATGAAGCTACTACCATCCATCGGAGTACAAATCTCAACAACGAACTATCTCCCTTAATGAAGAGAATACCATCCATTGGAGTACAAATCTCAACAAGGAACTATCTCCCTTAATGAAGAGACTACCATCCATTGTAGTATAAATCTCAACAACGAACTATCTCCCTTAATGAAGAAACTACCATCCATCAGAACACAAATCTCAACAACAAACTATTTCCCTTAATGCAGAGACTATCATCCATCGGCGTACAAATCGCAATAACGAGTTGTCTCCCATAATGAAGCTACTACCATCCATCGGAGTATAAATCTCAACAACGAACTATCTCCTTTAATGAAGAGACTACCCTCCATTGGAGTATAAATATCAACAAAAAACTATATCCCTTAATGAAGAGACTACCATCCATCAGAGTACAAAACTCAACAACGTACTATCTCGCTTAATGAAGAAACTACCATCCCTTAGAGTTTAAATTTCAACAACGAACTATCTCTCTGAATGAATAAACTACCATCCATAGGAGTCAAATTTAAGCAACGAACTATGTTCCTTAATGAAGAGACTACCATCCATCGGAGTACAAATCTCAACAACAAACTATCTCCCTTAATAAAGAGGATACCATCCATCTGAGTACGAGTCTCAGCAACGACCTATCTCCCTTATTGTGGATACTACCAACCATTAGAGTATAAATCCCAACAACAAACTATATCCCTTAATGAAGAGACTATCATCCACAACAGTACCAATCTCAACAATGAACTATCTTCCTTAATGAAGATACAACCATCCATTAGAGTTTAAATCTCTATAAATATTTATCTCCCCTAATGAAGAGACTACCGTCCATTAGAGTACAAATTACAACAACGATCTATCTTCATTAAAGAAGATAATACCATCCATCGAAGAACAAATCTCAAAAATGAACTATCTCTCTTACCGAAGAGACTACCATCCATTGGAGTACAAATCTCACCATTGAATTATCTCCATTAATGAAGAGACTACCAGCAATTGGAGTACAAATCTGAACAACGAACGATCTCCCTAAATGAAGAGACTACCATCCCTTGTAGTACAAATCTCAACAACGAACTATCTCCCTTAATGAAGAAACTACCATCCATCAGAACACAAATCTCAACAACAAACTATTTCCCTTAATGAAGAGACTATCATCCATCAGAGTACAAATCGCAATAACGAGTTGTCTCCCATAATGAAGCTACTACCATCCATCGGAGTAAAAATCTCAACAACGAACTATCTCCCTTAATGAAGAGACTACCACCCATTGTAGTATAAATCTCAACAATGAACTATCTCCCTTAATGAAGAAACTAGCATCCATCAGAACACAAATCTCAACAACAAACTATTTCACTTAATGAAGAGACTATCATCCATCAGAGTACAAATCGCAATAACGAGCTGTCTCCCATAATGAAGCTACTACCATCCATCGGAGTACAAATCTCAACAATGAACTATCTCCCTTAATGAAGAGAATACCATCCATTGGAGTACAAATCTCAACAAGGAACTATCTCCCTTAATGAAGAGACTACCATCCATTGTAGTATAAATCTCAACAACGAACTATCTCTCTTAATGAAGAAACTACCATCCATCATAACAAAAATCTCAACAACAAACTATCTCCCTTAATAAAGAGATTACCATCCATTAGATTACAAATCTCAATAACGAGCTATCTCCCATAATGAAGTTACTACCATCCATCGGAGTATAAATCTCAACAACGAACTATCTCCTTTAATGAAGAGACTACCCTCCATTGGAGTATAAATATCAACAAAAAACTATATCCCTTAATGAAGAGACTACCATCCATCAGAGTACAAAACTCAACAACGTACTATCTCGCTTAATGAAGAAACTATCATCCCTCAGAGTTTCAATTTCAACAACGAACTATCTCTCTGAATGAATAAACTACCATCCATAGGAGTCAAATTTAAGCAACGAACTATGTTCCTTAATGAAGAGACTACCATCCATCGGAGTACAAATCTCAACAACAAACTATCTCCCTTAATAAAGAGGATACCATCCATCTGAGTATGAATCTCAGCAACGAACTATCTCCTTTAATGTGGACACTACCAACCATTGGAGTATAAATCCCAACAACAAACTATATCCCTTAATAAAGAGACTATCATCCACAACAGTACCAATCTCAACAACCAACTATCTTCCTTAATGAAGATACAACCATCCATTAGAGTTTAAATCTCTATAAATATTTATCTCCCCTAATGAAGAGACTACAGTCCATTAGAGTACAAATTACAACGACAAACTATCTCCATTAATGAAGATAATACCATCCATCGAAGAACAAATCTCAAAAATAAACTATCTCTCTTACCGAAGAGACTACCATCCATTGGAGTACAAATCTCACCAATGAATTATCTCCATTAATAAGGACACTACCATCAATTGGAGTACAAATCTGAACCACAAACGATCTCCCTTAATGAAGAGACTACCATCCATTGGAGTACAAATCTCAACAACAAACTATCTCCCTTAATAAATAGACTACCATCCATTAGATTACAAATCTCAATAACGAGCTATCTCCCATAATGAAGCTACTACCATCCATCGGAGTATAAATCTCAACAACGAACTATCTCCTTTAATGAAGAGACTACCCTCCATTGGAGTATAAATCTCAACAAAAACTATATCCTTTAATGAAGAGACTACCATCCATCAGAGTACAAAACTCAACAACGTACTATCTCGTTTAATGAAGAAACTACTATCCCTCGGAGTTTAAATTTCAACAACGAACTATCTCTCTGAATGAATAAACTACCATCCATAGGAGTCAAATTTAAGCAACGAACTATCTCCCTTAATGAAGAGACTAGCATCCATCGGAGTACAAATCTCAACAACAAACTATCTCCCTTAATAAAGAGGATACCATCCTTCTGAGTATGAATCTCAGCAACGAACTATCTCCCTTAATGTGGAGACTACCAACCATTGAAGTATAAATCCAAACAACAAACTATATCCCTTAATAAAGAGACTATCATCCACTAGAGTACCAATCTCAACAACGAACTATCTTCCTTAATGAAGATACAACCATCCATTAGAGTTTAAATCTCTATAAATATTTATCTCCCCTAATGAAGAGACTACCGTCCATTAGAGTACAAATTACAACGACGAACTATCTCCATTAATGAAGATAATGCCATCCTTCGAAGAACAAATCTCAAAAATGAACTATCTCTCTTACCGAAGAGACTACCATCCATTGGAGTACAAATCTCACCAATGAATTATCTACATTAATGAAGGGTCTACCATCAATTGGAGTAAAAATCTGAACAACAAACTATCTCCCTTAATGAAGAGATTACCATCCATTAGAGTACAAATCTGAACAACGGACTATCTCCCTTAATGAAGAGACTACCATCCATTGGAGTATAAATCTCAACAACGAACTATCTCCCTTAATGAAGAAACTACCATCCATCAGAACACAAATCTCAACAAGAAACTATTTCCCTTAATGAAGAGACTATCATCCATCAGAGTACAAATTGCAATAACGAGCTGTCTCCCATAATGAAGCTACTACCATCCATCGGAGTACAAATCTCAACAACGAACTATCTCCATTAATGAAGAGAATACCATCCATTGGAGTACAAATCTCAACAAGGAACTATCTCCCTTAATGAAGAGACTACCATCCATTATAGTATAAATTTCAACAACGAACTATATCCCTTAATGAAGAAACTACTATCCCTCGGAGTTTAAATTTCAACAACAAACTATCTCTCTTAATGAATAAACTACCATCCATAGGAGTCAAATTTAAGAAATGAACTTTGTTCTTTAATGAAGAGACTACCATCCATCGGAGCAAAAATCTCAACAACAAACTATCTCCCTTAATAAAGAGGATACCATCCTTCTGAGTATGAATCTCAGCAACGAACTATCTCCCTTAATGTGGAGACTACCAACCATTGGAGTATAAATCCAAACAACAAACTATATCCCTTAATAAAGAGACTATCATCGACTAGAGTACAAATCTCAACAACGAACTATCTTCCTTAATGAAGATACAACCATCCATTAGAGTTTAAATCTCTATAAATATTTATCTCCCCTAATGAAGAGACTACAGTCCATTAGAGTACAAATTACAACGACGAACTATCTCCATTAATGAAGATAATACCATCCATCGAAGAACAAATCTCAAAAACGAACTATCTCCCTTAATGTGGAGACTACCATCCATTGGAGTACAAATCTCACCAATGAATTATCTCCATTAATGAAGAGACTACCATCAATTGGAGTACAAATCTGAACAACAAACGATCTCCCTTAATGAAGAGACTACCATCCATTGGAGTACAAATCTCAACAACGAACTATCTCCCTTAATGAAGAAACTACCATCCATCAGAACACAAATCTCAACAACAAACTATTTCCCTTAATGAAGAGACTATCATCCATCAGAGTACAAATCGCAATAACGAGCTGTCTCCCATAATGAAGCTACTACCATCCATCGGAGTACAAATCTCAACAACGAACTATCTCCCTTAATGAAGAGAATACCATCCATATGAGTACAAATCTCAACAAGGAACTATCTCCCTTAATGAAGAGACTACCATCCATTGTAGTATAAATCTCAACAATGAACTATCTCCCTTAATGAAGAAACTACCATCCATCAGAACACAAATCTCAACAACAAACTATTTCCCTTAATGAAGAGACTATCATCCATCAGAGTACAAATCGCAATAACGAGTTGTCTCCCATAATGAAGCTACTACCATCCATCGGAGTATAAATCTTAACAACAAACTATCTCCTTTAATGAAGAGACTACCCTCCATTGGAGTATAAATATCAACAAAAAACTATATCCCTTAATGAAGAGACTGCCATCCATCAGAGTACAAAACTCAACAACGTACTATCTCGCTTAATGAAGAAACTACCATCCCTCAGAGTTTAAATTTCAACAACGAACTATCTCTCTGAATGAATAAACTACCATCCATAGGAGTCAAATTTAAGCAACGAACTATGTTCCTTAATGAAGAGACTACCATCCATCGGAGTACAAATCTCAACAACAAAATATCTCCCTTAATAAAGAGGATACCATCCATCTGAGTACGAGTCTCAGCAACGAACTATCTCCCTTATTGTGGATACTACCAACCATTGGAGTATAAATCCCAACAACAAACTATATCCCTTAATAAAGAGACTATCATCCACAACAGTACCAATCTCAACAATGAACTATCTTCCTTAATGAAGATACAACCATCCATTAGAGTTTAAATCACTATAAATATTTATCTCCCCTAATGAAGAGACTACCGTCTATTAGAGTACAAATTACAACCACGATCTATCTTCATTAAAGAAGATAATACCATCCATCAAAGAACAAATCTCAAAAATGAACTATCCCTCTTACCGAAGAGACTACCATCCATTCGAGTACAAATATCACCAATTAATTATCTCCATTAATGAAGAGACTACCATCAATTGGAGTACTAATCTGAACAACGAACGATCTCCCTAAATGAAGAGACTACCATCCATTGGAGTACAAATCTCAACAACGAACTATCTCCCTTAATGAAGAAACTACCATCCATCAGAACACAAATCTCAACAACAAACTATTTCCCTTAATGAAGAGACTATCATCCATCAGAGTACAAATCGCAATAACGAGTTGTCTGCCATAATGAAGCTACTACCATCCATCGGAGTAAAAATCTCAACAACGACCTATCTCCCTTAATGAAGAGACTACCATCCATTGTAGTATAAATCTCAACAACGAACTATCTCCCTTAATGAAGAAACTACCATCCATCAGAACACAAATCTCAACAACAAACTATTTCACTTAATGAAGAGACTATCATCCATCAGAGTACAAATCGCAATAACGAGCTGTCTCCCATAATGAAGCTACTACCATCCATCGGAGTACAAATCTCAACAATGAACTATCTCCCTTAATAAAGAGATTACCATCCATTAGATTACAAATCTCAATAACGAGCTATCTCCCATAATGAAGTTACTACCATCCATCGGAGTATAAATCTCAACAACGAACTATCTCCTTTAATGAAGAGACTACCCTCCATTGGAGTATAAATATCAACAAAAAACTATATCCCTTAATGAAGAGACTACCATCCATCAGAGTACAAAACTCAACAACGTACTATCTCGCTTAATGAAGAAACTACCATCCCTCAGAGTTTAAATTTCAACAACGAACTATCTCTCTGAATGAATAAACTACCATCCATAGGAGTCAAATTTAAGCAACGAACTATGTTCCTTAATGAAGAGACTACCATCCATCGGAGTACAAATCTCAACAACAAACTATCTCCCTTAATAAAGAGGATACCATCCATCTGAGTATGAATCTCAGCAACGAACTATCTCCTTTAATGTGGACACTACCAACCATTGGAGTATAAATCCCAACAACAAACTATATCCCTTAATAAAGAGACTATCATCCACAACAGTACCAATCTCAACAACCAACTATCTTCCTTAATGAAGATACAACCATCCATTAGAGTTTAAATCTCTATAAATATTTATCTCCCCTAATGAAGAGACTACAGTCCATTAGAGTAAGAATTACAACGACAATCTATCTCCATTAATGAAGATAATACCATCCATCGAAGAAAAAATCTCAAAAATGAACTATCTCTCTTATCGAAGAGACTACCATCCATTGGAGTACAAATCTCACCAATGAATTATCTCCATCAATGAAGAGACTACCATCAATTGGAGTACCAATCTGAACAACAAATGATCTCCCTTAATGAAGAGACTACCATCCATTGGAGTACAAATTTCAACAACGAACTATCTCCCTTAATGAAGAAACTACCATCCATCAGAACACAAATCTCAACAACAAACTATTTCCCTTAATGAAGTGACTATCATCCATCAGAGTACAAATCGCAATAACGAGCTGTCTCCCATAATGAAGCTACTACCATCCATCGGAGTACAAATCTCAACAACGAACTATATCCCTTAATGAAGAGAATACCATCCATTTTAGTACAAATCTCAACAAGGAACTATCTCCCTTAATGAAGAGACTACCATCCATTGTAGTATAAATCTCAACAACTAACTATCTCCCTTAATGAAGAAACTACCATCCATCAGAACACAAATCTCAACAACAAACTATTTCCCTTAATGAAGAGACTATCATCCATCAGAGTACAAATCGCAATAACGAGCTGTCTCCCATAATGAAGCTACTACCATCCATCGGAGTACAAATCTCAACAACGAACTATCTCCCTTAATGAAGAGAATACCATCCATTGGAGTACAAATCTCAACAAGGAACTATCTCCCTTAATGAAGAGACTACCATCCATTGTAGTATAAATCTCAACAACGAACTATCTCCCTTAATGAAGAAACTACCATCCATCAGAACACAAATCTCAACAACAAACTATTTCCCTTAATGCAGAGACTATCATCCATCGGCGTACAAATCGCAATAACGAGTTGTCTCCCATAATGAAGCTACTACCATCCATCGGAGTATAAATCTCAACAACGAACTATCTCCTTTAATGAAGAGACTACCCTCCATTGGAGTATAAATATCAACAAAAAACTATATCCCTTAATGAAGAGACTACCATCCATCAGAGTACAAAACTCAACAACGTACTATCTCGCTTAATGAAGAAACTACCATCCCTTAGAGTTTAAATTTCAACAACGAACTATCTCTCTGAATGAATAAACTACCATCCATAGGAGTCAAATTTAAGCAACGAACTATGTTCCTTAATGAAGAGACTACCATCCATCGGAGTACAAATCTCAACAACAAACTATCTCCCTTAATAAAGAGGATACCATCCATCTGAGTACGAGTCTCAGCAACGACCTATCTCCCTTATTGTGGATACTACCAACCATTAGAGTATAAATCCCAACAACAAACTATATCCCTTAATGAAGAGACTATCATCCACAACAGTACCAATCTCAACAATGAACTATCTTCCTTAATGAAGATACAACCATCCATTAGAGTTTAAATCTCTATAAATATTTATCTCCCCTAATGAAGAGACTACCGTCCATTAGAGTACAAATTACAACAACGATCTATCTTCATTAAAGAAGATAATACCATCCATCGAAGAACAAATCTCAAAAATGAACTATCTCTCTTACCGAAGAGACTACCATCCATTGGAGTACAAATCTCACCATTGAATTATCTCCATTAATGAAGAGACTACCAGCAATTGGAGTACAAATCTGAACAACGAACGATCTCCCTAAATGAAGAGACTACCATCCCTTGTAGTACAAATCTCAACAACGAACTATCTCCCTTAATGAAGAAACTACCATCCATCAGAACACAAATCTCAACAACAAACTATTTCCCTTAATGAAGAGACTATCATCCATCAGAGTACAAATCGCAATAACGAGTTGTCTCCCATAATGAAGCTACTACCATCCATCGGAGTAAAAATCTCAACAACGAACTATCTCCCTTAATGAAGAGACTACCACCCATTGTAGTATAAATCTCAACAATGAACTATCTCCCTTAATGAAGAAACTAGCATCCATCAGAACACAAATCTCAACAACAAACTATTTCACTTAATGAAGAGACTATCATCCATCAGAGTACAAATCGCAATAACGAGCTGTCTCCCATAATGAAGCTACTACCATCCATCGGAGTACAAATCTCAACAATGAACTATCTCCCTTAATGAAGAGAATACCATCCATTGGAGTACAAATCTCAACAAGGAACTATCTCCCTTAATGAAGAGACTACCATCCATTGTAGTATAAATCTCAACAACGAACTATCTCTCTTAATGAAGAAACTACCATCCATCATAACAAAAATCTCAACAACAAACTATCTCCCTTAATAAAGAGATTACCATCCATTAGATTACAAATCTCAATAACGAGCTATCTCCCATAATGAAGTTACTACCATCCATCGGAGTATAAATCTCAACAACGAACTATCTCCTTTAATGAAGAGACTACCCTCCATTGGAGTATAAATATCAACAAAAAACTATATCCCTTAATGAAGAGACTACCATCCATCAGAGTACAAAACTCAACAACGTACTATCTCGCTTAATGAAGAAACTATCATCCCTCAGAGTTTCAATTTCAACAACGAACTATCTCTCTGAATGAATAAACTACCATCCATAGGAGTCAAATTTAAGCAACGAACTATGTTCCTTAATGAAGAGACTACCATCCATCGGAGTACAAATCTCAACAACAAACTATCTCCCTTAATAAAGAGGATACCATCCATCTGAGTATGAATCTCAGCAACGAACTATCTCCTTTAATGTGGACACTACCAACCATTGGAGTATAAATCCCAACAACAAACTATATCCCTTAATAAAGAGACTATCATCCACAACAGTACCAATCTCAACAACCAACTATCTTCCTTAATGAAGATACAACCATCCATTAGAGTTTAAATCTCTATAAATATTTATCTCCCCTAATGAAGAGACTACAGTCCATTAGAGTACAAATTACAACGACAAACTATCTCCATTAATGAAGATAATACCATCCATCGAAGAACAAATCTCAAAAATAAACTATCTCTCTTACCGAAGAGACTACCATCCATTGGAGTACAAATCTCACCAATGAATTATCTCCATTAATAAGGACACTACCATCAATTGGAGTACAAATCTGAACCACAAACGATCTCCCTTAATGAAGAGACTACCATCCATTGGAGTACAAATCTCAACAACAAACTATCTCCCTTAATAAATAGACTACCATCCATTAGATTACAAATCTCAATAACGAGCTATCTCCCATAATGAAGCTACTACCATCCATCGGAGTATAAATCTCAACAACGAACTATCTCCTTTAATGAAGAGACTACCCTCCATTGGAGTATAAATCTCAACAAAAACTATATCCTTTAATGAAGAGACTACCATCCATCAGAGTACAAAACTCAACAACGTACTATCTCGTTTAATGAAGAAACTACTATCCCTCGGAGTTTAAATTTCAACAACGAACTATCTCTCTGAATGAATAAACTACCATCCATAGGAGTCAAATTTAAGCAACGAACTATCTCCCTTAATGAAGAGACTAGCATCCATCGGAGTACAAATCTCAACAACAAACTATCTCCCTTAATAAAGAGGATACCATCCTTCTGAGTATGAATCTCAGCAACGAACTATCTCCCTTAATGTGGAGACTACCAACCATTGAAGTATAAATCCAAACAACAAACTATATCCCTTAATAAAGAGACTATCATCCACTAGAGTACCAATCTCAACAACGAACTATCTTCCTTAATGAAGATACAACCATCCATTAGAGTTTAAATCTCTATAAATATTTATCTCCCCTAATGAAGAGACTACCGTCCATTAGAGTACAAATTACAACGACGAACTATCTCCATTAATGAAGATAATGCCATCCTTCGAAGAACAAATCTCAAAAATGAACTATCTCTCTTACCGAAGAGACTACCATCCATTGGAGTACAAATCTCACCAATGAATTATCTACATTAATGAAGGGTCTACCATCAATTGGAGTAAAAATCTGAACAACAAACTATCTCCCTTAATGAAGAGATTACCATCCATTAGAGTACAAATCTGAACAACGGACTATCTCCCTTAATGAAGAGACTACCATCCATTGGAGTATAAATCTCAACAACGAACTATCTCCCTTAATGAAGAAACTACCATCCATCAGAACACAAATCTCAACAAGAAACTATTTCCCTTAATGAAGAGACTATCATCCATCAGAGTACAAATTGCAATAACGAGCTGTCTCCCATAATGAAGCTACTACCATCCATCGGAGTACAAATCTCAACAACGAACTATCTCCATTAATGAAGAGAATACCATCCATTGGAGTACAAATCTCAACAAGGAACTATCTCCCTTAATGAAGAGACTACCATCCATTATAGTATAAATTTCAACAACGAACTATATCCCTTAATGAAGAAACTACTATCCCTCGGAGTTTAAATTTCAACAACAAACTATCTCTCTTAATGAATAAACTACCATCCATAGGAGTCAAATTTAAGAAATGAACTTTGTTCTTTAATGAAGAGACTACCATCCATCGGAGCAAAAATCTCAACAACAAACTATCTCCCTTAATAAAGAGGATACCATCCTTCTGAGTATGAATCTCAGCAACGAACTATCTCCCTTAATGTGGAGACTACCAACCATTGGAGTATAAATCCAAACAACAAACTATATCCCTTAATAAAGAGACTATCATCGACTAGAGTACAAATCTCAACAACGAACTATCTTCCTTAATGAAGATACAACCATCCATTAGAGTTTAAATCTCTATAAATATTTATCTCCCCTAATGAAGAGACTACAGTCCATTAGAGTACAAATTACAACGACGAACTATCTCCATTAATGAAGATAATACCATCCATCGAAGAACAAATCTCAAAAACGAACTATCTCCCTTAATGTGGAGACTACCATCCATTGGAGTACAAATCTCACCAATGAATTATCTCCATTAATGAAGAGACTACCATCAATTGGAGTACAAATCTGAACAACAAACGATCTCCCTTAATGAAGAGACTACCATCCATTGGAGTACAAATCTCAACAACGAACTATCTCCCTTAATGAAGAAACTACCATCCATCAGAACACAAATCTCAACAACAAACTATTTCCCTTAATGAAGAGACTATCATCCATCAGAGTACAAATCGCAATAACGAGCTGTCTCCCATAATGAAGCTACTACCATCCATCGGAGTACAAATCTCAACAACGAACTATCTCCCTTAATGAAGAGAATACCATCCATATGAGTACAAATCTCAACAAGGAACTATCTCCCTTAATGAAGAGACTACCATCCATTGTAGTATAAATCTCAACAATGAACTATCTCCCTTAATGAAGAAACTACCATCCATCAGAACACAAATCTCAACAACAAACTATTTCCCTTAATGAAGAGACTATCATCCATCAGAGTACAAATCGCAATAACGAGTTGTCTCCCATAATGAAGCTACTACCATCCATCGGAGTATAAATCTTAACAACAAACTATCTCCTTTAATGAAGAGACTACCCTCCATTGGAGTATAAATATCAACAAAAAACTATATCCCTTAATGAAGAGACTGCCATCCATCAGAGTACAAAACTCAACAACGTACTATCTCGCTTAATGAAGAAACTACCATCCCTCAGAGTTTAAATTTCAACAACGAACTATCTCTCTGAATGAATAAACTACCATCCATAGGAGTCAAATTTAAGCAACGAACTATGTTCCTTAATGAAGAGACTACCATCCATCGGAGTACAAATCTCAACAACAAAATATCTCCCTTAATAAAGAGGATACCATCCATCTGAGTACGAGTCTCAGCAACGAACTATCTCCCTTATTGTGGATACTACCAACCATTGGAGTATAAATCCCAACAACAAACTATATCCCTTAATAAAGAGACTATCATCCACAACAGTACCAATCTCAACAATGAACTATCTTCCTTAATGAAGATACAACCATCCATTAGAGTTTAAATCACTATAAATATTTATCTCCCCTAATGAAGAGACTACCGTCTATTAGAGTACAAATTACAACCACGATCTATCTTCATTAAAGAAGATAATACCATCCATCAAAGAACAAATCTCAAAAATGAACTATCCCTCTTACCGAAGAGACTACCATCCATTCGAGTACAAATATCACCAATTAATTATCTCCATTAATGAAGAGACTACCATCAATTGGAGTACTAATCTGAACAACGAACGATCTCCCTAAATGAAGAGACTACCATCCATTGGAGTACAAATCTCAACAACGAACTATCTCCCTTAATGAAGAAACTACCATCCATCAGAACACAAATCTCAACAACAAACTATTTCCCTTAATGAAGAGACTATCATCCATCAGAGTACAAATCGCAATAACGAGTTGTCTGCCATAATGAAGCTACTACCATCCATCGGAGTAAAAATCTCAACAACGACCTATCTCCCTTAATGAAGAGACTACCATCCATTGTAGTATAAATCTCAACAACGAACTATCTCCCTTAATGAAGAAACTACCATCCATCAGAACACAAATCTCAACAACAAACTATTTCACTTAATGAAGAGACTATCATCCATCAGAGTACAAATCGCAATAACGAGCTGTCTCCCATAATGAAGCTACTACCATCCATCGGAGTACAAATCTCAACAATGAACTATCTCCCTTAATAAAGAGATTACCATCCATTAGATTACAAATCTCAATAACGAGCTATCTCCCATAATGAAGTTACTACCATCCATCGGAGTATAAATCTCAACAACGAACTATCTCCTTTAATGAAGAGACTACCCTCCATTGGAGTATAAATATCAACAAAAAACTATATCCCTTAATGAAGAGACTACCATCCATCAGAGTACAAAACTCAACAACGTACTATCTCGCTTAATGAAGAAACTACCATCCCTCAGAGTTTAAATTTCAACAACGAACTATCTCTCTGAATGAATAAACTACCATCCATAGGAGTCAAATTTAAGCAACGAACTATGTTCCTTAATGAAGAGACTACCATCCATCGGAGTACAAATCTCAACAACAAACTATCTCCCTTAATAAAGAGGATACCATCCATCTGAGTATGAATCTCAGCAACGAACTATCTCCTTTAATGTGGACACTACCAACCATTGGAGTATAAATCCCAACAACAAACTATATCCCTTAATAAAGAGACTATCATCCACAACAGTACCAATCTCAACAACCAACTATCTTCCTTAATGAAGATACAACCATCCATTAGAGTTTAAATCTCTATAAATATTTATCTCCCCTAATGAAGAGACTACAGTCCATTAGAGTAAGAATTACAACGACAATCTATCTCCATTAATGAAGATAATACCATCCATCGAAGAAAAAATCTCAAAAATGAACTATCTCTCTTATCGAAGAGACTACCATCCATTGGAGTACAAATCTCACCAATGAATTATCTCCATCAATGAAGAGACTACCATCAATTGGAGTACCAATCTGAACAACAAATGATCTCCCTTAATGAAGAGACTACCATCCATTGGAGTACAAATTTCAACAACGAACTATCTCCCTTAATGAAGAAACTACCATCCATCAGAACACAAATCTCAACAACAAACTATTTCCCTTAATGAAGTGACTATCATCCATCAGAGTACAAATCGCAATAACGAGCTGTCTCCCATAATGAAGCTACTACCATCCATCGGAGTACAAATCTCAACAACGAACTATATCCCTTAATGAAGAGAATACCATCCATTTTAGTACAAATCTCAACAAGGAACTATCTCCCTTAATGAAGAGACTACCATCCATTGTAGTATAAATCTCAACAACGAACTATCTCCCTTAATGAAGAAACTACCATCCATCAGAACACAAATCTCAACAACAAACTATTTCCCTTAATGAAGATACTATCATCCATCAGAGTACAAATCGCAATAACGAGTTGTCTCCCATAATGAAGCTACTACCATCCATCGGAGTATAAATCTCAACAACGAACAATCTCCTTTAATGAAGAGACTACCCTCCATTGGAGTATAAATATCAACAAAAAACTATATCCCTTAATGAAGAGAATACCATCCATCAGAGTACAAAACTCAACAACGTACTATCTCGCTTAATGAAGAAACTACCATCCCTCAGAGTTTAAATTTCAACAACGAACTATCTCTCTGAATGAATAAACTACCATCCATAGGAGTCAAATTTAAGCAACGAACTATGTTCCTTAATGAAGAGACTACCATCCATCGGAGTACAAATCTCAACAACAAACTATCTCCCTTAATAAAGAGGATACCATCCATCTGAGTATGAATCTCAGCAACGAACTATCTCCTTTAATGTGGACACTACCAACCATTGGAGTATAAATCCCAACAACAAACTATATCCCTTAATAAAGAGACTATCATCCACAACAGTACCAATCTCAACAACAAACTATCTTCCTTAATGAAGATACAACCATCCATTAGAGTTTAAATCTCTATAAATATTTATCTCCCCTAATGAAGAGACTACAGTCCATTAGAGTACAAATTACAACGACAAACTATCTCCATTAATGAAGATAATACCATCCATCGAAGAACAAATCTCAAAAATGAACTATCTCTCTTACCGAAGAGACTACCATCCATTGGAGTACAAATCTCACCAATGAATTATCTCCATTAATGAAGACTCTACCATCAATTGGAGTACAAATCTGAACAACAAATGATCTCCCTTAATGAAGAGACTACCATCCAATGGAGTACAAATCTCAACAACGAACTATCTCCCTTAATGAAGAAACTACCATCCATCAGAACACAAATCTCAACAACAAACTATTTCCCTTAATGAAGAGACTATCATCCATCAGAATACAAATCGCAATAACGAGTTGTCTCCCATAATGAAGCTACTACCATCCATCGGAGTACAAATCTCAATAACGAACTATCTCCCTTAATGAAGAGAATACCATCCATTGGAGTACAAATCTCAACAAGGAACTATTTCCCTTAATGAAGAGACTACCATCCATTGAAGTATAAATCTAAACAATGAACTATCTCCCTTAATGAAGAAACTACCATCCATCAGAACACAAATCTCAACAACAAACTATTTCCCTTAATGAAGAGACTATCATCCATCAGAGTACAAATCGCAATAACGAGTTGTCTCCCATAATGAAGCTACTACCATCCATTGGAGTATAAATCTCAACAACGAACTATCTCCTTTAATGAAGAGACTACCATCCATTGGAGTATAAATATCAACAAAAAACTATATCCCTTAATGAAGAGACTACCATCCATCAGAGTATAAAACTCAATAACGTACTATCTCGCTTAATGAAGAAACTACCATCCCTCAGAGTTTAAATTTCAACAACGAACTATCTCTCTGAATGAATAAACTACCATCCATAGGAGTCAAATTTAAGCAACGAACTATGTTCCTTAATGAAGAGACTACCATCCATCGGAGTACAAATCTAAACAACAAACTATCTCCCTTAATAAAGAGGATACCATCCATCTGAGTACGAGTCTCAGCAACGAACTATCTCCCTTATTGTGGATACTACCAACCATTGGAGTATAAATCCCAACAACAAACTATATCCCTTAATAAAGAGACTATCATCCACAACAGTACCAATCTCAACAATGAACTATCTTCCTTAATGAAGATACAACCATCCATTAGAGTTTAAATCTCTATAAATATTTATCTCCCCTAATGAAGAGACTACCGTCCATTAGAGTACAAATTACAACAACGATCTATCTTCATTAAAGAAGATAATACCATCCATCGAAGAAAAAATCTCAAAAATGAACTATCTCTCTTACCGAAGAGACTACCATCCATTGGAGTACAAATCTCACCAATGAATTATCTCCATTAATGAAGAGACTACCATCAATTGGAGTACAAATCTGAACAACGAACGATCTCCCTAAATGAAGAGACTACCATCCATTGGAGTACAAATCTCAACAATGAACTATCTCCCTTAATGAAGAAACTACCATCCATCAGAACACAAATCTCAACAACAAACTATTTCCCTTAATGAAGAGACTATCATCCATCAGAGTACAAATCGCAATAACGAGTTGTCTCCCATAATGAAGCTACTACCATCCATCGGAGTAAAAATCTCAACAACGAACTATCTCCCTTAATGAAGAGACTACCATCCATTGTAGTATAAATCTCAACAACAAACTATCTCCCTTAATGAAGAAACTACCATCCATCAGAACACAAATCTCAACAACAAACTATTTCACTTAATGAAGAGACTATCATCCATCAAAGTACAAATCGCAATAACGAGTTGTCTCCCATAATGAAGCTACTACCATCCATCGGAGTACAAATCTCAACAATGAACTATCTCCCTTAATGAAGAGAATACCATACATTGGAGTACAAATCTCAACAAGGAACTATCTCCCTTAATGAAGAGACTACCATCCATTGGAGAACAAATCTCAACAACGAACTATCTCTCTTAATGAAGAAACTACCATCCATCATAACAAAAATATCAACAACAAACTATCTCCCTTAATAAAGAGATTACCATCCATTAGATTACAAATCTCAATAACGAGCTATCTCCCATAATGAAGTTACTACCATCCATCGGAGTATAAATCTCAACAACGAACTATCTCCTTTAATGAAGAGACTACCCTCCATTGGAGTATAAATATCAACAAAAAACTATATCCCTTAATGAAGAGACTACCATCCATCAGAGTACAAAACTCAACAACGTACTATCTCGTTTAATTAAGAAACTACCATCCCTCAGAGTTTAAATTTCAACAACGAACTATCTCTCTGAATGAATAAACTACCATCCATAGGAGTCAAATTTAAGCAACGAACTATGTTCCTTAATGAAGAGACTACCATCCATCGGAGTACAAATCTCAACAACAAACTATCTCCCTTAATAAAGAGGATACCATCCATCTGAGTATGAATCTCAGCAACGAACTATCTCCTTTAATGTGGACACTACCAACCATTGGAGTATAAATCCTAACAACAAACTATATCCCTTAATAAAGAGACTATCATCCACAACAGTACCAATCTCAACAACCAACTATCTTCCTTAATGAAGATACAACCATCCATTAGAGTTTAAATCTCTATAAATATTTATCTCCCCTAATGAAGAGACTACAGTCCATTAGAGTACAAATTACAACGACAAACTATCTCCATTAATGAAGATAATACCATCCATCGAAGAACAAATCTCAAAAATGAACTATCTCTCTTACCGAAGAGACTACCATCCATTGGAGTACAAATCTCACCAATGAATTATCTCCATTAATAAGGACACTACCATCAATTGGAGTACAAATCTGAACAACAAACGATCTCCCTTAATGAAGAGACTACCATCCATTGGAGTACAAATCTCAACAACGAACTATCTCCCTTAATGAAGAAACTACCATCCATCAGAACACAAATCTCAACAACAAACTATTTCCCTTAATGAAGAGACTATCATCCATCAGAGTACAAATCGCAATAACGAGCTGTCTCCCATAATGAAGCTACTACCATCCATCGGAGTACAAATCTCAACAACGAACTATCTCCCTTAATGAAGAGAATACCATCCATTGGAGTACAAATCTCAACAAGGAACTATCTCCCTTAATGAAGAGACTACCATCCATTGTAGTATAAATCTCAACAACGAACTATCTCCCTTAATGAAGAAACTACCATCCATCAGAACACAAATCTCAACAACAAACTTTTTCCCTTAATGAAGAGACTATCATCCATCAGAGTACAAATCGCAATAACGAGCTGTCTCCCATAATGAAGCTACTACCATCCATCCGAGTATAAATCTCAACAACGAACTATCTCCTTTAATGAAGAGACTACCCTCCATTGGAGTATAAATATCAACAAAAAACTATATCCCTTAATGAAGAGACTACCATCCATCAGAGTACAAAACTCAACAACGTACTATCTCTCTTAATGAAGAAACTACCATCCCTCAGAGTTTAAATTTCAACAACGAACTATCTCTCTGAATGAATAAACTACCATCCATAGGAGTCAAATTTAAGCAACGAACTATGTTCCTTAATGAAGAGACTACCATCCATCGGAGTACAAATCTCAACAACAAACTATCTCCTTAATAAAGAGGATACCATCCATCTGAGTACGAGTCTCAGCAACGAACTATCTCCCTTAATGTGGATACTACCAACCATTGGAGTATAAATCCCAACAACAAACTATATCCCTTAATAAAGAGACTATCATCCACAACAGTACCAACCTCAACAACGAACTATCTTCCTTAATGAAGATACAACCATCCATTAGAGTTTAAATCTCTATAAATATTTATTTCCCCTAATGAAGAGACTACAGTCCATTAGAGTACAAATTACAACGACAAACTATCTCCATTAATGAACATAATACCATCCATCGAAGAACAAATCTCAAAAATGAACTATCTCTCTTACCGAAGAGACTACCATCCATTGGAGTACAAATCTCACCAATGAATTATCTCCATTAATGAAAAGACTACCATCAATTGGAGTACAAATCTGAACAACGAACGATCTCCCTTAATGAAGAGACTACCATCCATTGGAGTACAAATCTCAACAACGAACTATCTCCCTTAATGAAGAAACTACCATCCATCAGAACACAAATCTCAACAACAAACTATTTCCCTTAATGAAGAGACTATCATCCATCAGAGTACAAATCGCAATAACGAGTTGTCTCCCATAATGAAGCTACTACCATCCATCGGAGTAAAAATCTCAACAACGAACTATCTCCCTTAATGAAGAGACTACCATCCATTGTAGTATAAATCTCAACAACGAACCATCTCCCTTAATAAAGAAAATACCATCCATCAGAACACAAATCTCAACAACAAACTATTTCACTTAAGGAAGAGACTATCATCCATCAGAGTACAAATCGCAATAACGAGCTGTCTCCCATAATGAAGCTACTACCATCCATCGGAGTACAAATCTCAACAATGAACTATCTCCCTTAATGAAGAGAATACCATCCATTGGAGTACAAATCTCAACAAGGAACTATCTCCCTTAATGAAGAGACTACCATCCATTGTAGTATAAATCTCAACAACGAACTATCTCTCTTAATGAAGAAACAACCATCCATCATAACAAAAATCTCAACAACGAACTATCTCCCTTAATAAAGAGATTACCATCCATTAGATTACAAATCTCAATAACGAGCTATCTCCCATAATGAAGTTACTACCATCCATCGGAGTATAAATCTCAACAACGAACTATCTCCTTTAATGAAGAGACTACCCTCTATTGGAGTATAAATATCAACAAAAAACTATATCCCTTAATGAAGAGACTACCATCCATCAGAGTACAAAACTCAACAACGTACTATCTCTCTTAATGAAGAAACTATCATCCCTCAGAGTTTAAATTTCAACAACGAACTATCTCTCTGAATGAATAAACTACCATCCATAGGAGTCAAATTTAAGCAACGAACTATGTTCCTTAATGAAGAGACTACCATCCATCGGAGTACAAATCTCAACAACAAACTATCTACCTTAATAAAGAGGATACCATCCATCTGAGTATGAATCTCAGCAACGAACTATCTCCTTTAATGTGGACACTACCAACCATTGGAGTATAAATCCCAACAACAAACTATATCCCTTAATAAAGAGACTATCATCCACAACAGTACCAATCTCAACAACCAACTATCTTCCTTAATGAAGATACAACCATCCATTAGAGTTTAAATCTCTATAAATATTTATCTCCCCTAATGAAGAGACTACAGTCCATTAGAGTACAAATTACAACGACAAACTATCTCCATTAATGAAGATAATACCATCCATCGAAGAACAAATCTCAAAAATGAACTATCTCTCTTACCGAAGAGACTACCATCCATTGGAGTACAAATCTCACCAATGAATTATCTCCGTTAATGAAAAGACTACCATCAATTTGAGTACAAATCTGAACAACGAACGATCTCCCTTAATGAAGAGACTACCATCCATTGGAGTACAAATCTCAACAACGAACTATCTCCCTTAATGAAGAAACTACCATCCATCAGAACACAAATCTCAACAACAAACTATTTCCCTTAATGAAGAGACTATCATCCATCAGAGTACAAATCGCAATAACGAGTTGTCTCCCATAATGAAGCTACTACCATCCATCGGAGTAAAAATCTCAACAACGAACTATCTCCCTTAATGAAGAGACTACCATCCATTGTAGTATAAATCTCAACAACGAACCATCTCCCTTAATGAAGAAAATACCATCCATCAGAACACAAATCTCAACAACAAACTATTTCACTTAAGGAAGAGACTATCATCCATCAGAGTACAAATCGCAATAACGAGCTGTCTCCCATAATGAAGCTACTACCATCCATCGGAGTACAAATCTCAACAATGAATTATCTCCCTTAATAAAGAGAATACCATCAATTGGAGTACAAATCTCAACAAGGAACTATCTCCCTTAATGAAGAGACTACCATCCATTGTAGTATAAATCTCAACAACGAACTATCTCTCTTAATGAAGAAACTACCATCCATCATAACAAAAATCTCAACAACGAACTATCTCCCTTAATAAAGAGATTACCATCCATTAGATTACAAATCTCAATAACGAGCTATCTCCCATAATGAAGTTACTACCATCCATCGGAGTATAAATCTCAACAACGAACTATCTCCTTTAATGAAGAGACTACCCTCTATTGGAGTATAAATATCAACAAAAAACTATATCCCTTAATGAAGAGACTACCATCCATCAGAGTACAAAACTCAACAACGTACTATCTCGCTTAATGAAGAAACTATCATCCCTCAGAGTTTAAATTTCAACAACGAACTATCTCTCTGAATGAATAAACTACCATCCATAGGAGTCAAATTTAAACAACGAACTATGTTCCTTAATGAAGAGACTACCATCCATCGGAGTACAAATCTCAACAACAAACTATCTCCCTTAATAAAGAGGATACCATCCATCTGAGTATGAATCTCAGCAATGAACTATCTCCTTTAATGTGGACACTACCAACCATTGGAGTATAAATCCCAACAACAAACTATATCCCTTAATAAAGAGACTATCATCCACAACAGTACCAATCTCAACAACCAACTATCTTCCTTAATGAAGATACAACCATCCATTAGAGTTTAAATCTCTATAAATATTTATCTCCCCTAATGAAGAGACTACAGTCCATTAGAGTACAAATTACAACGACAAACTATCTCCATTAATGAAGATAATACCATCCATCGAAGAACAAATCTCAAAAATGAACTATCTCTCTTACTGAAGAGACTACCATCCATTGGAGTACAAATCTCACCAATGAATTATCTCCATTAATAAGGACACTACCATCAATTGGAGTACAAATCTGAACAACAAACGATCTCCCTTAATGAAGAGACTACCAACCATTGGAGTACAAATCTCAACAACGAACTATCTCCCTTAATGAAGAAACTACCATCCATCAGAACACAAATCTCAACAACAAACTATTTCCCTTAATGAAGAGACTATCATCCATCAGAGTACAAATCGCAATAACGAGCTGTCTCCCATAATGAAGCTACTACCATCCATCGGAGTACAAATCTCAACAACGAACTATCTCCCTTAATGAAGAGAATACCATCCATTGGAGTACAAATCTCAACAAGGAACTATCTCCCTTAATGAAGAGACTACCATCCATTGTAGTATAAATCTCAACAACGAACTATCTCCCTTAATGAAGAAACTACCATCCATCAGAACACAAATCTCAACAACAAACTATTTCCCTTAATGAAGAGACTATCATCCATCAGAGTACAAATTGCAATAACGAGTTGTCTCCCATAATGAAGCTACTACCATCCATCGGAGTATAAATCTCAACAACGAACTATCACCTTTAATGAAGAGACTACCCTCCATTGGAGTATAAATATCAACAAAAAACTATATCCCTTAATGAAGAGACTACCATCCATAAGAGTACAAAACTCAACAACGTACTATCTCGCTTAATGAAGAAACTACCATCCCTCAGAGTTTAAATTTCCACAACGAACTATCTCTCTGAATGAATAAACTACCATCCATAGGAGTTAAATTTAAGCAACAAACTATGTTCCTTAATGAAGAGACTACCATCCATCGGAGTATAAATCTCAACAACAAACTATCTCCCTTAATAAAGAGGATACCATCCATCTGAGTACGAATCTCAGCAACGAACTATCTCCCTTAATGTGGACACTACCAACCATTGGAGTATAAATCCAAACAACAAACTATATCCCTTAATAAAGAGACTATCATCCACAACAGTACCAATCTCAACAATGAACTATCTTCCTTAATGAAGATACAACCATCCATTAGAGTTTAAATCTCTATAAATATTTATCTCCCCAAATGAAGAGACTACCGTCCATTAGAGTACAAATTACAACAACGATCTATCTTCATTAAAGAAGATAATACCATCCATCGAAGAACAAATCTCAAAAATGAACTATCTCTCTTACCGAAGAGACTACCATCCATTGGAGTACAAATCTCACCAATGAATTATCTCCATTAATGAAGAGACTACCATCAATTGGAGTACAAATCTGAACAACGAACGATCTCCCTTAATGAAGAGACTACCATCCATTGGAGTACAAATCTCAACAAAGAACTATCTCCCTTAATGAAGAAACTACCATCCATCAGAACACAAATCTCAACAACAAACTATTTCCCTTAATGAAGACACTATCATCCATCAGAGTACAAATCGCAATAACGAGTTGTCTCCCATAATGAAGCTACTACCATCCATCGGAGTAAAAATCTCAACAACGAACTATCTCCCTTAATGAAGAGACTACCATCCATTGTAGTATAAATCTCAACAACGAACTATCTCCCTTAATGAAGAAACTACCATCCATCAGAACACAAATCTCAACAACAAACTATTTCACTTAATGAAGAGACTATCATCCATCAGAGTACAAATCGCAATAACGAGCTGTCTCCCATAATGAAGCTACTACCATCCATCGGAGTACAAATCTCAACAACGAACTATCTCCTTTAATGAAGAGAATACCATCCATTGGAGTACAAATCTCAACAAGGAACTATCTCCCTTAATGAAGAGACTACCATCCATTGTAGTATAAATCTCAACAACGAACTATCTCCCTTAATGAAGAAACTACCATCCATCATAACAAAAATCTCAACAACGAACTATCTCCCTTAATAAAGAGATTACCATCCATTAGATTACAAATCTCAATAACGAGCTATCTCCCATAATGAAGTTACTACCATCAATCGGAGTATAAATCTCAACAACGAACTATATCCTTTAATGAAGAGACTACCCTCCATTGGAGTATAAATATCAACAAAAAACTATATCCCTTAATGAAGAGACTACCATCCATCAGAGTACAAAACTCAACAACGTACTATCTCGCTTAATGAAGAAACTACCATCCCTCAGAGTTTAAATTTCAACAACGAACTATCTCTCTGAATGAATAAACTACCATCCATAGGAGTCAAATTTAAGCAACGAACTATGTTCCTTAATGAAGAGACTACCATCCATCGGAGTACAAATCTCAACAACAAACTATCTCCCTTAATAAAGAGGATACCATCCATCTGAGTATGAATCTCAGCAACGAACTATCTCCTTTAATGTGGACACTACCAACCATTGGAGTATAAATCCCAACAACAAACTATATCCCTTAATAAAGAGACTATCATCCACAACAGTACCAATCTCAACAACCAACTATCTTCCTTAATGAAGATACAACCATCCATTAGAGTTTAAATCTCTATAAATATTTATCTCCCCTAATGAAGAGACTACAGTCCATTAGAGTACAAATTACAACGACAAACTATCTTCATTAATGAAGATAATACCATCCATCGAAGAACAAATCTCAAAAATGAACTATCTCTCTTACCGAAGAGACTACCATCCATTGGAGTACAAATCTCACCAATGAATTATCTCCATTAATGAAGAGACTACCATCAATTGGAGTACAAATCTGAACAACAAACGATCTCCCTTAATGAAGAGACTACCATCCATTGGAGTACAAATCTCAACAACGAACTATCTCCCTTAATGAAGAAACTACCATCAATCAGAACACAAATCTCAAAAACAAACTATTTCCCTTAATGAAGAGACTATCATCCATCAGAGTACAAATCGCAATAACGAGCTTTCTCCCATAATGAAGCTACTACCATCCATCGGAGTACAAATCTCAACAACGAACTATCTCCCTTAATGAAGAGAATACCATCCATTGGAGTACAAATCTCACCAATGAATTATCTCCATTAATGAAGAGGCTACCATCAATTGGAGTACAAATCTAAACAACAAACGATCTCCCTTAATGAAGATACTACCATCCATTGGAGTACAAATCTCAACAACGAATTATCTCCCTTAATAAAGAAACTACCATCCATCAGAACACAAATCTCAACAATAAACTATTTCCCTTAATGAAGAGACTGTCATCCATCAGAGTACAAATCGCAATAACGAGCTGTCTCCCATAATGAAGCTACTACCATCCATCGGAGTACAAATCTCAACAACGAACTATCTCCCTTAATGAAGAGAATACCATCCATTGGAGTACAAATCTCAACAAGGAACTGTCTCCCTTAATGAAGAGACTACCATCCATTGTAGTATAAATCTCAACAACGAACTATCTCCCTTAATGAAGAAACTACCATCCATCAGAACACAAATCTCAAAAACAAACTATTTCCCTTAATGAAGAGACTATCATCCATCAGAGTACAAATCGCAATAACGAGCTTTCTCCCATAATGAAGCTACTACCATCCATCGGAGTACAAATCTCAACAACGAACTATCTCCCTTAATGAAGAGAATACCATCCATTGGAGTACAAATCTCACCAATGAATTATCTCCATTAATGAAGAGACTACCATCAATTGGAGTACAAATCTGAACAACAAACGATCTCCCTTAATGAAGAGACTACCATCCATTGGAGTACAAATCTCAACAACGAATTATCTCCCTTAATGAAGAAACTACCATCCATCAGAACACAAATCTCAACAATAAACTATTTCCCTTAATGAAGAGACTATCATCCATCAGAGTACAAATCGCAATAACGAGCTGTCTCCCATAATGAAGCTACTACCATCCATCAGAGTACAAATCTCAACAACGAACTATCTCCCTTAATGAAGAGAATACCATCCATTGGAGTACAAATCTCAACAAGGAACTATCTCCCTTAATGAAGAGACTACCATCCATTGTAGTATAAATCTAAACAACGAACTATCTCCCTTAATGAAGAAACTACCATCCATCATAACACAAATCTCAACAACAAACTATTTCCCTTAATGAAGAGACTATCATCCATCAGAGTACAAATCGCAATAACGAGTTGTCTCCCATAATGAAGCTACTACCATCCATCGAAGTATAAATCTCAACAACGAACTATCTCCCTTAATGAAGAGAATACCATCCATTGGAGTACAAATCTCAACAAGGAACTATCTCCCTTAATGAAGAGACTACCATCCATTGTAGTATAAATATCAACAACGAACTATCTCCCTTCAAGAAGAAACTACCATCCATCATAACACAAATCTCAACAACAAACTATTTCCCTTAATGAAGAGACTATCATCCATCAGAGTACAAATCGCAATAACGAGCTGTCTCCCATAATGAAGCTACTAGCATCCATCGGAGTATAAATCTCAACAACGAACTATCTCCTTTAATGAAGAGACTACCCTCCATTGGAGTATAAATATCAACAAAAAACTATATCCCTTAATGAAGAGACTACCATCCATCAGAGTACAAAACTCAACAACATACTATCTCGCTTAATGAAGAAACTACCATCCCTCAGAGTTTAAATTTCAACAACGAACTATCTCTCTGAATGAATAAACTACCATCCATAGGAGTCAAATTTAAGCAACGAACTATGTTCCTTAATGAAGAGACTACCATCCATCAGAGTACAAATCTCAACAACAAACTATCTCCCTTAATAAAGAGGATACCATCCATCTGAGTACGAGTCTCAGCAACGAACTATCTCCCTTAATGTGGATACTACCAACCAATGGAGTATAAATCCCAACAATAAACTATATCCCTTAATAAAGAGACTATCGTCCACAACAGTACCAATCTCAACAATGAACTATCTTCCTTAATGAAGATACAACCATCCATTAGAGTTTAAATCTCTATAAATATTTATCTCCCCTAATGAAGAGACTACCGTCCATTAGAGTACAAATTACAACAACGATCTATCTCCATTAATGAAGATAATACCATCCATCGAAGAACAAATCTCAAAAATGAACTATCTCTCTTACCGAAGAGACTACCATCCATTGGAGTACAAATCTCACCAATGAATTATCTCCATTAATGAAGAGACTACCATCAATTGGAGTACAAATCTGAACAACGAACGATCTCCCTTAATGAAGAGACTACCATCCATTGGAATACAAATCTCAACAACGAACTATCTCCCTTAATGAAGAAACTACCATCCATCAGAACACAAATCTCAACAACAAACTATTTCCCTTAATGAAGAGACTATCATCCATCAGAGTACAAATCTTAATTACGAGCTTTCTCCCATAATGAAGCTACTACCATCCATCAGAGTACAAATCTCAACAACGAACTATCTCCCTTAATGAAGAGAATACCATCCATTGGAGTACAAATCTCACCAATGAATTATCTCCATTAATGAAGAGACTACCATCAATTAGAGTACAAATCTGAACAACAAACGTTCTCCCTTAATGAAGAGACTACCATCCATTGGAGTACAAATCTCAACAACGAACTATCTCCCTTAATGAAGAAACTACCATCCATCAGAACACAAATCTCAAAAACAAACTATTTCCCTTAATGAAGAGACTATCATCCATCAGAGTACAAATCGCAATAACGAGCTTTCTCCTATAATGAAGCTACTACCATCCATCGGAGTACAAATCTCAACAACGAACTATCTCCCTTAATGAAGAGAATACCATCCATTGGAGTACAAATCTCACCAATGAATTATCTCCATTAATGAAGAGACTACCATCAATTGGAGTACAAATCTGAACAACAAACGATCTCCCTTAATGAAGAGACTACCATCCATTGGAGTACAAATCTCAACAATGAATTATCTCCCTTAATGAAGAAACTACCATCCATCAGAACACAAATCTCAACAATAAACTATTTCCCTTAATGAAGAGACTATCATCCATCAGAGTACAAATCGCAATAACGAGCTGCCTCCCATAATGAAGCTACTACCATCCATCGGAGTACAAATCTCAACAACGAACTATCTCCCTTAATGAAGAGAATACCATCCATTGGAGTATAAATCTCAACAAGGAACTATCTCCCTTAATGAAGAGACTACCATCCATTGTAGTATAAATCTCAACAACGAACTATCTCCCTTCAAGAAGAAACTACCATCCATCATAACACAAATCTCAACAACAAACGATTTCCCTTAATGAAGAGACTATCATCCATCAGAGTACAAATTGCAATAACGAGCTGTCTCCCATAATGAAGCTACTACCATCCATCGGAGTATAAATCTCAACAACGAACTATCTCCTTTAATGAAGAGACTACCCTCCATTGGAGTATAAATATCAACAAAAAACTATATCCCTTAATGAAGAGACTACCATCCATCAGAGTACAAAACTCAACAACGTACTATCTCGCTTAATGAAGAAACTACCATCCCTCAGAGTTTAAATTTCAACAACGAACTATCTCTCTGAATGAATAAACTACCATCCATAGGAGTCAAATTTAAGCAACAAACTATGTTCCTTAATGAAGAGACTACCATCCATCGGAGTACAAATCTCAACAACAAACTATCTCCCTTAATAAAGAGGATACCATCCATCTGAGTACGAGTCTCAGCAACGAACTATCTCCCTTAATGTGGATACTACCAACCATTGGAGTATAAATCCCAACAATAAACTATATCCCTTAATAAAGAGACTATCGTCCACAACAGTACCAATCTATACAATGAACTATCTTCCTTAATGAAGATAAAACCATCCATTAGAGTTTAAATCTCTATAAATATTTATCTCCCCTAATGAAGAGACTACCGTCCATTAGAGTACAAATTACAACAACGATCTATCTCCATTAATGAAGATAATACCATCCATCGAAGAACAAATCTCAAAAATGAACTATCTCTCTTACCTAAGAGACTACCATCCATTGGAGTACAAATCTCACCAATGAATTATCTCCATTAATGAAGAGACTACCATCAATTGGAGTACACATCTGAACAACGAACGATCTCCCTTAATGAAGAGACTACCATCCATTGGAGTACAAATCTCAACAACGAACTATCTCCCTTAATGAAGAAACTACCATCCATCAGAACACAAATCTCAACAACAAACTATTTCCCTTAATGAAGAGACTATCATCCATCAGAGTACAAATCGCAATTACGAGCTTTCTCCCATAATGAAGCTACTACCATCCATCAAAGTACAAATCTCAACAACGAACTATCTCCCTTAATGAAGAGAATACCATCCATTGGAGTACAAATCTCACCAATGAATTATCTCCATTAATGAAGAGACTACCATCAATTGGAGTACAAATCTGAACAACAAACGATCTCCCTTAATGAAGAGACTACCATCCATTGGAGTACAAATCTCAACAACGAACTATCTCCCTTAATGAAGAAACTACCATCCATCAGAACATAAATCTCAACAACAAACTATTTCCCTTAATGAAGAGACTATCATCCATCAGAGTACAAATCGCAATAACGAGCTGTCTCCCATAATGAAGCTACTACCATCCATCGAAGAACAAATCTCAACAACGAACTATCTCCCTTAATGAAGAGAATACCATCCATTTGAGTACAAATCTCAACAAGGAACTATCTCCCTTAATAAAGAGACTACCATCCATTGTAGTATAAATCTCAACAACGAACTATCTCCCTTAATGAAGAAACTACCATCCATCAGAACACAAATCTCAACAACAAACTATTTCCCTTAATGGAGAGACTATCATCCATCAGAGTACAAATCGCAATAACGAGCTGTCTCCTATAATGAAGCTATTACCATCCATCGGAGTATAAATCTCAACAACGAACTATCTCCTTTAATGAAGAGACTACCCTCCATTGGAGTATAAATATCAACAAAAAACTATATCCCTTAATGAAGAGACTACCATCCATCAGAGTACAAAACTCAACAACGTACTATCTCGCTTAATTAAGAAACTACCATCCCTCAGAGTTTAAATTTCAACAACGAACTATCTCTCTGAATGAATAAACTACCATCCATAGGAGTCAAATTTAAGCAACTAACTATGTTCCTTAATGAAGAGACTACCATCCATCGGAGTACAAATCTCAACAACAAACTATCTCCCTTAATAAAGAGGATTCCATCCATCTGAATACGAGTCTCAACAACGAACTATCTCCCTTAATATGGATACTACCAACCATTGGAGTATAAATCCCAACAACAAACTATATCCCTTAATAAAAAGACTATCATCCACAACAGTACCAATCTCAACAATGAACTATCTTCCTTAATGAAGATACAACCATCCATTAGAGTTTAAATCTCTATAAATTTTATCTCCCCTAATGAAGAGACTATCGTCCATTAGAGTACAAATTACAACAACGATCTATCTCCATTAATGAAGATAATACCATCCATCGAAGAAAATATCTCAAAAATGAACTATCTCTCTTACCGACGAGACTACCATCCATTGGAGTACAAATCTCACCAATGAATTATCTCCATTAATGAAGAGACTACCATCAATTGGAGTACAAATCTGAACAACGAACGATCTCCCTTAATGAAGAGACTACCATCCATTGGAGTACAAATCTGAACAACGAACTATCTCCCTTAATGAAGAAACTACCATCCATCAGAACACAAATCTCAACAATAAACTATTTCCCTTAATGAAGAGACTGTCATCCATCAGAGTACAAATCGCAATAACGAGCTGTCTCCCATAATGAAGCTACTACCATCCATCGGAGTACAAATCTCAACAACGAACTATCTCCCTTAATGAAGAGAATACCATCCATTGGAGTACAAATCTCAACAAGGAACTATCTCCCTTAATGAAGAGACTACCATCCATTGTAGTATAAATCTCAACAATGAACTATCTCCCTTAATGAAGAAACTACCATCCATCAGAACACAAATCTCAACAACAAACTATTTCACTTAATGAAGAGACTATCATCTATCAGAGTACAAATCGCAATAACGAGTTGTCTCCCATAATGAAGCTACTACCATCCATCGGAGTACAAATCTCAACAACGAACTATCTCCTTTAATGAAGAGAATACCATCCATTGGAGTACAAATCTCAACAAGGAATTATCTCCCTTTATGAAGGGACTACCATCCATTGTAGTATAAATCTCAACAACGAACTATCTCCCTTAATGAAGAAACTACCATCCATCATAACAAAAATCTCAACAACGAACTATCTCCCTTAATAAATAGACTACCATCCAGTAGATTACAAATCTCAATAATGAGCTATCTCCCATAATGAATCTACTACCATCCATCGGAGTACAAATCTCAACAATGAACTATCTCCTTTAATGAAGAGACTACCCTCCATTGGAGTATAAATCTCAACAAAAAACTATATCCCTTAATGAAGAGACTACCATCCATCAGAGTACAAAACTCAACAATGTACTATCTCGCTTAATGAAGAAACTACCATCCCTCATAGTTTAAATTTCAACAACGAACTAACTCTCTGAATGAATAAACTACCATCCATAGGAGTCAAATTTAAGCAACGAACTATGTTCCTTAATGAAGAGACTACCATCCATCGGAGTTCAAATCTCAACAACAAACTATCTCCCTTAATAAAGAGGATACCATCCCTCTGAGTATGAATCTCAGCAACGAACTATCTCCCTTAATGTGGAGACTACCAACCATTGGAGTATAAATCCCAACAACAAACTATATCCCTTAATAAAAAGACTATCATCCACTAGAGTACCAATCTCAACAACGAACTATCTTCCTTAATGAAGATACAACCATCCATTAGAGTTTAAATCTCTATAAATATTTATCTCCCCTAATGAAGAGACTACCGTCCATTAGAGTACAAATTACAACGACGAACTATCTCAATTAATGAATATAATACCATCCATCGAAGAACAAATCTCAAAAATGAACTATCTCTCTTACCGAAGAGACTACCATCCATTGGAGTACAAATCTCACCAATGAATTATCTCCATTAATGAAGAGACTACCATCAATTGGAGTACAAATCTTAACAACTAATGATCTCCCTTAATGAAGAGACTACCATCCATTGGAGTACAAATCTCAACAACGAACTATCTCCCTTAATGAAGAAACTACCATCCATCAGAACACAAATCTCAACAACAAAATATTTCCCTTAATGAAGAGACTATCATCCATCAGAGTACAGATCGCAATAACAAACTGTCTCCCATAATGAAGCTACTACCATCCATCGGAGTACAAATCTCAACAACGAACTATCTCTCTTAATGAAGAGTGTGATCAGAGGATCTGGAACTGACTGTTTAACGCTGGTTCGCGAAATGTCGCGGAAGCAAGAGTCGCCACCGTCTTTTATTTTCTCCAACATGGAAAGGACAAAAGCACAGAAAAATTCCTTATGAGATTGTCTCTCGGTTCGGGAGGTAGATTTATAGAAAGGGAAGGTATTAGCACCCTTTCTATCCATGGTTATCCATGGGCTCTTAGATACTTGCTCATTGTGTTTTCAAAAATGTTTGTTTGCTTTTCAACTGTGAGTGGGTTTGAAAAAGTTTCTTTGAAAGTTTCAGATCGACTCTTGTATCAGTCCTCAAGAGTGTTTGAAAAATTGTTTTGAAAGCTTTTTGAAAAGTGTCGGTGTGAAAAGAAGTTTTTGATTTGTTTTGAATTAGAGCAAGTATCTACGAGTCATCTACCTACCCTAAGGAATTAGGCTGTGTAAATGTCCTTAAGGTAGTGCCATCCCACCATTGAGAGGTAGGTAGCACCACCGTTGGAGGTGTTCGGGTCAATTTGTTATCGGGACAGTGTGGTCACCAGAGCAATGGTAGGACACCTTAGAAGCTACCCTTATGCCATGTTCATGGACATAAGGACTTACTAAAACGTCCTATACTCGACGACCACGTTTCGAGGGGCAAGGCAACAGTGAGGCGTACCCTAAGAGTGGTGTGTGAATTTGTGTATCGTTTTCAGTTATATTTTATCTTGATCATGCATTGGGTGAGCTACGCTTTGATTTTATTTGGGCCATTCATTAAAGGTGCAGAAATTTAAAATGCGGAAAATAAAGGTCCTACGCTATTACAAGGCGCGGGTCTATACATCGCCAAATTAACAAAGACCCGTTTTTTTAATAAAGTACAGAAAGTAAATAAATTTCCTAATTACTATTACAAGGCTTTGGACAATTACATAATATTTGAAACAAAAAAATAAAGACAAAAGCGCGAAAAGAAATTAGAATCGAATATGCGAGGGCATTGGACACTTTAAAGATTAAATTGAAATTAAAAGTTGATTAATTATTAAATTAAGAAAAGAAATTATTTTTATGTTTTTTTGGTATTTAATGGAAATAAAGAGAATTAATTAAAATTAGAAATTAAATAAAACCCTAGTTCTAAATTGTTTTTAATTATTAAAAAAAAGTTAAAGTTTAAAACCTAATTTATACTAATTATTTAATGACATGAGTATTTACAAAATTAATTAATAATTATTAATAGTGGTGATAATAAAATTATTTATTAAAAGAAAAGATAAAAAATGCTAAAAACCCTAATTTCTACATATTTTAGTTATTAAGAAAACATTAAAATTGAAAACCTAAAATTAAGCTAAATTGATTATTTAAGATTTGTTTACAAAAATATTAAGGCATTAAATTAATAAATAAACATATTTTATTTTTTGATTTTTCTGACTTTTTTTTTTGTGTTATAAAAATTATTTTGTGAATTAAATAAAAGCAATTAATCAAAATAACAATTAAAAGAATAAAAGGAAAAAATAAATAGAGAAAGAAAAAAAAATGAAAAGATTGAGCAAACCCTGGGGGTGTCTGGACCCAATTTGGAGGTCAATTGTGAGCAATTTGGCCCACGGATTCAGGCCTTTTTTGACTTTCCCAACGCCTGTGTGGAACGGTTGACTAGCGTCCATGGTGAGCTGCATGTTCTGGCCTTTGGATTGGCCTTCTGGACACTTGGCAAGCAAGCAGGGGAGGGCGTTTGGTGGACCACTGGAGAGCACACTGCATAGAAGCATATTAAGAAAAATATTATGGAAGAAGTGGGGGACCTGGGAATCGAACCCAGGTCCCAATACCTGCATGCCAACACACTAACCAGCTGAGCCAACGCGTTATCTTGATATTATAATGGAACATGAATATTATAAGAGAAAATAAGCGCTATTGGTATAAAACAGAAAATCACGCGCGAACATTTGAATTATCCAGTCATGGTTGGACACATATGCATCGTCTTCCTCTTTTTTCTGCAAATACAAGTAAATAGCGGGGGTTTTAAACCCCCACTAAGCTTCAACCTGAAAAATAGCGATTAGGATTTAAGCAAGCATAAAAAGGGCGCGATGGGTGATTTGGCTTCATTTGAATGTCACGAGTCCATTGGTACTAGTTTGGATGGCCAATTTTGCTAGATGAAGGAATCCCTATTTCAAAGCTCCTGAAACCCTAAAATATGTTCATGGTGGATTCTTGTACAGGGCTTAATAATTCAATCAAAGGATGCCATTAGCTTCAAAACACTCATGTTAGTATAAATCAACAGTTGAAAATCACAAATGATGCATGGAATTTAAAACACGATTATGAATAATTTTATGAAAAGTGAGACTTCAATCTACCAACTCCTTGAGTATGGAGGCGTGGTTTTGATTGGAACAGCTTCCTGGTAGTGTCAGGATTGTATTGGAATGGCTTTTAGGCTTTGAAACTTGCAGTAGCTATGAAAACAGTTTTCAAATTTTTTGTCAAAAAGTTGCAATGTTGTTCTTGTTCTGAGCGCAGCTTTCTTGTCTTAGGCATTAGGGTTATGTTTGCATATGTATGTAGATGGAATTAGGTTAGAAAAACCAAGCCCAAAGTCCTTGAATCAATGCTTTTGAATATTTGATTTTGTAAAATCTTTTCCAATCCTTTTTGCCATGGAAACTTTCCTATTTTGGAAGATTTGGTCTCTTGAGAAGGCACACGAAATATTGAGTTCATAAAGGATGAAAATGCTACACAAAAAGATTCAAAACACATGATTTAGTATTTTTCTCATGATTAATTTTAATTAAATGAATTAATAGGATTAAAAATTCAATTAATATTAAAAATAGGAAAATAACTCCCTTTTAGCTTAATGGGTCGTGCATAGCTTTTAGATAATGATTCATGGAAGAAATTGAGGCCCATTAGCATTTTTGAGGCATTTGAAGCAAAGTTGACTTTTCAAAATTCCCAAAAATTTCCCAACTTCCACAAGGCATATCTTGCTCAATTTTTAAGCTTTGATCATGTTCCTTGACATTTTGGAAAGGTCTTGAAGTCCTCTAACCAATGTATTTGGTCCCATGTCATTTTGATTTACCAATCTCAAGTTATGGTCTTTGACTTAAAGTGCCTTTTTGTTGACTTTTGAAAATGACCTATAATGTTGAGATTGATAACTTTTTGTGAGAGCATTTCTTGGACTTGAAGTGTGAAGATGAATTGTAGGAAATGTCATTCTCTTCAAAATGAGCTTTGGATGGAATTTTTCTGATAAACCATGTGGAAGTTATGCCCTGGTAAATTTGTAGTTGACTTTTCCAGCTGTCCAAAAATAGAAACTTTTGCATGTTGAGACTTTTTGAGCCATGCCTTGAGAATCATGATCAAGAATTGATCAAATGATGTTTGTGGCTTCAAAATAAGATGTTGACCAAAAATTTTGACTTTTGACTGTCAAATGACCATTTTGCCCCTGCAGTTGACTGTGAAGCAATTAGGGTTTTTGACTGTGCAATTTGGTGCTGTGAGTCTTGAAACTTGACATATGAATGCTTGACAATGTTTATAGGCATGTGGGACTTGTTTGGACCCTTGGAAGCTTCAATTTCTTTTCCAGAACCAAAACCCTAATTTTTTACTGTTAGGAGACCATTGGACTATGCAACCCTTGGGAGATTTTGAAGCATGCTCTTAGCAAACCTTGGAGAATATGGGAGGGCAAATTTTGGGGTACAACAGTTGCCCCTGTTCAATCTTCGTAGACCTGAGGATGTAGATTGGCTGACGTGCCTTTCGTAATCCGAAGGTGGAAGATGATTGAACACTAGAGCGCCCAGAAATTTGCGCTCACATGTTAGCAGTGTGATGGTGGGAATGGGCTTATAGATGCCATTTGGATATTGATGGATAGGAATATAGGCTTATAGATGCCATGTTGAGAGGTGATGGATAGGTGGATGGGCTTATAGATGCCATCTGGGTGTCGATCGCGTAAGAGTTTCCTTAGCGAGAACTTGCATACCTGAAAAAGAAAGATAATTACCTGGCCTGTTACAGGAGTTGCTCTTCAAACTTTTTATGTAGATGTGTCCCTGATGGTTACAGGAATCGAGTCTTTAAACTCTTCAGACGTGCCCTGGCGAGATACAGGAATCGAGTCTGGAGAATACAATCGTCAACAGATACACCCTGGCGAGATACAGGAATCGGATCTTCGGACTCTTCAGACGTGCCCTGGCGAGATACAGGAATCGAGTCTGGTAATGTTAGTCTTCAACGGATACACCCTGGCAAGATACAGGAATCGGATCCTCAAACTCTTCAGCCGCACCCTGGCAAGATACAGGAATCGGGTCTGGTACTGTTAGTCTTCAACAGATACACCCTGGCGAGATACAGGAATCGGATCCTCAAACTCTTCAGACACACCCTGGCGAGATACAGGAATCGGGTCTGGTAATGTTAGTCGTCAACAGATACACCCTGGCAAGATACAGGAATCGGATCCTCAAACTCTTCAGACGCACCCTGGCAAGATACAGGAATCGGGTCTGGTAATGTTAGTCGTCAACAAATACACCCTGGAAAGATACAGGAATTGGATCCTCAAACTCTTCAGACGCACCCTGGCAAGATACAGGAATCGGGTCTGGTAATGTTAGTCGTCAACAGATACACCCTGGCAAGATACAGGAATCGGATCCTCAAACTCTTCAGACGCACCCTGGAAAGATACAGGAATCGGGTCTGGTAATGTTAGTCGTCAACAGATACACCCTGGCGAGATACAGGAATTGGATCTTTAGTTGCGACCATTGATGGTACTCATCTTGGTATTAACTTTTGTCCTGAAAAGACAAAACGTTAGTTGTATGCGATGTCATGATGAATGACATGCGTGATGAGATTATATGTTCATGATGCGTATATGCATGCTATAATGTATGGAAATGCGATGTTTATGAATGTATGTTTTCGTCTTTGGAAAATAAATCCTTGACGGATGCCAGGAAGTTAAATCCTGGGCTAATGTAGAGCTTTTGTTTCCACTGGGGAGTGATGGTTGCAAGAATACCGATAGGAGAAGATAACTTCATTGGGGGATAAACTTGGAGAATAGAATACTCTGCGGGGGAAAATTATTCTAGCGATCTTGCTGGGGAACAATACTCTGTGGGAAGAGAGGTACTTTGCTGGGATGATGATAACTCCGCTGGGGATACTGTTGATATGTTGGAAGTTTTAATAGACTCTGTTGGGGATAAGAAGACTTCACCGAGGACGATCTTTCCGTGGCTTTTGGCTGAGGATAACCCAGTTATATCCTGGCAGGGAAATAACCTTTGAATAAATCCGGGAGACGCGTTCGTGCTCTGCGGGGGGGAAGCTTCCAGAATCTACTGGGGATAAGCTTCCTGCTGGGGAGATGATTCCACTTTCCTGGGGGAACTTCAGACTGGACTCTCCTGGGGAAATGTTTGAGATATATTGGGGAAGTGGCTCCACTGAATGTCTGATATACCGCCGGGGAACAGTCTTAGATCAAGACTTCTGGGGATGCTTGTTAGGAATGTTCGTATATTGCTGGGGAATGTTGAGATCTGCTGGAGGATACTCAACTTCCTTAAGGCTGACAGGATAACTCTGCTTGGGGAGAGTGCATTGACTTGCTGGCTCACTCTCTGGGGAGTTAAGATATCTTGGTTATGTTCTTCAGCTGAGCTTACCTTGGTACCTTGATGGACAGAGCAATTAGATCGCTTAGATAACTTATTATTGCCCCTGTTTCTAATGTTACCTGTAATTAATCCTTTGTTTCGTATGCAAATATTTATGAGTTAGCAATTATTGTCAAATGCATATATCACAAATTGAACCTTGGACGTTCTTCGCAAAACAAAACAGAAAAGGAAAAACAATTGGTAATTTTAGCTGAAAAGTGAATTTATATTGATTTTTGAATTTGCCTGTAAATAGGCGTTTATGTACAAGAGGCTGACGTCCTAGTAAGAGAACGCCTCCGAACAAAAGAGTTTATACAATTTGTACAAAGGGAAAACAAAACAGCTATGTGCAAAGAATAATCCCACTGGGTTTCAACTCTGCTATCGCCTTTATATCTTCGAGCGTCTCATCACTTGGCTGCTCAGTTAAAGATGAAGCTGACTGATAGATGCTGTCTGAACTTGATGTCGATACCGGATTCTGGATGTAAAGTGATCCAATGAGACATAGTATTACGCTTTAATCCCTAACTTTTTCCTGGACCGCCCTTTCGGGTTTTCAGTCCACCGGGATACCCATTTTTGCCCAAGCCGCCTTTTCAGGTTTTCGACTTGTCGGGTGTACATATTTTTTCATTTCATCCCTCATTTTGCCCGAACCCTTTTGGTTCGCCGGGAAGCCCTAATTTTTGCCTAGGTATGTCAACCTAGCAGGTCTTTTGTCATGCGTAGTATCTTTTTACTATGTCTGCATTGGCGGGGTGAGGAAGGTCGTCACCATCCATGGTAGTTAGGATCATGGCTCCTCCTGAGAACACATGTTTCACCACAAATGGCCCTTCGTACGTAGGGGTCCATTTGCCCCTGGGATCACTCTGAGGAAGGATGATGCGTTTGATTACCAGATCCCCAACTTGATACTCTTGTGGTCTGACTTTCTTGTTAAATGCCCTGATCATCCGTTTTTGGTACGTCTGACCATGACATATAGCAGTAAGTCTCTTTTCATCAATAAGGTTTAACTGATCAAGTCGTGTCTGGATCCAATCATCTTCGCTCAGATCCGCATCCTTCATTATCCGGAGAGAGGGTATCTTCACTTCGATCGGTAAGACTGCCTCCATGCCGTAGACCAAGGAAAAAGGAGTTGCCCCGGTTGACGTCCTTGCTAAGGTACGGTACCCATGTAGAGCAAACGGTAACATCTCGTGCCAATCTATATAGGTCACTTTCATCTTCTGCACAATTTTCTTGATATTCTTATTTGCTGCTTCTACAGCCCCATTCATCTTTGGCCGGTAGGGAGAAGAGTTGTGGTGTTGTATCTTGAATTGCTCGCAGAGCTCAGTGATCATCTTGTTATTAAGATTGGTACCGTTGTCTGTAATGATTATTTCTGGGACGCCGTATCGACAGATCAGGTTATGCCGAATGAACCGTGCCACGACATTCTTGGTTACCGTAGCGTAGGAAGCTGCTTCAACCCACTTTGTAAAGTAATCGATCGCTACCAGGATGAAGCGATGCCCATTGGATGTTGTAGGTTTAATCTCACCGATCATATCTATGCCCCATATTGTGAAAGGCCAAGGTGTTGTCAAGACATTCAGGGGAACCGGAGGAACGTGCACCTTATCTGCATAAATCTGGCATTTATGGCATGTCCGAGAATGTTGGTAACAGTCAGCTTCCATAGTGGACCAGAAATACCCTGCCCGAAGGATCTTCTTTGCCATGGTATGTCCACTGGAATGTGTTCCAAAGGTACCTTCATGTAACTCCGCCATGATCCTTTCTGCTTCAGTCTTATCTACACAACACAGTAAGGTCGAATCATGGTTTCGCTTGTACAAGATGCCATTGCTGAGGAAGAACTTCGCTGCGAACCTTCTCAGAAACTTCTTATCGTTGACAGATGCACCTTCAGGGTATTCCTGAGCTTCCAAGTATCTCTTCACCTCATGGTACCAAGGCTTCTCAGTCACTACCTCAGCCTCAAGATCACAACAGTATGCCGGTTCGTCCAGTTTCAAGATATTGACCCGGGGAGCCTCATTGTCCCATTTGACCTTGAACATGGAAGACATCGTAGCTAACGCGTCCGCCAGCTGATTCTCCTCTCTCGGAAAGTGTTCAAATGTTATCTCCGTGAAATGGGGGATCAATGTCAACACACATTCTCTGTAAGGAATAAGATTCGGATGTTTTGTATCCCACTCGCCTTTGATCTGATTGATCACGAGAGCAGAATCTCCGAAGACACTCTGAAACTTGATCCTTAAGTCGATCGCAGCTTGAAGACCCATGATGCATGCCTCATACTCTGCCATGTTATTGGTGCAGTTGAAACATAGCCGAGCAGTGAGTGGAGTATGAGTGCCTTGAGAAGATATGATCACGACGCCAATACCGTTACCCAAAGCATTGGAGGCTCCGTCAAAGTGCATAGACCATCGGGATCCTTCCTCAGGTCCTTCATCCGGTCCAGGTACTTCACAATCAGTCACAATCATGATGCTCTCGTCCGGAAACTCAAAGTTCATTGACTGATAGTCGTCTACTTCCTGGTGTGCCAAGTGATCTTCCAATACACTTCCTTTGATGGCTTTCTGAGTTGTGTACTGGATGTCGTATTCCGTCAAGATCATTTTCCATCTTGCTATTCTCCCAGACAGAGCAGGCTTTTCAAATATGTACTTTATTGGATCCATCTTCGAGATCAACAAGGTAGTGTGAGTCAGCATATACTGTCTCAACCGGCGAGCAGCCCATACCAAAGCGCAGCAAGTTTTCTCAAGCAGTGAGTATCGGGTCTCACAGTCGGTAAACTTTTTGATAAGGTAATAAATGACATGCTCTTTTCGGCCAGACTCGTCATGCTGCCCCATCACACACCCCATTGAGTTGTCAAATACTGTCAAGTATAGTATCAGAGGTCTCCCCTCAACCGGTGGCATAAGGATGGGTGGTTCTTGGAGATACTCTTTGATTATGTCAAAAGCGGCCTGACATTCATCGTTCCAACGTACTACCTGATCTTTCTTCAGCAGCTTGAAGATTGGTTCACAAGTAGCAGTTAGATGTGAGATGAATCAGGCAATGTAATTCAGGCGTCCTAAAAAGCATCTGACCTCTTTCTCTGTCTTAGGAACTGGCATCTCTTGAATGGCTTTAACTTTAGCAGGGTCCACTTGAATACCCTTATCACTTACAATGAAGCCTAGCAACTTTCCAGATCTAACCCCGAATGTGCACTTGTTCGAGTTCAACCTCAGCTTGTACAGTTTCAAACGGTCAAACAGTTTCTGCAGGTGATCAAGGTGTTCCTCCTCAGTTTGGGACCTTGCAATCATATCATCGACGTACACCTCAATCTCATGATGGATCATGTCATGAAATAAAGCAACCATGGCACGTTGGTAGGTTGCCCCAGCATTTTTCAACCCGAATGGCATGACCTTTTAGCAGAAGGTGCCCCACTGAGTGATAAAGGTAGTCTTTTCCATATCTTCAGGAGCCATCTTGATCTGATTATACCCTGAAAAACCATCCATGAAAGAAAACACCTTGTCCTGAGCAGTATTGTCAACCAGGACATCAATGTGAGGCAGGGGGGAGTCATCCTTGGGGATGGCCCTGTTCAGATCCCTGTAGTCAACACACATTCTGACCTTACCATCCTTCTTCGGTACCGGCACCACATTGGCAACCCACTGAGGGTAAGAAGTCACTGCAAGAAACCCGGCATCGAATTGCTTCATAACCTCAGCTTTGATCTTTTCGGACATCTCTGGACGCATACGGCGGACCTTTTGCTTAACCGGAGGGCAGTCTTCCTTGGTAGGCAAATGATGGACCACAATGTCAGTATCCAACCCAGGCATGTCTTCGTAGGACCAGGCGAAGATCTCCACATAATCATGTAGCATCTGAACCAACCGTTGCTTCACGCTGAGCTCCAGATTGGCACCAATCTTAACTTCCTTTCGGTCTGTCTCAGTACCCAGATTTATCGTTTCCACTGGCTCTTCATGTGGTTGAATTGCCCTCTCTTCCTGGAGTAACAGTCTTGCAAGCTCGCCAGGCACTTCGCAATCATCTTCACCTTCGTCTTCGACTAAGTTGATCGGATTTTCGAAGTCATAACTGGCAGTAGCAGAGTCGTTACCAGTGAGATCCAGAGTGGATTGAAACCTGTATGGGTGAGTGTGTGTAAATATAGCTGTTTTGCAATATATAAAGAAAGAAAGAAAGAAAGAAAGGGAGCACAAGATTTGAAATGAGAAAAAACGTCCAAGGTCTTTATTCATGATATATGGAAATGACAGTTATAAGCCCTCACAAATGAAGCCAACGGTGCCCCGGGTAAGACACCGGGCCATAAAGTTTCAAATTATTGTTTATTAAAAATAACAAAAACAAAGGAATTCATTACTGCTTAACAAAAGTAACAGGTGTATGATCTTTTGCGGTCTAATTGTTCAATCCACCATCAGTCGTCGGGTAGATCCAGCTATCGATCTCTGACTCTTCCACTTCGTCTTCATCCCCAATAGCATTCACTCCTGGATTGGTGATGAGCACAGGAGATCTTCCGATCCTAGCTTTGCGCACAGCCCTCTGAGCCTCTACAGTAAAACCCAGTCCAAACTTGTCAGTTTTAGGAGTGAAATCAGGGAGCCTTCCCCAGTTAGCACATTCACCTTTCTCGATTACAGCCCGGGCGTCCTTCAAGGAGGCCATCTTCAAAGGAAAGTCTTCAGTTACCGCTTCTACTGCTGCCAATGTTGGAGGTACCTCTTCAAAATGCTGAAAGGGGGTTTCAATAAACTCCCCGTCCATCTCAATATACCGGAAGGAATTCAGATGACTAACCATGTATTCTTCCCCCCCCTGCACAGTGACAATCTTCCCTCTGACAGGGTACTTGAGCTTCTGGTGTAGAGTGGATGTCACTGCCCCAGCTTTGTGAATCCAAGGTCAACCCAGTAAACAGGAATAAGATGGACGAATATCCATCACATAGAAAGTTGAGTCGAATACTTGAGAACCCACACGAATAGGAATGTCCACCTCACCATGAACCATCCTCTTCGACCCGTCAAAGGATCGGACGATGATGTTGCTAGGTTTCAACTCCAGGCCCTCACAATCCAACCGGTCTAAGGCCTTTTTAGGCAATACATTCAGGGAAGAACCGGTGTCCACCAACACGTGAGCAAGAGTAGTGCCCCTGCATTCTATAGAGACATGCAGTGCATCATTGTGGTTCTTTCCCTTGGCGGTAAGGTCAGCATCTGAGAAACCTAAACCATTGTCAGCCGTCAAATTGGCCACACAGTCAGTGAATTGATCTGCAGAAGTATCTCCCCTAATGAAGAGACTACCATCCATTAGAGTAAAAATTACAAAAATGAACTATCTCCATTAATGAAGATAATACCATCCATCGAAGAACAAATCTCAAAAATGAACTATCTCTCTTACCGAAGAGACTACCATCTATTGGAGTACAAATCTCACCAATGAATTTTCTCCATTAATGAAGAGTCTACCATCAATTGGAGTACAAATCTGAACAATGAACTATCTCCCTTAATGAAGAGACTACCATCCATTGGAGTACAAATCTCAACAACGAACTATCTCCCTTAATGAAGAAACTACCATCCACCAGAACACAAATCTCAACAACAAACTATTTCCCTTAATGAAGAGACTATCATCCATCAGAGTACAAATCACAATAACGAGCTGTCTCCCATAATGAAGCTACTACCATCCATCGGAGTACAAATCTCAACAACGAACTATCTCCCTTAATGAAGAGAATAACATCCATTAGAGTACAAATCTCAACAAGGAACTATCTCCCTTAATGAAGAGACTACCATCCATTGGAGTACAAACTCAAAAACGAACTATCTCCCTTAATGAAGAAACTACCATCCAGCATAACAAAAATCTCAACAACGAACTATCTCCCTTAATAAAGAGACTACCACCCATTAGATTACAAATCTCAATAATGAGCTACCTCCCATAGTGAAGCTACTACCATCCATCGGAGTATAAATCTCAACAACGAACTATCTCCTTTAATGAAGATACTACCCTCCATTGGAGTATAAATCTCAACAAAAAACTATATCCCTTAATGAAGAGACTACCATCCATCAGAGTACAAAGCTCAACAACGTACTATCTCGCTTAATGAAGAGACTACCATCCCTCGGAGTTTAAATTTCAACAACGAACTATCTCTCTGAATGAATAAACTACCATCCATAGGAGTCAAATTTAAGCAACGAACTATGTTCCTTAATGAAGAGACTACCATCCATTGGAGTACAAATCTCAACAACAAACTATCTCCCTTAATAAAGAGGATACCATCCATCTGAGTATGAATCCCAGCAACGAACTATCTCCCTTAATGTGGAGACTACCAACCATTGGAGTATAAATCCCAACAACAATCTATATCCCTTAATAAAGAGACTATCATCCACTAGAGTACCAATCTCAACAACGAACTATCTTCCTTAATGAAGATACAACCATCCATTAGAGTTTAAATCTCTATAAATATTTATCTCCCCTAATGAAGAGACTATCGTCAATTAGAGTACAAATTACAACGACGAACTATCTCCATTAATGAAGATAATACCATCCATCGAAGAACAAATCTCAAAAATTAACTATCTCTCTTACCGAAGAGACTACCATCCATTGGAGTACAAATCTCACCAATGAATTATCTCCATTAATGAAGAGACTACCATCAATTGGAGTACAAATCTGAACAACGAACGATCTCCCTTAATGAAGAGACTACCATCAATTGCAGTACAAATCTCAACAACGAACTATCTCCCTTAATAAAGAAACTACCATCCATCAGAACACAAATCTCAACAACAAACTATTTCCCTTAATGAAGAGACTATTATCCATCAGAGTACAAATCGCAATAATGAGCTGTCTCCCATAATGAAGCTACTACCATCCATCGGATTACAAATCTCAACAACGAACTATCTCCCTTATTGAAGAGAATACCATCCACTAGAGTACAAATCTCAATAAGGAACTATCTCCCTTATTGAAGAGACTACCATCCATTGGAGTACAAATCTCCACAATGAACTATCTCCCTTAATGAAGAAACTACCATCCATCATAACAAATATCTCAACAACGAACTATCTCCCTTAATAAAGAGACTACCATCCATTAGATTACAAATCTCAATAACGAGCTATCTCCCATAATGAAGCTACTACCATCCATCAGAGTATAAATCTCAACAATGAACTATCTCCTTTAATGAAGAGACTAACCTCCCTTGGAGTATAAATCTCAACAAAAACCTATATCCCTTAATGAAGAGACTACCATCCATCAGAGTACAAAACTCAACAACGTACTATCTCGCTTAATGAAGAGACTACCATCCAACGGAGTAAAAATCTCAACAACAAACTATCTCCCTTAATAAAGAGGATACAATCTATCTGAGTAAGAATCTCAGCAACGAACTATCTCCCTTAATGTGGAGACTACCAACCATTGGAGTATAAATCCCAACAACAAACTATATCCCTTAATAAAGAGACTATCATCCACTAGAGTACAAATCTCAACAATGAACTATCTTCCTTAATGAAGATACAACCATCCTGAAATTCTGGCAGCAGATACTCAATTTCACAGTGAATGTTATGACACTGTATCTGACTTTCTACAAGACAGTAAATCTAAAAGCAGTAAAGAACACAGTCAATTGTTTACCTAGTTCAGTGTGTAACAACACCTACTCTGGGGGCTACCAAGCCAGGGAGGAAATTCACTATAAGAGATATTAATTCAGGAATAAACCAACCAGTTTATCTCCTTCACTTAAGACCTACCCAATGCAACTTCAATCTAAGTTCAACTTAAACCTAAGTTCCTACTCACTCCCCCTCAATCACAACAATGATACTAAACAAATGACTAACGAAATTATGAAGACACTCTTCAGAACATACACTTGATTATGCTTCACAGCTTTTAATCAAGTAACACAAACACTCGTGCTTCAAAGCATTGAGTGATACATAAACCTAACTTGACTTTGCTTCAAAGCTTTAATCAAGTGACACAAACACTCGTGCTTCAAAGCTTTGAGTTATACACAACCCTTACAATCAAATCCTACTCCAAGTAACTTATCACAATGATAATTGCTTGGATTACAGTAGTTAAAACTATACAGCCCCTTGTTGATCTTTTGTCAAAAGTTGTCTTCACCAACAGTCGTCCTGTTGAATATATAGGCCGCTGTTCTTCAGTTAGGGCTTCCACGAAAATAGCTAGGGTTAATTAGAGTTAACTTCAAGACTTGGTCACAGGACTTTATCAACCAGATTAGGGTTAAGCCAAGTTAACCTAAAGGCCACGTGAGACTCTGTACTGGACTGTGTAAACCATTTTCCTGAAAAATCTCAGAATTAACAAAACTGCACAACTGTTAGATCAGTACAGGATGTCTTAACATTGGTTATGACAACAAGAATCCTGTTTACTAATTTTGGTAGAATGTAATAAATATGATCATTGCATGATGATCAGCTAAACCCTCAATTTAAGCAGCTTCTGTATGACATTCTTTTTCTGCAGAATGTACCTAGTAACCCAGAATGTTATGACATCAGTCATGACATTCACACACCTGGTTTTACCAAAAAAACATGCAAACAACCAAACACTTACAAACTCCCCCTTTGGAAATTTTTTGGCTAAAACCCCTAAACTATCAGAGATTAGAAAGCAGCAGAATTAATATGTCTGCAGAAAAAAATGTCTACCAAGTCTAATTAACACAAAAACTTCTCCCCCTCTTTAGCCATAAATAGGCCAAAGATACATGTACTTTTAGGATATACAGTCATCCAAAATTAAAAACACAGATAAAAATTCTAAAACCACTTGCAGCAACAGGTACCAGCAGCAAGCTTGTCATCTATTTCAAGCACTGTCATCTTCAGAGGAGGTACTATCTTCAGCATTAAGCTGATCTTCAGAAGCATCCTCTTCCCTTCTTCGTCCTTCAGTCTCCTCCTGTTCTAGTCTAGCAATCAAGTCCTTAAGAGTTCTTTTCCTTGTATCCAACTCTTTGCAGGTTTCCTTCAGCACAGCTATAACATCAGTTATCTTGGACTGAGTTTTGACAGTTGATGTCTCAGCTGATGTCATGACAATGTCAGGAACATGAGTTCCCTGAAATAGCTTGTAGTGCAACCCAAGAGCAGGGGCTCTTTTGCATACAGTATCTTTTTCAATTAGAATGTCAGGATACTGAGCAAGGACTATACCACATAGGAGGGAGGGAAAGGCAATAGGGCCTGTAACAGCATAGCTTCCAACATGTTTTAAAGTTTGATCAAAGATATACTTGCCATAGTAAAATTTTGTCCTGCTTCCAACAGCATAAATGAATCTTCCCAATCCTGTGGACATGGTTGATTTATGGTTGGTGGGAACCCAGTTGGCTGCACCAATTTTGTGCAGAATGGCAACTTTCATGCTCAACTTGCTTGCATTCATCTTCCCTTTTAAGGGCCAGCTCTTGACTTGATTTGCAGTGATGGTTTGGCATACTTGGTTGTCAGTAACCTCTAGCTCAGGGCAAGCATCATCTAGTCTTCCTAGGAATTTGTTTATTTCAGAGGGAGAGAAATTTACCTTTCTTCCTCTCACATAGACACATTTAAAGTCAGCTGACCTTCCATCAGCACACCCATCAGATACGTTCACTATGAATTCTTTGACAAGAACTTCGTAGCAGTTGGTAAACTTTACCACAGTATTTATTAGACCAGTAGTTTTGATTAGGTCCATGATCTCCTTACATTCCATGGCACCCTTGTTCAGTTTTCTTTCTAAGGCTATCCTTTTCAAACAAACATACTTCCACCTGTTTGCATTCTCAGGATGTGAAATTAAATGTTGTCAGTGGGGACTTCAGGGACTTTAGACATTTTGCTTGATGGGAGTTTCCTTTTGAGAGGTATGTCTTCAGCATCAAATTCAAATTCTGATTCCTCATCAGGATCAGAGGGTTCAGGCTCTTTCCTTTTCTTAGCTAATGGTTGTCTCACAGGCTTTGAGAGACTACCAGCAGGTACTCGAGTTTTCACCTTCCCTTTTGAAAATCCAGCCTTCACAGTTTCTACTCCAACATCAGCAGTCTTATCTTTGGACATACATTTGGCAGCATCCTGCTTTCCCTTTCTGTTCATCATTCTTCTAGCTATGCTAGGGTTGATATTTGCAATTAGGTCATTGTCAGAGTAGTATTCATCAACATCAATAACCGGGGTTTCAACATCCTTCTCAGAAGGGTTCTGGTGATCATCAAGATTTTCAGATGATTTCCTAATGTTGTCATCCGGTGTCTCAACATTTTGAGTGACATTTGGATTCATTTCAACATTTGGACTAGCAGCTTCTTGATTCAAAGGTACAGAAATGCCAGGTACCGAGTGATTCTCATTTAGAATCCTTGTAACAAGTCTAGCTATTGCTTAATGAACATAAGCTGAGCCTTCCCTATTTGATATTTTTGAGGGAACATAAGATGGTTGAGAGGGATTACCAGATGAAGAAGCTTGAGACCTTCTTGCATGTCTTGTTCTCAGCTTTTTAAACTTAGAGGGGTCAGCTGCCAGTTCACGAAGAGGAGTTATCTCCAGAACATCAGAATCCATGGAGTTTGTGATTGCCCTGGGTTCTCGATCAGAGGATGCGGAATAAGTAGTCGTCTTTGAAGAGGATGATGTCATGGATAGTTGAGACATGTTGAGCGTCTTAGAACACCAGTAACAACAAGAGTAAAATCTATGATTGAGAGAATGAAGATTGTTGCAGAGCCGAGAGAGGAAGGAGATAAATGAGTGTCTATTCAACTTCTTAACAATTGTGAAAATAGGGAAACAGATGATTAACCCAATCAAAATAGACTTAACAAAAAAATCTCCTTCATCCCTTGTCTTAAGCAAAATTAATTGCTACATTTCCTCATGTTGTCAAATACCCAAATTGCCCCTCAAATTTTCAAATTGATTTGCATCAAGTGCCTTGGTAAATATGTCAGCCAATTGTAGTTCAGTGGCAACATGTTCCAGTTTAATCGTCTTCTCCTCTACAAGATCTCTGATGAAGTGATGTCTAATGTCAATGTGCTTGGTCCTGCTATGCTGAATAGGATTCTTGGAAATGTTGATAGTGCTCAGATTGTCACAGTACAATGTCATAACATCTTGTGTGACATTATACTCAGTAAGAATTTGTTTCATCCAGATCATTTGAGAACAGCTACTACCAGTTGCTCTGTATTCAGCTTCAGCATTAGAGAGAGACACACAGTTCTGTTTCTTGCTGAACCAGGAGACAAGATTATTTCCTAAGAAGAAACATCCTCCAGAGGTTTTTTTTATCATCAGCACTTCCATCCCAATCAGCATCACAGTAACCAATTAGAGTTGGTTCACATCCATGAGAGTACAGCAAGCCATAGTTGTAGGTTCCACTTACATACTTCAAAATTCTCTTCACTTGGTTGATATGACTCACTTTGGGATCAGCTCGGTATCTTGCACATACTCCAACTGCCAAAGCAATGTCAGGTCTGCTGGCTGTTAAGTATATCAGACTTCCTATCATGCTTCTGTACAAGCTTTGGTCCACCTTAGCCCCACTTAAATCTTTGGATAACTTTAAATGAGTAGGTGCAGGAGTCCTTTTGTGACTGGCATTCTCCATTCCAAACTTCTTGACAATGTTCTTTGCATACTTTCTTTGAGACTGAAAAATTGAGTCTTCCATCTGTGTGACTTGCAGTCCAAGAAAGTAGGTCAATTCTCCCATGAGGCTCATTTCGAATTCAGCCTGCATCTGGTCAGCAAAATGTTTAACCATTTTATCTGACATTCCCCCAAACACTATGTCATCAACATAGATTTGAGCTACCATCATCTTTCCTCCTTCATTTTTGACAAAAAGGGTTTTATCCAAGCCTCCTTTTCTGTATCCATTGTCAGAGAGAAATTTTGTCAGCCTGTCATACCATGCTCTAGGAGCTTGTTTCAGGCCATACAAAGCTTTTCTCAATTTTTAGACATGATCAGGGTAGTTTGGATCCACAAATCCTTTAGGCTGTTCCACATAAACTTCCTCATTTAAGTACCCATTTAGGAAGGCACTTTTTACATCCATCTGAAATAACTTGAACTTAAGGAGACAAGCAATTCCCAAAAGGAGTCTGATTGATTCCATTCTGGCTACAGGAGCAAAAGTCTCATCAAAATCAACCCCTTCAACTTGAGTGTATCCTTGAGCAACAAGTCTTGCCTTATTCCTGGTGACAACTCCTTCAACATCTGATTTGTTCTTGTAGATCCATTTTGTGCCAATGATGTTTGTTCCTCCTGGTCTAGGAACTAACTCCCATACTTCATGTTGCTTGAATTGGTTCAATTCATCTTGCATTGCTCCAATCCAGTATTCATCAGTTAAAGCCTGCTTAACATTTCTTGGTTCAATTTTAGATACAAAGCAAGAGTTTGAGATGATTTCTCTAGATCTTGTAATGACTCCACTGTTAGGATCTCCTATGATGAGTTTCTTAGGATGATCTTTCTGAATTCTTATGGAAGGGTCTTTGTTAGCTTCCTTTGATTCAGAATCTGAAGCAATAGTGTTAGGTAGATCATCCTGTTGAGTTGAAGTCTCAAAGAATGTCTCAACATCACAAGGGACATCTGTTTCCTCATGATAATCATCAACTATGACATTTATTGATTCCATCATAACTTTGGTCCTGGAATTGAATACCCTATAAGCTGTGTTGTTGGTAGAGTATCCTAGGAATATTCCTTCATCACTTTTATGGTCCATCTTTCTCCTTTGTTCACGATCTGTCAGAATATAGCATTTGCTTCCAAATACATGGAAGTACTTCACTGTAGGCTTTCTTCCTTTCCAGAGTTCATAAATGGTGGATGATGTTCCCTTTCTCAAGGTGACCCTGTTATGGACATAACAAGCTGTATTCATAGCTTCAGCCCAAAAATGAATAGGAAGTCTTTTGGCATGTATCATTGCTCTGGCAGATTCCTGTATAGTCCTGTTTTTCCTTTCTACAACTCCATTTTGTTGAGGAGTTATAGGTGAAGAGAATTCATGATTAATTCCTTCTGAGGAACATAACTCATTAAACTTACTGTTTTCAAATTCCTTGCCATGATCACTTCTGATTCTGACAATGCACCCTTCTTTTTCTCTTTGAATTCTTTTGCACAGTTCTTTAAACACTTCAAATACATCAGATTTTTCCCTAATGAAGTTAATCCAGGTGAATCTGGAAAAATCATCCACAACAACATAGGCATATCTTTTTCCACCAAGACTTTCCACCTGCATTGGTCCCATCAGATCCATATGTAGAAGTTCTAGTACCTTAGAGGTGGTCAGATGTCTTGACTTTGGATGTGACATCCTAGTCTGCTTCCCAACCTGACATTCACCACATACTCTCTCTTCATCAATTTACAGTCTTGGAATCCCTCTGACTGCCTTCATGGATATAATCCTTTTCATTCCTCTTAGATGTAGATGACCAAGTTTTTGGTGCCACAGTTTCACTTCTTTTTCTTCTTTGGCAATAGAACACACAGAAGAGTAATTAGTGTTCTCAGGCTCCCACAAGTAGCAGTTGTCTTTAGATCTGACTCCTCTCATTACAACTTCTTGTTTCTCATTAGTTACAAGACATTCAGACTTGGTGAAGTTGACCTTGAATCCTAGGTCACATAATTGGCTTATACTTATGAGATTAGCAGTCAGGCCTTTTACCAGCAATACTTCATTTAGGTTTGGAACTCCATGACAGTCCAAGTTTCCAACTCCTTTAATTTCTCCTCTAGCACCATCTCCAAAGGTCACATAACTAGTAGTGTGAGGTTTAACATTATTGAGAAGATTCTTGATTCCAGTCATGTGTTTAGAGCATCCACTGTCAAAGTACCAGTCTTCCTTTGTAGAGACTCTAAGGGAGGTGTGAGCTATCAGGGCAGTAGCCTTTTTCTTCCCCTGTTGAGTATATGGTACCTTGTTAGACTTAGGTTTGACAACTGGAGTCTGATTAGGATATCCATATAATCTGAATCAGAATGGCTTTATGTGACCAAACCTCCCACAATGATGACATCTCCATCTTTGATACTTTTTCTTCATATTTCTCTGTTCTCGATGTTGAGTTCTATGTTGTGACATCTACTTTGACATTTGTTTATCAGGCCTGATCTTCTTCTTGTCTATAACAGATTTCTTTGCTGCCACAAATCCTAGACCAGACTTGTTTCCCACATTTTGTCCAATCTGAATGATTTCTTCTAATTTGTCAGTTCCATTTGTCAGCATCTTGACAGATTTGGTCATCTGGTCCAGTTTTGAGTTTAGCATTTGAACTTCCCCTTCTAGATGACTTATAGTATTAATGCCTTCCTTTTTCTCAGCCTCCAACTTTATTATGAGTTTTGTTTGTCTCTCATTTTGCTGACAGACTTCAGCACTTCTGATACATAACTTCTTGTAGGAATCAACCAGTTCTTCAAATGTCAGTTCCTCATCACTAGAGTCACTATCAGAGTTAAAAATACCAGTTAGTGTAGTAACTAGTTTGGCATATTCTTCTTCAGAATTACTTTCTGAATCACAGTCAGACCAAGTAACAGACATTCCTTTCTTTTGTTTCTTAAGAAAGGTAGGACATTCAGCTCGAATGTGCCCATATCCTTCACATCCATGGCATTGAATTCCTTAGCTTTGATTTCCCTTCTCTTCAGACTTTGGTCTTCTGCTGGAGTCATAGGATCTGTTAATGTCAGAAGGAATGTTCTTAACATTTGACCTTGACTTTGGGTCCATTCTCTTAAAGAGTTTGTTGAATTATCTTCCAAGCATGGCTATAGATTCTGAAATATTTTCTTCTTCATCCTCCTTGTTTTCATCTTCAGTATTAGATACAAGTGCTATGCTCTTGTTTTTCTTGTCGACATTGTCACTGATCCCCATCTCAAAGGTCTGAAGTGACCCAATGAGTTCATCCACCTTCAAATTGCAGATATCCTGAGCTTCCTCTATAGCAGTCACCTTCATTGCAAATATTTTAGGCAAGGATCTGAGAATCTTTCTCACCAGCTTTTCTTCTGACATCTTTTCTCCCAATGCTCCTGAGGTGTTGGCAATCTCCAAGATGTTCATGTGAAACTCATGAATGGTCTCATCTTCCATCATCCTTAGGTTCTCAAATTTGGTAGTCAGCATCTGAAGCCTTGACATTTTTACTTTGGATGTGCCCTCATGAGTAGTTTTGAGAGTGTCCCAATCTTCCTTGGCCAGTTCACATTGATGTACTAGTCTGAATATGTTTCTATCAATTCCATTGAACAAGGAATTTAAGGGTTTGGAATTACCCAGGGCTAACTCATCTTCTTCTTTGCTCCATTCTTCCTCAGGTTTCAGACCGATTGTCCCATCTTTCTCAGTTATGGTGGGATGGTTCCATCCTTTGTCAGCAGCTCTCCAAGCCTTTTTAATCAGGTGAATTTAAGAAGGAAATCATACGAGGTTTCCAGTAGTCATAATTTGATCCATCCAGAATGGGTGGTCTGTTTCCAAAAACTCCTTCTTTGTCCATAGCGCCAGAAAATAATATCCCTAGATCTCACCCAGTAAGACAGGCAGGGTGCCCGCTCTGATGCCAATTGAAATTCTGGCAGTAGATACTCAATGTCACAGTGAATGTTATGACACTGTATCTGACTTTCTACAAGACAGTAAATCTAAAAGAAGTAAAGAACACAGTCAATTGTTTACCCAGTTCAGTGTGTAACAACACCTACTCTGGGGGCTACCAAGCCAGGGAGGAAATTCACTATAAGAGATATTAATTCAGGAATAAACCAACCAGTTTATCTCCTTCACTTAAGACCTACCCAATGCAACTTCAATCTAAGTTCAACTTAAACCTAAGTTCCTACTCACTCCCCCTCAATCACAGCAGTGATACTAAACAATTGACTAACGAAATTATGAAGACACTCTTAAGAACATACACTTGATTATGCTTCACAGCTTTTAATCAAGTAACACAAACACTCGTGCTTCAAAGCATTGAGTGATACATAAACCTAACTTGACTTTGCTTCAAAGCTTTAATCAAGTGACACAAACACTCGTGCTTCAAAGCTTTGAGTTATACACAACCCTTACAATCAAATCCTACTCCAAGTCACTTATCACAATGATAATTGCTTGGATTACAGTAGTTAAAACTATACAGCCCCTTGTTGATCTTTTGTCAAAAGTTGTCTTCACCAACAGTCGTCCTGTTGAATATATAGGCCGCTGTTCTTCAGTTAGGGCTTCCACGAAAATAGCTAGGGTTAATTAGATTTAACCTCAAGACTTGGTCACAGGACTTTATCAACCAGATTAGGGTTAAGCCAAGTTAACCTAAAGGCCACGTGAGACTCTGTACTGGACTGTGTAAACCAGTTTCTTGAAAAATCTCAGAATTAACAAAACTGCACAACTGTTAGATCAGTACAGGATGTCTTAACATTGGTTATGACAACAAGAATCCTGTTTACCGATTTTGGTAGAATGTAATAAATATGATCATTGCCTGATGATCAGCTAAACACTCAATTTAAGCAGCTTCTGTATGACATTCTTTTTCTGCAGAATGTACCTATTAACCCAGAATGTTATGACATCAGTCATGACATTCACACACCTGGTTTTACCAAAAAAACATGCCAACAACCAAACACTTACAAACTCCCCCTTTGGCAAATTTTTGTCTAAAACCCCTAAACAATCAGAGATTAGAAAGCAGCAGAATTAATATGTCTGCAAAAAAAAAAAGTCTACCAAGTCTAATTAACACAAAAACTTCTCCCCCTCTTTAGCCATAAATAGGCCAAAGATACATGTACTTTTAGGATATACAGTCATCCAAAATTAAAAACACAGATAAAAATTCTAAAATCACTTGCAGCAACAGGTACCAGCAGCAAGCTTGTCATCTACTTCAAGCACTGTCATCTTTATAGGAGGAACTATCTTCAACATTAAGCTGATCTTCAGCAGCATCCTCTTCCCTTCTTCGTCCTTCAGTCTCCTCTTGTTCTAGTCTAGCAATCAAGTCCTCAAGAGTTCTTTTCCTTGTATCCAACTCTTTGCAGGTTTCCTTCAGCACAACTATAACATCAGTTATCTTGGACTGAGTTTTAACAGTTGATGTCTCAGCTGATGTCATGACAATGTCAGGAACATGAGTTCCCTGAAATAGCTTGTAGTGCAACCCAAGAGCATGGGCTCTTTTGCATACAGTATCTTTTTCAACTAGAATGTCAGGATACTGAGCAAGGACTATACCATATAGGAGGGAGGGAAAGGCAATAGGGCCTTTAACAGCATAGCTTCCAACATGTTTTAAAAGTTTGATCAAAGATATACTTGCCATAGTCAAATTTTGTTCTGCTTCCAACAGCATAAATGAATCTTCCCAATCCTTTGGAGATGGTTGATTTATGGTTGGTGGGAACCCAGTTGGCTGCACCAATTTTGTGCATAATGGCAACTTTCATATTCAACTTGCTTGCATTCAGCTTCCCTTTTACGGGCCAGCTCTTGACTTGATTTGCAGTGATGGTTTGGCATACTTGGTTGTCAGTAACCTCTAGCTCAGGGCAAGCATCATCTGGTCTTCCTAGGAATTTGTTTATTTCAGAGGGAGAGAAATTTACCTTTCTTCCTCTCACATAGACACATTTAAAGTCAGCTGACCTTCCATCAGCACACCCATCAGATAAGTTCACTATGAATTCTTTGACAAGAACTTCATAGCAGTTGGTAAACTTTACCACAGTATTTATTAGACCAGTAGTTTTGATTAGGTCCATGATCTCCTTACATTCCATGGCACCCTTGTTCAGTTTTCTTTCCAAGGTTATCCTTTTCAAACAAACATACTTCCACCTATTTGCATTCTCATGATGGTGAAAGGAAATGTTGTCAGTGGGGACTTCAGGGACTTTAGACATTTTGCTTGATGTGAGTTTCCTTTTGAGAGGTATGTCTTCAGCATCAAATTCAAATTCTGATTCCTCATCAGAATCAGAAGGTTCAGGCTCTTTCCTTTTCTTAGCTATTGGTTGTCTCACAGGCTTTGAGAGACTACCAGCAGGTACTCGAGTTTTCACCTTCCCTTTTGACAATCCAGCCTTCACAGTTTCTACTCCAACATCAGCAGTCTTCTCTTTGGACATACATTTGGCAACATCCTGCTTTCCCTTTTTGTTCATCATTCTTCTAGCTATGCTAGGGTTGATATTTGCAATTAGGTCATTGTCAGAGTATTCTTCATCAACATCAATAATCGGGGTTTCAACATCCTTCTCAGAAGGGTTCTGGTGATCATCAAGATTTTCAGATGATTTCTTAATGTTGTCATCCGGTGTCTCAACATTCTGAGTGACATCTGGATTCATTTCAACATTTGGACTAGCAGCTTCTTGATTCAAAGGTACAGAAATGCCAGGTACCGTGTGATTCTCATTTAGAATCCTTGTAACAAGTCTAGCTATTGCTTGATGAACATAAGCTAAGCCTTCCCTATTTGATATTTTTGAGGGAACAAAAGATGGTTGAGAGGGATTACCAGATGAAGAAGCTTAAGACCTTCTTGCATGTCTTGTTCTCAGCTTTTTAACCTTAGAGGGGTCAGTTGCCAGTTCACGAAGAGGAGTTATCTCCAGAACATCAGGATCCATGCAGTTTGTGATTGCCCTAGGTTCTCGATTAGAGGATGCGGAAGAAGCAGTCGTCTTTAAAGAGGATGATGTCATGGATAGTTGAGACATGTTGAGCGTCTTAGAACACCAGTAACAGCGAGAGTAAAATCTTTGATTGAGAGAATGAAGATTGATTGAGAGAATGAGTATTGTTGCAGTCACCTTCATTACAAATCTTTTAGGCAAGGATCTGAGAATCTTTCTCACCAGCTTTTCTTCTGACATCTTTTCTCCCAATGCTCCTGAGGTGTTGGCAATCTCCAAGATGTTCATGTGAAACTCATGAATGGTCTCATCTTCCATCATCCTTAGGTTCTCAAATTTGGTAGTCAGCATCTGAAGCCTTGACATTTTTACTTTGGATGTGCCCTCATGAGTAGTTTTGAGAGTGTCCCAAACTTCCTTGGCAAGTTCACATTGATGTACTAGTATGAATATGTTTCTATCAATTCCATTGAACAAGGCATTTAAGGCTTTGGAATTACCCAGGGCTAACTCATCTTCAAATTTGCTCCATTCTTCCTCAGGTTTCAGACTGATTGTCCCATCTTTCTCAGTTATGGTGGGATGGTTCCATCCTTTGTCAGCAGCTCTCCAAGCCTTTTTAATCCAGTGATTTTAAGAAGGAAATCATACGATGTTTCCAGTAGTCATAATTTGATCCATCCAGAATGGGTGGTCTGTTTCCAAAAACTCCTTCTTTGTCCATAGCGCCAGAAAATAATATCCCTAGATCTCACCCAGTAAGACAGGCAGGGTGCCCGCTCTGATGCCAATTGAAATTCTGGCAGCAGATACTCAATGTCACAGTGAATGTTATGACACCGTATCTGACTTTCTACAAGACTAAATCTAAAAGAAGTAAAGAACAAAGTGAATTGTTTACCCAATTTAGTGTGTAACAACACCTACTCTGGGGGCTACCAAGCCAGGGAGGAAATTCACTATAAGAGATATTAATTCAGGAATAAACCAACCAGTTTATCTCCTTCACTTAAGACCTACCCAATGCAACTTCAATCTAAGTTCAACTTAAACTTAAGCTCCTACTCACTCCCCCTCAATCACAGCAGTGATACTAAACAATTGACTAACGAAATTATGAAGACACTCTTCAGAACATACACTTGATTATGCTTCACAGCTTTTAATCAAGTAACACAAACACTCGTGCTTCAAAGCATTGAGTGATACATAAACCTAACTTGACTTTGCTTCAAAGCTTTAATCAAGTGACACAAACACTCGTGCTTCAAAGCTTTGAGTTATACACAACCCTTACAATCAAATCCTACTCCAATTCACTTATCACAATGATAATTGCTTGGAGTACAGTAGTTAAAACTATACAGCCCCTTGTTGATCTTCTGTCAAAAGTTGTCTTCACCAACAATCGTCCTGTTGAATATATAGGCCGCTGTTCTTCAGTTAGGGCTTCCACGAAAATAGCTAGGGTTAATTAGAGTTAACCTCAAGACTTGGTCACAGGACTTTATCAACCAGATTAGGGTTAAGCCAAGTTAACCTAAAGGCCACGTGAGACTCTGTACTGGACTGTGTAAACCAGTTTCCTGAAAAATCTCAGAATTAACAAAACTGCACAACTGTTAGATTAGTACAAGATGTCTTAACATTGGTTATGACAACAAGAATCCTGTTTACTGATTTTGGTAGAATGTAATAAATATGATCATTGCATAATGATCAGCTAATCACTCAATTTAAGTAGCTTCTGTATGACATTATTTTTCTGCAGAATGTACCTATTAACCCAGAATGTTATGACATCAGTCATGACATTCACACACCTGGTTTTACCAAAAAAACATGCCAACAACCAAACACTTACAAACTCCCCCTTTGGAAAATTTTTGGCTAAAACCCCAAAACAATCAGAGATTACAAAGCAGCAGAATTAATATGTCTACAAAAAAAAATGTCTACCAAGTCTAATTAACACAAAAACTTCTCCCCCATCTTTAGCCATAAATAGGCCAAAGATACATGTACTTTTAGGATATACAGTCATCCAAAATTAAAAACACAGATAAAAATTCTAAAATCACTTGCAGCAATAGGTACCAGCAGCAAGCTTATCATCTACTTCAAGCACTGTCATCTTTAGAGGAGGCACTATCTTCAGCATTAAGCTGATCTTCAGCAGCATCCTCTTCCCTTCTTTGTCCTTCAGTCTCCTCCTGTTCTAGTCTAGCAATCAAGTCCTCAAGAGTTCTTTTCCTTGTATCCAACTCTTTGCAGGTTTCCTTCAGCACAACTATAACATCAGTTATCTTGGACTGAGTTTTAACAGTTTATGTCTCAGCTGATGTCATGACAATGTCAGGAACATGAGTTCCCTGAAATAGCTTGTAGTGCAACCCAAGAGCAGGGGATCTTTTGCATACAGTATATTTTTCAACTAGAAAGTCAGGATACTGAGTAAGGACTATACCACATAGGATGGAGGGAAAGGCAATAGGGCCTTTAGCAGCATAGCTTCCAACATGTTTTAAAGTTTGATCAAAGATATACTTGCCATAGTCAAATTTTGTCCTGCTTCCAACACCATAAATGAATCTTCCCAATCCTGTGGAGATGGTTGATTTATAGTTGGTGGGAACCCAGTTGGCTGCACCAATTTTGTGCATAATGGCAACTTTCATATTCAACTTGCTTGCATTCAACTTCCCTTTTAAGGGCCAGCTCTTGACTTGATTTGCAGTGATGGTTTGGCATACTTGGTTGTCAGTAACCTCTAGCTCAGGGCAAGCATCATCTGGTCTTCCTAGGAATTTGTTTATTTCAGAGGGAGAGAAATTTACCTTTCTTCCTCTCACATAGACACATTTAAAGTCAGTTGACCTTCCATCAACACACCCATCAGATAAGTTCACTATGAATTCTTTGACAAGAACTTCATAGCAGTTGGTAAACTTTACCACAGTATTTATTAGACCAGTAGTTTTGATTAGATCCATGATCTCCTTACATTCCATGGCACCCTTGTTCAGTTTTCTTTCCAAGGCTATCCTTTTCAAACAAACATACTTCCACTTGTTTGAATTCTCAGGATGGTGAAAGGAAATGTTGTCAGTGGGGACTTCAGGGACTTTAGACATTTTGCTTGATGGGAGTTTCCATTTGAGAGGTATGTCTTCAGCATCAAATTCAAATTCTGATTCCTCATCAGAATCAGAGGGTTCAGGCTCTTTCCTTTTCTTAGCTATTGGTTGTCTCACAGGCTTTAAGAGACTACCAGCAGGTACTCGAGTTTTCACCTTCCCTTTTGACAATCCAGCCTTCACAGTTTCTACTCCAACATCAGCAGTCTTCTCTTTGGACATACATTTGGCAACATCCTGCTTTCCCTTTTTGTTCATCATTCTTCTAGCTATGCTAGGGTTGATATTTGAAATTAGGTCATTGTCAGAGTATTCTTCATCAACATTAATAACCAGGGTTTCAACATCCTTCTCAGAAGGGTTCTGGTGATCATCAAGATTTTCAGATGATTTCCTAATGTTGTCATCCGGTGTCTCAACATTCTGAGTGACATCTGGATTCATTTGAACATTTGGACTAACATCTTCTTGATTCAAAGGTACAGAAATGCCAGGTACCGTGTGATTCTCATTTAGAATCCTTGTAACAAGTCTAGCTATTGCTTGATGAACATAAGCTGAGCCTTCCCTATTTGATATTTTTGAGGGAACAGAAGATGGTTGAGAGGGATTACCAGATGAAGAAGCTTGAGACCTTCTTGCATATCTTGTTCTCAGCTTTTTAACCTTAGAGGGGTCAGTTGCCAGTTCACGAAGAGGAGTTATCTCCAGAACATCAGAATCCATGCAGTTTGTGATTGACCTAGGTTCTCGATCAGAGGATGCGGAAGAAGCAGTCGTCTTTGAAGAGGATGATGTCATGGATAGTTGAGACATGTTGAGCGTCTTAGTACACCAGTAACAGCGAGAGTAAAATCTTTGATTGAGAGAATGAAGATTGATTGAGAGAATGAGTATTGTTGCAGTCACCTTCATTGCAAATCTTTTAGGCAAGGATCTGAGAATCTTTCTCACCAGATTTTCTTCTGACATCTTTTCTCCCAATGCTCCTGAGGTGTTGGCAATCTCCAAGATGTTCATGTGAAACTCATGAATGGTCTCATCTTCCATCATCCTTAGGTTCTCAAATTTGGTAGTCAGCATCTGAAGCCTTGACATTTTTACTTTGGATGTGCCCTTATGAGTAGTTTTGAGAGTGTCCCAAACTTCCTTGGCAAGTTCACATTGATGTACTAGTATGAATATGTTTCTATCAATTCCATTGAACAAGGCATTTAAGGCTTTGGAATTACCCAGGGCTAACTCATCTTCAAATTTGCTCCATTCTTCCTCAGGTTTCAGACTGATTGTCCCATCTTTCTCAGTTATGGTGGGATGGTTCCATCCTTTGTCAGCAGCTCTCCAAGCCTTTTTAATCCAGTGATTTTAAGAAGGAAATCATACGATGTTTCCAGTAGTCATAATTTGATCCATCCAGAATGGGTGGTCTGTTTCCAAAAACTCCTTCTTTGTCCATAGCGCCAGAAAATAATATCCCTAGATCTCACCCAGTAAGACAGGCAGGGTGCCCGCTCTGATGCCAATTGAAATTCTAGAAGCAGATACTCAATGTCACAGTGAATGTTATGACACCGTATCTGACTTTCTACAAGACTAAATCTAAAAGAAGTAAAGAACAAAGTGAATTGTTTACCCAATTTAGTGTGTAACAACACCTACTCTGGGGGCTACCAAGCCAGGGAGGAAATTCACTATAAGAGATATTAATTCAGGAATAAACCAACCAGTTTATCTCCTTCACTTAAGACCTACCCAATGCAACTTCAATCTAAGTTCAACTTAAACTTAAGTTCCTACTGACTCCCCCTCAATCACAACAGTGATACTAAACAATTGACTAACGAAATTATGAAGACACTCTTCAGAACATACACTTGATTATGCTTCACAGCTTTTAATCAAGTAACACAAACACTCGTGCTTCAAAGCATTGAGTGATACATAAATCTAACTTGAATTGGCTTCAAAGCTTTAATCAAGTGACATAAACACTCGTGCTTCAAAGCTTTGAGTTATACACAACCCTTACAATCAAATCCTACTCCAAGTCACTTATCACAGTGATAATTTCTTGGATTACAGTAGTTAAACTATACAGCCCCTTGTTGATCTTCTGTCAAAAGTTGTCTTCACCAACAGTCGTCCTGTTGAATATATATGTCGCTGTTCTTCAGTTAGGGCTTCCACGAAAATAGCTAGGGTTAATTAGAGTTAACCTCAAGACTTGGTCACAGGACTTTATCAACCAGATTAGGGTTAAGCCAAGTTAACCTAAAGGCCACGTGAGACTCTGTACTGGACTGTGTAAACCAGTTTCCTGAAAAATCTCAGAATTAACAAAACTGCACAACTGTTAGATCAGTACAGGATGTCTTAACATTGGTTATGACAACAAGAATCCTGTTTACTGATTTTGGTAGAATGTAATAAATATGATCATTGCATAATGATCAGCTAATCACTCAATTTAAGCAGCTTCTGTATGACATTCTTTTTCTGCATAATGTACCTATTAACCCAGAATGTTATGACATCAGTCATGACATTCACACACCTGGTTTTACCAAAAAAACATGCCAACAACCAAACACTTACACATACATTAGAGTTTAAATCTCTATAAATATTTATCTCCCCTAATGAAGAGACTACCATCCATTAGAGTACAAATTACAACAACAAACTATCTCCATTAATGAAGACAATACCATCCATCGAAGAACAAATCTCAAAAATGAACTATCTCTCTTACCGAAGAGACTACCATCCATTGGAGTACAAATATCACCAATGAATTATCTCTATTAATGAAGAGACTACCATCAATTGGAGTACAAATATGAACAACGAACTATCTCCCTTAAGGAAGAGACTACCATCCATTGGAGTACAAATCTCAACAATGAACTATCTCCCTTAATGAAGAAACTACCATCCATCAGAACACAAATCTCAACAACAAACTATTCCCCTTAATGAAGAGACTATCATCCATCAGAGTACAAATCGCAATAACGAGTTGTCCCCCATAATGAAGCTACTACCATCCATCAGAGTACAAATCTCAACAACGAACTATCTCCCTTAATGAAGAGAATACCATCCATTAGAGTACAAATCTCAACAAGGAACTATCTCCCTTAATGAAGAGACTACCATCCATTGGAGTACAAATCTCAACAACGAACTATCTCCCTTAATGAAGAAACTGCCATCCATCATAACAAAAATCTCAACAATGAACTATCTCCCTTAATAAAGAGACTACCATCCATTAGATTACAAATCTCAATAACGAGCTATCTCCCATAATGAAGCTACTACCATCCATCGGAGTACAAATTTCAACAGCAAACTATCTCCTTTAATGAAGAGACTACCCTCCATTGGAGTATAAATCTCAACAAAAAACTGTATCCCTTAATGAAGAAACTACCATCCATCAAAGTACAAAAGTCAACAATGTACTATCTCGCTTAATGAAGAGACTACCATCCCTCGGATTTTAAATTTCAACAAGGAACTATCTATCTTAATGGATAAACTACCATCCATAGGAGTCAAATTTAAGAAACGAACTATGTTCCTTAATGAAGAGACTGCCATCCATCGGAGTACAAATCTCAACAACAAACTATTTCCCTTAATAAAGAGGATACCATCCATCTGAGTACGAATCTCAGCAATGAACTATCTCCATTAATGTGGAGACTACCAACCATTGGAGTATAAATCTCAACAATGGACTATATCCCTTAATAAAGAGACTATCATCCACTAGAGTACAAATCTCAACAACGAACTATCTTCCTTAATGAAGATACAACCATCCATTAGAGTTTAAATCTCTATAAATATTTATCTCCCCTAATGAAGAGACTACCGTCCATTAGAGTACAAATTACAACAACGATCTATCTCCATTAATGAAGATACTACCATCCATCGAAGAACAAATCTCAAAAATGAACTATCTCTCTTACCGAAGAGACTACCATCCATTGGAGTACAAATCTCACCAATGAATTATCTCCATTAATGAAGAGACTACCATCAATTGGAGTACAAATCTGAACAACGAACTATCTCCCTTAATGAAGAGACTACCATCCATTGGAGTACAAATCTCAACAACGAACTATCTCCCTTAATGAAGAAACTACCATCCATCAGAACACAAATCTCAACAACAAACTATTTCCCTTAATGAAGAGACTATCATCCATCAGAGTACAAATCGCAATAACGAGTTGTCTCCCATAATGAAGCTACTACCATCCATCGGAGTACAAATCTCAACAACGAACTATCTCCCTTAATGACGAGAATACCATCCCTTGGAGTACAAATCTCAACAAGGAACTATCTCCCTTAATGAAGAGACTACCATCCATTGGAGTACAAATCTCAACAACGAACTATCTCCCTTAATTAAGAAACTACCATCCATCATAACAAAAATCTCAACAACGAACTATCTCCCTTAATAAAGAGACTACCATCCATTAGATTACAAATCTCAATAACGAGATATCTCCCATAATGAAGCTACTACCATCCATCGGAGTACAAATCTCAACAACGAACTATCTCCTTTAATGAAGAGACTACCCTCCATTGGAGTATAAATATCAACAAAAAACTATATCCCTTAATGAAGAGACTACAATCCATCAAAGTATAAAACTCAACAACGTACTATCTCGCTTAATGAAGAGACTACCATCCCTCGGAGTTTAAATTTCAACAACGAACTATCTCTCTTAATGGATAAACTACCATCCATAGGAGTCAAATTTAAGCAACGAACTATGTTCCTTAATGAAGAGACTTCCATCCATCGGACTACAAATCTCAACAACAAACTATTTCCCTTAATAAAGAGGATACCATCCATCTGAGTACGAATCTCAGCAATGAACTATCTCCCTTAATATGGAGACTACCAACCATTGGAGTATAAATCTCAACAATGGACTATATCCCTTAATAAAGAGACTATCATCCACTAGAGTACAAATCTCAACACTGAACTATCTTCCTTAATGAAGATACAACCATCCATTAGAGTTTAAATATCTATAAATATTTATCTCCCCTAATGAAGAGACTACCGTCCATTAGAGTACAAATTACAACAACGAACTATCTCCATTAATGAAGATAATACCATCCATCGAAGAACAAATCTCAAAAATGAACTATCTCTCTTACCGAAGAGACTACCATCCATTGGAGTACAAATCTCACCAATGAATTATCTCCATTAATGAAGAGACTACCATCAATTGGAGTACAAATCTGAACAACGAACTATCTCCCTTAATGAAGAGACTACCATCCATTGGAGTACAAATCTCAACAACGAACTATCTCCCTTAATGAAGAAACTACCATCCATCAGAACACAAATCTCAACAACAAACTATTTCCCTTAATGAAGAGACTATCATCCATCAGAGTACAAATCGCAATAACGAGTTGTCTCCCATAATGAAGCTACTACCATCCATCGGAGTACAAATCTCAACAACGAACTATCTCCCTTAATGACGAGAATACCATCCCTTGGAGTACAAATCTCAACAAGGAACTATCTCCCTTAATGAAGAGACTACCATCCATTGGAGTACAAATCTCAACAACGAACTATCTCCCTTAATTAAGAAACTACCATCCATCATAACAAAAATCTCAACAACGAACTATCTCCCTTAATAAAGAGACTACCATCCATTAGATTACAAATCTCAATAACGAGATATCTCCCATAATGAAGCTACTACCATCCATCGGAGTACAAATCTCAACAACGAACTATCTCCTTTAATGAAGAGACTACCCTCCATTGGAGTATAAATATCAACAAAAAACTATATCCCTTAATGAAGAGACTACAATCCATCAAAGTATAAAACTCAACAACGTACTATCTCGCTTAATGAAGAGACTACCATCCCTTGGAGTTTAAATTTCAACAACGAACTATCTCTCTTAATGGATAAACTACCATCCATAGGAGTCAAATTTAAGCAACGAACTATGTTCCTTAATGAAGAGACTTCCATCCATCGGACTACAAATCTCAACAACAAACTATTTCCCTTAATAAAGAGGATACCATCCATCTGAGTACGAATCTCAGCAACGAACTATCTCCCTTAATATGGAGACTACCAACCATTGGAGTATAAATCTCAACAATGGACTATATCCCTTAATAAAGAGACTATCATCCACTAGAGTACAAATCTCAACACTGAACTATCTTCCTTAATGAAGATACAACCATCCATTAGAGTTTAAATATCTATAAATATTTATCTCCCCTAATGAAGAGACTACCGTCCATTAGAGTACAAATTACAACAACGAACTATCTCCATTAATGAAGATAATACCATCCATCGAAGAACAAATCTCAAAAATGAACTATCTCTCTTACCGAAGAGACTACCATCCATTGGAGTACAAATCTCACCAATGAATTATCTCCATTAATGAAGAGACTACCATCAATTGGAGTACAAATCTGAACAACGAACTATCTCCCTTAATGAAGAGACTACCATCCATTGGAGTACAAATCTCAACAACGAACTATCTCCCTTAATGAAGAAACTACCATCCATCAGAACACAAATCTCAACAACAAACTATTTCCCTTAATGAAGAGACTATCATCCATCAGAGTACAAATCGCAATAACGAGTTGTCTCCCATAATGAAGCTACTACCATCCATCGGAGTACAAATCTCAACAACTAACTATCTCCCTTAATGAAGAGAATACCATCCATTGGAGTACAAATCTCAACAAGGAACTATCTCCATTAATGAAGAGACTACCATCCATTGGAGTAAAAATCTCAACAACGAACTATCTCCCTTAATTAAGAAACTACCATCCATCATAATAAAAATCTCAACAACGAACTATCTCCCTTAATAAAGAGACTACCATCCATTAGATTACAAATCTTAATAACGAGATATCTCCCATAATGAAGCTACTACCATCCATCGGAGTACAAATCTTAACAACGAACTATCTCCTTTAATGAAGAGACTACCCTCCATTGGAGTATAAATCTCAACAAAAAACTATATCCCTTAATGAAGAGACTACAATCCATCAAAGTATAAAACTCAACAACGTACTATCTCGCTTAATGAAGAGACTACCATCCCTCAGAGTCTAAATTTCAACAACGAACTATCTCTCTTAATGGATAAACTACCATCCATAGGAGTCAAATTTAAGCAACGAACTATGTTCCTTAATGAAGAGACTGCCATCCATCGGACTACAAATCTCAACAACAAACTATTTCCCTTAATAAAGAGGATACCATCCATCTGAGTACGAATCTCAGCAACGAACTATCTCCCTTAATATGGAGACTACCAACCATTGGAGTATAAATCTCAACAATGGACTATATCCCTTAATAAAGAGACTATCATCCACTAGAGTACAAATCTCAACACTGAACTATCTTCCTTAATGAAGATACAACCATCCATTAGAGTTTAAATATCTATAAATATTTATCTCCCCTAATGAAGAGACTACCGTCCATTAGAGTACAAATTACAACAACGAACTATCTCCATTAATGAAGATAATACCATCCATCGAAGAACAAATCTCAAAAATGAACTATCTCTCTTACCGAAGAGACTACCATCCATTGGAGTACAAATCTCACCAATGAATTATCTCCATTAATGAAGAGACTACCATCAATTGGAGTACAAATCTGAACAACGAACTATCTCCCTTAATGAAGAGACTACCATCCATTGGAGTACAAATCTCAACAACGAACTATCTCCCTTAATGAAGAAACTACCATCCATCAGAACACAAATCTCAACAACAAACTATTTCCCTTAATGAAGAGACTATCATCCATCAGAATACAAATCGCAATAACGAGTTGTCTCCCATAATGAAGCTACTACCATCCATCGGAGTACAAATCTCAACAACGAACTATCTCCCTTAATGAAGAGAATACCATCCATTGGAGTACAAATCTCAACAAGGAACTATCTCCTTTAATGAAGAGACTACCATCCATTGGAGTACAAATCTCAACAACGAACTATCTCCCTTAATTAAGAAACTACCATCCATCATAACAAAAATCTCAACAACGAACTATCTCCCTTAATAAAGAGACTACCATCCATTAGATTACAAATCTCAATAACGAGATATCTCCCATAATGAAGCTACTACCATCCATCGGAGTACAAATCTCAACAACGAACTATCTCCTTTAATGAAGAGACTACCCTCCATTGGAGTATAAATCTCAACAAAAAAATATATCCCTTAATGAAGAGACTACAATCCATCAAAGTATAAAACTCAACAACGTACTATCTCGCTTAATGAAGAGACTACCATCCCTCGGAGTTTAAATTTCAACAACGAACTATCTCTCTTAATGGATAAACTACCATCCATAGGAGTCAAATTTAAGCAACGAACTATGTTCCTTAATGAAGAGACTGCCATCCATCGGACTACAAATCTCAACAACAAACTATTTCCCTTAATAAAGAGGATACCATCCATCTGAGTACGAATCTCAGCAACGAACTATCTCCCTTAATGTGGAGACTACCAACCATTGGAGTATAAATCTCAACAATGGACTATATCCCTTAATAAAGAGACTATCATCCACTAGAGTACAAATCTCAACAATGAACTATCTTCCTTAATGAAGATACAACCATCCATTAGAGTTTAAATATCTATAAATATTTATCTCCCCTAATGAAGAGACTATCGTCCATTAGAGTACAAATTACAACAACGAACTATCTCCATTAATGAAGATAATACCATCCATCGAAGAACAAATCTCAAAAATGAACTATCTCTCTTACCAAAGAGACTACCATCCATTGGAGTACAAATCTCACCAATGAATTATCTCGATTAATGAAGAGACTACCATCAATTGGAGTACAAATCTGAACAATGAACTATCTCCCTTAATGAAGAGACTACCATCCATTGGAGTACAAATCTCAACAACGAACTATCTCCCTTAATGAAGAAACTGCCATCCATCAGAACACAAATCTCAACAACAAACTATTTCCCTTAATGAAGAGACTATCATCCATCAGAGTACAAATCGCAATAACGAGTTGTCTCCCATAATGAAGCTACTACCATCCATCGGAGTACAAATCTCAACAACGAACTATCTCCCTTAATGAAGAGAATACCATCCATTGGAGTACAAATCTCAACAAGGAACTATCTCCATTAATGAAGAGACTACCATCCATTGGAGTACAAATCTCAACAACGAACTATCTCCCTTAATTAAGAAACTACCATCCATCATAACAAAAATCTCAACAACGAACTATCTCCCTTAATAAAAAGACTACCATCCATTAGATTACAAATCTCAATAACGAGATATCTCCCATAATGAAGCTACTACCATCCATCGGAGTACAAATCTCAACAACGAACTATCTCCTTTAATGAAGAGACTACCCTCCATTGGAGTATAAATCTCAACAAAAAAATATATCCCTTAATGAAGAGACTACAATCCATCAAAGTATAAAACTCAACAACGTACTATCTCTCTTAATGAAGAGACTACCATCCCTCGGAGTTTAAATTTCAACAACGAACTATCTCTCTTAATGGATAAACTACCATCCATAGGAGTCAAATTTAAGCAACGAACTATGTTCCTTAATGAAGAGACTGCCATCCATCGGACTACAAATCTCAACAACAAACTATTTCCCTTAATAAAGAGGATACCATCCATCTGAGTACGAATCTCAGCAACGAACTATCTCCCTTAATGTGGAGACTACCAACCATTGGAGTATAAATCTCAACAATGGACTATATCCCTTAATAAAGAGACTATCATCCACTAGAGTACAAATCTCAACAATGAACTATCTTCGTTAATGAAGATACAACCATCCATTAGAGTTTAAATATCTATAAATATTTATCTCCCCTAATGAAGAGACTATCGTCCATTAGAGTACAAATTACAATAACGAACTATCTCCATTAATGAAGATAATACCATCCATCGAAGAACAAATCTCAAAAATGAACTATCTCTCTTACCGAAGAGACTACCATCCATTGGAGTACAAATCTTACCAATGAATTATCTCCATTAATGAAGAGACTACCATCAATTGGAGTACAAATCTGAACAACGAACTATCTCCCTTAATGAAGAGACTACCATCCATTGGAGTACAAATCTCAACAACGAACTATCTCCCTTAATGAAGAAACTACCATCCATAAGAACACAAATCTCAACAACAAACTATTTCCCTTAATGAAGAGACTATCATCCATCAGAGTACAAATCGCAATAACGAGTTGTCTCCCATAATGAAGCTACTACCATCCATCGGAGTACAAATCTCAACAACGACCTATCTCCCTTAATGAAGAGAATACCATCCATTGGAGTACAAATCTCAACAAGGAACTATCTCCCATAATGAAGAGACTACCATCCATTGGAGTACAAATCTCAACAACGAACTATCTCCCTTAATGAAGAAACTACCATCCATCATAACAAAAATCTCAACAACGAACTATCTCCCTTAATAAAGAGACTACCATCCATTAGATTACAAATCTCAATAACGAGATATCTCCCATAATGAAGCTACTACCATCCATCGGAGTACAAATCTCAACAACGAACTATCTCCTTTAATGAAGAGACTACCCTCCATTGGAGTATAAATCTCAACAAAAAACTATATCCCTTAATGAAGAGACTACAATCCATCAAAGTATAAAACTCAACAACGTACTATCTCGCTTAATGAAGAGACTACCATCCCTCGGAGTTTAAATTTCAACAACGAACTATCTCTCTTAATGGATAAACTACCATCCATAGGAGTCAAATTTAAGCAACGAACTATGTTCCTTAATGAAGAGACTGCCATCCATCGGACTACAAATCTCAACAACAAACTATTTCCCTTAATAAAGAGGATACCATCCATCTGAGTACGAATCTCAGCAACGAACTATCTCCCTTAATGTGGAGACTACCAACCATTGGGGTATAAATCTCAACAATGGACTATATCCCTTAATAAAGAGACTATCATCCACTAGAGTACAAATCTCAACAATGAACTATCTTCGTTAATGAAGATACAACCATCCATTAGAGTTTAAATATCTATAAATATTTATCTCCCCTAATGAAGAGACTATCGTCCATTAGAGTACAAATTACAACAACGAACTATCTCCATTAATGAAGATAATACCATCCATCGAAGAACAAATCTCAAAAATGAACTATCTCTCTTACCGAAGAGACTACCATCCATTGGAGTACAAATCTCACCAATGAATTATCTCCATTAATGAAGAGACTACCATCAATTGGAGTACAAATCTGAACAACGAACTATCTCCCTTAATGAAGAGACTACCATCCATTGGAGTACAAATCTCAACAACGAACTATCTCCCTTAATGAAGAAACTACCATCCATAAGAACACAAATCTCAACAACAAACAATTTCCCTTAATGAAGAGACTATCATCCATCAGAGTACAAATCGCAATAACGAGTTGTCTCCCATAATGAAGCTACTACCATCCATCGGAGTACAAATCTCAACAACGACCTATCTCCCTTAATGAAGAGAATACCATCCATTGGAGTACAAATCTCAACAAGGAACTATCTCCCATAATGAAGAGACTACCATCCATTGGAGTACAAATCTCAACAACGAACTATCTCCCTTAATGAAGAAACTACCATCCATCATAACAAAAATCTCAACAACGAACTATCTCCCTTAATAAAGAGACTACCATCCATTAGATTACAAATCTCAATAACGAGCTATCTGCCATAATGAAGCTACTACCATCCATCGGAGTATAAATCTCAATAACGAACTATCTCCTTTAATGAAGAGACTACCATCCATCATAGTACAAAACTCAACAACGTATTATCTCTCTTAATGAAGAGACTACCATCCCTCGGAGTTTAAATTTCAACAACGAACTATCTCTCTTAATGAATAAACTACCATCCATTTGAGTCAAATTTAAGCAACGAACTATGTTCCTCAATGAAGAGACTGCCATCCACCTGAGTACAAATCTCAACAATAAACTATCTCCCTTAATAAAGAGGATACCATCCATCTGAGTACGAATCTCAGCAACGAACTATCTCCCTTAATGTGGAGACTACCAACCATTGGAGTATAAATCTCAACAACGAACAATATCCATTAATAAAGAGACTATCATCCACTAGACTACAAATCTCAACAACGAACTATGTTCCTTATTAAAGATACAACCATCCATTAGAGTTTAAATCTCTATAAATATTTATCTCCCCTAATGAAGAGACTACTGTGCATTAGAGTACAAATTACAACAATGAACTATCTCCATTAATGAAAATAATACCATCCATCGAAGAACAAATCTCAAAAATGAACTATCTCTCTTACCGAAGAGAATAACATCTATTGGAGTACAAATCTCACCAATGAATTATCTCCATTAATGAAGAGTCTACCATCAATTGGAGTATAAATCTTAACAACGAACTATCTCCCTTAATGAAGAGACTACCATCCATTAGAGTACAAATCTCAACAAAGAACTATCTCCCTTAATGAAGAAACTACCATCCATCAGAACATAAATCTGAACAACAAACTATTTCCTTAATGAAGAGACTATCATCCAACAGAGTACAAATCTCAAAAACGAGTTGTCTCCCATAATGAAGCTACTACCATCCATCGGAGTACAAATCTCAACAATGAACTATCTCCCTTAATGAAGAGAATAACATCCATTGGAGTACAAATCTCAACAAGGAACTATCTCCCTTAATGAAGAGACTACCATCCATTGGAGTTCAAATCTCAACAACAAACTATCTCCCTTAATGAAGAAACTACCATCCGTCATAACAAAAATCTCAACAACGAACTATCTCCCTTAATAAAGAGATTACCATCCATTAGATTACAAATCTCAATAACGAGCTACCTCCCATAATGAAGCTACTACCATCCATCGGAGTATAAATCTCAACAACGAACTATCTCCTTTAATGAAGAGACTACCCTCCATTGGAGTATAAATCTCAACAAAAAACTACATCCCTTAATGAAGAGACTACCATCCATAAGAGTACAAAACTCAACAACGTACTATCTCGCTTAATGAAGAGACTACCATCCCTCGGAGTTTAAATTTCAACAACGAACTATATCTCTGAATGAATAAACTACCATCCATATGAGTTAAATTTAAGCAACGAACTATGTTCCTTAATGAAGAGACTACCATCCATCGGAGTACAAATCTCAACAACAAACTACCTCCCTTAATAAAGAGGATACCATCCATCTGAGAACGAATCTCAGCAACGAACTATCTCCCTTAATGTGGAGACTACCAACCATTGGAGTATAAATCCCAACAATAAACTATATCCCTTAATAAAGAGACTATCATCCACTAGAGTACAAATCTCAACAACGAACTATCTTCCTTATGAAGATACAACCATCCATTAGAGTTTAAATCTCTATAAATATTTATCTCCCCTAATGAAGAGATTACCGTCCATTAGAGTACAAATTACAACAACGATCTATCTCCATTAATGAAGATAATACCATCCATCGAAGAACAAATCTCAAAAATGAACTATCTCTCTTACCGAAGAGACTACCATCCATTGGAGTACAAATCTCACCAATGAATTATCTCCATTAATGAATAGACTACCATCAATTGGAATACAAATCTGAACAACGAACTATCTCCCTTAATGAAGAGACTACCATCTGTAGCGATAAAAAATGTAGCGGGGTAAATCGGAGATCGAATTATTAATTAATTCGTCTCACAAAAGCAAGAGTAGCCACTGCGCTTTATTATTTCCAACGGAAAAGGGGAAAGAGCGAAGTAAAACCCTAAAGTATGCAATGTAAATAATACTTTTAAAAGTAATGAAAATACAAGGCGTTTTTGAAAAGAGGTCTATGGTTCGGGGGTTGGTTATACAATGGGAAGGTATTAGCACCCAATGTATCTATAGTATTCTATAGGAACCTTTTGAAATATCAGTTTATTAAAATGTTTGTTTGATTAAAAATAAATTGTTTTGGCCAAAAATGGGTATGGACGAGTTTTTTGAAGATACGAAGACCTAATGTCGAAGTTTTGACTTAAAAGGTGTGAGTTTTTTTTTTGAAGAAATTGGATATTTGGGAAAATTATCCTATGTTTTTAATGAATGGGGGTATTCGCTCGATCGTGTAAGATATATTTGATGACATGAAGTCAACAAATTTAATTCTTTCCCTTGGAGTTGATCATAAGCAAGTAGGTCTAGTAATCGAGCAAGAATCATATATAAGTAATTCAAAATCCAAAAGAAACAAACAAGGAGAGTAGTGACAAGATAAACTTTAAGAAACTAAATAAACGTACAAAGAAGAATCATGGATAAAAAAGAAAATGTAATTAGAGGGTCATCTAAACTAATTTTGAAATTCTAAGGTTACTAAGTAAACTAAAACTTAAATTCTAAAGTTTCTAACTAAACTAAACAAGATTTTAAAGTTAATAACTAAAACTAAATTAAAATTATAAAATTACTAACTTAAAATTCTAAATTTTACTAACTAAATAAAAATAAAAATTATTACAATAATTCTAAATTTAAACTAATTAGTTCTAATTAAAGAAGGAAACTTTTTTGTAATTTATATATGATTAAACTAATCAACCTAATATTAAATCTAACAACTATATATATTTAAAGATACTAGGTTAAATCTAAAAAAAATAAAAGAGTAAAGGGGTAATATTAAAACAGGAAAAAAAGGGATGGTAACGATAAGTCTTAAATGGGCCTGCTGATTGGAAAAAGGCCCAAGGCAAGAGTACTCAGAAGCAGGATGGGGGGTTTACTGAAATTCGTTTGGGTTTTTAGGCTTAGGAAACGGGTCAGGCCCAATCTATTTGGAACAATGTTTTTAGGGTTTGAATTTTTGTTTCATTTGGGAAAGGCTTCAGGGTTTACAGCGCCGTTGCTGTTCTCTTCACTTCATGCGTTCCTCTTCGTCTTCCTCAACGCCAGCTTCTGAGCTTCCCCTTTTCTCGAGCCACCAACTCCATCTCTGCGTCCTCCTTCCCACGATTAAGCAAGCGATGGTTCATTCAAGGTTAAATTTAATTTTTACTCTTTTTAGGGTTTTTATGATTTGCATGTTGTGATTTCACATTCGTTTGATTCTGACTTTAGCTTTAACATTGTTGTTTTCTGTTGAGATGGTGGAAGGAAAGAGAAAAAGAAATGCTACCTTTACGAAGGAGGAGGAAAGGAGGCGTTCCGGAGGCTTGCCAGCGGGGGGATGGTGATGACGGACTTTTGAGCTAATATGGGATCCCTGGTTGGTGTATTCTTTTGCATTTTTGTTTCCTTGATGATGATGAACTGAACCACTTTATCCTCTTTCTTCTTGCTGCCTTTGCCTCGCTTTACTTGCTTGATGCCTGAATATGCTTGATGCCTTTGAGTACATTTGATTCTTCTCCTCTTCTCTTCCGGTTGCCTTGAAGCCTTGGTGATTCTGAGTATGCTATATGATTTTTAATCTGTATGTTAATGATGATTTGCGCCCAGTGATGATGTCTTCTGAGGGCCTTGGAATTCTGACTGGAATTTGTGGATGTTTGATTCGAGTGCCTTGAATACTTTCCCTGTATTTGGTTGCCTAACTTGATGCCTATGACGAAATTTTCTGAGGCTTACTATGTGGGTTTGGAAACTGGTTTAGGAAGTCTTTGATGCAGGCATGAAAGTTTGGACTTGATAGGCTTGATGATAGGTACAAGTTTTTGGGAGACCTTTTGACAGGTTTACTGTTTAGGCTTGATGTTGCAGGTTATACTGGTTTTGGGAACTGGTTTTCTGTTTGTGTTTTGATGCTGTTTGGGATATGGCTTTCAGCAGGTTTGACAGGGTATTGTTTGTTGGTGATGGCTTATGTAGATTAGGTTTAGCAGGTTGATTTTTACTGGTTTTCAGGCCATGGTTTTATGGTTTGGTACAAGTTTAGGCTTGTGGTATTTGTTTGACAGGTTATGGTTTATGCTTCAGGCAGGTTAACTTGGCTTGATGCTTGAGTTTTTTGGCATGGTTCTAGGGGTTTGGACAGCAGGTTGTATGTTGTTTTGAATGCAGGTTCTTGAGGTTTTTGGTACTTTGAGAAATAGGCTTCAAAACAGGTTTTTCAACTCTTGTCTTTGCTTGAGAAGTTTGTGTTGTTATATATCCGTTTTGCTGGCTTTTTCTCTTGATGGTTCAGGTTTTCGTTGCTTTTCAATTTTCTTTGATACTTCTTCCCTTCTACTGTTTCATTCAGTTTGTTAATATCCTTTTCTATGCCTCTTTTTTTTTACTGTGTTACTGCAGTTTTGTTTTCTATATCCTTTCTGCCTAAAGCCAAAACCTGTAAACCCAATTCTTTTCTCTCTTCTCTCTCCTTAGTACAGCTTAAACATTAAAATAATGTTATGTACTTTAATTCTGAAAAAGCAATGGCTGGGAAATGATGAAACTAGAAATATTTGGCTTGCATATATGGTCTTAACCTGCATTTTTCCTTCTTTGGCTTTCCTGCATCTGTTACAGTATGGAGGAGCCTTTGTCTTTTGACCTCCTCCCATATTTTGGACAGTTTACGTTGGACTTTGTTTTGAAAATGTGACTTTGACTTGCATATGCTGTTGGTTTTGAAATATGCAGTTGATTTTGAACTATGCAGTTGATTTTGAACTATGCAGTTGGTTTTTGGCAAAAATGAATTTATGCATTTCAAATACTTGTGAATTCATATTTATCAAGCAAAATTAATCCCTTTTTGTGAACCGGGAGAAATCCCGTGATTTGCAAAGAGGGTAAAACTGATTCCCGCCGTTTGCTTTTAATGATGAATTCTAAAATAATTGTCTGCTTTTAATTATATATCTATTTATGACTTTTTCTTTAATTATTCTTTGCAGATAAAAACAAAGGTGCATCAAAGAAGTGTTGGATAGAAGATGAAGATTTAGAACTTAGAAAAATTAGGATAGTTCTTTTATTTCACTTTAAACATTTGTAAAATTATTGTTGTAAATACTTTGTAAATAAATACGGTATTTAAACAACAATTGTAACAATTAGAATAAAGATGAATAAAACTCTATTATTTTACCAGTTAATTCTTTTCTTCTTTTCAATTATTTATTTTATTATTTATAATTCTTTAAATAACTGAAAATAAATTCCAACTATTTAAACTCAGAATAATAAATAATTAAATAAACATCATTGATCAATTAATAAACTTCTTTTCAATTATTTATTTTATTATTTATAATTCTTTAAATAACTGAAAATAAATTCCAACTATTTAAACTTAGAATAATAAATAATTAAATAAACATTGTTTTAGCGTTGATCAATTAATAAACTTCTTTTCAATTATTTACTTTATTATTTATAATTCTTTAAATTATAATAACCGAAAATAACTTCCAACTATTTAAACTTAGAATAATAAATAATTAAATAAACATTGTTTTAGCATTGATCAATTAATAAACTTGGCGTTTCAAAAATAATCAACTCTTGATTTCTAAAGGAAAGTTGTAGTTGTCAAGGAGAATCATAGGTAAAATAACAACTAAAAAATTGTCGAAATTTGAAAAAGTTATGAATTTTTAAAATCTGCTTTAAAAATTGATAAAAAAGGTCAAATCGCTTGTGAACGCTTGCAATGTAATGATGCAGATGAGAGATGGTATCTTAGGTCAAAATTTGGGGTCCAACACCATCCATTGGAGTACAAATCTCAACAACGAACTATCTCCCTTAATGAAGAAACTACCATCCATCAGAACACAAATCTCAACAACAAACTATTTCCCTAAGAGACTATCATCAATCAGAGTACAAATCTCAATAACGAGTTGTCTCCCATAATGAAGCTACTACCATCCATCGGAGTACAAATCTCAACAACGAACTATCTCCCTTAATGAAGAGAATACCATCCATTGGAGTACAAATCTCAACAAGGAACTATCTCCCATAATGAAGAGACTACCATCCATTGGAGTACAAATCTCAACAACGAACTATCTCCCTTAATGAAGAAACTACCATCCATCATAACAAAAATCTCAACAACGAACTATCTCCCTTAATAAAGAGACTACCATCCATTAGATTACAAATCTCAATAACGAGATTTCTCCCATAATGAAGCTACTACCATCCATCAGAGTACAAATCTCAACAACAAACTATCTCCCTTAATGAAGAAACTACCATCCATCAGAACATAAATCTAAACAACAAACTATTTCCCTTAATGAAGAGACTATCATCCATCAGAGTACAAATCTCAAAAACGAGTTGTCTCCCATAATGAAGCTACTACCATCCATCGGAGTACAAATCTCAACAATGAACTATCTCCCTTAATGAAGAGAATAACATCCATTGGAGTACAAATCTCAACAAGGAACTATCTCCCTTAATGAAGAGACTACCATCCATTGGAGTTCAAATCTCAACAACAAACTATCTCCCTTAATGAAGAAACTACCATCCATCATAACAAAAATCTCAACAACGAACTATCTCCCTTAATAAAGAGATTACCATCCATTAGATTACAAATCTCAATAACGAGCTACCTCCCATAATGAAGCTACTACCATCCATCGGAGTATAAATCTCAACAACGAACTATCTCCTTTAATGAAGAGACTACCCTCCATTGGAGTATAAATCTCAACAAAAAACTACATCCCTTAATGAAGAGACTACCATCCATAAGAGTACAAAACTCAACAACGTACTATCTCGCTTAATGAAGAGACTACCATCCCTCGGAGTTTAAATTTCAACAACGAACTATCTCTGTGAATGAATAAACTACCATCCATATGAGTTAAATTTAAGCAACGTACTATCTCCTTTAATGAAGAGACTACCATCCATCGGAGTACAAATCTCAACAACAAACTATCTCCCTTAATAAAGAGGATACCATCAATCTGAGAACGAATCTCAGCAACGAACTATCTCCCTTAATGTGGAGACTACCAACCATTGGAGTATAAATCCCAACAACAAACTATATCCCTTAATAAATAGACTATCATCCACTAGAGTACAAATCTCAACAACGAACTATCTTCCTTAATGAAGATACAACCATCCATTAGAGTTTAAATCTCTATAAATATTTATCTCCCCTAATGAAGAGACTACCGTCCATTAGAGTACAAATTACAACAACGAACTATCTCCATTAATGAAGATAATACCATCCATCGAAGAACAAATCTCAAAAATGAACTATCTCTCTTACCGAAGAGACTACCATCCATTGGAGTACAAATCTAACCAATGAATTATCTCCATTAATGAAGAGACTACCACCAATTGGAGTACAAATCTGAACAACGAACTATCTCCCTTAATGAAGAGAATACCATCCATTGGAGTACAAATCTCAACAACAAACTATCTCCCTTAATGAAGAAACTACCATCCATCAGAACACAAATCTCAAAAACAAAGTATTTCCCTTAATGAAGAGACTATCATCCATCAGAGTACAAATTACAATAACGAGTTGTCTCCCATAATGAAGCTACTACCATCCATCTGAGTACAAATCTCAACAACGAACTATCTCCCTTAATGAAGAGAATACCATCCATCAGAGTACAAATCTCAACAAGGAACTATCTCCCTTAATGAAGAGACTACCATCCATTGGAGTACAAATCTCAACAGCGAACTCTCTCCCTTAATGAAGAAACTACCATCCATCATAACAAAAATCTCAACAACGAACTATCTCCCTTAATAAAAAGACTACCATCCATTAGATTACAAATCTCAATAACGAGCTATCTCCCTTAATGAAGCTACTACCATCCATCCGAGTACAAATCTCAACAACGAACTATCTCCTTTAATGAAGAGACTACCCTCCATTTGAGTATAAATCTCAACAAAAAACTATATCCCTTAATGAAGAGACTACCATCCATCAAAGTACAAAACTCAAGACGTACTATCTCGATTAATGAAGAGACTACCATCCCTCGGAGTTTAAATTTCAACAATGAACTATCTCTCTTAATGGATAAACTACCATCCATATGAGTCATATTTAAGCAACGAAATATGTTCCTTAATGAAGAGACTGCCATCCATCGGAGTACAAATCTCAACAACAAACTATTTCCATTAATAAAGAGGATACCATCCATCAGAGTACGAATCTCAGCAACGAACTATCTCCCTTAATGTGGAGACTACCAACCATTGGAGTATAAATCTCAACAATGGACTATATCCCTTAATAAAGAGACTATCATCCACTAGAGTACAAATCTCAACAACGAACTATCTTCCTTAATGAAGATACAACCATCCATTATAGTTTAAATCTCTATAAATATTTATCTCCCCTAATGAAGAGACTACCGTCCATTAGAGTACAAATTACAAGAACGAAGTATCTCCATTAATGAATATAATACCATCCATCGAAGAACAAATCTCAAAAATGAACTATCTCTCTTACCGAAGAGACTACCATCCATTGGAGTACAAATCTCACCAATGAATTATCTCCATTAATGAAGAGACTACCATCAATTGGAGTACAAATCTGAACAACGAACTATCTCCCTTAATGAAGAGACTACCATCCATTGGAGTACAAATCTCAACAACGAACTATCTCCCTTAATGAAGAAACTACCATCCATCAGAACACAAATCTCAACAACAAACTATTTCCCTTAATGAAGAGACTATCATCCATCAGAGTACAAATCGCAATAACGAGTTGTCTCCCATAACGAAGCTACTACCATCCATCGGAGTACAAATCTAAACAATGAACTATCTCCCTTAATGAAGAGAATACCATCCATTGGAGTACAAATCTCAACAAGGAATTATCTCCCTTAATGAAGAGACTACCATCCATTGGAGTACAAATCTCAACAACTAACTATCTCCCTTAATGAAGAAACTACCATCCGTCATAACAAAAATCTCAACAACGAACTATCTCCCTTAATAAAGAGACTACCATCCATTAGATTACAAATCTCAATAACGAGCTATCTCCCATAATGAAGCTACTACCATCCATCGGAGTACAAATTTCAACAACAAACTATCTCCTTTAATGAAGAGACTACCCTCCATTGGAGTATAAATCTCAACAAAAAACTATATCCCTTAATGAAGAGACTACCATCCATCAAAGTACAAAACTCAACAACGTACTATCTCGCTTAATGAAGAGACTACCATCCCTCGGAGTTTAAATTTCAACAAGGAACTATCTCTCTTAATGGATAAACTACCATCCATAGGAGTCAAATATAAGCAACGAACTATGTTCCTTAATGAAGAGACTGCCATCCATCGGAGTACAAATCTCAACAACAAACTATTTCCCTTAATAAAGAGGATACCATCCATCTGAGTACGAATCTCAGCAACGAACTATCTCCCTTAATGTGGAGACTACCAACCATTGGAGTATAAATCTAAACAAAGGACTATATCCCTTAATAAAGAGACTATCATCCACTAGAGTACAAATCTCAACAACGAACTATCTTCCTTAATGAAGATACAACCATCCATTAGAGTTTAAATCTCTATAAATATTTATCACCCCTAATGAAGAGACTACCGTCCATTAGAGTACAAATTACAACAACGATCTATCTCCATTAATGAAGATAATACCATCCATCGAAGAACAAATCTCAAAAATGAACTATCTCTCTTACCGAAGAGACTACCATCCATTGGAGTACAAATCTCACCAATGAATTTTCTACATTAATGAAGAGACTACCATCAATTGGAGTACAAATCTGAACAACGAACTATCTCCCTTAATGAAGAGACTACCATCCATTAGAGTACAAATCTCAACAAGGAACTATCTCCCTTAATGAAGAGACTACCATCCATTGGAGTACAAATCTCAACAACGAACTATCTCCCTTAATGAAGAAACTACCATGCATCATAACAAAAATCTCAACAACGAACTATCTCCCTTAAAAAAAGACTACCATCCATTAGATTACAAATCTCAATAACGAGCTATCTCGCATAATGAAGCTACTACCATCCATCCGAGTACAAATCTCAACAACGAACTATCTCCTTTAATGAAGAGACTACCCTCCATTGGAGTATAAATCTAAACAAAAAACTATATCCCTTAATGAAGAGACTACCATCCATCAAAGTACAAAACTCAACAACGTACTATCTCGATTAATGAAGAGACTACCATCCCTCGGAGTTTAAATTTCAACAACGAACTATCTCTCTTAATGGATAAACTACCATCCATAGGAGTCAAATTTAAGCAACGAACTATGTTCCTTAATGAAGAGACTTCCATCCATCAGAGTACAAATCTCAACAACAAAATATTTCCCTTAATAAAGAGGATACCATCCATCTGAGTACGAATCTCAGCAACGAACTATCTCCCTTAATGTGGAGACTACCAACCATTGGAGTATAAATCTCAAAAATGGACTATATACCTTAATAAAGAGACTATCATCCACTAGAGTACAAATCTCAACAATGAACTATCTTCCTTAATGAAGATACAACCATCCATTAGAGTTTAAATCTGTATAAATATTTATCTCCCCTAATGAAGAGACAACCGTCCATTAGAGTACAAATTACAACAACGAACTATCTCCTTTAATGAATATAATACCATCCATCGAAGAACAAATCTCAAAAATGAACTATCTCTCTTACCGAAGAGACTACCATCCATTGGAGTACAAATCTCACTAATGAATTATCTCCATTAATGAAGAGACTACCATCAATTGGAGTACAAATCTGAACAACGAACTATCTCCCTTAATGAAGAGACTACCATCCGTTGGAGTATAAATCTCAACAACGAACTATCTCCCTTAATGAAGAAACTACCATCCATCAGAACACAAATCTTAACAACAAACTATTTCCCTTAATGAAGAGACTATCATCAATCAGAGTACAAATCGCAATAACGAGTTGTCTCCCATAATGAAGCTACTACCATCCATCGGAGTACAAATCTCAACAACGAACTATCTCCCTTAATGAAGAGAATAACATCATTTCGAGTACAAATCTCAACAAGGAACTATCTCCCTTAATGAAGAGACTACCATCCATTGGAGTACAAATCTCAACAACTAACTATCTCCCTTAATGAAGAAACTACCATCCATCATAACAAAAATCTCAACAACGAACTATCTCATTTAATAAAGAGACTACCATCCATTAGATTACAAATCTCCATAACGAGCTATCTCCCATAATGAAGCTACTACCATCCATCGGAGTACAAATTTCAACAACTAACTATCTCCTTTAATGAAGAGACTACCCTCCATTGGAGTATAAATCTCAACAAAAAACTATATCCCTTAATGAAGAGACTACCATCCATCAAAGTACAAAATTCAACAACGTACTATCTCGCTTAATGAAGAGACTACCATCCCTCGGAGTTTAAATTTCAACAAGGAACTATCTCTCTTAATGGATAAACTACCATCCATAGGAGTCAAATTTAAGCAACGAACTATGTTCCTTAATGAAGAGAATGCCATCCATCGGAGTACAAATCTCAACAACAAACTATTTCCCTTAATAAAGAGGATACCATCCATCTGAGTACGAATCTCAGCAACGAACTATCTCCCTTAATGTGGAGACTACCAACCATTGGAGTATAAATCTCAACAATGGACTATATCCCTTAATAAAGAGACTATCATCCACTAGAGTACAAATCTCAACAACGAACTATCTTCCTTAATGAAGATACAACCATCCATTAGAGTTTAAATCTCTATAAATATTTATCACCCCTAATGAAGAGACTACCGTCCATTAGAGTACAAATTAAAACAACGATCTATCTCCATTAATGAAGATAATACCATCCATCGAAGAACAAATCTCAAAAATGAACTATCTCTCTTACCAAAGAGACTACCCTCCATTGGAGTATAAATCTCAACAAAAAACTATATCCCTTAATGAAGAGACTACCATCCATCAAAGTACAAAACTCAACAACGTACTATCTCGCTTAATGAAGAGACTACCATCCCTCGGAGTTTAAATTTCAACAAGGAACTATCTCTCTTAATGGATAAACTACCATCCATAGGAGTCAAATTTAAGCAACGAACTATGTTCCTTAATGAAGAGAATGCCATCCATCGGAGTACAAATCTCAACAACAAACTATTTCCCTTAATAAAGAGGATACCATCCATCTGAGTACGAATCTCAGCAACGAACTATCTCCCTTAATGTGGAGACTACCAACCATTGAAGTATAAATCTCAACAATGGACTATATCCCTTAATAAAGAGACTATCATCCACTAGAGTACAAATCTCAACAACGAACTATCTTCCTTAATGAAGATACAACCATCCATTAGAGTTTAAATCTCTATAAATATTTATCTCCCCTAATGAAGAGACTACCGTCCATTAGAGTACAAATTACAACAACGATCTATCTCCATTAATGAAGATAATACCATCCATCGAAGAACAAATCTCAAAAATGAACTATCTCTCTCACCGAAGAGACTACCATCCATTGGAGTACAAATCTCACCAATGAATTACCTCCATTAATGAAGAGACTACCATACATTGGAGTACAAATCTAAACAACGAACTATCTCCCTTAATGAAGCGACTACCATCCATTGGAGTACAAATCTCAACAACAAACTATCTCCCTTAATGAAGAAACTACCATCCATCAGAACACAAATCTCAACAACAAACTATTTCCCTTAATGAAGAGACTATCATCCATCAGAGTACAAATTGCAATAACGAGTTGTCTCCCATAATGAAGCTACTACCTTCCATCGGAGTTCAAATCTCAACAACGAACTATCTCCCTTAATGAAGAGAATACCATCCATTGGAGTACAAATCTCAACAAGGAACTATCTCCCTTAATGAAGAGACTACCATCCATTGGAGTACAAATCTCAACAACGAACTATCTCCCTTAATGAAGAAACTACCATCCATCATAACAAAAATCTCAACAATGAACTATCTCCCTTAATAAAGAGACTACCATCCATTAGATTACAAATCTCAATAACGAGCTATCTCCCATAATGAAGCTACTACCATCCATCGGAGTACAAATCTCAACAACGAACTATCTCCTTTAATGAAGAGACTACCCTCCATTGGAGTATAAATCTCAACAAAAAACTATATCCCTTAATGAAGAGACTACAATACATCAAAGTACAAAACTCAACAACGTACTATCTCGCTTAATGAAGAGACTACCATCCCTCGGAGTTTAAATTTCAACAACGAACTATCTCTCTTAATGGATAAACTACCATCCATAGGAGTCAAATTTAAACAACGAACTATGTTCCTTAATGAAGAGACTGCCATCCATCAGAGTACAAATCTCAACAACAAACTATTTCCCTTAATAAAGAGGATACCATCCATCTGAGTACGAATCTCAGCAACGAACTATCTCCCTTAATGTGGAGACTACCAACCAGTGGAGTATAAATATCAACAATGGACTATATCCCTTAATAAAGAGACTATCATCCACTAGAGTACAAATATCAACAACGAAATATCTTCCTTAATGTGGAGACTACCAACCATTGGAGTATAAATCTCAACAATGGACTATATCCCTTAATAAAGAGACTATCATCCACTAGAGTACAAATCTCAACAACGAACTATCTTCCTTAATGAAGATACAACCATCCATTAGAGTTTAAATCTCTATAAATATTTATTTCCCCTAATGAAGAGACTACCGTCCATTAGAGTACAAATTACAACAACGAAATATCTCCATTAATGAAGATAATACCATCCATCGTAGAACAAATCTCAAAAACGAACTATCCCTCTTACCGAATAGACTACCATCCATTGGAGTACAAATCTCACCAATGAATTATCTCCATTAATGAAGAGACTACCATCAATTGGAGTACAAATCTGAACAACGAACTATCTCCCTTAATGAAGAGACAACCATACTTTTGAGTTCAAATCTCATCAAAGAACTATGTCCCTTAATGAAGAGACTACCATCCATTGGAATACAAATCTGATCAACAAACTATCTCCCTTAATGAAGAGACTATGATCCATTGGAGTACAAATCTCAACAATGAAATATCTCCCTTAATGAAGAAACTACCATCCATCAGAACACTTATCTCAACAACAAACTATTTCCTTTAAGGAAGATACTTTAATCCATCAGAGTACAAATCGCAATAACGAGCAGCCACCCATAATGAAATATCTCCCTTAATGAAGAGACTACCATACATTGGAGTACAAATCTCAATAACGAACTATCTCCCTTAATGAAGAGACTACCATCCATTGAAGTACAAATCAAATCAACGAACTATCTGCCTTAATGAAGAGACTACCATCCATTGGAGTACAAATCTCAACAACGAACTATCTCCCTTAATGAAGAGACTATGATCCATCGGAGTACAAATCTCAACAATGAACTATCTCCCTTAATGAAGGAACTACCATCCATTAGAACACAAATCTAAACAACAGAATATTTCCCTTAATGAAGAGAATATCATCCATCAGAGTAAATATCACAATAACGAGTTGTCTCCCATAATGAAGTTACTACCATCCATTGGAGTACAATTCTCAACAAAAAACTATCTACCTTAATGAAGAGACTACCATCCATTGGAGTACAAATCTCATCAATGAACTGTCTCCCTTAATGAAGAGACTACCATCCATTGGAGTACAAATCTCAATAAGGAACTATCTCCCTTAATGAAGAGACTGCCATCCATTGGAGTACAAATCAAATCAACGAACTATCTCCCCTAATGAAGTGACTACCATCCATTGGAGTACAAATCTCAACAACAAAATATCTACCTTAATGAAGAGATTTCTTACCATTGGAGTACAAATCTCAACAACGAACTATCTCCCTTAATGAAGAAACTACCATGCATCATAACACAAATCTCAACAATGAACTATCTCCCTTAATGAAGAGACAACCGTCCTTTTAAGTTCAAATCTCATCAAAGAACTATATCCCTTAATGAAGAGACTACCATCCATTGGAGTGCAAATCTCATCAATGAACTATCTCCCTTAATGAAGAGACTACCATCCATTGGAGTACAAATCTCAATAACGAACTATCTCCCTTAATGAAGAGACTGCCATCCATTGGAGTATAAATCAAATCAATGAACTATCTCCCTTAATGAAGAGAATACCATCCATTGGAGTACAAATCTCAAAAACGAACTATCTCCCTTAATGAAGAGACTATGATCCATTGGAGTACAAATCTCAATAATGAAGTATCTCCCTTAATGAAGAAACTACCATCCATCAGAACACAAATCTCAACAACAAACTATTTCCTTTAAGGAAGAGACTTTAATCGATCAGAGTACAAATCGCAATAACGAGCAGCCACCCTTAATGAAGAAACTACCATCCATCATAACACAAATCTCAACAATGAACTATCTCCCTTAATGAAGATACTACCATCCATTGGAGTACAAATCTCATCAATGAACTATCTCCCTTAATGAAGAGACTACCATCCATTGGAGTACAAATCAAATAAACGAACTATCTCCCTTAATGAAGAGACTACTATCCATTAAAGTACAAATCTCAAAAACGAACTATCTCCCTTAATGAAGAGACTATGATCCATTGGAGTACAAATCTCAACAATGAAATATCTCCCTTAATGAAGAAACTACCATCCATCAGAACACAAATCTCAACAACAAACTATTTCCTTTAAGGAAGAGACTTTAATCCATCAGAGTACAAATCGCAATAACGAGCAGCCACCCATAATGAAGCTACTACCATCCATCGGAGTACAAATCTCATCAACAAACTATCTCCCTAAATGAAGAGACTACCATCCATTGGAGTACAAATCTCAATAACGAACTATCTCCCTTAATGAAGAGACTACCATCCATTGGAGTACAAATCAAATCAACGAACTATCTCCCTTAATGAAGAGACTATCATCCATTGGAGTACAAATCTCACCAACGAACTATCTCCCTTAATAAAGAGACTATGATCCATCGGAGTACAAATCTCAACAATGAACTATCTCCCTTAATGAAGGAACTACCATCCATCAAAACATAAATCTAAACAACAAAATATTTCCCTTAATGAAGAGAATATCATCCATCAGAGTAAAAATCACAATAACGAGTTGTCTCCCATAATGAAGTTACTACCATCCATTGGAGTACAATTCTCAACAAAAAACTATCTACCTTAATGAAGACACTACCTACCATTGGAGTACAAATCTCAACAAAGAACTATCTCCCTTAATGAAGAAACTACCATCCATCATAACACAAATCTCAACAACGAACTATCTCCCTTAATGAAGAGACAATCGTACTTTTGAGTTCAAATCTCATCAAAGAACTATATCCCTTAATGAAGAGACTACCATCCATTGGAGTACAAATCTCATCAATGAACTATCTCCCTTAATGAAGAGACTACCATCCATTGGAGTACAAATCTCAATAACGAACTATCTACCTTAATGAAGAGACTGCCATCCATTGGAGTACAAATCAAATCAACGAACTATCTCCCTTAATGAAGAGACTACCATCGATTGGAGTATAAATCTCAACAACGAACTATCTCCCTTAATTAAGATACTACCATCCATTGGAGTACAAATCTCAACAACAAACTATATCCCTTAATGAAGAAACTACCATCCATTAGAACACAAATCTCAACAACAAACTATTTCCCTTAATGAAGAGACTATCATCAATCAGAGTACAAATCGCAATAATGAGGTGTCTCCCATAATGAAGCTAATACCATCCATCGGAGTACAAATCTCAACAACGAACTATCTCCCTTAATGAAGAGACTACCATCCATTGGAGTACAAATCTCAACAACGGACTATCTCCCTTAATGAAGAAAATCCCATCCATTATAACACAAATCTCAACAACGAACTATCTGCCTTAATGAAGAGACTACCATCCTTTTAAGTTCAAATCTCATCAAAGAACTATATCCCTTAATGAAGCTACTACCATCCATTGGAGTGCAAATCTCATCAACAAACTATCTCCCTTAATGAAGAGACTACTATCCATTGGAGTACAAATCTCAATAACGAACTATCTCCCTTAATGAAGACACTACCATCAATTGGAGTACAAATCTCAACAATGAATTGTCTCCTTTAATGAAGAAACTACCATCCATCATAATACAAATCTCAATAATGAAATATCTCCGTTAATGAAGAGACTACCATCCATCAGATAACAAATCTCAATAACAAGCTATCTCCCATAATTAAGCTACTACCATCCATCGGAGTATAAATCTCAACAACGAACTATCTCCTTTAATGAGGAGACTACCCTCCGTTGGAGTATAAATCTCCACAAAAAACTATATCCCTTAAAGAAGAGACTACCATCCTTCAGAGTACAAAATTAAAAAACGTACTATCTCCCTTAATTAAGAGACTACCATCCCTCAGAGTTTAAATTTCAACAACGAACTATATTTGTTAACAAATAACCTACCATCCATAGGAGTCAAATTTAAACAACGGACTATGTTCCTTAATGTAGAGACTACCATCCATCGGAGTACAAATCTCAACAACAAACTATCTCCATTAATAAAGAGGATACCATCCATCCGAGTACGAATCTCAGCAACAAACTATCTCCCTTAATGTGGAGACTACCAACCATTGGAGTATAAATCTCAACAATGAACTATATCCCTTAATAAAGAGACTATCATCCACTAGAGTACAAATCTCAACAACGAACTATCTTCCTCAATGAAGATACCACCATCCATTAGAGTACAAATCTCTATAAAGAATTATCTCCCTTAATGTAGAGACTACCATCCATTGGAGTACAAATTACAACCACGAGCTATCTCCATTGATGAAGATATTACCATGCATCGAAGAACAAATCTAAAAAATGAACTATCTCTCTTAATGAAGAGACTACCATCCATTGGAGTACAAATATCACCAATGAATTATCTCCCTTAATGAAGAGACTACCATCCATCGGAGTATAATTCTCAACAAAAAACTATCTCCCTTAATGAAGAGACTACCATCCATTGGAGTTCAAATCCCAACAACAAAATATCTACCTTAAGGAAGAGATTACCTACCATTTGAGTACAAATCTCAACAACGAACTATCTCCCTTAATGAAGAAACTACCATCCATCATAACACAAATCTCAACAACGAACTATCTCCCTTAATGAAGAGACAATCGTCCTTTTGAGTTCAAATCTTATCAAAGAACTATATCCCTTAATGAAGAGTCTACCATCCATTGGAGTACAAATCTCATCAACGAACTATCTCCCTTAATGAAGACACTACCATCCATTGGAGTATAAATCTCAACAACAAACTATCTCCCTTAATGAAGAAACTACCATCCATCATAACACAAATCTCAACAACGAACTATCTCCCTTAATGAAGAGACTACCATCCATTGGAGTACAAATCTCAATAACAAGCTATCTCCCATAATGAAGAAACTACCATCCATCAGAGTACAAATCTCAACAATGAACTATCTCCTTTAATGAAGAGACTACCCTCCATTGGAGTATAAATCTCCACAAAAATCTGTATCCCTTAAAGAAGAGACTACCGTCCTTCAGAGTACAAAACTCAACAACGTATTATCTCCCTTAATGAATAGACTACCATCCCTCAGAGTTTAAATTTCAACAATGAACTATATCTCTTAATGAATAAACTACAATCCATAAGAGTCAAATTTAAATAACAAACTATGTTCCTTAATGAATATGCTATAATCCATCGGAGTACAAATCTCAGCAACGAACTATCTCCCTTACTTTTGAGACTACCAACCATTGGAGTATAAATCTCAACAACGAACTATATCCCTTAATAAAGAGACTATCATCAACTAGAGTAAAATCTCAACAACGAACTATCTTACTTAATAAAGAGACAACCATCCATTAGAATACAAATCTCTATAAATAATTATCTCCCCTAATTAAGAGACTACCTTCCATTGGAGTACAAATTAAAACAACGAACTATCTCCATTAATGAAGATAATACCATCCATCGAAGAACAATTCTAAAAATTGAACTATCTTTCTTAATGAAGAGACTACCATCCATTGGAGTACAAATCTCACCAATGAATTATCTCCATTAATGAATTGACTAACATCGATTGGAGTACAAATCTCAACAACAAACTATTTCCCTTAATGAAGAGACTCCCATCCATTGGAGTACAAATCTCAATAACGAACTATCTTCCTTAATGAAGAAACTATCATCCATCAGAGTACAAATCTCAACAACGAACTATCTACCTTAATGAAGAGATTACCTACCATTGGAGTACAAATCTTAACAACGAACTATCTCCCTTAATGAAGAAACTACCATCCATCATAACACAAATCTCAACAACGAACTATCTCCCTTAATGAAGAGACAACCGTCCTTTTGAGTTCAAAAATCATCAAATAACTATATCCCTTAATGAAGAGACTACCATCCATTCGAGTACAAATCTCATCAACGAACTATCTCCCTTAATGAAGACACTACCATCCATTGGAGTACAAATCTCAAAAACGAACTATCTCCCTTAATGAAGAGACTATGATCCATTGGAGTACAAATGTCAACAATGAAATATCTACCTTAATGAAGAAACTACCATCCATCAGAACACAAATCTCAACAACAAACTATTTCCTTTAAGGAAGAGACTTTAATCCATCAGAGTACAAATCGCAATAACGAGCAGCCACCCATAATGAAGCTACTACCATCCATCGGAGTACAAATCTCATCAACAAACTATCTCCGTTAATAAAGAGACTACCATCCATTGGAGTACAAATCTCAATAACGAACTATCTCCCTTAATGAAGAGACTACCATCCATTGGAGTACAAATCAAATCAACGAACTATCTCCCTTAATGAAGAGACTACCATCCATTGGAGTACAAATCTCAACAACGAACTATCTCCCTTAATGAAGAGACTATGATCCATCGGAGTACAAATCTCAACAATGAACTATCTCCCTTAATGAAGGAACTACCATCCATCAGAACACAAATCTAAACAACAGAATATTTCCCTTAATGAAGAGAATATCATCCATCAGAGTAAAAATCACAATAACGAGTTGTCTCCCGTAATGAAGTTACTACCATCCATTGGAGTACCATTCTCAACAAAAAACTATCTCCCTTAATGAAGACACTACCATCCATTGGAGTACAAATCTCAACAACAAAATATCTACCTTAATGAAGAGATTACCTACCATTGGAGTATAAATCTCAACATTGAACTATATCCCTTAATGAAGAAACTACCATCCATCATAACACAAATCTCAATAACGAACTATCTCCATTAATGAAGAGACAACCAAACTTTTGAGTTCAAATCTCATCAAAGAACTATATCCCTTAATGAAGAGACTACCATCCATTGGAATACAAATCTCATCAACGAACTATCTCCCTTAATGAAGAGACTATGATCCATTGGAGTACAAATCTCAACAATGAAATATCTCCCTTAATGAAGAAACTACCATCCATCAGAACACAAATCTCAACAATAAACTATTTCCTTTAAGGAAGAGACTTTAATCCATCAGAGTACAAATTGCAATAACGAGCAGCCACCCATAATGAAGCTACTACCATCCATCGGAGTACAAATATCATCAACGAACTATCTCCCTTAATGAGGAGACTACCATCCATTGGAGTACAAATCTCAATAACAAACTATCTCCCTTAATGAAGAGACTACCATCCATTGGAGTACGAATCAAATCAACGAACTATCTCCCTTAATGAAGAGACTACCATCCATTGGAGTACAAATCTCAACAACGAACTATCTCCCTTAATGAAGAGACTATGATCCATCGGAGTACAAATCTCAACAATGAACTATCTCCCTTAATGAAGGAACTACCATCCATCAGAACACAAATCTAAACAACAGAATATTTCCCTTAATGAAGAGAATATCATCCATCAGAGTAAAAATCACAATAACGAGTTGTCTCCCATAATGAAGTTACTACCATCCATTGGAGTACAATTCTCAACAAAAAACTATCTACCTTAATGAAGACACTACCTACCATTGGAGTACAAATCTCAACAACGAACTATCTCCCTTAATGAAGAAACTACCATCCATCATAACACAAATCTCAACAACGAACTATCTCCCTTAATGAAGAGATAACCGTACTTTTGAGTTCAAATCTCATCAAAGAACTATATCCCTTAATGAAGAGACTACCATCCATTGGAGTACAAATCTCATCAACGAACTATCTCCCTTAATGAAGAGACTACCATCCATTGGAGTACAAATCTCAATAATGAACTATCTCCCTTAATGAAGAGACTGCCATCCATTGGAGTACAAATCAAATTAACGAACTATCTCCCTTAATGAAGAGACTACCATCCATTGGAGTACAAATCTCAACAACGAACTATCTCCCTTAATGAAGAGACTATGATCCATTGGAGTACAAATCTCAACAATGAAATATCTCCCTTAATGAAGAAACTACCATCGATCAGAATACAAATCTCAACAACAAACTATTTCCTTTAATGAAGAGACTTTAATCCATCAGAGTATAAATCGCAATAACGAGTAGCCACCCATAATGAAGCTACTACCATCCATCGGAGTACAAATCTCAACAACGAACTATCACCCTTAATGAAGAGACTACCATTCATTAGAGTACAAATCTCAAAAACGAACTATCTCCCTTAATGAAGACACTACCATCCATTGGAGTATAAATCTCAACAACGAACTATCTCCCTTAATTAAGAAACTACCATCCATCATAACACAAATCTCAACAACGAACTATCTTTCTTAATGAAGAAACTACCATCCATCAGATAACAAATCCCAATAACAAGCTATCTCCCATAATGAAGAAACTACCATCCATCAAAGTACAAATCTCAACAATGAACTATCTCCTTTAATGAAGAGACTACCCTCCATGGGAGTATAAATTTCCACAAAAAACTATATCCCTTAAAGAAGAGACTACCGTCCTTCAGAGTATAAAACTCAACAACGTACTATATCCCTTAATGAATAGACTACCATCCCTCGGAGTTCAAATTTCAATAATGAACTATCTGTCTTAATGAATAAACTACCATCCATATGAGTCAAATTTAAACAACTAACTTTGTTCCTTATTGAAGAGACTACCATCCATCTGAGTACGAATCTCAGCAATGAATTATCTCCCTTACTATGGAGACAACCAACCATTGCAGTATAAATCTCAACAACAAACTATATCCATTAATGAAGAGACTATCATACACTAGAGTACAAATCTCAATAACGAACTATCTTCCTTAATGAAGATACAACCATCCATTAGAGTACAAATCTCTATAAAGAATTATCTCCCTTAATGAAGAGACAACCGTCCATTGGAGTACAAATTACAACTACGAACTATCTCCATTGATGAAGATATTACCATCCATTGGAGTACAAATATCACCAATGAATGATCTCACATAATCAAGAGACTACCATCGATTGGAGTACAAATCTCAACAACTAACTATCTCCCTTAATGAAGAAACTACCATCCATTGGAGTACTTATCTCAACAACGAACTATATCCCTTAATGAAGAAACTACCATCCATCAGAACACAAATCTCAACAAAAAACTATTTCATTTAATGAAGAGACTATCACCCATCAGAGTACAAATCGCAATAACGAGTTGTCTCCCATAATGAAGCTAATACCATCCATCGGAGTACCAATCTCATCAACAAACTCTATCCCTTAATGGAGAGACTACCATCCATTGGAGTACAAATATCAACAACGAACTACCTCCCTTAATGAAGAGACTACCTACCACTGGAGTACAAATATCAACAACAAACTATCTCCCTTAATGAAGAAACTGCCATCCATCATAACACAAATCTCAACAACGAACTATCTCCATTAATGAAGAGACTACCGTCCTTTTGAGTTCAAATCTCATCAAAGAACTATATCCCTTAATGAAGGTACTACCATTCATCGGAGTACAAATTTCAACAACAAACTATCTCCCTTAATGAAGAGACTACCATCCATTAGAGTACAAATCTCAACAACGAACTATCTTTCTTAATGAAGACACTACCATCCATTGGAGTATAAATCTCAACAACGAACTATCTCCCTTAATGAAGAAACTACCATCCATCATAACACAAATCTCAACAACGAACTATCTCCCTTAATGAAGAGACTACCATCCATCAGATAACAAATCTCAATAACAAGCTATCTCCCATAATGAAGAAACTACCATCCATAAGAGTACAAATCTCAACAATGAACTATCTCCTTTAATGAAGAGACTACCCTCCATTGGAGTATAAATCTCCACAAAAATCTATATCCCTTATAGAAGAGACTACCGTCCTTAAGAGTACAAAACTCAACAACGTACTATCTCCCTTAATGAATAGACTACCATCCCTCGGAGTTTAAATTTCAACAACAAACTATATCTCTTAATGAATAAACTACCATCCATAGGTGGTAAATTTAAACAACAAATTATGTTCCTTAATGAATAGGCTACAATCCATCGGAGTACAAATCTCAGCAACTAACTATCTCCCTTATTATGGAGACTACCAACCATTGGAGTATAAATCTCAACAACGAACTATATCCCTTAATGAAGAGACTATCATCCAGTATAGTAAAATCTCAACAACGAACTATCTTCCTTAATGAAGAGACAACCATCCATTATAATACAAATCTCTATAAAGAATTATCTCCCCTAATTAAGAGACTACCGTCCATTGGAGTACAAATTAAAACAACGAACTATCTCCATTAATGAAGATAATACCATCCATCGAAGAACAATTCTCAAAAATGAACTATCTCTATTAATGAAGAGACTACCATCCATTGGAGTACAAATCTCACCAATGAATTATCTCTATTAATGAATTGACTACCATCGATTGGAGTACAAATCTCAACAACAAATTGTTTCCCTTAATGAGGAGACTCCCGTCCATTAGAGTACAAATCTCAACAACGAACTATCTTCCTTAATGAAGAAACTATCATCCATCAGAACAAAAATCTCAAAAACAAACTATTTCCCTTAATGAAGAGACTATCATCCATCAGACTACAAATCGCAATAACGAGTTGTCTCCCATAATGAAGCTACTACCACCCATCAGAGTATAAATCTCAACAATGAACTATATCATTTAATGAAGAGACTACCCTCCATTGGAGTATAAATCTCAACAAAAAACTATATCCATTAAAGAAGAGACTACCATCCATCAGAGTACAAAACTCAACAACGTACTATCTCCCTTAATGAATAGACTACAATCCCTCGGAGTTTAAATTTCAACAACGAACTATTTGTCTTAATGAATAAACTACCATCCATAGGAGTCGAATTTAAACAACAAACTATGTTCCTTAATGAATAGGCTACAATCCATCAGAGTACATATCTCAGCAATGAACTATTTCCCTTATTATGGAGACTACCAACCATTGGAGTATAAATCTCAACAACGAACTATATCCCTTAATGAAGAGACTATCATCCACTAGAGTAAAATCTTAACAACGAACTATATTCCTTAATGAAGAGACAACCATCCATTAGAGTACAAAACTCTATAAAGAATTATCTCCCCTAATGAAGAGAGTACCGTCCATTGGAGTACAAATTAAAATAACGAACTATCTCAATTAATGAAGATAATACCAGCGATCGAAGAACAATTCTCAAAAATGAACTATCTCTCTTAATGAAGAGACTACCATCCATTGGAGTACAAATATCACCAATAAATTATCTCTCTTAATGAAGAGACTACCATCGATTGGAGTACAAATCTCAACAACAAAATTTCTCCCTTAATGAAGAGACCACCATCCATTGGAGTACAAATCTCAACAACGAACTATCACCCTTAATAAAGAAACTACCATCCATCCGAACAAAAATCTCAACAACAAACTATTTCCCTTAATAAAGAGACTATCATCCATCAGAGTACAATTCGCAATAACGAGCTGTCTCCCATAATGAAGCTACTACACCCCATCAGAGTACAAATCTCAACAACAAAATATCTCCCTTATTGAGGAGACAACCATCCATTGGAGTACAAATCTCAACAATGAACTATATCCCTTAATGAAGAGACTACCATCCATTGGAGTAGAAATATTAACAATGAACTATCTCCCTTAATGAAGAAACTACCATCCATCATAACATAAATCTCAACAACAAATTATCTCCCTTAATGAAGAGACTACCATCCATCAGATTACAAATCTCAATAACGAGCTATCTCCCATAATGAAGCTACTACCACCCATCGGAGTACAACTCTCAACAATGAACTATCTTTTTTAATGAAGAGACTACCCTCCATTGGAGTATAAATCTCAACAAAAAACTATATCCCTTAAAGAAGAGACTACCATCCATCAGAGTACAAATCTCAACAACGTACTATATCCCTTAATAAATAGACTACTATCCCTCGGAGTTTAAATATCAACAACGAACTATCTCTCTTAATGAATAAACTACCATCCATAGGAGTCAAATTTAAAGAATGAACTATGTTCCTTAATGAAGAGAATACCATCCATCAGAGTACAAATCTCAACAACAAACTATCTCCTTTAATGTGGAGACTACCAACCATTGGAGTATAAATATCAACAATGAACTATATCCCTTAATGAAGAGACAATCATCCACTAGAGTACATATCTCAACAACGAACTATCTTCCTTAATGAAGATACAACCATCCATTAGAGTACAAATCTCTATAAAGAATTATCTCCCCTAATGAAGAGACTACCGTCCATTGGATTACAAATTACAACAACGAACTATCTCCATTAATGAAGATAATACCATCTATCGAAGAACAAATCTCAAAAATGAACTATCTCTCTTAATGAAGAGACTACCATCCATTGGAGTATAAATCTCACCAATGAATTATCTCCCTTAATGAAGATACTACCATCGATTGGAGTACAAATCTCAACAACGAATTATCTCCCTTAATGAAGAGACTACCATCCATCAGAACACAAATCTCAACAACAAAATATTTCCCTTAATGAAGAGACCATCATCCAACAGAGTACAAATTGCAATAACGAGCTGTCTCCCATAATGAAGCTACTACCATCCATCGGAGTACAAATCTCAACAATGAACTATCTCATTTAATGAAGAGACTACCCTCCATTGGAGTATAAATCTCAACAAAAAACTATATCCCTTAAAGAAGAGACTACCATCCATCATAGTACAAAACTCAACAACGTACTATCTCCTTTAATGAGTAGACTACCATCCCTCGGAGTTTAAATTTCAACAATGAACTATTTGTCTTAATGAATAAACTACCATCCATAGGAGTCAAATTTAAACAACAAACTTTGTTCTTTAATGAAGAGGCTACCATCCATCGGAGTACAAATCTCAACAACAAACTATCTCCCTTAATAAATATGATACCATCCATCTGAGTACGAATCTCAGCAACGAACTATATCCCTTATTGTGGAGACTACCAACCATTGGAGTATAAATCTCAACAACGAACTATATCCCTTAATGAAGAGACTATCATCAACTACAGTACAAATCTATCCAACGAACTATCTTCCTTAATGAAGATACAACCATCCATTATAGTACAAATCTCTATAAAGATATATCTCCCCTAATGAAGAGACTATTGTCCATTGGAGTACAAATTACAACAACGAACTATCTCCATTAATGAAGATAATACCATCCATCGAAGAACAAATCTGAAAAATGAACTATCTCTCTTAATGAAGAGACTACCATCCATTGGAGTACAAATATCACCAACAAACTATCACCTTTAATGAAGAAACTACCATCCATCCGAACACAAATCTCAACAACAAACTATTTCCCTTAATGAAGAAACTATCATCCATCATAGTACAATTCACAATAATGAGCTGTATCCCATAATGAAGCTACTACCATTCATCAGAGTACAAATCTCAACAACAAACTATCTCCCTTGTAGAGGAGACAACCATCCATTGGAGTACAAATCTCAGCAACGAACTATTTCCCTTAATGAAGAGACTACCATCCATTGGAGTACAAATCTCAACGACGAACTATCTCCCTTAATGAAGAAACTACCATCCATCATAACATAAATCTCAACAACAAATTATCTCCCTTAATGAAGAGACTACCATCCATCATATTACAAATATCAATAATGAGATATCTCCCATAATTAAGCTACTACCCTCCATCGGAGTACAACTCTCAACAATGAACTACCTCCTTTAATGAAGAGACTACCCTCCATTGGAGTATAAATCTCAACAAAAAACTATATCTCTTAAAGAAGAGACTACTATCCATCAGAGTACAAATCTCAACAACGTACTATATCCCTTAATGAATAGACTACCATCCCTCGGAGTTCAAATTTAAACAACAAACTATGTTCCTTAATGAATAGGCTACAATCCATCGGAGTACAAATCTCAGCAACAAACTATCTCCCTTATTATGGAGACTACCAACAATTGGAGTATAAATCTCAACAACGAACTATATCCCTTAATGAAGAGACTATCATCCACTAGAGTAAAATCTGAACAACGAACTATCTTCCTTAATGAAGAGACAACCATCCATTAGAGTACAAATCTCTATAAAGAATTATCTCCCCTAATTAAGAGACTACCGTCCATTGGAGTACAAATTAAAACAACGATCTATCTCCATTAATGAAGATAATACCATCCATCGAAGAACAATTCTTAAAAATGAACTATCTCTCTTAATGAAGACACTACCATCCATTGGAGTACAAATCTCACCAATGAATTATCTCCATTAATGAATTGACTACCATCGATTGGAGTACAAATCTCAACAACAAAATATTTCCCTTAATGAAGAGACTCCCATCCATTGGAGTAAAAATCTCAACAACGAACTATCTTCCTTAAAGAAGAAACTATCATCCATCAGAACACAAATCTCAACAACAAACTATTTCCCTTAATGAAGAGACTACCGTCTATTGGAGAACAAAATTACAGCAATGAACTATCTCCCTTAATGAAGAGACTACCATATCTCGTAGATTAAATTTCAACAATGAACTATCTCTCTTAATGAAGAGACTACCATCCATCGGAGTATGAATCTCACCAACGAATTATCTCCCTTAATGAAAAGACTACCATCCTTTGGAGTTCTAATCTCATCAAATAACTATCTCCCTTAATGAAGAGACTACCATCCATTGGAATACAAATCTCAACAACGAACTATCTCCCTTAATGAAGATACTACCATCCAATTGAGTACAAATCTAAACAACAAACTTTCTCCCTTAATGAAGAGACTACCATCAATTGGATTACAACTCTCAACAACGAACTATCTCTCTTAATGTAGAAACTACCATCCATCATAACACAAAACTCAACAACAAACTATCTCCCTTAATGAAGAGACTAACATCCATTGGAGTACAAATCTCAACAGCTAACTATCTCCCTTTATGAAGAGAATACCATCCATTGGAGTACAAATCTCAACAATGAACTATCTCCCTTAATAAAGAAACTACCATCCATCATAACACAAATCTCAACAATGAACTATCTCCCTTAATGAAGAAACTACCATCCATCAGAGTACAAATCATAATAACAAGATATGTCCCTTAATAAAGAGGCTTCCAGCCATCGGAGTACGAATCTCAACAATGAACTATCTCTCTTAATGTGGAGACTACCAATCATCGGAGTTCAAATCTCAACAACAAACTATATCCCTTAATGAGGAGACTATCACCAACTAGAGTACAAATCTCAACAAATAACTATCTTCCTTAATCAAGATACAACCATCCATTAGAGTACAAATCTCTATAAAGAATTATCTCCCCTATTGAAGAGACTATTGTTCATTGGAGTACAAATTACAACAACGAACTATCTCCCTTAATGAAGAGAATACCATCCATCGAAGAACAAATCTCAAAAATGAAGTCCCTCTCTTAATAAAGATACTACCATCCATTGGAATACAAATATCACCAACTAATTATCTCACTTAATGAAGAGACTATCATCGATTGGAGTACAAATCTCAAAAACGAATTATCTCCTTTAATGAAGAAACTACCATCCATTAGAACACAAATCTCAACAACAAACTATTTCCTTTAATGAAGACACTATCATCCATCAGAGTACAATTCTCAATAACGAGCTGTCTCCCATAATGAAGCTACTACCATCCATCGTGATACAAATCACAACAACGAACTATTTTCTTTAATGAAGAGACTACCCTCCATTGGAGTACAATATCAACGATGAACTATCTCCATTAATGAAGAAACTACCATCCATTAGAATATAAATCTCAACAACAAACAATTTCCTTTAATGAAGAGACTATTATCCAGCAGAGTATAATTCTCAATAACGAGTAGTCTCCCATAATGAAGCTACTACCATTCATTGGAGTACAAATCTCAACAAAGAACTATGTTCTTTAATGAGGAGACTACCCTCCATTGGAGTAGAAATCTCAACAAAAAACTATATCCCTTAAAGAAGAGACTACCATCCATCAGAGTACAAAACTCAACAGCGAACTATCTCCCTCAATGAAGAGACTACCATCTCTCGTAGATTAAATTTCAACAAAAAACTATATCCCTTAATAAATAAAATACAATCCATAGGAGACAAATTTAAACAACGAACTATGTTCCTTAATGAAGAGAATACCATCCATCGAAATACAAATCTGAACAATAAACTATCTCCCTTAATAAAGAGGCTACCATCCATCGGAGTAGGAATCTCAACAACGAACTATCTCCCTAATGAGGAGACTACCCACCATTGGAGTACATATATCAACAACGAACTATCTCCCTTAATGAAGAGACTATCATCCACTAGAAATCAAATCTCAACAACAAACTATCTCCCTTAATGAAGAGACTACCATCCATAAGATTGCAAATCTCAATAACGAGCTATTTCTCATAATGAAGCTACTACCATCGATCGGAGTACAAATCTCAACAACGAACTATCTCCTTTAATGAAGATACCACCCTCCATTGGAGTATAAATCTCAAGAAAAAACTATATCCCTTAAAGAAGAGACTACCATTCATCAGAGTAAAAAACTCAACAGCGTAGTATCTCCCTTAATGAAGAGACTACCATCCCTCGGAGTTTAAATTTCAACAACGAACTATCTCCTTTAATGAATACACTACCATCCATAGGAGTCAAATTTAAACAACGAACTATGTTCCTTAATGAAGAGACTATCATCCATCAGAGTACAAATTTCAACAACAAACTATCTCCCTTAATAAAGAGACTTTCATCCATCGGAGTACGAATCTCAACAACGAAATATCTCTCTTAATGTGGAGACTACCAACCATTGGAGTACAAATCTTAAAAACAAACTATATCCCTTAATGAAGAGACTATCATCCACTAGAGTACAAATAGCAACAACGAACTATCTTCCTTAATGAAGATACATCCATCCGTTAGAGTACAAATCTCTATAAAGAATTATCTCCCCTAATAAAGAGACTACCATCCATTGGAGTAAAAATCACTTAATGAACTATCTCCCTTAATGAAGAGAATACCATCCGTCGAAGAACAAATCTCAAAAATGAACTATCTCTCTTAATAAAGAGACTACCATCCATTGGAGTACAAATCTCACCAACGAATTATCTCCCTTAATGAAGAGACTACCATCGATTAGAGTACAAATCTCAACAACAAACTATCTCCCTTAATAAAGAGACTACCATCCATTGGAGTAAAAATCACTCCGACGAACTATCTCCTTTAATGAAGAAGCTACAATCCCGTAGAACACTAATCTCAAAAACAAACTATTTCCCTTAATGAAGAGAGTATCATCCATCGGAGTACAATCCTCAATAACGAGTTATCTCCCATAATGAAGCTACTACCATCCATCGGAGTACAAATAACAACAACGAATTATCTCCTTTGATGAAGAGACTACCATCCATTAAAGTAGAAATCTCAACAAAAAACTATATCCCTTAAAGAAGAGACTACCATCCATCAGAGTACAAAACTCAACAACGAACTATCTCCCTTAATGAAGAGACTACCATCTCTCGTAGATTAAATTTCAACTACGAACTATCTCCCTTAATGAATAAAATACAATCTATAGGAGACAAATTTATACAACGAACTATGTTCCTTTATGAAGAGACTACCATCCATAGAGTACAAATCTCAACAACAAACTATCTCCCTAATAAAGATGCTACCATCCATCAGAGTACGAATCTCAACAATGAGCTATCTCCCTTAATAAGGAGACTACCAACTGTTGGAGTACAAATCTCAACGACGAACTATCACCCTTAATGAAGAGACTATCATCCATCAGAGTACAAATCTGAATAACAAGCTATCTCCCCTAATGAAGTTACTACCATCCATCGGAGTCCAAATCTCAACAACGAACTAGTTCCCATAATGAAGAGACCACAAACCATTGGAGTAGAAATCTAAAAAAAAAACTATCTCCCTTAATAATGAGAATACCTTTTATTGGAGAACAAATCTCAAAAATAAACTATCTCTCTTAATGAATAGACTACCATCCATAGGAGTATGAATCTCACCAACGAATTATCTCCCTTAATGAAGAGACTACCATTGATTGGAGTAAAAATATCAAAAACGAACTATCTCTCTTAATGAAGAGACTACCATCCATCGGAGTACAGATCTCAACAACAAACTATATCCCTTAATAAAGAGGCTACCATCCATCGGAGTATGAATCTAAACAAGGAACTATCTCTCTTAATATGTATACTACCAACCATTGGAGTACAAATCACAACAATGAACTATCTTCCTTAACGAAGAGATTACCATCCATTGGAGTACAAATCTCAACAACGAACTATCTCCCTTAATAAAGAGACTACCATGCATTAGAGTACAAATCACAACAACGAACTATCTCCATTAATGAAGAAACTACCATTCATCATAACACAAATCTCAACAACGAACTATCTCCCTTAATGATGAGACTGCCATCCATCAGATTACAAATCTCAATAATAAGCTATCTCCCATAATGAAGCCACTACCATCCATCAGAGTACAAATCTCAACAATGAACTATCTCCTTTAATGAAGAGACTACCCTCCATTGGAGTATAAATCTCAATAAAAAAGTATATCCCTTAAAGAAGAGACTACCTTCCATCAGAGTGAAAAAATCAACAACGTACTATCTCCCTTAATGAAGAGACTACCATCCCTCAGAGTTTAAATTTCAACAACGAACTATCTCCCTTAATGAATAAACTACCATCCATAGGAGTACAATTTAAACAACTAACTATGTTCCTTAATGAAGAGACTACCATCCATAGGAATATAAATCTCGACAACAATCTATCTCCCTTAATAAAGATGATACCATCCATCGGAGTACGAATCTCAACAAGGAACTATCTCTCTTAATGTGGAGACTACCAACTATTGGAGTACAAATCTCAACAACGAACTATCTTCATTGATGAAGAGACAACCATCCATTGGAGTACAAATCTATATAAAGAATTATCTCCCTTAATAAAGACACTACCGTGCATTAGAGTACAAATTCCAACAACGAACTATCTCCCTTAATGAAGAGAATACCATCTATTGGAGAACAAATCTCAAAAATAAACTATCTTTCTTAATGAAGAGACTACCATCCATCGGAGTATGAATCTCACAACCGAATTATCTCCCTTAATGAAGAGACTACCGGCGATTGGAGTAAAAATCTCAAAAACGAACTATCTCTCTTAATGAAGATACTACCATCTATCGGAGTACAAATCTCAACAACGAACTATCTCTCTTAATGAAGATACTACCATCCTTTGAAGTTCAAATCTCATCAAAGAACTATATCCCTTAATTAAGAGATTACCATCGATTGGAGTACAAATCTCATTAACAAGCTATCTCCCTTAATGAAGAGATTACCATCCATTGGAGTACAAATCTCAACAATGAACTATCTCCCTTAATGAAGAGACTACCATGAATTAGAGTACAAATCACAACAACTAACTATCTCCCTTAATGAAGAAACTACCATCCATCATAACACAAATTTCAATAGTGAACTATCTCCCTTAATGAAGAGACTACCATCCATCAGATTACAAATCTTAATAACGAGCTGTCTCCCATAATGAAGCCACTACCATCCATCGGAGTACAAATCTCAACAACGAACTATCTCCTTTAATGAAGAGACTACCCTCCATTGGAGTATAAATCTCAACAAAAAACTATATCCCTTAAAGAAGAGACTACCTTCCATCAGAGTAAAAAACTCAACGACGTACTATCTCCCTTAATGAAGAGACTACCATCCATCGGAATATAAATCTCAACAACAAACTATCTCCCTTAATAAAGAGGATACCATCCATCGGAGTACGGATCTCAACAACGAAATATCTCTCTTAATATGGAGACTACCAACCATTGTAGTACAAATCTCAACAACGAAGTATCTTCCTTAATGAAGATACAACCATCCATTAGAGTACAAATATCTATAAAGAACTATCTCCCCTAATGAAGAGATATCGTCCACTGGAGTACAAATTACAACAACGAACTATCTCACTTAATGAAGAGAATACCATCCATCGGAGAATAAATCTACAAAATAAACTATCTCTCTTAATGAAGAGACTACTATCCATTGGAGTACAAATCTCACCACCTAACTATCTCCCTTAATAAAGAGGCTACCATACATCGGAGTACGAATCTTAACAAAGAACTATATCCCTTAAAGAAGAGACTAGCATGCATCAGTGTACAACATTCAACAACGAACTATCACCCTTAATAAAGAGACTATCATCCCTTGGAGTTTAAATTTCAACAATGAACTATCTCCCTTAATGAAGAAACTAAAATCCATAGGAGTCAAGTTTAAACGAAGAACTATCTTCCTTAATGAAGAGGCTACCATCCATCGGAGTACATATCTCAACAACAAACTATCTCCCTTAATAAAGAGGCTACCATCCATCGGAGTATGAATCTCAACAAGGAACTATCTCTCTTAATATGGAGACTACCAACCATTAGAGTACAAATCAGAATAATGAACTATCTCCCTTAACAAAGAGATTACCATCCATTGGAGTACAAATCTGAACAACGAACTATCTCCCTTAATAAAGAGACTACCATGCATTGGAGTACAAATCACAACAACGAACTATCTCCATTAATGAAGAAACTACCATTCATCATAACACAAATCTCAACAACGAACTATCTCCCTTAATGAATAGACTGCCATCCCTCAAATTAAAAATCTAAATAACAAGCTATCTCCCATAATGAAGCCACTACCATCCATCGGAGTAAAAATCTCAACAACGAACTATCTCCTTTAATGAAGAGACTACCTTCCATTGGAGTATAAATCTAAACAAAAAAGTATATCCCTTATAGAAGAGACTACCTTCCATCAGAGTAAAAAACTCAACAATGTACTATCTCCCTTAATGAAGAGACTACCATCCCCCAGAGTTTAAATTTCAACAATGAACTATTTCCCTTAATGAATAAACTACCATCCATCGGAATATAAATCTCAATAACAGACTATCTCCATTAATAAAGAGGATACCATCCATCGGAGTACGAATCTCAACAACGAAGTATATTCCTTAATGAAGATACAACCATCCATTAGAGTACAAATCTCTATAAAGAAATATCTCCCCTAATGAAGAGACTATCGTCCACTGGAATATAAATTACAACAACGAAGTATCTCGCTTAATGAAGAGAATACCATCCAACAGAGAACAAATCTCCAAAATGAACTATCTTCCTTAATGAAGAGACTATCATCCACTAGGATATAAATCTCAACAATGAACTATCTTCATTAATGAAGAGACAACCATCCATTGGAGTATAAATCTCTATAAAGAATTATCTCTCATAATAAAGAGACTACTGTCCATTGGAGTACAAATTACCACAACGAACTATCTCTCTTAATGAAGAGAATACCATCCATCAGAGAACAAATCTAAAAAATTAACTATCTCTCTGAATGAAGAGACTACCATCCATTGTAGTACAAATCTCACCAACGAATTACCTCCCTTAATGAAGAGACTACCATACATTGGAGTTCAAATCTCAACAACAAACTATCTCCCTTAATGATGAAACTACTATCATCAGAACATAAATCTCAACAACAAAGTATCACCCTTAATGAAGAGACTTCTATCCATCATAGTACAAATCTCAATAGCGAGATATCTCCCATAATGAACACCCTACCATCCATCAGAGTTTAAATTTGAACAACCATCCATCAGAGTTAATGAAGAGACTACCTTCCATCAGAGTAAAAATCTCAACAACAAACTATTTCCCTTAATGAGGAGACTACCAACCGTTGGAGTAAACATCTCACCAACGAACTATCTCCCTTAATGAAGAGACTACCAACGATGAGAGTAAAAATCTCAACAATAAACTATCTCTCTTAATGAAGATACTACCATCAATTGGAGTATAAATTTCTACAATGAACTATCTCCATTAATGAAGAGACTACCATCCTTTTGAGTTCAAATCTCATCAAAGAACTATCTCCTTAATGAAGAGACTACCATCCATTGGAGTACAAATCTCATCAATGAACTATCTCCCTTAATGAAATGACTACCATCCATTGGAGTACAAATCTCAACAAAGAAATATCTCCCTTAATAAAGAAACAACCATCCATCATAACACAAATCTCAACAATGAAATATCTCCCTTAATGAAGAGACTACCATCCATCAGAGTACAAATCTCAATAACGAGCTATCTCCCATAATGAAGCTACTACCATCCATCGGGGTACAAATCTAAGTAACGAACTATCTCCTTTAAAGAAGAGACTACCCTCCATTGGAGTATAAATCTCAACAAAAAACTATATCCCTTAAAGAAGAGTCTAACATGCATCAGTGTACAAAATTCAACAACGAACTATCACCCATAATGAAGAGACTACCATCCCTTGGAGTTTAAATTTTAACAATGAACTATCTCCCTTAATGAAGAAACTACAATCCATAGGAGTCAAATTTAAACGAAGAAATATATTCCTTAATGAAGAGACTACCATCCATCGGAGTACAGATCTCAACAACAAACTATCTCCCTTAATAAAGAGGCTACCGTCCATCGGAGTACGAATCTCAACAAGGAACTATCTCTCTTAATGTGGAGACTACCAACCATTGGAGTACAAGTCACAACAATGAACTATCTACCTTAATGTAGAGACTATAATCCACTAGAGTATAAATCTCAACAATGAATTATCTTCCTTAATTAAGATACAACCATCCATGGGGGTACAAATCTATATAAAGAATTATCACGCTTAATAAAGAGACTACCGTCCATTGGAGTACAAATTACAACAACGAACTATCTCCCTTAATGAAGAGAATACCATCTATTGAAGAAAAAATCTAAAAAATGAACTATCTCTATTAATGAAGAGACTACCATCCATCGGAGTATCAATCTCACCAACGAATTATCTCCCTTAATGAAGAGACTACCATCGATTGGAGTAAAAATCTTAACACTGAACTATCTCTCTTAATGAAGATACTACCATCTATCGGAGTACAAATCTCAACAACAAACTATCTCCCTTAATGAAGTGACTACCATACTTTGGAGTTCAAATCTCATCAACGTACTATCTCCCTTGATTAAGAGACTACCATCCATTGGAGTACAAATCTCATCAACGAACTATCTCCCTTAATGTAGAGACTACCATCCATTGGAGTACAAATCTCAACAAATAACTATCTCCCTTAATGAAGAGACTACCATCCATTGTAGTACAAATTACAAAAACGAACTATCTCCCTTAATGAAGAAACTACCATCCATCATAACACAAATCTCAACAATGAACTATCTCCCTTAATGAAGAGACTACCATCCATCAGATTAAGAATTTCAATAACGAGCTATCTCCCATAATGAAGCCACTACCATCCGTCGGAGTACAAATCTCAACAACTAACTATCTCCTTGAATGAAGAGACTACCCTCCATTGGAGTACAAATCTAAACAAAAAACTATATCCCGTAAAGAAGAGACTACCTTCAATTAGAGTAAAAAACTCAACAACATACTATCTCCCTTAATGAAGAGACTACCATCCCTCGGAGTTTAAATTTCAACAACGAACTATCACCCTTAATGAATAAACTACCATCCATAGGAGTAAAATTAAAACAACGGACTATGTTCCTTAATGAAGAGACTACCATCCATCGGAATATAAATATCGACAACAAACTATCTCCCTTAATAAAGAGGATACCTTCCATCGTAGTACGAATCTCAACAACGAACTATCTTCCTTAATGAAGATACAACCAGCCATTAGAGTACAAATCTTTATAAATAACTACCTCCCCTAATGAAGAGACTACCGTCCACTGGAGTAAAAATTACAACAACGAACTATCTCGCTTAATGAAGAGAATATCATCCACCGGAGAACAAATCTCCAAAATGAACTATCTCTCTTAATGAAGAGACTACCATCCATTGGAGTACAAATCTCACCAACAAACTATCTCCCGTAATAAAGAGGCTACCATACATCGGAGTACGAATCTCAACAACGAAGTATCTCCCTTAATGAGGAGACTACCAACCATTGTTGTACAAATATCCACAACGAACTATCTACCTTAATGAAGAGACTATCATCCACTAGTATACCAATTTCAACAACGAACTATCTTCCTTAATGAAGAGACAACCATCCATTAGAGTACAAATCTCTATAAAGAATTATCTCCCTTAATAAAGAGACTACTGCCCATTGGAGTACAAATTACCACAACGAACTATCTCCCTTAATGAAGAGAATACCATCCATCAGAGAACACATATCAAAAATGAATTATCTCTCTTAATGAAGAGACTACCATCCATTGGAGTACAAATCTCACCAACGAATTATCTCCCTTAATGATGAGACTACCATACATTTCAGTACAAATCTCAACAACAAACTGTCTCCCTTAATAACGAAACTACCATCATCAGAACACAAGTATCAACAACGATGTATCACCCTTAATGAAGAGACTATCATCCATAAGAGTACAAATCTCAATAGCGAGCTATCTCCCATAATGAAGCTACTACCATCCATCAGACTAAAAATCTCTACAACGAACTATCTCCCATAATAAAGAGACTACCAACCATTAGAGTAGAAAGCTCAACAAAAAACTATATCCCTTAAAGAAGAGACTTCCATCCATCAAAGTAAAAATCTAAACAACGAACTATCTCCCTTAATGAAGAGACTACCATCCATCAGAGTTTAAATTTCAACAACCATCTATCTCCTTTAATGAAAAGAGTACTATCCATAGGAGTCAAATCCAAACAACGAACTATCTTTGTTAATGAAGAGACTACCATCCATCAGAGTAAAAATCTCAACAATAAACTATCTCCCTTAATAAAGAAGCTTCCAGGCATCGGTGTACGAATCTCAACAACGAACTATCTCTCTTAATGAAGAGACTACCAACCGTTGGAGTACAAATATCACCAACGAACTACTCTCTTAATAAAGAAACAACCATCCATCATAACAAAAATCTCAACAACGAACTATCTCCCTTAATGAAGAGACTACAATCCACCAGAGTACAAATCTCAATAACGAGCTATCTCCCATAATGAAGCTACTACCATCCATCGGAGTACAAATCTCCACAACGAACTATCTCCTTTAAAGAAGAGACTACCCTCCATTGGAGTATAAATCTCAACAAAAAACTATATCCCTTAAAGAAGATACTAACATGCATCAGTGTACAAAATTCAACAACGAACTTACACCCTTAATGAAGAGACTACCATCCCTTGGAGTTTAAATTTCAACAATGAACTATATCCCTTAATGAAGAAACTACAATCCATAGGAGTAAAATTTAAACGAAGAAGTATGTTCGTTAATGAAGAGACTACCATCCATCGGAGTACAGATCTCAACAACAAACTATCTCCCTTAATAAAGAGGCTACCATCCATCGGAGTACGAATCTCAAAAAAGAACTATCTCTCTTAATGTGGAGACTACCAACCATTGGAGTACAAGTCACAACAATGAACTATCTCCCTTAATGAAGAGACTATCATCCACTAGAGTATAAATCTCAACTATGAATTATCTTCCTTAATAAAGAGACTACCGTCCATTGGAGTACAAATTACAACAATGAACTATCTCCCTTAATGAATAGAATACCATCTATTGGAGAAAAAATCTAAATAATGAACTATCTCTCTTAATGAAGAGACTACCATCCATCGGAGTATCAATCTCACCAATGAGTTATCTCCCTTAATGAAGAGACTACCATCGATTGGAGTCAAAATCTCAACAACGAACTATCTCTCTTAATGATGATACTGCCATCTATCGGAGTACAAATCTCAACAAGGAACTATCTCCCTTAATGAAGAGACTACCATCCTTTGGAGTTCAAATCTCATCAAAGAACTATCTCCCTTAATTAAGAGACTACCATCCATTGGAGTACAAATCTCATCAACGAACTATCTCCCTTAATGTAGAGACTACCATCCATTGGAGTACAAATCTCAACAAAGAACTATCTCTCTTAATGAAGAGACTACCATCCATTAGAGTACAAATCACAACAACGAACTATCTCCCTTAATGAAGAAACTACCATCCATCATAACACAAATCTCAACAATGAACTATCTCCCTTAATGAAGAGACTACCATCCATCAGATTACAAATTTCAATAACGAGCTATCTCCCATAATGAAGCCACTACCATCCGTCGGAGTACAAATCTCAACAACGAACTATCTCCTTTAATGAAGAGACTACCCTCCATTGGAGTATAAATCTAAACAAAAAACTATATCCCTTAAAGAAGAGACTACCTTCAATCAGTGTAAAAAACTCAACAACATACTATCTCCCTTAATGAAGAGACTACCATCCCTCGGAGTTTAAATTTCAACAACGAACTATCTCCCTTAATGAATAAACTACCATCCATAGGATTAAAATTTAAACAACGGACTATGTTCCTTAATGAAGAGACTACCATCCATCGGAATATAAATATCAACAACAAACTATCTCCCTTAATAAAGAGGATACCATCCATCGTAGTACGAATCTCAACAACGAACTATCTTCCTTAATGAAGATACAACAGCCATTAGAGTACAAATCTTTATAAACAACTACCTCCCCTAATGAAGAGACTATCGTCCACTGGAGTACAAATTACAACAATGAACTATCTCACTTAATGAAGAGAATATCATCCACTGGAGTACAAATCTCCAAAAAGAACTATCACCCTTAATGGAGAGACTACCATCCATTGGAGTACAAATCACCAACAAACTATTTCCCGTAATAAAGAGGCTACCATACATCGGAGTACGAATCTCAACAACGAAGTATCTCCCTTCATGAGGAGACTACTAACCATTGGAGTACAAATCTCAACAACGAACTATCTACCTTAATGAAGAGACTATCATCCACTAGTATACCAATCTCAACAACAAACTATCTTCCTTAATGAAGAGACAACCATCCATTGGATTACAAATCTCTATAAAGAATTATCTCCCTTAATAAAGAGACTATTGTCCATTGGAGTACAAATTACCACAACGAACTATCTCCCTTAATGAAGAGAATACCATCCATCACAGAACAAATCTCACCAACGAATTATCTCCCTTAATGAAGAGACTACCATACATTGTAGTACAAATCTTAACAACAAACTGTCTCCCTTAATAACGAAACTACCATCATAAGAACACAAGTATCAACAACGAAGTATCACCCTTAATGAAGAGACTATCATCCCTCAGAGTACAAATCTGAATAGCGAGCTATCTCCCATAATGAAGCTACTACCATCCACCAGACTAAAAATCTCTACAACGAACTATCTCCCATAATAAAGAGACTACGAACCATTAGAGTAGAAATCTCAACAAAAAACTATATCCCTTAAAGAAGAGACTACCATCCATCAAAGTACAAATCTAAACAACGAACTATCTCCCTTAATGAAGAGACTACCATCCATCAGAGTTTAAATTTCAACAACCATCTATATCCCTTAATGAAAAGACTACTATCCATAGGAGTCCAATCCAAACAACGAACTATCTTTGTTAATGAAGAGACTACCATCCATCAGAGTAAAAATCTCAACAACAAACTATCTCCATTAATAAAGAAGCTACCAGGCATCGGTGTACGAATCTCAACAACAAACTATCTCTCTTAATGAGGAGACTACCAACCGTTGGAGTACAAATATCACCAACGAACTATCTCCCTTAATGAAGAGACTACCATCGATTAGAGTAAAAATCTCAACAACGAACTATCTCTCTTAATGAAGATACTACCATCCATCGGAGTACAAATCTCTACTATGAACTATCTCCTATAATGAAGAGACTACCATCCTTTGGAGTTAAAATCTCATCAAAAAACTATCTCCCTTAATGAAGAGACTACCATCAATTGGAGTACAAATCTTAACAACGAAATATTTCCCTTAATAAACAAACTACCATCCGTCATAACACAAATATCAACAATGAACTATCTCCCTTAATGAAGAGACTACCATCAATTGGAGTACAAATCTCATCAACAAACTATCTCCCTTAATGTAGAGACTACCATCCAATTGAGTACAAATCTCAACAATGAACTATCTCCCTTAATGAAGTGACTACTATCCATTGGAGTACAAATCTCAACAAAGAAATATCTCCCTTAATAAAGAAACAACCATCCATCATAACACAAATCTCAAAAACGAACTATCTCCCTTAATGAAGAGACTACCATTCATCAGAGTACAAATCTCAATAACGAGCTATCTCCCATAATGAAGCTACTACCATCCATCGGAGTACAAATCTCAACAACGAACTATCTCCTTTAAAGAAGAGACTACCCTCCATTGGAGTATAAATCTCAACAAAAAACTATATCCCTTAAAGAAGAGACTAACATGCATCAGTGTACAAAATCTAAAAAACGAACTATCACCCTTAATGAAGAGACTACCATCCCTTGGAGTTTAAATTTCAACAATGAACTATCTCCCTTAATGAAGAAACTACAATCCATAGGAGTCAAATTTAAACGAAGAACTATGTTCCTTAATGAAGAGACTACCATCAATCGGAGTACAGATCTCAACAACAAACTATCTCCCTTAATAATGGGGCTACCATCCATCGGAGTACGAATATCAACAAGGAAGTATCTCTCTTAATGTGGAGACTACCAACCATTGGAGTACAAATCACAACAATGAATTATCTTCATTAATGAAGAGACTATCATCCACTAGAGTATAAATCTCAACAATGAATTATCTTCCTTAATTAAGAGGCAACCATCCATTGGAGTACAAATCTATATAAAGAATTATCTCCCTTAATAAAGAGACTACCGTCTATTGGAGTACAAATTACAGCAACAAACTATCTCCCTTAATGAAGAGAATACCATCTATTGGAGAACAAATATAAAAAATGAACTATTTTTCTTAATGAAGAGACTAACATCCATTGTAGTATGAATCTCACCAACGAATTATCTCCCTTAATGAAGAGACTACCATCAATTGGAGTAAAAATCTCAACAACGAACTATCTCTCTTAATGAAGATACTACCATCTATCGGAGTATAAATCTCAACAACGAACAATATCCCTTAATGAAGAGACTACCATCCTTTGGAGTTCAAATCTCATCAAAGAACTATCTCCCTTAATTAAGAGACTACCATCCATTGGAGTACAAATCTCATCAATGAAATATCTCCCTTAATGTAGAGACTACCATCCATTGGAGTATAAATCTCAACAAAAAACTATATGCCTTAAAGAAGAGACTACCTTCAATAAGAGTAAAAAACTCAACAACATACTATCTCCCTTAATGAATAGACTACCATCCTTCGGAGTTTAAATTTCAACAACGAACTATCTCTCTTAATGAATAAACTACCATCCATAGGAGTCAAATTTAAACAACGGACTATGTTCCTTAATGAAGAAACTACCATCCATCAGAATATAAATATCAACAACAAACTATCTCCCTTAATAAAGAGGATACCATCCATCGTAGTACGAATCTCAACAATGAACTATCTTCCTTAATGAAGATATAACCAGCCATTAGAGTACAAATGTTTATAAAGAACTACCTCCCCTAATAAAGAGACTACCGTCCACTGGAGTACAAATTGCAACAACGAACTATCTCGCTTAATAAAGAGAATATCATCCATCGGAGAACAAATCTCCAAAATGAACTATCTCTCTTAATGAAGAGACTACCATCCATTGGAGTACAAATCTCACCAACAAACTATCTCCCGTAATAAATTGGCTACCTTACATCGGAGTACGAATCTCAACAACGAAGTATCTCCCTTAATGAGGAGACTACCAACCATTGGAGTATAAATCTCTATAAAGAATTATCTCCCTTAATAAAGAGATTACTGTCCATTGGAGTACAAATTACCACAACGAACTATCTCCCTTAATGAAGAGAATACCATCCATCAGAGAACAAATCTCAAAAATCAACTATCTCTCTTAATGAAGAGACTACCATCCATTGGAGTATAAATCTCACCAACGAATTATCTCCCTTAATGAAGAGACTACCATACATTGCAATACAAATCTCAACAACAAACTGTCTCCCTTAATAACGAAACTACCATCATCAAAACACAAGTATCAACAACGAAGTATCAACCTTAATGAAGAGACTATCATCCCTCAGAGTACAAATCTCAATAGCGAGCTATCTCCCATAATGAAGCTACTACTATCCATCAGACTAAAAATCTCTACAACGAACTATCTCCCATAATAAAGAGACTACAAACCATTAGAGTAGAAATCTCAACAAAAAACTTTATCCCTTAAAGAAGAGACTACCATCCATCAAAGTACAAATCTAAACAACGAACTATCTCCCTTAATGAAGAGACTACCATCCATCAGAGTTTAAATTTCACAACCATATATATCCCTTAATGAAAAGACTACTATCAATAGGATTCAAATCCAAACAACGAACTATCTTTGTTAATGAAGAGACTACCATCCATCAGAGTAAAAATCTCAACAACAAACTATCTCCCTTAATAAAGAAGCTACCAGGCATCGGTTTACGAATCTCAACAACGAACTATCTCACTTAATAAGGAGACTACCAACCGTTAGAGTACAAATATCACCAACGAACTATCTCCCTTAATGAAGATACTACCATCCATCAGAGTACAAATCTCTACAATGAACTATCTCCAATAATGAAGAGACTACCATCCTTTGGAGTTCAAATCTCATAAAAGAACTGTCTCCCTTAATGAAGAGACTACCATCAATTGGAGTACAAATCTCATCAACGAACTATATCCCTTAATGAAGAGAATACCATCCATTGGAGTACAAATCTTAACAATGAAATATTTCCCTTAATAAACAAACTACCATCCATCATAACACAAATCTCAACACCGATCTATCTCCCTTAATGAAGAGACTACCATCAATTGGAGTACAAATCTTATCAACGAACTATCTCCCTTAATGAAGAGACTACCATCCATTGGAGTACAAATCTCGACAATGAACTATCTCCCTTAATGAAGTGACTACTATCCATTGGAGTACAAATCTCAACAAAGAAATATCTCCCTTAATAAAGAAACAACCATCCATCATAACACAAATCTCAACAACAAACTATCTCCATTAATGAAGAGACTACCATTCATCAGAGTATAAATCTCAATAAGGAGCTATCTCCGATAATGAAGCTACTACCATCCATCAGAGTACAAATCTCAACAACAAACTATCTCCTTTAAAGAAGAGACTACCCTCCATTGGAGTATAAATCTCAATAAAAAACTATATCCATTAAAGAAGAGACTAACATGCATCAGTGTACAAAATTCAACAACGAACTATCACCCTTTATGAAGAGACTACCATCCATCAGAGAATAAATTTCAAAATTGAACTATCTCTCTTAATGAAGAGACTACCATCCGTTGGAGTATAAATCTCACTGACGAATTATCTCCCTTAATGAAGAGACTACCATCGATTTGAGTACAAATCTCAACAACGAACTATATCCCTTAAAGAAGAGACTACCATCCATCAAAGTACAAATATCAATAACGAACCATCTCGCTTAACGAAGAGACTACTATCCATCACAGTACAAATTTAAACAACAAACAATTTCCCTTAATGAAGAGACAACCATCCATAGGAGTTTAAATCTCAACAACAAACTATATTCTTTAATGAAGAGAGTACCATCCATCGTACTACAAATCTCAACAATGAACTATCTTCATTAATAAAGATACTAGCATCCATTGGAGTACAAATATCAACAATGAACTATTTCCCTTATTGAAGAGACTACCATCCATTGGAGAACAAATATAAACAACAAACTATCTCCCTTAATGAAGAGACTACCATACATTGGAGTACTAATCTCACCAACAAATTATCGCCCTTAATGAAGAGACTACCGTACATTGGAGTACAAATCTCAATAACAAACTATCTCCCTTAATGAAGAAACTACCATCATCAGAACACAAATCTAAACAACGAACTATCATCCTTAATGAAGAGACTACCATCCATCGAAGTTTAAATTTTAACTACCAATTATCTCCCTTAATGAAGAGACTACTATCCATAGGAGTCAAATCCAAACAACGAACTATCTTCCCTAACGAAGAGACTACCATCCATCAGAGTAAAAATCTCAACAACAAACTATCTCCCTAAATAAAGAGGCTACTATTCATCAGAGTATGAATCTCAATAACAAACTATCTCTCTTAATGAGGATACTACCAACCATTAGAGTATAAATCTCAACAATGAACTATCTCCCTTAATGGAGAGACTACCGTCCATTGGAGTAAAAATTACAATAACGAATTGTCTCCCTTCATGAAGAGACTACCATCCATCAGAGAATAAATTTCAAAATTGAACTATCTCTCTTAATGAAGAGACTACCATCCATTGGAGTATAAATCTCACCGACGAATTATCTCCCTTAATGAAGAGACTACCATCGATTTGAGTACAAATCTCAACAACTAACTATATCCCTTAAAGAAGAGACTACCATCCATCAAAGTACAAATCTCAATAACGAACCATCTCCCTTAACGAAGAGACTACTATCCATCGCAGTACAAATTTAAACAACAAACAATTTCCCTTAATGAAGACACAACCATCCATAGGAGTATAAATCTCAACAACAAGCTATATTCTTTAATGAAGAGAGTACCATCCATCGTACTACAAATCTCAACAATGAACTATCTTCATTAATAAAGAGACTAGCATCCATTGGAGTACAAATATCAACAATGAACTATTTCCCTTATTGAAGAGACTACCATCCATTGGAGAACAAATATAAACAACAAACTATCTCCCTTAATGAAGAGACTACCATACATTGGAGTACTAATCTCACCAACAAATTATCGCCCTTAATGAAGAGACTACCGTACATTGGAGTACAAATCTCAATAACAAACTATCTCCCTTAATGAAGAAACTACCATCATCAGAACACAAATCTAAACAACGAACTATCTCCCTTAATAAAGAGACTACCATCCATCGAAGTTTAAATTTTAACTACCAACTATCTCCCTTAATGAAGAGACTACTATCCATAGGAGTCAAATCCAAACAACGAACCATCTTCCCTAACGAAGAGACTACCATCCATCAGAGTAAAAATCTCAACAACAAACTATCTCCCTTAATAAAGAGTCTACTATCCATCAAAGTATGAATCTCAATAACCAACTATCTCTCTTAATGAGGATACTACCAACCATTAGAGTATAAATTTCAACAACGAACTATCTCCCTTAAGGAAGAGACTACCGTCCATTGGAGTAAAAATTACAATAACGAACTGTCTCCCTTCATTAAGAGACTACCATCCATCAGAGAATAAATTTCAAAAATGCAGTATCTCTCTTAATGAAGAGACTACCATCCGTTGGAGTATAAATCTCACCGACGAATTATCTCCCTTAATGAAGAGACTACCATCGATTTGAGTACAAATCTCAACAACGAAATATATCCCTTAAAGAAGAGACTACCATCCATCGAAGTACAAATCTCAATAACGAACCATCTCCCTTAACGAAGGGACAACTATCCATCGCAGTACAAATTTAAACAACAAACAATTTCCCTTAATGAAGAGACAACCATCCATAAGAGTATAAATCTCAACAACAAACTATCTTCTTTAATGAAGAGACTTCCATCCATCGTACTACAAATCTCAACAATGAACTATCTTCATTAATAAAGAGACTAGCATCCAATGGAGTACAAATATCAACAACGAACTATTTCCCTTAAGGAAGAGACTACCATCCATTGGAGAACAAATATAAACAACAAACTATCTCCTTTAATGAAGAGACTACCATACATTGGAGTACTAATCTCACCAACAAATTATCTCCCTTAATGAAGAGACTATCATTCATTAGAGTACAAATTACAAAAACGAACTATCTCCTTTAATAAAGAATCTACTACCCATTGTAGTACAAATCTCATCAAAGAACTATTTCCCTTAATGAAAAGATACTAAAATCGATTGGAGTAAAAATCTCAACGACGAACTATCTCACTTAATGGAGAGACTACCATCCATTGGAGTACAAATCTCAACAACAAACTATCTTCCTTTAATGAAGAAACTATCATCCATCAAAACACAAATCTCAATAATGAACTATCTTCCTTAATGAAGAGACTACCGTCCATCAGAGTCCAAATTTCGACAATGAGCTAATTCCCTTAATGAAGCTACTACCATCCATCGGAGTACAAAGCTCAACAACGAACTATCTCCCTTAATGAATAAACTACCGTCCATTGGAATAGAATCTCAACATCAATATATATCCCTTAAAGAAGAGACTACTATCCATCATAGTACAAATCTCAACAACTAACTATCTTCCTTAATGAAGAGACTACCATCAATAGGAGTAAAAATTTCAACAATGAACTATCTTCCTTAATGAAGAGACTACCATCAATCGAAGTAGAAATCTCAACCACAAACTATCTCCCTTAATAAAGAGACTACCATCCATCGGATTACGAATCTCAACAACTAACTATCTCCCTTAATGAGGAGACTACCAACCATTGGAGTACAAATCTCAAAAACTAACTTTGTCCCTTAAAGAAGAGACTACCGTCCATTGGAGTAAAAATTACAACAACGAACTATCTCCCTTAATGAAGAGACTACCATCCATCAAAGAATAAATCTAAAAAATTAACTATCTCTCTTAATGAAGAGACTACTGTGGTACGGTGGGAGAACTGACTAGGGTTTTGCATTTGTTTTTGCAAATGTTTCGGTTGAGCAAGAGTCGCCACCGACTTTTTATTTTATCCTAAGGAAAGGTTTAAAAAGCACAACAAAAACCTTTGAGATTTTTCTTGGGTTCGGGGAGTAGATTATAGAAGGGGAAGGTATTAGCACCCCTTCTATCCATGGTTATCCATGGGCTCTTAGGTACTTGCTTATATCAACTTGCCTTATTTTTCAATTGTTTGAAATGGTGCTTTGTGTATGGTTTTGAAAATGTTTTGAAAAGATGCCTTGTGCTAGGCTAAACTTGTAACAATTCTTTACTCGAATGTTTTACAAAAGGTGTTTTATCTTTTAAAAAGATGTTTCAAGGGTTTGAAAAGTTGATTTTTTGAAAGTGCTTGTGAAGTGGGTTTTGAAATTAGGCAAGTGTTTTCTTGGCAAATTGACAAGTACTTAAGAGTTTATCTACCCTAAAGTTTTCTCAAAGATTTTTGTCATGTTTTAAACCTTTTGACAATTTTGTTCCACCATTGCATTTGGTGGACAATCTTGTCTTTAGGAGATGAGAGGGACAGGCGCGGGTCATTGTTTGGACCATAATTGCAATAGTGTTAAAGGTCTTTGGGCAATTTTCTTTAAGGGACTTGATCATTTGTTTTTGTTTGTTTTGAAAAGTTTTATCAAGGGACTATGATCATTCAATTTGTTTGTTTTGCCCAAAGAAGTTCAACATGCAATATGGTCCATTTTTGAAAGGCAACAAAGTGGAATACCCTAGGGGGTGCAAGTGTGAGATGTGTTGTTTATTTTCATGCTCATTTATCTTGTATTAGGTCAAACTATTTTTTATCGTTTTTCGCATGCAAACCCTAATTCTAACATGGCATAATTAGAAAGCGTATAAAGTGCGAAATTTAAATTCCTACGCTATTACAACATAATAATATAGGGAGGGGGGTACAAATTTACAAATGGGGGATATTTAGACAAGAATTTAAATCTAAATTATTACATCATTTTTGAATATTTGCAAGGTAAATAAATTGCATAATTAAATAGAAATTAAATAAATATGCAAAATGCAAAAGAAAGTTTTATATATGTATGAAAAAATGTGGTTTATGTAAAATAAAATAAGAAAATAAAAAGGTATTATTTTTTTGAGTATTTTCAACTTTTAGGGCAAAAACCCTAATTTTAATCAAGATGTATATTAATTACTTAATTCACATAATATTTATTAATTACATACAAAAATAAAATAAAATATGGTATATTTGTAAAAAGGCATTATTTAGTATTAAATATTTAAAAAATAAAATATGTACATTATTTGATGTTTTATTCTAAGTATATTAATATATATGTATTTACATTTCCATTATTTTAAATATGTATTATGGATAAATAATAATAATATTTAATATTTTTTAGAAAATAGTATTTTTTATATAAAATATTTTCAGAGGGTAACATAAAATAAAAATGAAAATGAAAATGTATTTACACTATCTTACCTATTTATTCTAAATAATAATATATATTTATTTATGTATAAATCAAAAGAAAATCAAATAAATACTAAATAAAATCAAAAAATGATGAGAAAAATATTTTCAAAATTTTAATATGCTGAGAAAAAATAAATGCATCAAATAAAAAAAGAAAATGTCAAAAATCATTAAAAATAAAGCAAATGGGCTTGGGGGGTATGAACATGGAAATAGGGTGTGAAAAGAAAATAGTTCCAGGCCCAGCCCAGACCACTTCTTCTTCAACCTCTGTACAACAAAATGCACGCCCTGTACTCCAGCTGCTATCTCCTGATTCCTGGCTTTTTAACAAAAACTCATAACATAAAAAATGCTCAACATGAAGAGACGATTCCAACCATGTATAGAACTTGACCTAACTCTCTAAGATGAGGGAGAATTTCTCCTCCCCCAATTTCTGACCTAATTTTTCTGCCATTTTCAAAGCTTAAATTCTCCCAACTCAGGCAAAAGAAATGAAATGTAAAGATATGTACATGTTCAGGGCTATGAGTAGAACCTTGCTTCTTCACAAACTTAAGACTAAAGATGCATAATAAGAGAGATACGAGTTCAAAATTTTACCTATTCAGTTGAACTTCTATCTGGAGAATGAGGAACTTTCAGTGCAAGGTGATGATTGGAAAAGCTTCCTTGAGGTCCAGGGATGCTATTCCAATGTTTACTTTGTCTTGAAAGCTTCTGAATCAAGCTATGGAACTTCAACTGCAAAAGGAAAAAATGAAAATGGTGGAAGCTGTTAGAGGGATTACAGGTCAGGTTTTAGGTCATGGTTAGCTTGCATACATGCTAGGGAATGTGTATGAATTGATTTTGGTAAGAATGCTCGAGGGAAATGGGAGTTGGCACTCAAACTGCAGAGGCAACTCTGTTTTTGCAGCTTGAGGATGATTCTGAGATGGAGGGTGTTTGAGAGGCAAATGGCTCGTGTCACAGCTTGGTTATGTTCTTTGGAAAGTGTTTGATCAGTTTTTTCTTGTGTGCTTGAGCTGAGATGGAAGTTGTTACAAGTTATGGGACTTTCTTCTTTCTTAAGCAACAAAATGCCACTTGATGTTTTAGGTCAGTAGGGGACCTCTAATCCTGAAGCAAAGCCTCTCTTGATCAGAGCAATTTGTCCATAATCTTGTGCCAAAAGGATTTAGCTTGTACTTGTTGGATTTCTAAATGGACATAAAGTGAACTTTTACCAAAATGGCTAATTTGCTTTATCTAGAAATGGATCAATCTTGTGTACAATGCTTGAACTCATGGGACAACACTTTGGCACAATGAAAAAGCATTAAATTATGGAGTGTAACTTGGTTTAAGGACCTGTAATCTAGCCTAAAGCATGCTGAGTTCAAATTTGCAAAGTTATGGACATGGAACTTGGTCATGAACAAAGTGGTTTTTTGCTATATTGTGAAATTCGATTCTCTCTAACCATGAGGTTGTTTGAGAAGTTCTGGGACATTTTGGAAAGCTTGGAATGTGTACTACAATCCATCTTTGAAATGTAAATTTAAATTCCAAGTGGAAGGGTATGAAAAATGGCCTTGAAGTGGGGTAGAAAACCTTGTCAAAATAGGTTAAAATTCTACTAAGTTAAAAATGGTTTAGTGCCCTTATTCAAAAAATTGTAACTTGAGATACAAGCTTCAAATGAGAAAACTTTGTGAATCAAAGTTGTAGATTATGCAACAAGCTACAACTTTCATGTTTTGACTTTTGTTTGAATCCAAATGGATCTTGGTGAAAAGGTGGGGCAAAGTTGGGAAAAAATTAGGGTTTTTCATAACTTAGAAAAATTCTAAGTTATGAAAAATTCCATTTTCTAACCCTAATTTGCAATTTGTGATTTCTTGGTGAACAAGTTTCATGATTTGGCATATTTTGATGAAAAATGAATCTTGACCTTTGATTTTGACCAAAAAGTCAAAGTTTGACTTTTCAGTATACCGTCAAAACTGATCAATTGACTGGGAAATTCAACTGTCAATCTTGTGTACTTGGGATCTTTTGAACTTGTTGAGCATGTCAAGATAATTCCATGGGGTCCTTGAGTCCATATGTGAGCTTGGTTTGCCATTGGCTAGGTCAAACAGTCAAAAATTGCCTCTGTACAGTCAAAACCCTAAAAATGACCATTTTGCCCTTTTAGTGATCTGATCAAATTTCTTGTGGAATTGTGATCCAAACTTGGTCAAATGGTTCATATGAGTTCATAATGTTGATGTGGATCAAATTTCATGAGATTTGATTGTCAATTGGCCACAGTTGACTTTTTCCCCAATACAGTTGATTTCTAGGTCAACTGTCCAATTGACTGGGTAAAATTTGGAATCAGGACTTGAAACTTGGTATGGGTAAACTTAGGAGGTCATTATGAAGCAAGAAAGTCATCTTGGGCACTTTAGGTCAAAACATTTTTGTGCAAACACAAACCCTAATTTGGGGTTAGCAGTGCAAGGAGGAGTCTTGAGCAGATGAAACCCTAACTGGATCTTGAGCTTCAAGAGCTTTGTGAGGAGAAATCAATGAGAAATGGGAGGGCAAATTTTGGGGTACAACAGTTGCCCCTGTTCAATCTTCTTGAACCCGAAGAGTTAGATTGGCAAGCTTGCCTTTCGTGACTCGAGGGTAAAAGGAGATTGGACACTAGAGTGCCCGGAAATTTGCACTCATCAAAGCATTGGATGCGGGAATGGGCTTAAAGATGCCATTTGGAGATGGGCTTAATGATGCCATCGGAGTAGTGACAAAAACTTGTCGGGGATGGGCTTAAAGATGCCATCTGGAAGGGAATATCAGGAAAGTGTCCAAGCTTTGGACTATTTTTGAATTGGGGGTCTGAACAAGCAATAGGTTGACATCCGTTGTTGGGAGGAACCTGTAAGTTGTTTTCAGGAAGTTGCATCTGAACAAGTTGATAGATTAACATCCGTTACTTGGGAAGAATCCATGAATTGTTTTCAGAAGTCTTGAGAAGAATCTGAACAAGTGATAGGTTAACATCCGTTTACTTGGAGAACCCGTGAACTATTTTCAGAAATCTTGAAGTTGAATAAGCAATAGAGCAGCATCCGTTGTTGGGAAGCTTCCGTAAACTGTCTTCAAAAAGTTGCATCTGAACAAGTTGATAGATTAACATCCGTTACTTGGGAAGAATCCATGAACTGTTTTCAGAAGTCTTGAGAAGAATCTGAACAAGTGATAGGTTAACATCCGTTTACTTGGAGAACCCGTGAACTATTTTCAGAAATCTTGAAGTTGAATAAGCAATAGAGCAGCATCCGTTGTTGGGAAGCTTCCGTAAACTAAATTCAAAGGTGCATCTGAACAAGCTGATAGATTAACATCCGTTGTTGGGAAGAATCCATGAACTGTTTTCAGAAGTCTTGAGAAGACTCTGACCAAGTGATAGGTTAACATCCGTTTACTTGGAGAACCCGTGAACTGTTTTCAGAAATCTTGAGATTTGAATGATTTTAGTCTGTCGACTGATCTTACCTGAAAAGGCAAAGAGTTAGTTGTATGCAATGTTATGATGCATGTATATTATGTGCTATGAATGTAAATGGATGCGCATGTAAGCTGGAGAGCTGTCTTGCATAGGATAAATGAATCCGGGATAGCGGAAGATAAAAGAATCTTGATTGCTGCCGGGGAAAATAAATCCTGGGTCGTTGCTGGGGAACCTGGAGCTTGGGTTGTATACCAATCTTCTGGGGAATTCCTGAAGTCTTCTACTGGGGAGTACTAAACTAGTAGACTTAATGCTGGGGAGGCCAGATTGAGAATCTTCAGCTTGGAGAGAAGTATCTCTAGAGATTTCACTGGGGAACTCAGGATTTTTCTTCCTAAAAACTCTGTGGGGAGAAGGTTTACAAGTCTGACTCCACTGGGGCTTGTCCTTTTGAAGCTTTTGATCTGCTGGGGATTTTGCAAAGATAAACTCCTCCGGGGATTGTATTTCGACGAACTATAATGGGGAATTTTGAGGAACTCCGCCGGGGATGGGAAGAACTTCGGCGAGCACGATCTTCCGTGGTTGTTAGCTGAGGATAACCCAGTTATAAGCCTCTGTGAGGAATAACTTTGAATAAAAACTCGGGAGGGACGTCCGTACTCTGCGGGGAGATATCCTTCGGAACCTTACTGGGGATAAGCTTTGAGAATCTGCTGGAGATAAACCTCAGGGTTTGCTAGGGATTATGGATTCCAAATCTCTTGGGGGTTTCCTTCGAAAGGATGTCAAGATATCCATCTGTACTTTCATCCTATCAGTAACCCTTTTCTTAGGTTCAATTAGGAAGTGATCATGTTTCAAATGCATATGCCTATTTAACAAAACATTGGACGTTTCTCAAAATAAAACAAATAGTGCAAGAGAAAAAGAAAAAGGGAAATGACACAAATTTTGGGAAGAGTATTTGTATTGATTTTCTTTGGGTATATTTGTACAAAGGAGACAATCATCCTAGTAAGAGGATCTTGTCGTAAATATTTGAACAATTTATACAAAATAAAGATGGCTATGTGAAATAATTCCATGGGATTCCATTCTGCTGTAGCTTTCGCAACTCTGAACATCTGTCCATTCAATGCTTCGTTTGACGATGGCTGGATTGATCAGAAACCTGGAACCGGTTGATGAAGAGACCGTCTTTGAAGTGATCCGACGAGACATAGTCATACGCTCTAATTCCCTAACTTTTGCCTGAATCGCCCTTTCGGGTTTTCGATCCACCGGGAAACCCCTTTTTGCCCAAGCCGCCCTTTCGGGTTTTCAACTTGCCGGGTGTACAGATTTTTTGTTTTTATCCCTAATTTTTGCCTGAACCGCCCTTTCGGGTTTTCGGTTCACCGGGATGCCCATTTTTGCCCAAGCCGCCCTTTCGGGTTTTCGACTTGTCGGGTTATTTTATGCGTAGTATCTTTTGACTATGTCTGCGTTTGCAGGGTGCGGCAAATCGTCACCGTCCATGGTGGTCAGGATCATTGCACCACCAGAAAATATGCTCTTGATCACAAATGGTCCTTCATATGTAGGAGTCCATTTGCCCCTGGGATCACTTTGTGGCAAGATAATCCGCTTGACTATTAGATCTCCGACTTGATACACTTGACGTCTGACTTTCTTATTGAAGGCCTTGATCATCCGTTTTTGATACGTCTGACCATGGCATATAGCCGCAAGTCGCTTTTCGTCGATCAGATTGAGTTGATCAAGTCGGGTCTGCATCCAATCATCTTCATTCAAACCTGCATCCTTCATAATCCTTAGAGTCGGGATCTGAACTTCCATAAGAAAAACAGCTTCCATGCCATAAACCAAAGAAAATGGGGTTGCCCCAGTTGAAGTACGTATCGTCGTACGGTATCCATGCAGCACAAACGGTAACATCTCATGCCAGTCTTTGTAAGTGACTGTCATTTTCTGAATAATCTTCTTAATATTTTTGTTTGCAGCTTCAACAACACCGTTCATCTTCGGCCGATAGGGAGATGAATTGTGATGATAAATCTTGAACTGTTCGCATAATGCAGTGATCATTGTATTATTCAGATTTGTACCGTTGTCTGTGATAATCCTGTCTGGAACACCGTACCGACATATGAGATTTTGCTTGATAAAGCGGGCAACCACATTTTTGGTGACAGAGGCGAAGGAAGCTGCTTCGACCCATTTAGTGAAGTAGTCAATGGCAACTAGGATGAAGCGATGTCTGTTGGAAGCCGTGGGCTTGATCTCTCCAATCATGTCAATGCCCCACATTGCAAAGGGCCATGGAGCAGTCAGGACGTTGAGGAGAACCAGAGGGATATGAACCTTGTCAGCATAGACTTGACACTTGTGACAAGTACGGGAATGTTGATGGCAATCAGTCTCCATGGTAGACCAGTAATAGCATGCCCTTAGGATCTTCTTAGCCATTGTATGCCCGCTCAAGTGAGTGCCAAATGGGCCGCTGTGTATATCAGTCATGATCAACTCTGCTTCAGCCTTATCCACACATCGGAGTAATACACAATCATGGCTTCGTTTGTAAAGGATGTCGTTGCTCAGGAAGAACTTAGCAGCGAATTTCCTTAAGAACTTCTTGTCATTCACGGAAGCTCCTTCAGGATAATCTTGGGTCTCGAGATACCTTTTGATTTCATGGAACCAAGGTTGTTCCACTACTTCTTCGGTATTAATCTCGTGACAATGCGCGGGTTCATCCATTCGCTCGATGGTGATTTGGGGAGCCTCGTTATCCCAGTTGAGTTTAAACATGGAGGACATTGTTGCTAGAGCGTCTGCTAGCTGATTCTCTTCTCGCGGAAAGTGCTCGAAGGTAATTTGCTCGAAGTGAGGCAACAATGTCAGAACATGTTCTTTGTATGGGATAAGATTAGGATGCTTGGTATCCCAATCTCCTTTGATCTGGCTGATGACCAAAGCCGAGTCCCCGAATACGATCAAAGATTTGATCCCCAAGTCTATAGCAGCCTTGAGACCAAAGATGCAGGCTTCATACTCAGCCATATTGTTTGTGCAGCTGAAGCAAAGTCGGGCCGTGAAAGGAGTGTGGCATCCTTCTGGAGAAATGAGTACTGCGCCAATGCCATTTCCAAGTGCATTTGAAGCACCATCAAAGTACAGGGTCCATCGGGATCCCTTTTCGGGTCCGTCATACGGTCCGTCACCTTTAATGTTGTCCAAATTCATGATGTCCTCGTCCGGGAAGTCAAATCTCATGGGTTGATAGTCTTCAATAGCCTGATGAGCCAGATGGTCAGCTAGTACACTCCCTTTTATAGCTTTTTGGGTGGTGTACTGGATGTCATACTCAGTTAAGATCATTTGCCATCTAGCTATCCTTCCAGATAAAGCGGGCTTCTCGAAGATATACTTGATAGGGTCCATCTTAGAAATTAACAGGGTAGTATGGGTCAACATATACTGTCTTAGTCGGCGAGCAGCCCATACCAAAGCGCATCAAGTTTTCTCGAGCAGTGAGTAGCGAGTCTCACAGTCGGTAAACTTTTTGCTAAGGTAATAAATAGCGTGCTCTTTTCGACCAGACTCGTCATGCTGGCCCAAAACACACCCCATTGAGTTATCCAAGACGGTCAAATACATGATCAATGGTCTTCCTTCGACGGGTGGCATCAGAATAGGAGGTTCTAGCAAATACTCCTTGATTCTATCAAAAGCAGCTTGGCAGTCGTCGTTCCATTCAACTACCTGATCTTTCTTCAAGAGTTTGAAAATTTGCTCACAGGTAGAAGTCAGATGTGAGATGAATCTGGCAATATAGTTTATGCGCCCCAAGAAACCTCTAACTTCCTTTTCAGTACGGGGAGCAGGCATCTCTTGTATTGCTTTTACTTTTGCCGGATCGACTTCAATGCCTTTGTTGCTTACAATGAATCCCAGGAGTTTACCAGACCTAACTCCAAAAGTGCATTTGCTTGGATTCAGCCTTAACTTGTATTCTTTCAATCTGGCAAACAGCTTTTCCAGATGTTCAAGGTGCTCTTCCTCTGTTTGTGATCGAGCTATCATATCGTCTACGTAAACTTCAATCTCATGATGTATCATGTCATGAAATAAAGCTACCATGGCGCGTTGATAAGTTGCCCCTGCGTTCTTCAGCCCGAACGGCATCACTTTATAACAGAAAGTGCCCCATTGTGTGACAAAAGTTGTTTTCTCCATATCCTCGGGAGCCATCTTGATTTGATTGTAGCCCGAGAATCCGTCCATGAAGGAAAACACTTTATGCTGAGCTGTATTGTCGATCAAGATGTCAATATGAGGTAGCGGGAAATCATCTTTAGGGCTGGCCCTATTCAAATCCCGGTAGTCCACACACATTCTGACTTTGCCATCCTTCTTAGGCACTGGCACAATGTTAGCGACCCATTGGGGATAGGACGTAACAGCCAGAAATCCAGCATTGAACTGCTTCATTACTTCTGCTTTGATCTTTTCGGACATGTCATGCCTCATACGGCGAACTTTTTGTTTGATAGGTGGACAATCCTCTCTTGTAGGGAGACGGTGAACCACGATGTCGGTGTCTAGACCCGGCATGTCTTCATAGGACCAAGGGAAGATTTCAACATACTCATTCAGTAACTGTACCAAGCGTTCCTTGACTTCTGGTTCCAGGTTGGCACCCACTTGCACCTCTTTCCGATTCTCCTCGGTTCCCAAGTTGACAACTTCCAATGGCTCTTCATGCGGTAAAATGGCCCTTTCCTCTTGTTGCAGGAGTCTGGCTAGTTCCCCGGGTACTTCACAACCTTCGTCATCTTCATACTCGGCTAGATTGACCAGGTCTTCAGAGTTATTGAAAGATACAGCAGAATAGTCGCCCATGGAATCCGGAGTGGATGGGTACCTGCATTGGTGAGTGTGGGTGTGTGTAAGGGATAGCCATCCTTAAACAAAAATGCAAAAAGGAAAGAAAATGAACATAAGCAGTTTATCAACTGAAAAACGTCCAATGAATCATTAAACATGGCATATGAATATGAAAAATAGTCAAAACCCTTACAAGTGGACCTACATGCCCCGGGTAAGACAGGAGGTGAAAAGATAGTGTACGGATTGTTTGAAAGTAAAATATTACAGACCAAATAGGAAATGTTTAATAGATAAATTACTGATGAATAAAAGTGATGGGGACAAAGTCTTTAGCCTCCCAGTTGCTTAACCCTCCTCTGACAGTTGGATAAATCCACTCTTCAATGTTGCTTTCCTTGTCTTCATCTTCTAGGGCGTTGATTCGGTAAGGAGAAATTTTGACCGGCGCTCTTTCAATCTTTGATTGGCGCATGGCCTTCTGGCCAGCGGCGGTGAAACCTAATCCAAACTTATCAGCTTTATGCGGAAAATCGGGTAACTGCCCCCATGCTGAATTCTTCCCTTCTTTAACTGCAGCCCTTGCATCCTCCAGAGATGCCATCCTGGCCATCTGTCTTGGTGTCTCAGCTGCCAACTTCGCCACTGCTATCTCAGGAAGCACTTCTTCGAAATGTTGAAACGGTGTCTCGATGAACTCTCCTTCAACCTCCACATACCGGAAAGAATTTAAGTGGCTAATCATGTACTCTTCTTCGCCGTGAACAGTAATGATCTTTCCCTTTACAGGATACTTCAGCATCTGATGCAAGGAGGAGGTGACTGCCCCAGCATGGTGTATCCAAGGTCTACCCAGCAGGCAGGAGTATGATGGATGGATGTCCATTACATATAAAGTGGATTTAAACACCTCAGTACCTATCTTGACAGGAATTTCAACTTCTCCATGCACCATTCTTTTCGACCCATCGAAAGCTCTGACGACAATATCACTCGGCTTCAATTCCAACCCTTTGCAATCTAGCCGGTCCAAGGCCTTCTTAGGCAAAACATTCAGCGATGAACCGGTATCAACCAAAACATGTGCAAGGGTGGTTCCGCAACACTCGATTGAAATATGCAACGCATCATTGTGATTTCGGCCTTTAGGGGTCAGGTCGGCATCAGAAAAACTTAATCCATTGTCTGCAGTCAGACTAGCCACGCAATGTTGAAATTGATCTGCAGAGGTTTCCTGGGGCACATGAGCTGCCTTTAGAAACTTAATCAAAGCTTGAGCGTGCGCTTCTAAGCAAAGCAATAGTGCCAGCATGGAGATCTTGGAGGGGGTTTGCCCCAACTGTTCCACCACATTATAATCACTTCTCTTGATTATCCTCAAAATCTCGTCCATTTCTTTCTTGGAGGCTTCCGGAATCACCAAAGGTTGAGCCCTCGTCCTGACGGGCCCATCTTGTATTCCTTTTCCTTTATCGGCAATGGTAGGAGAGACAGCACTAGGAACGAAAATTTCTTCAATCAAAGGAGTTCTAGCGGAGAGTTTTACTGGTGCAGGGCGGACTTCTTTAGCTGATGAGGGTCCAAAGACTGCTCTTGGAGGGGCAATCTCTGGAGAAAATATTCTCCCGCTCCTGGTGATTTTGCTGGTGCCCGCAATGTTACTAATGCTGGCTTCTTCATCATCTGAATTTTCTTCGATTATTTCAACTTGCTTGATACCATGGTAGTAGATGTCACCACCATAGTTCCAAGGTATCGACTTCTCAGAAACATAGGGAACAGGCCCCGGCATTGTTATCTTCAAAGGTATAGACTTTGCAGCTGGTGTAATCTTAACTGGCTTTTTGACGGCCTCGGAAAGATTGGCGTGAATGGTTATGATTGAGACATTTTCAACATGAACTGGAACAGCAGGAACTTTTTCGAACAAAATTTGTCGGCTATCCATGAGGCCTTGGATGCCTTTCTTTAATAGCGGACAATCAAACGGCAGAGAGTGGCAACAGTAGCAGTCTTCTTTACATCCCGGGAAGATCTCGGCCCTTAACAAATTCAACTTAATGGTTAACAGTGGAGTAGTCAGATCACTAACGTCAGCAACATACAGATCCTCTTCAATGGCATTGACATTCCGACCGTGCTTCGGCATAGGTGCAGATATCACATTGGGTTTTTCTGGAGCGTCAAACTCTACCTCCTTAGCCTCTATCAGGTCCTGGATCTTATGCTTGAGTGCCCAACAATCATTGGTGTCGTGTCCCACACTGTCTGAATGATAGGCGCACTTAGCATTGGCATGATAATGTGGAGAGGATGTATTTACATTCTTTGGCGCCTCCTTGATGGTGGCAAGATTCAACTTCAATAGATGGGGAAGCACCTGCGCTGGAGTCATATTAATACGGGTGAACTGCCGTTGTGGCCTTTCCACCCGTTGCTGATTTGGTCTGAATTGGTTGTAGCGAGGCTGCTCACTCGGAGTGTTTTGAATCATTACGGCCCCCACAGTTGGCCGACGTTCCACCTTCCCTGCTCTTCTTTGAGAATATACCATAGCTGTCTCCTTCTTAAACGGCTTTTTCTCAACACTTGCAACGACACCCTTCTGAATCTTTCCTGACTTGATGCCATCTTCTATTCTTTCGCCTATTAAGATCAAATCGGTAAACCCCGCGGAAGAGTTACCAATTAGATGATTGAAAAATGGCCCAGATAGGGTCCCAAGAAACATATCAACGAGCTCACGATCGGTTAAAGGAGGCTGCACCCTGCCAGCCAGATCCCTCCATTTTTGTGCATATTCCTTGAATCCCTCACTTGTTCCTAGTGACATACCCTGAAGTTGGGTACGAGTAGGAGCAAGATCAGAATTATACTGGTATTGTTTATAGAAAGCGGTGGCCAAATCTTCCCAATTTCTGACACTGGTTCCTTCTAACTGATAAAACCATTCCAACTGAGCTCCCGACAGGCTGTCTTGAAAGAAATGAATCCAGAGATTTTTATCTGCCGTATAGGGCTGAATCTTTCTCACATAGGACCTGAGATGCATTTTGGGACAGGATAGCCCGTCGTACCTCACAAACACTGGCACCTTGAATTTTGGGGGAATCACAATTCCGGCAACCAATCCCATGTCTTCAAAATCCAGACCCGGTACCCTTTGCAATTCCATGGCAGCCAATCTGTCTTCTAAACCCTTGTACTTATCATCAGCTGGAGGATACTGCTGGTCAGAATAATCTTCATCCTCTTCAACCTCTTCCTCCTCTGCATCAGACTCGTAAGGCACCGCAACTCGATCTCTTTTACTAGTCCCTTCATTAGAAGTAGGAGGAAATTCAAGCACCCTCCGAGCTTCTCTGTCAAATCTTCTCCCCAAAGTAGCCACTCCGACCCTCTTTTTCTTCTTCACTGGGTCCTTGTTCTCCAGATGAGCCTTGATATCCTCTTGAATCTTTACCAAGGTCATCAAGAGTTGCTGGAACTGTGCATTCTAGGCTTGTAGGTCTTTGACTGTTTGCTCGAGATCCATCCTACTGAAATAAACAGTAGATAGATAAGGAAACCTGGAGTGAGACCTGCTTATGCACATGATGAATGGTATGCTGATGTATGCAATGCATTCAAGGATTTAGGATATTCAAAATTGTTTCAGACAAAGAAGAACGCACGTCATATTAATAAGAAGAAATCTGTTAGTACATAAATGCCCCATGAGCCAAATATTACAACATAAACTTCTCAAGGCAGAAAGACATTGCGCATCCTCTTTGGCGCGATGTAGGTGTTGAGGGCCTCTTGCTCGTGGAGTTGGCGGGTAAGCTCTAGAACCTTCTTTTCACTGGCGTAGTAGCTAGCTTCAAAAGTGTTCCGTTCCTCCTTGAGCTGAATCCAACTTTTCTGCATTTCCTCCCACGATGTAGGCATGTCTGGATGCAGGATGGTGTAGGGAACCTCTCCTTCATTAACAGGCTCTTTAATCACTGGGAGTACATGAGGATAAGGCATCATTAGACTTTGGGCTCGGGCTCGTACCCACTTGAGATAGGGCTCAAGAGGGATGGAGTTCTTGTGTCCCAGAGTCTTGCTATCAACCTTATTGAGTCTTCCCCAAGCTCTGATGAATCTCTGGCGAAGTCCTTGCGCATCGTTGTCAAAGTCAAAAACTAGGCTAGGAATCAACATGTCATGAGGGCCATCCCTCCGTGCATATCCAAATTGCCTCAAAGCTAGGCAAGGGTTGTAGGTGATACCTCCCCTGATTCCAAGTAAAGGAACATTAAGAAACTCCCCGCAACGATCGACGATGATGACATTTTCTCTGGACCGAGAACACCAATGCACATCAGAATGAGTAAGAGTCATCAATCGTTGGGGCCACCTTGTACTTTGGTCATTCTTCAAGACAGATTGTGGAAGGTGCGAAATAAACCACCTTGCGAGGATAGGAGTACAACACATGAGAACACCCCTCTTTCTCATTGTTCGTGTGTAAAATGAGTGAAGGATGTCCCCAAGCAATGTTGGTATTGGATTTCTGGACAAGAAGATTTTGACAGCGTTGACATCTACCAATTGGTCAGGATTTGGGAACAAGACCAACCCATAGATAAGGAGTGCCACAATCTCTTCAAAAGCTGGTAGGTCCAATGAGTTCCAACATTCTTGTGCCTTCTCAAACAAGAATTTTGCTAAGAATACTTTGACGCCGCTTCTGGTTTCCCAATGCCCCTTGATTTCAGATGGTTGTAAATGTAGTGCTCGAGCAACATCTTCAGGCTTCGGTTCCTTCTCCGTACCGTTGAAGGGTAGTTGATTAAGGATAGGGATTCTTAGGAGTTGAGAAAACTCCTCCAAAGTGGGAACCAGCTGATAATCAGGGAAAGTGAAGCAATGGTGAAGGGGGTCAAAGAACTGGAATAGCACTTTCATCATGTCTTCTTCATTGTTGGTGTTGACTAGGCTGAGCAGTCTACCATGTCTTTCACTGAAGGATGAATTTTCTGGAATTCTTGAGGTGAGCTCCTTGAGTTGAGGGGAGATTCTCACAAGGTTGACTTGAATGGTATTTCTGCGAGGCATTTCCATGACCTACAAAACAAGAACAATGATGAAGATCCAAACCCTTGAAATGGTTAGTAAATGCATATGATGCTTTATGATGTTTATGATGTATGCACAAGACATATGTACAAGCAAATCACACCAAACCCTAGTTTCAGGTTTGCATGGGGTTTCATAGGTAAGTACCCTCTTGAGTGTAGTTGGCTTAGAAACCTGTCCTATAAATAGTTAACCGGGTTCTAAGGAACTCAATATCACTAGATTGTTTTCATTGTTCATTGTTTTGGTTTAGCCACTTAACTAGCGACCAAAATATTCCAAGAAAACAACCCTCAATGAGTGTAGTATCGAGTATCTACCAACTTCGGACTGCACCAAAGCCGGTCATCTCACTACCCCTAATAAAAGGCCAAGATGGTCAAGTAAGGTTCTAGGTCATTAGTGCTTAGTGACATCACTCAGTGGCCCCGTACTCTCCTTGATTGAACTCAAGGGTTACCGGTACTCACAAATATGTCGCACTAATATAGCTATTGCTTAGACCGTGTCGGTATACCCCGCACAGTTTCCACAACATATTGCTATCTATGAATGTTTCCCAAAATACGGGTGGAGGATTGTAAACCCAAACAATAGAGCCAAAGTATAAAGCAAGCAAATCAAACAATTAGTCATGCAAGAGGGTGATATAAGCCCTAAGGTTACTCCACTTTTAAATTTTTCCCCAGCAGAGTCGCCAGTTCTGTGGTACGGTGGGAGAACTGACTAGGGTTTTGCGTTTGTTTTCGCAAATGTTTCGGTTGAGCAAGAGTCGCCACCGACTTTTTATTTTATCCTAAGGAAAGGTTTAAAAAGCACAGCAAAAACCTTTGAGATTTTTCTTGGGTTCGGGGAGTAGATTATAGAAGGGGAAGGTATTAGCACCCCTTCTATCCATGGTTATCCATGGGCTCTTAGGTACTTGCTTAGATCAACTTGCCTTATTTTTCAATTGTTTGAAATGGTGCTTTGTGTATGGTTTTGAAAATGTTTTGAAAAGATGCCTTGTGCTAGGCTAACCTTGTAACAATTCTTTACTCGAATGTTTTACAAAAGGTGTTTTATCTTTTAAAAAGATGTTTCAAGGGTTTGAAAAGTTGATTTTTTGAAAGTGCTTGTGAAGTGGGTTTTGAAATTAGGCAAGTGTTTTCTTGGCAAATTGACAAGTACTTAAGAGTTTATCTACCCTAAAGTTTTCTCAAAGATTTTTGTCATGTTTTAAACCTTTTGACAATTTTGTTCCACCATTGCATTTGGTGGACAATCTTGTCTTTAGGAGATGAGAGGGACAGGCGCGGGTCATCGTTTGGACCATAATTGCAATAGTGTTAAAGGTCTTTGGGCAATTTTCTTTAAGGGACTTGATCATTTGTTTTTGTTTGTTTTGAAAAGTTTTATCAAGGGACTATGATCATTCAATTTGTTTGTTTTGCCCAAAGAAGTTCAACATGCAATATGGTCCATTTTTGAAAGGCAACAAAGTGGAATACCCTAGGGGGTGCAAGTGTGAGATGTGTTTTTTATTTTCATGCTCATTTATCTTGTATTAGGTCAAACTATTTTTTATCGTTTTTCGCATGCAAACCCTAATTCTAACATGGCATAATTAGAAAGCGTATAAAGTGCGAAATTTAAATTCCTACGCTATTACAACATAATAATATAGGGAGGGGGGTACAAATTTACAAATGGGGGATATTTAGACAAGAATTTAAATCTAAATTATTACATCATTTTTGAATATTTGCAAGGTAAATAAATTGCATAATTAAATAGAAATTAAATAAATATGCAAAATGCAAAAGAAAGTTTTATATATGTATGAAAAAATGTGGTTTATGTAAAATAAAATAAGAAAATAAAAAGGTATTATTTTTTTGAGTATTTTCAACTTTTAGGGCAAAAACCCTAATTTTAATCAAGATGTATATTAATTACTTAATTCACATAATATTTATTAATTACATACAAAAATAAAATAAAATATGGTATATTTGTAAAAAGGCATTATTTAGTATTAAATATTTAAAAAATAAAATATGTACATTATTTGATGTTTTATTCTAAGTATATTAATATATATGTATTTACATTTCCATTATTTTAAATATGTATTATGGATAAATAATAATAATATTTAATATTTTTTAGAAAATAGTATTTTTTATATAAAATATTTTCAGAGGGTAACATAAAATAAAAATGAAAATGAAAATGTATTTACACTATCTTACCTATTTATTCTAAATAATAATATATATTTATTTATGTATAAATCAAAAGAAAATCAAATAAATACTAAATAAAATCAAAAAATGATGAGAAAAATATTTTCAAAATTTTAATATGCTGAGAAAAAATAAATGCATCAAATAAAAAAAGAAAATGTCAAAAATCATTAAAAATAAAGCAAATGGGCTTGGGGGGTATGAACATGGAAATAGGGTGTGAAAAGAAAATAGTTCCAGGCCCAGCCCAGACCACTTCTTCTTCAACCTCTGTACAACAAAATGCACGCCCTGTACTCCAGCTGCTATCTCCTGATTCCTGGCTTTTTAACAAAAACTCATAACATAAAAAATGCTCAGCATGAAGAGACGATTCCAACCATGTATAGAACTTGACCTAACTCTCTAAGATGAGGGAGAATTTCTCCTCCCCCAATTTCTGACCTAATTTTTCTGCCATTTTCAAAGCTTAAATTCTCCCAACTCAGGCAAAAGAAATGAAATGTAAAGATATGTACATGTTCAGGGCTATGAGTAGAACCTTGCTTCTTCACAAACTTAAGACTAAAGATGCATAATAAGAGAGATACGAGTTCAAAATTTTACCTATTCAGTTGAACTTCTATCTGGAGAATGAGGAACTTTCAGTGCAAGGTGATGATTGGAAAAGCTTCCTTGAGGTCCAGGGATGCTATTCCAATTTTTACTTTGTCTTGAAAGCTTCTGAATCAAGCTATGGAACTTCAACTGCAAAAGGAAAAAATGAAAATGGTGGAAGCTGTTAGAGGGATTACAGTTCAGGTTTTAGGTCATGGTTAGCTTGCATACATGCTAGGGAATGTGTATGAATTGATTTTGGTAAGAATGCTCGAGGGAAATGGGAGTTGGCACTCAAACTGCAGAGGCAACTCTGTTTTTGCAGCTTGAGGATGATTCTGAGATGGAGGGTGTTTGAGAGGCAAATGGCTCGTGTCACAGCTTGGTTATGTTCTTTGGAAAGTGTTTGATCAGTTTTTTCTTGTGTGCTTGAGCTGAGATGGAAGTTGTTACAAGTTATGGGACTTTCTTCTTTCTTAAGCAACAAAATGCCACTTGATGTTTTAGGTCAGTAGGGGACCTCTAATCCTACAGAAAAGCCTCTCTTGATCAGAGAAATTTGTCCATAATCTTGTGCCAAAAGGATTTAGCTTGTACTTGTTGGATTTCTAAATTGACATAAAGTGAACTTTTACCAAAATGGCTAATTTGCTTTATCTAGAAATGGATCAATCTTGTGTACAATGCTTGAACTCATTGGACAACACTTTGGCACAATGAACAAGCATTAAATTATGGAGTGTAACTTGGTTTAAGGACCTGTAATATAGCCTAAAGCATGCTGAGTTCAAATTTGCAAAGTTATGGACATGGAACTTGGTCATGAACAAAGTGGTTTTTTGCTATATTGTGAAATTCGATTCTCTCTAACCATGAGGTTGTTTGAGAAGTTCTTGGACATTTTGGAAAGCTTGGAATGTGTACTACAATCCATCTTTGAAATGCAAATTGAAATTCCAAGTGGAAGGGTATGAAAAATGGCCTTGAAGTGGGGTAGAAAACCTTGTCAAAATAGGTTAAAATTCTACTAAGTTAAAAATGGTTTAGTGCCCTTATTCAAAAAATTGTAACTTGAGATACAAGCTTCAAATGAGAAAACTTTGTGAATCAAAGTTGTAGATTATGCAACAAGCTACAACTTTCATGTTTTGACTTTTGTTTGAATCCAAATTGATCTTGGTGAAAAGGTGGGGCAAAGTTGGGAAAAAATTAGGGTTTTTCATAACTTAGAAAAATTCGAAGTTATGAAAAATTCCATTTTCTAACCCTAATTTGCAATTTGTGATTTCTTGGTGAACAAGTTTCATGATTTGGCATATTTTGATGAAAAATGAATCTTGACCTTTGATTTTGACCAAAAAGTCAAAGTTTGACTTTTCAGTATACCGTCAAAACTGATCAATTGACTGGGAAATTCAACTGTCAATCTTGTGTACTTGGGATCTTTTGAACTTGTTGAGCATGTCAAGATAATTCCATGGGGTCCTTGAGTCCATATGTGAGCTTGGTTTGCCATTGGCTAGGTCAAACAGTCAAAAATTGCCTCTGTACAGTCAAAACCCTAAAAATGACCATTTTGCCCTTTTAGTGATCTGATCAAATTTCTTGTGGAATTGTGATCCAAACTTGGTCAAATGGTTCATATGAGTTCATAATGTTGATGTGGATCAAATTTCATGAGATTTGACTGTCAATTGGCCACAATTGACTTTTTCCCCAATACAGTTGATTTCTAGGTCAACTGTCCAATTGACTGGGTAAAATTTGGAATCAGGACTTGAAACTTGGTATGGGTAAACTTAGGAGGTCAATATGAAGCAAGAAAGTCATCTTGGGCACTTTAGGTAAAAACATCTTTGTGCAAACACAAACCCTAATTTGGGGTTAGCAGTGCAAGGAGGAGTCTTGAGCAGATGAAACCCTAACTGGATCTTGAGCTTCAAGAGCTTTGTGAGGAGAAATCAATGAGAAATGGGAGGGAAAATTTTGGGGTACAACAACTACCATCTGTTAGATTACAAATCTCCCCAACGAATTATCTCCCTTAATGAAGAGACTACAATCGATTGGAGTACAAATCTCAACAACGAACTATATCCCTTAAAGAATAGACTACCATCCATCAAAGTACAAATCTCAATAACGAACCATCTCCCTTAACGAAGAGACAAGTATCCATTGCAGTACAAAGTTCAACAACAAACTATCTCCCTTAATGAAGAGATAACCATCCATAAGTGTATAAATCTCAACAACAAACTATATCCATTAATGAAGAGACTACCATCCATCGTAGTACAAATCTCAACAACAAACTATGTTCATTAATAAAGAGACTAGCATACATCGGAGTACTAATCTGAACATCAAACAATCTCCCTTAATGAATAATCTATCATCCATTGGAGTACAAATATCAACAATGAATTATCTCCCTTAATGAAGAGACTACCATCCATTGGAGAATAAATATCAACAACAAACTATCCCCTTTAATGAAGAGACTAACATCTATTGGAGTAAAAATCTCAACAACGAACTATCCCTCTTATTGAAGAGACTACCATCCATTGGAGTACAAATCTCAACAACGAACTATCTCCCTTAATGAAGAGACTACCATTCATTGGAGTTAAAATCTTAACAACGAAATATCTTCCTTTAATGAAGAAACTACCATCCATCAAAACACAAATCTCAATAACGAACTATCTTCCTTAATGAAGAGACTATCGTCCATCAGAGTCCAAATTTCAACAATGAGCTATCTCCCTTAATGAAGCTACTACCATCCATTGGAGTACAAAGCTCAACAATGAACTATCTCCCTTGATGAATATACTGTCGTCCGTTGGAGTAAAATCTCAACATCAAAATATTTCCCTTAAAGAAGAGACTACCTTCCATCAGATTACAAATCAAAACAACGAACTATCATCCTTAATGAAGAGACTACCATCCATCATAGTTTAAATTTAATCAACTAACTATCATCCTTAATAACGAGACTACCATCAATAGGAGTAAAAATCTCAACAACGAACTATCTTCTTTAATGAAGAGACTACCATCCTTCGGAGTACAAATCTCAACCATAAACTATCTCCCTTAATAAAGAGACTACCATCCATCGGATTACGAATCTCAACAACTAACTATCTCCCTTTATGAGGAGACTACCAACCATTGGAGTACAAATCTAAACAATGAACTATTTCCCTTAATAAAGAGACTATCATCCATTAGAATACAAATCTCAACAACGAACCATCTCCCTTAATGAAGAGACAACCATCTATTGGAGTACAAATCTAAATAATGAAGTATCTCCCTTAATGAAGAGATTATCATCTATTGGAGTACAAATTACAACAACGAACTATCATCCTTAATGAAGAGACTACCATCCATAGGAGTAAAAATCTCAACAATGAACTATATCGCTTAAAGAAGACACTACCATCCATAGGAGTACAAATCTCAACAACGAACTATCTCCCTTAATGAAGAGACTACCATCCATCGGAGTACACATGTTAACAACAAACTATCTCCTTTAATAAAGAGACTAACATCCATCAGAATACGAATATATACAAAAAAACTACCACCCATATTGAAGAGACTACCATCCATTGGAGAACTAATCTTAACAATGAGCAATCTCCCTTAATGAATAGACTAAGGTCCATTGGAGTACAAATATCAACAATGAACTTTCTCCCTCAATAAAGAGACTACCATCCATTGATGTATAAATATTAATAACGAATTATCTCCTTAAATTAAGATACTTACGTCCATTGGATTACAAATTATAACAATGAACTATCACCCATATATAAGAGACTACCATCAATCAAAGAACAAATCTCAAGAACGAACCATCTCCCTTAATGAAGCGCCTAGCATCCATTGGAGTACAAATCTAATAAAAAAAACTATCTCCCTTAATGAATATACTACCATCCATTAGAGTACAAATCTCAACAAAGGAATATCTCTCTTAATGAAGAAACTACCATCCATTGGAGTAGAGATATCAACAATGAAATATCTCCCTTAATGAAGAAACTACTACCCACTGGAGTACAAATCTAATCAAAGCACTATCTCTCTTAATGAAGAAACTACCATCGATTAGAGTAAAAATATCAACAAGGAACTATCTCTCTAATTAATAAACTACCTTCCATTGGAGGACAAATATCAACAACGAACTATCTCACTTAATGAAGAGACTACCATCCATTGGAGTACAAATCTCAATAACGAACTATCTCCCTTAATAAAGAAACTACCATCGATTAGAACACAAATCTCAACAACGAACTATATCCCTTAATGAAGAGACTACCATCCATTGGAGTATAAATATCAACAACTAAGTTCCTCTAATAATGAAGAAACTACCATCCAATGGAGTACAAATCTCAAAAACGAAATATTTCCCTTTATGAATAGAATACCATCCATTGGAGTACAAATCTCAAATACTAATTATCTCCCTTAATAAAGAGACTACTGTTCATTGGAGTACAAATTACAACAACGAACTATCTCCCTTAATGAAGAGACTACCACCCATTGGATTACAAATTTCATCAAAGAACTATCTCCCTTAATGAATAGAGACTAACATCCATTGGAGTACAAATCTCAACACCGAACTATCTCTCTTATTGAAGAAACTAACATCCATTGGAATACAAATCTCAACAACGAACTATCTCCCTTAATGAAGAGACTAACCTCCATTGGAGTACAAATCTCAACAACGAACTATCTTCCTTTAATAAAGAAACCACCATCCATCAAAACAGAAATCTCAATAACGAACTATCCTTCTTAAAATGAAGAGACTATTGTTGTACCCCAAAATTTTCCCTCCCATTTCCTCAACATTTTCTCATCACAAAACCCTTGGAGCTCAAGATCTAGTTAGGGTTTCCTCTGCTCAAGACTTCTCCTTGCACTGTGGACCCAAATTAGGGTTTGTGTTTGAACAAATATATTTTGACCAAAAATGCCTAAGATGACTTTCATGCTTCATGTTGGACTCCCACGTTATCCATACCAAGTTTCAAGTCTTGATTCCAAATTTTGCCCAGTCAATTGGACAGTTGACCTAGAAATCAACTGTATTGGGGAAAAAGTCAACTGTGGCCAATTGACAGTCAAATCTCATGAAAATTGACCCACATCAACATTATGAACTCACATGGACTATTTGATAAAGTTTGGATCACAATTCCACAAGAAATTTGATCAGATCACCAAAAGGGCAAAATGGTCATTTTTAGGGTTTTGACTGCACAAAGGCAATTTTTGACTGTTTGACCTAGTCAATGGCAAATCAAGCTCACATATGGACTCAAGGACCCCATGGAATTGTCTTGACATGCTCAACAAGTTCAAAAGATCCCAAATACACAAGATTGACAGTTGAATTTCCCAGTCAATTGATCAATTTTGACTGTATACTGAAAAGTCAAACTTTGACTTTTTGGTCAAAATCAAGTGTCAAGATTAATTTTTTATCAAAACATGCCAAATCATGAAACTTGTTCATCAAGAAATCAAGAATTGCAAATTAGGGTTTGAAATGAAGATTTTTCATAACTTAGAATTTTTCTAAGTTATAAAAAACCCTAATTTTTTCCTAACTTTGTCCCACTTTCTCACCAAGGTTCATTTGGATTCAAGCAAAAGTCAAAACATGAAAGTTGTATCCTATTGCAAAATCTACAACTTTGATTCACAAAGTTTTCCCAAAAGAAGCTAGTAGCTCAAGTTACAATTTTTGGAACAAGGGTACCAAACCATTCTTAACTTAGAGAAAATTTGACCTATTTTAGGCAAGGTTTTTACCTAACTTCAAGACCATTTTTCACATACTTCCACTTGGAATTTTAATTTGCATTTCAAAGATGGATTGTATTAAACATTCCAAGCTTTCCAAAATGTCCAAGAACTCATCAAACAACCTCATGGTTAGGGAGAATCGAATTTGGCAAGTTGGGAAAAACTCACTTTGTTCATGACCAAGTTACATGTCCATAACCTTGCACTTTTGAACTCAGCATGCCTTAAGATAGGTTACAGGTCTTTTATCTCATCTACACTCCATAATTTAATGCCAATCCTTTGTGCCAAGGTGTTGTTCTATGAGTTTGGACATTATATGCAAGATTAAGCCATTTTTAGATAAAGCATTATATCCATTTTATAAAAGTTGCACTTTATGTCAATTAACAATCCAAGCAAGTACAGTGCAAATCTCTTTGGCACAAGTTTATGAGCTAATTACACTGATCAAAGCCAAAGTATGCAGCACATTAGGGGGGCCTCTATCAGTCTAGAACTCAACTTGAACTTTGTTGCTTAAAAGTTGAAGAAAGCTAGCATAACATAACACAACTCTCATATCAGCTAACACAAGCTTAGACAAACTTCTTGAGCACATTCTAAACATCCATCCTGGCCTGAGACACGAGCCTATCACCTCCAATACCTCCCCATTCACAGAATCACCCTCAAACTGCCAAAACAGGGGACCTGCTGCAGATTGAGTTCCATAACTCATTCCTCTCATGCATTCTTGCTAAAAACACTTCAAACACATCCCACAACATCCCTTGAAGCTATTCCAAACCTCAAACACGACCTGTAACACTCCCAATCAACATCACCATTTTCATTTTTCTGTTTTGCAGGTGGAGTTCTATAACTCGATTCAGCTAGTTTCAAAGCAAAGTAAAACTTGGAATAGCATCCCTGGACATCAAGGAAGCTGTACCAATCATCACCTTGCACTGAAAGTACCTCCATCATCAGATACGATTCCAACTGAACAGGTAAGTTCATGAACTCGTATCTCTCTATCCAGGCATTGTTAGCTTTAGGTTTGTGAAGAAAATATGTCACATTCATAGCCATGAACATGCCCATGTAATTAGTTTTCATTTATATTATGTGTGCTGTGAAAATTTAATGTCTGAACATGGAACAAAAACTAGGTCAGAAATTGGGGGAGAAGAAATTCTCTCTCATCTTAGAGAGTTAAGTCAAGTTCTTTATATGTCTGGATTCGTCTCTTAATGCTCTACATTTTTCATGTTGTGAGTTTTGCTTGAAAGTCCAGGAATTGGAAGATAGAAAACGCGTGTTGATTGTTGTTCATACAGTCTTGAGGTTGAAGAAGGACTTTTTGGACTGGGCTCTGTTTCATATTTCTATTTGCACCCTTTTGTTACTTTTAAACCCGCTTGGCCCATTATGCTTATTTTTATGATTTTTTTGACCTTTTCTTTTTTGTTTTGACTTATTTATTTTTCCTCACAATATTAAAAATATAAAAAAAATATTTTTACACCATTTTTATATTTATTAGGCTTTTATTTGTTTAAATTGATATTTGTACATAAATAAATACTTATATACTATTATTTAAAAATACTAAAATTAATTCCAATACATTTTATTTTTCTGATTTTTTATTTTATTTTATCTTGTGAAAATATTTTATGAAAATATACTTTTTCTTGTAAATATTAAATATTTTATTTTTATACATGTTTAATATATTTATTAAATAATACAAATACATACATATTTATTAGCATATTTAGGAAAAAAATACAAAATATACACATTTTATTTTTTATTAATATTTAACATTAAAAAATACCTTTTTGACAAATATACTTCATTTTTATTTTATTTTTATACATAATTATTAAATATTGTACATATTAAATAATTAATACCTTTTATTTAATAAATTAGGGTTTTGCCCTAAATACATAAAAAACTCCAAAAAATAATACTTTTATTTTATTTTATTTAACATATAAAAAAAATACTTTTTTCATACATATAAAAAAACATTTTTGCATCTTGCATATTTATTCCATTTTTATTTAATTGTTGTATATTAAATATCTTGTAAATTCTCAATTTGATGTAATAGTCTAGGTTTAAATTCCTTGTCAAAATATCCCCATTTGAACATTTGTACCCCCCTTCCCATATATTGTGTTGTAATAACTTAGGAACTTTATTTTTCGCACTTTAATACTTTCTAATTATGCCATGTTAGAATTAGGGTTTGTATGCGAATCAAAAACAACAAAAATAGTGTGACCTAATTTCAAGATAAACAAGCATGAAAATGGACAACACTAGTCACACTTGCACCCCTAGGGTATTCAATTTGTTGCCTTCAATAATGGGCCATATTGCATGTTAGGTCTCTTTGGGCAAAACAAATACAATTCAAATGATCATAGTCCCTCGATGACGCTTTCGAAGTTGCCTAAAAATGATCAAAGTCCCTCCAAGGAAAAATTGCCCAAAGATACTTGGCACCATTGCAATCATGGTCTAAACGATGACCCGCGCCCGTCCCTTTCACATCCTAGCACAAGATTGTCCACCAAATGCAATGGTGGAACAAAATTGTTAAAAGGGTTAAAAACATAGGAGAAATCTTTGAGAAATTTAGGAGTAGACAAACTCTTAGTTACTTGAATCAAACTTGCAAAACAAAACACTTGCCTATTTTCAAACCACACCTCACTACACTTTCAAAAAACAACTTTCAAAAAAAACATTGAAAACTTTTCAAAAGACATACACCTTTGTATACATCCCAACATGGATCATTACAATGGTTGCCACCACATTGGCTTCTTTTCAAAACATTTTCAAACCCACACACACAAAGCACCATTTCAAACAATTGAAAACCAAGGCAAGTTGATCTAAGCAAGTAACTAAGAGCCCATGGATAACCATGGATAACCATGGATAGAAAGGGTGCTAATACATTCCCTTTCTATAATCTACTCCCCGAACCCAAGAAAACATCTCAAAGGTTTTTGCTGTGCTTTTTAACCTTTCCTTAGGATAAAATAAAAATTCGGTGGCGACTCTTGCTCAACCGAAACATTTGCGAAAACAAACGCAAAACCTCAAGTCAGTTCTCCCACTGTATCACAGAACTGGCGACTCTGCTGAGGATAATTTTAAAAGTGGAGTAACCTTAGGGATTAGATCACCCTCTTGCATGACTAATTGTTTGATTTGATTGCTTTATATTTTGGCTCTCTTGTTTAGGTTTGCAATCCTACACCCGGATTTTGGGAAACATTCATAGATAGCAATACGTTGTGGAAATTGTGCGGGGTATACCGACACGGTCGAAGCAATAGCTATATTAGTGCGACATATTTGTGAGTACCGGTAACCCTTGAGTTTAATCAAGGAGAGTACGGGGCCGCTGAGTGATGTCACTAAGCACTAATGACCTAGAACCTTACTTGACCATCTTGGCCTTTTATTAGGGGTAGTGAGATGACCGGCTTTGGTGCAGTCCGAAGTTGGTAGATACTCAATACTACACTCATTGAGGGTTGTTTTCTTGGAATATTTTGGTCGCTAGTTAAGTGGCTAAACCAAAACAATGAACAATGAAAACAATCCAATGATATTGAGCTCCTTAGAACCCTGTTACTATTTATAGGACAGGTTTTTTAAGCCAACTACACTCAAGAGGGTACTTACCTATGAAACCCCATGCAAGCCTGAAACTAGGGTTTGGTGTGAATTGCTTGTACATATGTTTTGTGTATACATCATAAACATCATAAAGCATCATATGCATTCACTAACCACTTCAAGGGTTTGGATCTTCATCTTTGTTCTTGTTTTGTAGGTCATGGAAATTACTCGTAGAAAAACCATCCAAGTTAACCTTGTGAGAATCTCTCCTCAACTCAAGGAGCTCACATCAAGAATTCCGGAAAGCTCATCCTTCAGTGAAAGACATGGTAGACTGCTCAGCTTAGTCAACACCAACATTGAAGAGGACATGATGAAAGTGCTATTCCAGTTCTTTGACCCTCTTCATCACTGTTTCACTTTCCCCGACTATCAGTTGGTACCCACTTTGGAGGAATTTTCTCAACTCCTGAGAATTCCTATCCTCAATCAACTACCTTTCAACGGTACGGAAAAGGAACCAAAGCCGGAAGATGTTGCTCGAGCATTACATCTACAGCCTTCTGACATCAAAGGGCATTGGGAAACTAGAAGCGGCGTCAAAGGTTTCTTAGCAAAATTCTTGTCTGAGAAGGCACAAGAATGTTGGAACTCATTGGACCTGCAAGCCTTTGAAGAAATTGTGGCACTCCTTATCTATGGGTTGGTCTTGTTCCCAAATCCTGACCAGCTTGTAGAGGTCAACGCCGTCAAAATCTTATTGTCCAGAAATCCAATACCAACATTACTTGGGGACATCCTTCACTCATTTTACACACGAACAATGAGAAAGAGGGGTGTTCTCATGTGTTGTACTCCTCTCCTTGCAAGGTGGTTTATTTCGCACCTTCCACAATCTGTCTTTAAGAATGACCAAAGCTCAAGGTGGTCCCAACGGTTGATGACTCTTACTCACTCTGATGTACATTGGTGTTCTCGGTCCAGAGAAAATGTAATCATCATCGATCATTGTGGAGAGTTTCCTAATGTTCCTTTACTTGGAATCAGAGGAGGTATCACCTACAACCCTTGCCTAGCTTTGAGGAAATTTGGATATGTACGAAGAGATGGTCCTCACGACATGTTGATTCCTGACTTAGTTTTTGACTTCGACAATGATGCGCAAGGACTTCGCCAAAGATTCATCAGAGCTTGGGGGAGGCCCAACAAGGTTGATAGCAAGACACTGGGACACAAGAACTCCATCCCTCTTGAGCCTTATCTCAAGTGGGTACGAGCCCGAGCCCAGAGTCTAATGATGCCTTATCCTCATGTTCTCCCTGTGATTAAAGAGCCCGTCAAGGAAGGAGAGGTTCCCTACACCATCCTACATCCTGACATGCCTACATCGTGGGAGGAGATGCAGAAGAGTTGGATCCAACTCAAGGAGGAACGGAACACTTTTGAAGCCAGCTTTTACGCCAGCGAAAAGAAGGTTCTAGAGCTCACCCGCCGACTCCATGAGCAAGAGGCCCTCAACACCTACATTGCGCCAAAGAGGATGCGCAACGTCTTTTTACCTTGAGAAGTTGTTTTTGTAATATTTGGCCCATGGGGCATTTATGTACTAACAAATCTTTTCTTATTAATAGGACGTGCGTTCTTTTTGTCTGCAACAATTGTGAATTTCTAAAACCCTTGAATGCATTGCATAGATAGCATCTCATGCATCATGTGCATAACAGGTACCCCTTTTTCTACAGGTTGCTTAATCCCCTTCGCTGTTTATTTTGAACAGTCATCATGAATCCAGAAACATCCAGTGAGCAAGCAATCAAGGCCCTCCAGGCCCAGAGTACCCAGTTTCAAGAGATGGTAATGAGCCTGGCTCAAGGTCAACAAGAGTTGAAGGCTTTTCTCTTAAAGAAGAAGAAGAAGAAGAGGACTGCGTTGTTCAATACTGGACGCAGGTTTGGGAACACACTCCATAACGAGGCTGATCCAACTACTTCCTCTGCTGAGAAAGACAGTCCCCAAGGGGGAGGGGCTCCTAGTCCTGCAGTCTCTGACAACGAGACGGATTACAATGACGAACAATACCCTCCTGCTGCTGACAGATACAAGCAATTAGAGGACCGCTTGAGTGCCATGGAGATTCAAAATGTGCCGGGGCTGGATTTCGGAGATTTGGGATTATCTTCTGGGGTAGTAATCCCACACAAGTTTAAGGCACCTGCCTTTGCCAAATACGATGGGGCTTCCTGTCCAAAGCTGCATCTCAGGTCGTACGTAAGGAAGATCCAACCTTACACGGCAGACAAAAATCTTTGGATCCACTTCTTCCAAGATAGCCTTTCGGGGTCACAACTTGAGTGGTTCTATCAGCTAGATGGAACCAGTATCCGACATTGGGAAGATTTGGCTACCGCATTTTATAGACAATATCAATACAATTCTGACCTCGCTCTTACGCGTACCCAACTTCAGGGTATGTCTCTAGGAACGGGCGAAGGGTTCAAAGAATATGCACAAAAATGGAGAGATTTGGATGGCAGGGTGCAGCCTCCATTGACTGACCGTGAGCTGGTTGACATGTTTCTAGGGACCTTGTCTGGTCCATTATTCAATCATTTGGTTGGTAATTCCTCCGCTGGGTTTACGGATTTGATTCTAACGGGTGAAAGGATAGAAGTTGGCATCAGGTCAGGAAAGATACAGAAAGCTGCCTCCGCAAGTACTGAGAAGAGGCCTTTCAAGAAGGAAGCTAGTGCCATCTATGGTCCTAGAAGACAAGTCAAGCCAGAAAGCCGTCAAGCCGTCAATGCTTTGGTCATTTCAAAACCTGTTGCTGCTCCTCAGCAGTACAATCAACAAAGAGGTGAAAGGCCCAAGAGGCAGTATACTCGGCTGAGTATGACCTTGTCACAAATCTTACCGCAACTGTTATCAACCAACTTGGTGACCATCAAAGAGGCTCCGAAGGTCGTGAATACTGCATCTCCTAATTATAACCCAAATGCCCGTTGTGCTTATCATTCTGATAGCCCCGGGCATACTACTGATGATTGTTGGGCCCTGAGAAATAAGGTTCAAGACCTTATCGATGCGAAGGAAATTCAGTTTGAGGCGCCTGAGAGGCCAAATGTTGTAACTGCTCCTATGCCCCAGCATAGAGTAAATGCCGTCGAGGAAGATTTGTATGCTGTTTCGGTGAATGATGTTGCTACCCCTCTATTGACTGTTAAGAGGAACCTACTACTAGCCGGTTTATTTTCGGGTTGTAGAAAGGGTTGCCTCATGTGTGCTGTTATCCCTACCGGTTGTCCGCTGCTGAAATCAGGCATCCAAAGCCTGATGGATAGCAAAGAAATTATGTTCAAGAAAACTGATGTTCCGTTTGGTTCCGCTGAAGAAGTATCTGTCGTCACAATTTTCAACAATCCTACAAAGGCTCTCCCAAGAAATCCAGTCAAGATTATGTCTGTTGCACCCATTACCATTACTGTTCCGGGGCCCCTCCCCTATGAATCTGACAAGGCTGTCCCATGGCATTATGGGGAAGACGTGTATGTGCTTGGAGTGAAGCAGGAGTTCAATACAGGTACCAGTATCAGTAACATCACTGGCCCCGCCAAGATTACTCGTAGTGGCAGGCTCTTCTCGCCTGACATTGCACCACCAGTTATCCGAAAACCTCTTATCATCACACCCGTAAGTGTGCATGTTTCAAATCAAGTTCCTGTGTCTACTACTACCGCCGAGTCCTCTGATGCTCGGCGCAAAGAAGTTGCTGCCGATTTGCCTGCCCGGACGGAGGCACCAGAAAAGACTGCTGTTGAAGCCTCCCAACAAGAGATGGAGGAAATCCTTAAAATCATTAAAAAGAGTGACTTCAATGTCGTTGAACAGCTGGGGCATACCCCCTCCAAAATCTCTATGCTATCATTGCTGCTGTGCTTAGAGGCCCACGCCAAGGCCCTGATTTCATTTCTGAAAACGGCCCATGTGCCGCAAGAGACCTCTGCAGATCAGTTTACTCACTGTGTGGCTAATTTGACAGCTGACAATGGTTTGGGGTTCTCGGATGCTGATCTTACCGCCAAAGGGAAAAATCATAATGATGCCCTGCATGTTTCCATAGAATGCAGGGGCACTACTCTCGCACACGTGTTGGTGGACACCGGTTCTTCCCTGAATGTTTTGCCCAAGAAGGCCTTGGATCGGTTGGATTGTGAGGGCCTGGAATTGAAACCTAGTAACATCATTGTTAGAGCCTTCGACGGTTCTAAGAGAATGGTGCATGGTGAGGTAGACATTCCTATTCGTGTGGGTTCCCAAGTCTTTAAATCAACGTTCTACGTGATGGATATTCGTCCCTCTTATTCCTGTTTGTTGGGTCGACCCTGGATTCACAAGGCTGGGGCAGTAACATCCACTCTACACCAAAAGCTCAAATACCCTGTCAAAGGGAAGATTGTTACTGTGCAAGGTGAGGAGGAATACATGGTTAGTCACTTGAATTCATTCCGGTATATCGAGATGGACAGGGAGTTTATTGAAACCCCCTTTCAACATTTTGAGGAGGTACCTCCAACATTGGCGTCAGCTGAAGCAGTGGTTGAAGAAGATTTTCCTCTGAAGATGGCTTCCCTGAAGGCTTCCCGGGCTGTAATCGAGAAAGGCAAGTGCGCAAACTGGGGTCAGCTTCCTGACTTCACTCAAAAGACCGACAAGTTTGGGCTGGGCTTCACTGCAGAGGCTCAGAGGGTTGTTCGCAAGGAAAGGATCAGAAAGGCTCCGGTGTTCATCACCAACCCAAGGGTAAATGCTATCGAGGAGGATGTAGAGGAAGCAGAATTTGACAGTTGGATCTATCCAACCACCAACAACGGGCCAAGCAACTGGACGGCAAAGGATTTTACACCTATCACATTTGTCACGCAGTAATTAACTCTTTTGATTGTCAATTTGTAACAAACAATATGTTGAAACTTTTATTGGCTCGGTGTCCTACCCAGGGCACCATAGCTCCATTTGTGAGGGCTTTTTGTATGACATTTCCATATATCATTAATCAAAACATTGGACGTTTGTTGCATTTCAAATCTTGTGCTCTTTTTCTTTCTGTGTTATATATTGCAAAACAGCTATATTTACACACACTCACTTATACAGGTTTCAATCCACTTTGGATCTCACTGGTGACGGCTCTGCTACCGCCAGTTATGACTTCGAAAATCCAATCAACTTAGCCGAAGACGAAGGTGAAGATGATTGCGAAGTGCCTGGTGAACTCGCAAGACTGCTACTTCAGGAAGAGAGGGCCATTCAACCGCATGAAGAGCCGGTGGAAACAGTGAACCTAGGGACTGAGACAGATAGAAAAGAAGTCAAGATTGGTGCCAATCTAGAGCTCAGCATGAAGCAACGATTGATCCAGATGCTGCATGATTACATGGAAATCTTTGCTTGGTCTTACGAAGACATTCCTGGTTTGGATGCCGACATTGTAGTTCATCACCTGCCTACCAAGGAAGACTGCCCTCCGGTAAAGAAAAAGGTTCGTCGTATGCGTCCAGAGATGTCTGAAAAGATCAAAGCTGAGGTTATGAAGCAATTTGATGCCGGGTTTCTAGCAATAACTTCTTACCCTCGGTGGGTTGCCAATGTGGTGCCAGTGCCTAAGAAAGATGGTAAAGTTAGAATGTGTATCGACTACAGGGATTTGAACAGGGCCAGCCCTAAAGATGATTTCCCTCTGCCTCACATCGACGTTCTTGTTGACAATACTGCTCAACACAAGGTGTTCTCCTTCATGGATGGTTTTTCAGGGTATAATCAGATCAAGATGGCTCCTGAAGATATGGAAAAGACTACCTTCGTTACTCAGTGGGGCACCTTCAGCTACAAGGTCATGCCATTCGGGTTGAAAAATGTTGGGGCAACCTACCAACGTGCCATGGTTGCTTTATTTCATGATATGATCCATCATGAGATCGAGGTGTACGTCGATGATATGATTGCAAGGTCCCAAACTGAGGAGGAACACCTTGACCATCTACGGAAGCTGTTTGACCGATTGAAGTTGTACAAGCTGAGGTTGAACCCAAACAAATGCACCTTTGGGGTGAGGTCTGGAAAATTGCTAGGTTTCATTGTAAGCGATAAAGGTATTCAGGTGGACCCTGCCAAGGTGAAAGCCATACAAGAGATGCCTACTCCCAAGACAGAGAAAGAAGTTAGAGGCTTTCTGGGACGACTGAATTACATTGCCCGATTCATCTCACATCTAACTGCTACCTGTGAGCCAATCTTCAAATTGCTGAAGAAAGATCAAGTAGTACGTTGGAACGATGAATGTCAGGCTGCTTTCGAAAAGATAAAGGAATATCTCCAAGAGCCACCCATTCTTATGCCTCCAGTGGAAGGAAGGCCTCTGATACTATACTTGACAGTACTTGACAAATCAATGGGGTGTGTGCTGGGGCAGCATGACGAGTCTGGTCGAAAAGAGCACGCTATTTATTACCTGAGCAAAAAGTTTACCGACTGTGAGTCTTGGTACTCACTGCTCGAGAAAACTTGTTGCGCTCTGGTATGGGCTGCTCGCCGGCTGAGACAGTATATGTTGACTCACACTACTCTGTTGATTTCAAAAATGGATCCCATCAAGTACATATTCGAAAAGCCCGCTCTGTCTGGAAGAATAGCAAGATGGCAAATGATCTTGACAGAATATGATATCCAATACACGACTCAGAAAGCAATCAAGGGAAGTGTATTGGCAGATCATTTGGCACACCAACCTGTGGACGATTACCAATCCTTGAACTTTGAGTTTCCGGACGAAGACATCATGGTAGTAACTGATTGTGAAGTACCTGGACCGGATGAAGGACCTGAGGAAGGATCCCGATGGTCTTTGCATTTTGACGGTGCCTCCAACGCTTTGGGTAATGGAATCGGCGCTGTGATCATATCCCCCAAAGGTACTCATACTCCACTCACCGCCCGACTGTGTTTCAACTGCACCAACAACATGGCGGAATACGAGGCGTGTATCATGGGTCTTCAAGCTGCGATTGACTTAAGGATCAAGTTTCTGAGTGTCTTCGGAGATTCCGCTCTCGTGATCAATCAGATCAAAGGGGAGTGGGATACGAAACACCCAAATCTTATTCCTTACAAGGAGTATGTGTTGACTTTGCTTCCCCACTTTGAAGAAATAACTTTCGAACACTTCCCAAGAGAGGAGAATCAGTTAGCGGACGCACTAGCTACGATGTATTCAATGTTCAAAGTCAAATGGGACAATGAGGCTCCCCGGATCCTTATTTGGAAGTTGGACGAACCTGCATACTGCTGCGATCTTGAAGCCGAAAAGGTAACCGAAAAACCCTGGTATCATGAGGTGAAGAGATACTTGGAAGCTCAGGAATACCCTGAAGGTGCGTCTGTCAATGACAAGAAGTTCATGAGAAGGTTTGCGGCAAAATTCTTCCTCAGCAATGGCATTCTCTACAAACGAAATCATGATTCAACTCTACTGCGTTGTGTGGATAAGACTGAAGTAGAGAAGATCATGGTAGAACTGCATGAAGGTACATTCGGAACACATTCCAGTGGACACACCATGGCAAAGAAAATCCTTAGTGAAGGATATTTTTGGTCCACAATGGAAGCCGACTGTTACCAACATTCTCGAACTTGTCATAAATGCCAGATCTATGTTGATAAGGTGCATATCCCTCCGGTTCCTCTGAACGTCCTGACGGCACCTTGGCCTTTTGCAATGTGGGGAATCGATATGATCGGCGAGATCCGACCAACGGAAACCAACGGGCATCGTTTCATCTTGGTGGAAATTGATTACTTCACGAAGTGGGTTGAGGCAGCTTCCTACGCCACCGTAACCAAAAGCGTCGTGGCACGTTTCCTTCGGCATAACCTGATCTGTCGGTACAGCGTCCCGGAAAGAATCATTACAGACAATGGTACCAATCTTAATAACAAGATGATCACTGAGCTCTGCGAGCAATTCAAGATACAGCACCACAACTCTTCTCCTTACCGGCCGAAGATGAATGGGGCTGTAGAAGCAGCTAATAAGAACATCAAGAAAATTGTGCAGAAGATGACAGTGACTTACAAAGATTGGCACGAAATGTTACCGTTCGCTCTTCATGGGTACCGTACCTCAGCAAGGACGTCAACCAGGGCAACTCCTTTTTCCTTGGTCTATGGCATGGAGGCAGTCTTGTCGATTGAAGTCCAGATACCCTCTCTCCGGATAATGAAGGATGCAGACTTGAACGGAGATGACTGGATCCAGACTCGACTTGATCAATTAAACCTAATTGACGAAAAGAGACTCACCGCTATCTGTCATGGTAAGACGTACCAAAAATGGATGATCAGGGCATTTAACAAGAAAGTCAGGCCACAAGAGTATCAAGTTGGGGACCTGGTAATCAAGCGCATCATCCTTCCTCAAAGTGATCCCCGGGGAAAATGGACCCCTACGTACGAAGGGCCATTTGTGGTTAAACATGTGTTCTCAGGAGGAGCCATGATTCTAACCACCATGGATGGTGACGACCTTCCTCACCCCGCCAATGCAGACATAGTAAAAAGATACTACGCATGAATAAAAGACCCGCTAGGTTGACATACCTAGGCAAAAATAAGGGCTTCCCGGCGAACCAAAAGGGTTCGGGCAAAAATAAGGGATGAAATGAAAAAAATCTGTACACCCGGCAAGTCGAAAACCTGAAAAGGCGGCTTGGGCAAAAATGGGTATCCCGGTGGACTGAAAACCCGAAAGGGCGGTCCAGGCAAAAGTTAGGGATAAAGCGTAACACTATGTCTCATTGGATCACCTTGCATCCAGAATCCGGCATCAACTATCTGGCTCAGACTTTGGCATCGATCAATCAGCTTCACCTTCAACTAAGCAGCAAAGTGATGAGACGCTTGAAGACATAAAGGCGATAGCAGAGTTGGAACCCAGTGGGAATATTGTGCACATAGCTGTTTTGTTTCCTTTTCAAAATTGTATAAACTTTATGATTTTCGGCGGCGTTCTCTTACTAGGACGTCAGCCTCTTGTACAAAAAACGCCTATTTACAGGATCAATACAAGTTCACTTTTCCAAACAAATTGCCAATTGTTTTTTTCCTTCCTTTTTCTGTTTTGTCATGCGAAGAACGTCCAATGTTCATTTTTGATATATGCATTTGACATTAAATTGCTAATTCACAAATACTTGCATACGAAACAAAAGACTAATTACAGGTGACATCAGAAATAGGGGCAATATAAAGTTGTCCAGGCAGTCCAGTTGCTCTGTCCGCCAAGGTACCAAGATAGGTCCAGCTTAAGAATGTGACCAAGTTAGCTCAATTTCCCAACAGAGTTTAGGCATTCATCAACAAGCATCCCCGGCAGTCTTGATCTAAGATTGTTCCCCGGCGGAATACAGACACTTCAGTGGAACCATTTTCCAGTACAGTCCGAAGGTTTCCCCAGGAAATTTGGAATCCATATCCCCGGCAGGTCTTGAAGCTTATCCCCAGTAGATTTTGGAAGCTTGTCCCCTGCAGAGTACGGACGTCTCTCTCAAGCTTTATTCAAAGTTATTCCTCACAAAGGCTTATAACTGGGTTATCCTTAGCTAATTGCCACGGGAGATCGCCCTCGGCGAAGTTCTTTTAATCCCCAGCGGAGTTCATCAAAAGTTCCCCAACATAACTTATCAACACAATCCCCAGCGGAGTTTATCATTGTTATCCCCAGCGGAAGCGAAGAACTTTACTCTTCAACGTCAGCCCAGGATTCAATTCCCCGGCCGGTCGTCAAGGATTTATTTTCCTAGACAAAAATACATTCATAAACATTTCGCATTTCATACATCTTGTTTACATCCATGATAAAGTGCATACAACACTATCTCATGTTGAACATCACGACATCATGCATATCATACAACATGACATTGCATACAACTGATGTTTTGCCTTTTCAGGGAAAAAGATAACCCCAAAGACAACTACCTTCAACTGTCAAAGTTTCCAGATTCGATTCCTGTATCTAGCCAGGGCACATCTGTGAGTGATCAGTTTCTGGATTCGATTCCTGTATCCAGCCAGGGCATATATGTTGACGACTATTTCCAGACTCGATTCCTGTATCTAGCCAGGGCACGTCTGAAGAGTTTGAAGATTCGATTCCTGTATCCAGCCAGGGCATATCTATCAACTGTCACAATTCCAGATTCGATTCTTGTATCCAGCCAGGGCATATCTGTTGACGACTAATTCCAGATTCAATTCCTGTATCCAGCCAGGGCACATCTGAAGAGTTTGAAGATTCGATTCCTGTATCCAGCCAAGGCATATCTATCAACTGTCACTAATTCCAGGTTTGATTCCTGTATCCAGCCAGGGCACATCTGAAGAGTTTGAAGATTCGATTCCTGTATCCAGCCAGGGCATATCTATCAACTGTCACCAATTCCAGATTCGATTCCTATATCCAGCCAGGGCACATCTGAAGAGTTTGAAGATTCGATTCCTGTATCCAGCCAGGGCACATTTGAAGACAACAATTCCAGATTCGATTCCTGTATCCAGCCAGGGCATATTTATTGACGACTATTTCCAGATTCGATTCCTGTATCCAGCCAGGGCATATCTGTGAGGAACCGATTGTAGATTCGACACCTGTATCTAGCCAGGGCCTGTCTGCATGAAGAGATTGAAGATCAACACCTGTAACAAGCCAGGAAAACATCTGTCTTTCTCAAAATACACAAGTTCTCGCTAAGGAATCTCTTATGCAACCAACACTTCCAAATGGCATCTATAAGCCCATTCCCGACAAGTTTCTGTCACGTCTCCAGATGGCATCTATAAGCCCATCTCCCTATCACCATCTCTCCAAATGGCATCTATAAGCCCATTCCCGACATCACATTGCTGATACTCCAACATGCGAGTGCAAATTTCCGGGTACTCTAGTGTCCAATCTCATTTTACCCTCGAGTCACGAAAGGCAAACTTGCCAATCTAACTCTTCAGGTTCAAGAAGATTGAATAGGGGCAACTGTTGTACCCCAAAATTTGCCCTCCCATTTCCTCAACATTTTCTCATCACAAAACCCTTGGAGCTCAAGATCCAGTTAGGGTTTCCTCTGCTCAAGACTTCTCCTTGCACTGTGGACCCAAATTAGGGTTTGTGTTTGAACAAAGATATTTTGACCAAAAATGCCTAAGATGACTTTCATGTTTCATGTTGGACTCCCAAGTTTATCCATACCAAGTTTCAAGTCTTGATTCCAAATTTTGCCCAGTCAATTGGACAGTTGACCTAGAAATCAACTATATTGGGGAAAAAGTCAACTATGGCCAATTCACAGTCAAATCTCATGAAAATTGACCCACATCAACATTATGAACTCACATGGACCATTTGATCAAGTTTGGATCACAATTCCACAAGAAATTTGATCAGATCACCAAAAGGGCAAAATGGTCATTTTTAGGGTTTTGACTACACAAAGGCAATTTTTGACTGTTTGACCTAGCCAATGGCAAATCAAGCTCACATATGGACTCAAGGACCCCATGGAATTGTCTTGACATGCTCAACAAGTTCAAAAGATCCCAAATACACAAGATTGACAGTTGAATTTCCCAGTCAATTGATCAATTTTGACTGTATACTGAAAAGTCAAACTTTGACTTTTTGGTCAAAATCAAGTGTCAAGATTCATTTTTTATCAAAACATGCCAAATCATGAAACTTGTTCATCAAGAAATCAAGAATTGCAAATTAGGGTTTGAAATGAAGATTTTTCATAACTTAGAATTTTTCTAAGTTATAAAAAACCCTAATTTTTTCCTAACTTTGTCCCACTTTCTCACCAAGATTCATTTGGATTCAAGCAAAAGTCAAAGCATGAAAGTTGTAGCCTATTTCAAAATCTACAACTTTGATTCACAAAGTTTTCCCAAAAGAAGCTTGTAGCTCAAGTTACAATTTTTGGAACAAGGGTACCAAACCATTCTTAACTTAGAGAAAATTTGACCTATTTTAGGCAAGGTTTTTACCTAACTTCAAGACCATTTTTCACATACTTCCACTTGGAATTTTAATCTGCATTTCAAAGATGGATTGTAGTACACATTCCAAGCGTTCCAAAATGTCTAAGAAATCATCAAACAACCTCATGGTTAGGGAGAATCGAATTTTGCAAGTTGGGAAAAACTCACTTTGTTCATGACCAAGTTACATGTCCATAACCTTGCACTTTTGAACTCAGCATGCCTTAAGCTAGGTTACAGGTCTTTTATCTCATCTACACTCCATAATTTAATGCCAATCCTTTGTGCCAAGGTGTTGTTCTATGAGTTTGGACATTATATGCAAGATTAAGCCATTTTTAGATAAAGCATTATATCCATTTTAGAAAAGTTGCACTTTATGTCAATTAACAATCCAAGCAAGTACAGTGCAAATCTCTTCGGCACAAGTTTATGAGCTAATTACACTGATCAAGGCCAAAGTATGCAGCACATTAGGGGGGCCTCTATCAGTCTAGAACTCAACTTGAACTTTGTTGCTTAAAAGTTGAAGAAAGCTAGCATAACATAACACAACTCTCATATCAGCTAACACAAGCTTAGACAAACTTCTTGAGCACATTCTAAACATCCATCCTGGCCTGAGACACGAGCCTATCACCTCCAATACCTCCCCATTCACAGAATCACCCTCAAACTGCCAAAACAGGGGACCTGCTGCAGATTGAGTTCCATAACTCATTCATCTCTTGCATTCTTGCTAAAAACACTTCAAACACATCCCACAACATCCCTTGAAGCTATTCCAAACCTCAAACACGACCTGTAACACTCCCAATCAACATCACCATTTTCATTTTTCTGTTTTGCAGGTGGAGTTCTATAACTCGATTCAGCTAGTTTCAAAGCAAAGTAAAACTTGGAATATCATCCCTGGACATCAAGGAAGCTGTACCAATCATCACCTTGCACTGAAAGTACCTCCATCATCAGATACGATTCCAACTGAACAGGTAAGTTCATGAACTCGTATCTCTCTATCCAAGCATTGTTAGCTTTAGGTTTGTGAAGAAAATATGTCACATTCATAGCCCTTTACATGCCCATGTAATTAGTTTTTATTTATATTATGTGTGCTGTGAAAATTCAATGTCTGAACATGGAACAAAAACTAGGTCAGGAATTGGGGGAGAAGAAATTCTCTCTCATCTTAGAGAGTTAAGTCAAGTTCTTTATATGTCTGGATTCGTCTCTTAATGCTCTACATTTTTCATGTTGTGAGTTTTGCTTGAAAGTCCAGGAATTGGAAGATAGAAAACGCGTGTTGATTATTGTTCATACAGTCTGGAGGTTGAAGAAGGACTTTTTGGGCTGGGCTCTGTTTCATATTTCTATTTGCACCCTTTTGTTACTTTTAAACCCCCTTGGCCCATTATGCTTATTTTTATGATTTTTTTGACCTTTTCTTTTTTGTTTTGACTTATTTATTTTTCCTCACAATATTAAAAATATAAAAAAATATTTTTACACCATTTTTATATTTATTAGGCTTTTATTTGTTTAAATTGATATTTGTACATAAATAAATACTTATATACTATTATTTAAAAATACTAAAATTAATTCCAATACATTTTATTTTTCTGATTTTTTATTTTATTTTATCTTGTGAAAATATTTTATGAAAATATACTTTTTCTTGTAAATATTAAATATTTTATTTTTATACATGTTTAATATATTTATTAAATAATACAAATACATACATATTTATTAGCATATTTAGGAAAAAAATACAAAATATACACATTTTATTTTTTATTAATATTTAACATTAAAAAATACCTTTTTGACAAATATACTTCATTTTTATTTTATTTTTATACATAATTATTAAATATTGTACATATTAAATAATTAATACCTTTTATTTAATAAATTAGGGTTTTGCCCTAAATACATAAAAAACTCCAAAAAATAATACTTTTATTTTGTTTTATTTAACATATAAAAAAAAATACTTTTTTCATACACATAAAAAAACATTTTTGCATCTTGCATATTTATTCCATTTTTATTTAATTGTTGTATATTAAATATCTTGTAAATTCTCAATTTGATGTAATAGTCTAGGTTTAAATTCCTTGTCAAAATATCCCCATTTGAACATTTGTACCCCACTTCCCATATATTGTGTTGTAATAACTTAGGAACTTTATTTTTCGCACTTTAATACTTTCTAATTATGCCATGTTAGAATTAGGGTTTGTATGCGAATCAAAAACAACAAAAATAGTGTGACCTAATTTCAAGATAAACAAGCATGAAAATGGACAATACTAATCACACTTGGACCCCTAGGGTATTCCATTTGTTGCCTTTAATAATGGGCCATATTGCATGTTAGGTCTCTTTGGGCAAAACAAATACAATTCAAATGATCATAGTCCCTCGATGACGCTTTCGAAGTTGCCTAAAAATGATCAAAGTCCCTCCAAGGAAAAATTGCCCAACGATACTTGGCACCATTGCAATCATGGTCTAAACGATGACCCGCGCCCGTCCCTTTCACATCCTAGCACAAGATTGTCCATCAAATGCAATGGTGGAACAAAATTGTTAAAAGGGTTAAAAACATAGGAGAAATCTTTGAGATATTTAGGAGTAGACAAACTCTTAGTTACTTGAATCAAACTTGCAAAACAAAACACTTGCCTATTTTCAAACCACACCTCACTACACTTTCAAAAAAAACTTTCAAAAAAAACATTGAAAACTTTTCAAAAGACATACACCTTTGTATACATCCCAACATGGATCATTACAAAGGTTGCCACCACATTGGCTTCTTTTCAAAACATTTTCAAACCCACACACACAAAGCACCATTTCAAACAATTGAAAACCAAGGCAAGTTGATCTAAGCAAGTAACTAAGAGCCCATGGATAACCATGGATAGAAAGGGTGCTAATACCTTCCCTTTCTATAATCTACTCCCGGAACCCAAGAAAACATCTCAAAGGTTTTTGCTGTGCTTTTTAACCTTTCCTTAGGATAAAATAAAAAGTCGGTGGCGACTCTTGCTCAACCGAAACATTTGCGAAAACAAACGCAAAACCTCAAGTCAGTTCTCCCACCGTATCACAACTATCATCTATAAACTATCTCCCTTAATTAATAGACTACCGTCCATTGGAGTAGAATATCAACATCAAAATATATCCCTTAAAGAAGAGACTACCTTCCATCAGAGTACAAATCACAACAACGAACTATCATCTTTAATGAAGAGACTACCATCCATCGGAGTTTAAATTTCATCAACTAACTATATTACTTAATAAAGAGACTACCATCAATAGGAGTAAAAATCTCAACAACAAACTATCTTCCTTAATGAAGAGACTACCATCCTTTGGAGTAAAAATCTCAACCATAAACTATCTCCCTTAATAAAGAAACTACCATCCATCGGATTACGAATCTCAACAACGAACTATCTCCCTTTATGAGGAGATTACCAACCAATGGAGCACAAATCTAAACAACAATTATCTCCCTTAATAAAGAGACAATCATCAATTAGAATACAAATCTCAACAATGAACTATCTCCCTTAATGAACAGACAACCATCTATTGGAGTACAAATCTAAATAACGAAGTATCTAACTTAATGAAGAGACTATCATCTATTGGAGTACAAATTACAATAACGTACTATCACCCTTAATGAAGATACTACCATCCACATGAGTACAAATCTCAACAACGAACTATCTCCCTTAATGAAGAGACTATCATCCATTGAAGTACAAATCTCACGAATGAACCATCTCCCTTAAAGAAGAGCCTACCATCCATTGGAGTACAAATATAATAAAAAAAACAATATCGCTTAATGAAGAGACTACCATCCATTAGAGTACAAATCTGAACAAAGAACTATCTCTCTTAATGAATAAACTACCATCCATTGGAGTACAAATATCAACAACAAAATATCTCCCTTAATGGAGAGACTACTACCCATTGGAGTACAAATCTAATGAAAGAACTATATCTCTTAATGAAGAAACTACCAACGATTAGAGTACAAATCTCAACAAGGAACTATCTCTCTAGTGAAGAAACTACCTTCCATTGGAGGACAAATCTCAACAACGAACTATCTCCCTTAATGAAGAGACTTACATCCATTGGAGTACAAATCTCAACAACGAACTATCTTCCTTTATCGAAGAAACCACCATCCATCAAAACACAAAGCTTAATAACGATCTATCCTTATCAATGAAGAGACTACCGTCCATCAAAGTCCAAATTTCATCATTGAGCTATTTCCCTTAATGAAGCTACTACCTTCCATCGGAGTACAAAGCTCAATAATGAACTATCTCCCTTAATCAATAGACTACCATCCATTGGAGTAGAATATTAACATCAAAATATATCCCTTAAAGAAGAGACTACCTTCAATCAGATTACAAATCATAACAACAAATTATCATCTTTAATGAAGAGACTACCATACATCGGAGTTTAAATTTCATCAAATAACTATATTCCTTAATGAAGAGACTACCATCAATAGGAGTAAGAATCTCAACAACGAACTATCTTCCTTAATGAAGAGACTACCATCCTTTGGAGTACAAATCTCAACCATAAACTATCTCCCTTAATAAAGAAACTACCATCCATCGGATTACGAATCTCAACAACGAACTATCTCCCTTAATGAGGAGACTACCAACCATTGGAGCATAAATCTAAACAACGAACTATCTCCCTTAATAAAGAGACTATCATCCATTAGAATACAAATCTCAACAACGAACTATCTCCCTTAATGAAGAGACAACCATCTATTGGAGTACAAATCTAAATAACGAAGTATCTCCCTTAATGAAGAGACTATCATCTATTTGAGTACAAATTACAATAACGAACTATCTCCCTTAATGAAGAGACTACCATCCACAGGAGTACAAATCTCAACAATGAACTATATCCCTTAAAGAAGAGACTACGATCCACAGGAGTACAAATCTCAATAATGAACTATATCCCTTAAAGAAGAGACTACCATCCATAGGAGTAAAAATCTCAACAACAACCTATCTCCCTTAATGAAGAGACTACCATCCATCGCAGTACAAATGTCAACAACAAACTATCTCCCTTAATGAAGAGACTACCATCCATCAGAGTACAAATCTCAACAACAAACTATCTCCTTTAAAAAAGAGACTAACATCCATCGGAGTACGAATATCAACAATGAACTGTCACCCTTATTGAAGAGACTACCATCCATTGGAGTACTAATACTAACAACGAGCAATCTCCCTTAATGAATAGACTAAGGTCCATTGGAGTACAAATATCAACAATGAACTATCTCCTTCAATGAAGAGACTACCATCCATTGAAGTACAAATATTAATAACGAATTATCTCCTTAAATTAAGATACTTACGTCCATTGGATTACAATTTATAACAATGAAATATCCCCCATATAAAAGAGACTACCATCCATCGGAGAACAAATATTAACAATGAACTATCTCCCTCAATGAAGAGACTTCTATCCATTGGAGTACCAATCTCACCAACGGACTATCTCCCTTAATGAAGAGACTACCATCCATTGAAGTACAAATCTCAAGAACGAACCATCTCCCTTAATGAAGAGCCTACCATCCATTGGAGTACAAATCTAATAAAAAAACTATCTCCCTTAATGAAGAAACTACCATCCATTGGAGTACAAATATCAACAACGAAATATCTCCCTTAATGAAGAAACTACTACCCACTGGAGTACAAATCTAATCAAAGAACTATATCTCTTAATGAAGAAACTACCATCGATTAGAGTACAAATCTCAACAAGGAACTGTCTCTCTAATGAATAAACTACCTTCCATTGGAGGACAAATCTCAACAATGAACTATCTCACTTAATGAAGAGACTACCATCCATGGTAGTACAAATCTCAATAACGAACTATCTCCCGTAATGAAGAAACTACCATCCATTAGAACACAAATCTCAACAACTAACTATCTCCCTTAATGAAGAGACTACCATCCATTGGAGTACAAATATTAACAACTAACTTCCTCTAATAATGAAGAAACTACCATCCATTGGAGTACAAATCTCAAAAATGAACTATTTCCCTTTATGAAGAGACTACCATCCATTGGAGTACAAATCTCAACAACTAATTATCTCCCTTAATAAAGAGACTACCGTTCATTGGAGTACAAATTACCACAACGAACTATCTCCCTTAATGAAGAGACTACCACCCATTGGATTACAAATCTCATCCAAGAACTATATCTCTTAATGAGTAGAGATTAACATCCATTGGAGTACAAATCTCAACACCGAACTATCTCTCTTATTGAAGAAACTACCATCCATTGGAATACAAATCTCAACAACGAACTATCTCCCTTAATGAAGAGACTAACATCCATTGGAGTACAAATCTAAACAACGAACTATCTTCCTTTTATGAAGAAACCACCATCCATTAAAACACAAATCTCAATAAAGAACTATCCTTCTTAATGAAGAGACTACCGTCCATCTGAGTCCAAATTTCAACAATGAGCTATTTCCCTTAATGAAGCTACTACCTTCCATCGGAGTAAAAAGTTCAACAATGAACTATCTCCCTTAATTAATAGACTACCGTTAATTGGAGTAGAATATCAACATCAAAATATATCCCTTAAAGAAGAGACTACCTTCTATCAGAGTACAAATAACAACAACGAACTATCATCTTTAATAACGAGACTACCATCTATCGGAGTTTAAATTTCATCAACTAACTATATTCCTAAATGAAGAGACTACCATCAATATCTCAACAATGAACTATCTTCCTTAATGAAGAGACTAGCACCCTTTGGAGTACAAATACCAACCATAAACTATCTCCCTTAATAAAGAAACTATCATCCATCTGATTACAAATCTCAACAATAAACTATATCCCTTAATGAGGAGACTACCAACCATTTAAGCATAAATCTAAACAACGAACTATCTCCTTTAATAAAGAGACTATCATCCATTATAATACAAATCTCAACAACACACTATCTCCCTTAATGAAGAGACAACCATCTATTGGAGTACAAATCTAAATAACGAAGTATCTCCCTTAATGAAGAGACTATAATCTATTTGAGTACAAATTACAATAACGAATTATCTCCCTTAATGAAGAGACTACCATCCACGGGAGTACAAATCACAACAATGAACTATATCCCTTAAAGAAAACACTACCATCCATAGGAATACAAATCTCAACAACGAACTATCTCCATTAATGAAGAGACTACCATCCATCGGAGTACAAATGTCAACAACAAACTATCTCCCTTAATGAAGAGACTACCATCCATCAGAGTACAAATCTCAACAACAAACTATCTCCTTTAATAAAGAGACTAACATCCATCGGAGTACAAATATCAACAATGAACTATCACCCTTATTGAAGAGACTACCATCCATTGGAGTACTAATCTTAACAACGAGAAATCTCCCTTAATGAATAGACTAAGGTCCATTGGAGTACAAATATCAACAATGAACTATCTCCCTCAATGAAGAGACTACCATCCATTGAAGTACAAATATTAATAACGAATTATCTCCTTAAATTAAGATACTTACGTCCATTGGATAACAAATTATAAAAATGAACTATCACCCATATAAAAGAGACTACCATCCATCGTAGAACAAATATTAACAATGAACTATCTCCCTAAATGAAGAGACTTTTGTCCATTGGAGTACAAATCTCACCAATGAACCATCTCGCTTAATGAAGAGCCTACCATCCATTGGAGTACAAATCTAATAAAAAACTATCTCCCTTAATGAAGATACTACCATCCATTGGAGTACAAATATCAACAACGAAATATCTCCCTTAATGAAGAAACTACTACCCATTGGAGTACAAATCTAATCAAATAACTATCTCTCTTAATGAAGAAACTACCATCGATTAGAGTACAAATCTCAATAAGGAACTATCTCTCTAATGAATAAACTACCTTCCATTGGAGGACAAATCTCAATAACTAACTATCTCACTTAATGAAGAGACTAGCGTCCATTAGAACACAAATCTCAATAACGAACTATCTCCCTTAATGAAGAAACTACCATCCATTAGAACACAAATCTCAAAAACAAACTATCTCCCTTAATGAAGAGACTACCATCCATTGGAGTAGAAATATCAAAAACTAACTTCCTCTAATAATTAAGATACTACCATCCATTGGAGTACAAATCTCAAAAACGAACTATTTCCCATTATGAAGAGACTACCATCCATTGGAGTACAAATCTCAACAACTAATTATCTCCCTTAATAAAGAGACTACCGTTCATTGGAGTACAAATTACAACAAGGAACTATCTCCCTTAATGAAGAGACTACCACCCATTGGATTACAAATCTCATCAAAGAACTATCTCCCTTAATAAATAGAGGCTAATATCCATTGGAGTACAAATCTCAACACCGAACTATCTCTCTTATTGAAGAAACTACCATTCATTGGAATACAAATCTCAACAACAAACTATCTCCCTTAATGAAGAGACTAACATCCATCGGAGTACAAATATCAACAATGAACTATCTTCCTTTAATGAAGAAACCACCATCCATCAAAACACAAATCTCAATAATGAACTATCCTTCTTAATAAAGAGACTACCGTCCATCAGAGTCCAAATTTCAACAATGAGCTATCTCCCTTAATGAAGCTACTACCTTCCATCGGAGTACAAAGCTCAACAATGAACTATCTCCCTTAATTAATAGGATACCGTCCATTGGAGTAGAATCTCAACATAAAAATATATCCCTTAAAGAAGAGACTACCTTCCATCAGAGTACAAATCACAACAACAAACTATAATCTTTAATGAAGAGAATACCATCCATCGGGGTTTAAATTTAAATCAACTAACTATCTTCCTTAATGAAGAGACTACCATCAATTGGAGTAAAAATCTCAACAACCAACTATCTTCCTTAATGAAGAGACTACCATCCTTCGGAGTACAAATCTCAACCATAAACTATCTCCCTTAATAAAGAGACTACCATCCATCAGATTATGAATCTCAACAACGAACTATCTCCCTTTATGAGGAGACTACCAACCATTGGAGCACAAATCTAAACAACGAACTATCTCCCTTAATAAAGAGACTATCATCCACTAGAATACAAATCTCAACAATGAAGAGACAACCATCTATTGGAGTATAAATCTAAATAACGAAGTATCTTCCTTAATTAAGAGACTATCATCTATTGGAGTACAAATTACAATAACGAACTATCACCCTTAATGAAGAGACTACCATCCACAAGAGTACAAATCTCAACAACGAACTATCTCCCTTAATGAAGAAACTACCATCCATTAGAACACAAATCTCAACAACGAACTATCTCCCTTAATGAAGAGACTACCATCCATTGGAGTACAAATATCAACAACTAACTTTCTCTAATAATAAAGAAACTACCATCTATTGGAGTACAAATCTCAAAAATGAACTATTTCCCTTTATGAAGAGACTACCATCATTTGGAGTACAAATTTCAATAACTAATTATCTCCCTTAATAAAGAGACTACCGTTCATTGAAGTACAAATTACAACAACGAACTATCTCCCTTAATGAAGAGACTACCACCCATTGGATTACAAATCTCATCAAAGAACTATCTAACTTAATGAATAGAGACTAACATCCATTGGAGTAAAAATCTCAACACTGAACTATCTCTCTTATTGAAGAAACTACCATCCATTGGAATACAAATTTCAACAACGAACTATCTCCCTTAATGAAGAGACTAACATCCAATGGAGTACAAATCTCAACAACGAACTATCTTCCTTTAATGAAGAAACCACCATCCATCAAAACACAAATCTCAATAACGAATTATCGTTCTTAATGAAGAGACTACCGTCCATCAGATTCCAAATTTCTACAATGAGCTATCTCCCTTAATGAAGCTACTACCTTACATCGGAGTACAAAGTTCAACAATGAACTATCTCCCTTAATTAATAGACTACCGTCCATTGGAGTAGAATCTCAACATCAAAATATATCCCTTAAAGAAGAGACTACCTTCCATCAGAGTACAAATCACAACAACGAACTATCATCTTTAATGAAGAGACTACCATCCATCGGAGTTTAAATTTCATCAACTAACTATCTTCCTTAATGAAGAGACTACCATCAATAGGAGTAAAAATCTCAACAATGAACTATCTTGCTTAATGAAGAGACTACCATCCTTCGGAGTACAAATCTCAACCATAAACCATCTCCCTTAATAAAGAGACTACCATCCATCGGATTACGAATCTCAACAACGAACTATCTCCCTTTATGATGAGATTACCAACCATTGGAGCACAAATCTAAACAACGAACTATCTCCCTTAATAAAGAGACTATCATCCATTAGAATACAAATCTCAACAATGAAGAGACAACCATCTATTGGAGTATAAATCTAAATAAGGAAGTATCTTCCTTAATTAAGAGACTATCATCTATTGGAGTACAAATTACAATAATGAACTATCACCCTTAATGAAGAGACTACCATCCACAGGAATACAAATCTCAACAACAAACTATCTCCGGTAATGAAGAGACTACCATCCATCGGAGTACAAATGTCAACAACGAACTATCTCCCTTAATGAAGAGACTACCATCCATCAAAGTACAAATCTCAACAACCAACTATCTCCTTTAATAAAGAGACTAACATCCATCGGAGTATGAATATCAACAATGAACTATCACCCTTATTGAAGAGAATACCATCCATTGGAGTACTAATCTTAACAACGATCAATCTCCCTTAATGAATAGACTAATGTCCGTTGGAGTACAAATATCAACATGTAACTATCTCCCTCATTGAAGAGACTACCTTGCATTGGAGTACAAATATTAATAACGAATTATCTCCTTAAATTAAGATACTTACGTCCATTGGATTACAAATTATAACAATGAACTATCACTCATATAAAAGAGACTACCATGCATCGGAGAACAAACATTAACAATGAACTATCCCCCTTAATGAAGAGACTTCTGTCCATTGGAGTACGAATCGCACCAACGAATTATCTCCCTTAATGAAGAGACTACCATCCATTGAAGTACAAATCTCAAGAACGAACCATCTCCCTTAATGAAGTGCCCACCATCCATTGGAGTACAAATCTAATAAAAAAACGATCTCCCTTAATGAAGAGACTTCTATCCATTAGAGTATAAATATCAACAAAGAACTATCACTCTTAATGAAGAAACTACCATCCATTGGAGTACAATTATTAACAACGAAATATCTCCCGTAATGAAGAGACTACTACCCATCGGAGTACAAATCTAATCAAAAAATCTATCTCTCTTAATGAAGAAACTACCATCTATTAGAGTACAAATCTCAACAAGGAACTATATTTGTAGTGAAGAAACTACATTCCATTGGAGGATAAATCTCAACAACGAACTATCTAACTTAATGAAGAGACTACCATCCATTGGAGTACAAATCTCAGTAACGACTTATCTCCCTTAATGAAGAAACTACCATCCATTAGAACACAAATCTCAACAACGAACTATCTCCCTTAATGAAGAGACTACCATCCATTGGAGTACAAATATCAACAACTAACTTCCTCTAATAATGAAGAAACTACCATCTATTGGAGTACAAATCTCAAGAATGAACTATTTCCCTTTATGAAGAGACTACCATCATTTGGAGTACAAATTTCAACAACTAATTATCTCCCTTAATAAAGAGACTACCGTTCATTGAAGTACAAATTACAACAACGAACTATCTCCCTTAATGAAGAGACTACCACCCATTGGATTAAAAATCTCATCAAAGAACTATCTACCTTAATGAATAGAGACTAACATCCATTGGAGTAAATATCTCAACACCGAACTATCTCTCTTATTGAAGAAGCTACCATCCATTGGAATACAAATCTCAACAACGAACTATCTCCCTTAATGAAGAGACTAACATCCATTGGAGTACAAATCTCAACAACGAACTATCTTCCTTTAATGAAGAAACCACCATCCATAAAAACACAAATCTCAATAACGAACTATCCTTCTTAATGAAGAGACTACCGTCCATCAGAGTCCAAATTTCAACAATGACCTATCTCCCTTAATGAAGCTACTACCTTACATCGGAGTACAAAGTTCAACAATGAACTATCTCCCTTAATTAATAGACTACCGTCCATTGGAGTAGAATCTCAACATCAAAATATATCCCTTAAAGAAGAGACTACATTCCATCAGAGTACAAATCACAATAACGAACTATCATCTTTAATGAAGAGACTACCATCCATCGGAGTTTAAATTTAAATCAACTAACTATCTTCCTTAATGAAGAGACTACCATCAATAGGAGTAAAAATCTCAACAACGAACTATCTTCCTTAATGAAGAGACTACCATCCTTCGGAGTACAAATCTCAACCATAAACTATCTCTCTTAATAAAGAGACTACCATCCATCAGATTACGAATCTCAACAACGAACTATCTCCCTTTATGAGGAGACTACCAACCATTGGAGCACAAATATAAACAACGAACTATCTCCCTTAATAAAGAGACTATCATCCATTAGAATACAAATTTCAACAATGAAGAGACAACCATTTATTGGAGTATAAATCTAAATAACGAAGTATCTTCCTTAATTAAGAGACTATCATCTATTGGAGTACAAATTACAATAACGAACTATCACCCTTAATGAAGAGACTACCATCCACAGGAGTACAAATCTCAACAACGAACTATCTCCCTTAATGAAGAGACTACCATCCATCGGAGTACAAATGTTAACAATGAACTATCTCCCTTAATGAAGAGACTACCATCCTTCAGAGTACAAATCTCAACAACAAACTATCTCCTTTAATAAAGAGACTAACATCCATCGGAGTACAAATATCAACAATGAACTATCTCCCTCATTGAAGAGACTACCTTCCATTGGAGTACAAATATTAATAACGAATTATCTCCTTAAATTAAGATACTTACGTCCATTGGATTACAAATTATAACAATGAGCTATCACCCATATAAAAGAGACTACCATCCATCGGAGATCAAATATTAACAATGAACTATCTCCCGTAATGAAGAGACTTCTGTCCATCGGAGTACGAATCTAACCAACGAACTATCTCCCTTAATAAAGAGACGACCATCCATTGAAGTACAAATCTCAAGAACGAAACATCTCCCTTAATGAAGTGCCCACCATCCATTGGAGTACAAATCTAATCAAAAAAACTATCTCTCTTAATGAAGAAACTACCATCTATTAGAGTACAAATCTTAACAAGGAACTATATCTCTAGTGAAGAAACTACGTTCCATTGGAGGATAAATCTCAACAACGAACTATCTAACTTAATGAAGAGACTACCATCCATTGGAGTACAAATCTCAGTAACGACTTATCTCCCTTAATGAAGAAACTACCATCCATTAGAACACAAATCTCAACAACGAACTATCTCCCTTAATGAAGAGACTACCATCCATTGGAGTACAAATATCAACAACTAACTTCCTCTAATGATGAAGAAACTACCATCTATTGGAGTAAAAATCTCAAGAATGAACTATTTCCCTTTATGATGAGACTACCATCATTTGGAGTACAAATTTCAACAACTAATTATCTCCCTGAATAAAGAGACTACCGTTCATTGAAGTACAAATTACAACAACGAACTATCTCCCTTAATGAAGAGACTACCACCCATTGGATTACAAATCTCATCAAAGAACTATCTACCTTAATGAATAGAGACTAACATCCATTGGAGTAAAAATCTCAACACCCAACTATCTCTCTTATTGAAGAAACTACCATCCATTGGAATACAAATCTCAACAACGAACTATCTCCCTTAATGAAGAGACTAACATCCATTGGAGTACAAATCTCAACAACGAACTATCTTCCTTTAATGAAGAAACCACCATCCATCAAAACACAAATCTCAATAACGAACTATCCTTCTTAATGAAGAGACTACCGTCCATCAGAGTCCAAATTTCAACAATGAGCTATCTCCCTTAATGAAGCTACTACCTTACATCGGAGTACAAAGTTCAACAATGAACTATCTCCCTTAATTAATAGACTACCGTCCATTGGAGTAGAATCTCAACATCAAAATATATCCCTTAAAGAAGAGACTACCTTCCATCAGAGTACAAATTACAACAACGAACTATCATCTTTAATGAAGAGAGTACCATCCATCGGACTTTAAATTTCATCAACTAACTATCTTCCTTAATGAAGAGACTGCCATCAATAGGAGTAAAAATCTCAACAACAAACTGTCTTCCTTAATGAAGAGACTACCATCCTTCGGAGTACAAATCTCAACCATAAACTATCTCCCTTAATAAAGAGACTACCATCCATCGGATTACGAATCTCAACAACGAACTATCTCCCTTTATGAGGAGACTACCAACCATTGGAGCACAAATCTAAACAACGAACTATCTCCCTTAATAAAGAGACTATCATCCATTAGAATACAAATCTCAACAATGAAGAGACAACCATCTATTGGAGTATAAATCTAAATAACGAAGTATCTTCCTTAATTAAGAGATTATCATCTATTGAAGTACAAATTACAATAACGAACTATCACCCTTAATGAAGAGACTACCATCCACAGGAGTACAAATCTCAACAAGAAACTATCTCCGGTAATGAAGAGACTACCATCCATCAGAGTACAAATGTCAACAACGAACTGTCTCCCTTAATGAAGAGACTACCATCCATCAGAGTACAAATCACAACAACCAACTATCTCCTTTAATAAAGAGACTAACATCCATCGGAGTATGAATATCAACAATGAACTATCACCCTTATTGAAAAGAATACCATCCATTGGAGTACTAATCTTAACAACGATCAATCTCCCTTAATGAATAGACTAATGTCCATTGGAGTACAAATATAAACAATGAACTATCTCCCTCATTGAAGAGACTACCTTCCATTGGAGTACAAATATTAATAACGAATTATCTCCTTAAATTAAGATACTTACGACCATTGGATTACAAATTATAACAATGAACTATCACGCATATAAAAGAGACTACCATCCATCAGAGAACAAACATTAACAATGAACTATCCCCCTTAATGAAGAGACTTTTGTCCATTGGAGTACGAATCTCACCAACGAACTATCTCCCTTAATGAAGAGACTACCATACATTGAAGTACAAATCTCAAGAATGAACCATCTCCCTTAATGAAGTGCCCACCATCCATTGAAGTACAAATCTAATAAAAAAACGATCTCCCTTAATGAAGAGACTTCTATCCATTAGAGTATAAATATCAACAAAGAACTATCACTCTTAATGAAGAAACTACCATCCATTGGAGTACAATTATTAACAACGAAATGTCTCCCGTAATGAAGAGACTACTACCCATTGGAGTACAAATCTAATCAAAAAAACTATCTCTCTTAATGAAGAAACTACCATCTATTAGAGTACAAATCTCAACAAGGAACTATATCTGTAGTGAAGAAACTACCTTCCATTGGAGGATAAATCTCAACAACGAACTATCTAACTTAATGAAGAGACTACCATCCATTGGAGTACAAATCTCAGTAACGACTTATCTCCCTTAATGAAGAAACTACCATCCATTAGAACACAAATCTCAACAACGAACTATCTCCCTTAATGAAGAGACTACCATCCATTGGAGTACAAATATCAACAACTAACTTCCTCTAATAATGAAGAAACTACCATCTATTGGAGTACAAATCTCAAGAATGAACTATTTCCCTTTATAAAGAGACTACCATCATTTGGAGTACAAATTTCAACAACTAATTATCTCCCTTAATAAAGAGACTACCGTTCATTGAAGTACAAATTACAACAACGAACTATCTCCCTTAATGAAGAGACTACCACCCATTGGATTACAAGTCTCATCAAAGAACTATCTACCTTAATGAATAGAGACTAACATCCATTGGAGTAAAAATCTCAACACCGAACTATCTCTCTTATTGAAGAAACTACCATCCATTGGAATACAAATCTCAACAACGAACTATCTCCCTTAATGAAGAGACTAACATCCATTGGAATACAAATCTCAAGAACGAACTATCTTCCTTTAATGAAGAAACCACCATCCATAAAAACACAATTCTCAATAACGAACTATCCTTCTTAATGAAGAGACTACCGTCCATCAGAGTCCAAATTTCAACAATGACATATCTCCCTTAATGAAGCTACTACCTTACATCGGAGTACAAAGTTCAACAATGAACTATCTCCCTTAATTAATAGACTACCTTCCATTGGAGTAGAATCTCAACATCAAAATATATCCCTTAAAGAAGAGACTACCTTCCATCAGAGTACAAATCACAATAACGAACTATCATCTTTAATGAAGAGACTACCATCCATCGGAGTTTAAATTTAAATCAACTAACTATCTTCCTTAATGAAGAGACTACCATCAATAGGAGTAAAAATCTCAACAACGAACTATCTTCCTTAATGAAGAGACTACCATCCTTTGGAGTACAAATCTCAACCATAAACTATCTCTCTTAATAAAGAGACTACCATCCATCAGATTACGAATCTCAACAACGAACTATCTCCCTTTATGAGGAGACTACCAACCATTGGAGCACAAATCTAAACAACGAACTATCTCCCTTAATAGAGAGACTATCATCCATTAGAATACAAATTTCAATAATGAAGAGACAACCATTTATTGGAGTATAAATCTAAATAACGAAGTATCTTCCTTAATTAAGAGACTATCATCTATTGGAGTACAAATTACAATAACGAACTATCACCCTTAATGAAGAGACTACCATCCACAAGAGTACAAATCTCAACAATGAACTATCTCCCTTAATGAAGAGACTACCATCCATCGGAGTACAAATGTTAACAATGAACTATCTCCCTTAATGAAGAGACTACCATCCTTCAGAGTACAAATCTCAACAACAAACTATCTCCTTTAGTAAAGAGACTAACATCCATCGGAGTACAAATATCAACAATGAACTATCACCCTTATTGAATAGAATACCATCCATTGGAGTACTAATCTTAACAACGATCAATCTCCCTTAATGAATAGACTAATGTCCGTTGGAGTACAAATATCAACAATGAACTATCTCCCTCATTGAAGAGACTACCTTCCATTGGAGTACACATATTAATAACGAATTATCTCCTTAAATTAAGATACTTACGTCCATTGGATTACAAATTATAACAATGAACTATCACCCATATAAAAGAGACTACCATCCATCGGAGATCAAATATTAACAATGAACTATCTCCCTTAATGAAGAGACTTCTGTCCATTGGAGTACGAATCTAACCAACGAACTATCTCCCTTAATAAAGAGACTACCATCCATTGAAGTACAAATCTCAAGAACGAACCATCTCCCTTAATGAAGTGCCCACCATCCATTGGAGTACAAATCTAATCAAAAAAACTATCTCTCTTAATGAAGAAACTACCATCTATTAGAGTACAAATCTTTACAAGGAACTATATATCTAGTGAAGAAACTACGTTCCATCGGAGGATAAATCTCAACAACGAACTATCTAACTTAATGAAGAGACTACCATCCATTGGAGTACAAATCTCAGTAACGGCTTATCTCCCTTAATGAAGAACCTACCATCCATTAGAACACAAATCTCAACAACTAACTATCTCCCTTGATGAAGAGACTACCATCCATTGGAGTACAAATATCAACAACTAACTTCCTCTAATAATGAAGAAACTACCATCTATTGGAGTACAAATCTCAAGAATGAACTATTTCCCTTTATGATGAGACTACCATCATTTGGAGTACAAATTTGACCAAACTAATTATCTCCCTGAATAAAGAGACTACCGTTCATTGAAGTACAAATTACAACAACGAACTATCTCCCTTAATGAAGAGACTACCACCCATTGGATTACAAATCTCATCAAAGAACTATCTACCTTAATGAATAGAGACTAACATCCATTGGAGTAAAAATCTCAACACCCAACTATCTCTCTTATTGAAGAAACTACCATCCATTGGAATACAAATCTAAACAACGAACTATCTCCCTTAATGAAGAGACTAACATCCATTGGAGTACAAATCTCAATAACGAACTATCTTCCTTTAATGAAGAAACCACCATCCATCAAAACACAAATCTCAATAACGAACTATCCTTCTTAATGAAGAGACTACCGTCCATCTGAGTCCAAATTTCAACAATGAGCTATCTCCCTTAATAAAGCTACTACCTTACATCGGAGTACAAAGTTCAACAATGAACTATCTCCCTTAATTAATAGACTACCGTCCATTGGAGTAGAATCTCAACATCAAAATATATCCCTTAAAGAAGAGACTACCTTCCATCAGAGTACAAATCACAACAACGAACTATCATCTTTAATGAAGAGAGTACCATCCATCGGACTTTAAATTTCATCAACTAACTATCTTCCTTAATGAAGAGACTGCCATCAATAGGAGTAAAAATCTCAACAACAAACTGTCTTCCTTAATGAAGAGACTACCATCCTTCGGAGTACAAATCTCAACCATAAACTATCTCCCTTAATAAAGAGACTACCATCCATCGGATTACGAATCTCAACAACGAACTATCTCCCTTTATGAGGAGACTACCAACCATTGGAGCACAAATCTAAACAATGAACTATCTCCCTTAATAAAGAGACTATCATCCATTAGAATACAAATCTCAACAATGAAGAGACAACCATCTATTGGAGTATAAATCTAAATAACGAAGTATCTTCCTTAATTAAGAGACTATCATCTATTGAAGTAAAAATTACAATAACGAACTATCACCCTTAATGAAGAGACTACCATCCACAGGAGTACAAATCTCAACAACGAACTATCTCCCTTAATGAAGAGACTACCATCCATCGGAGTACAAATGTTAACAATGAACTATCTCCCTTAATGAAGAGACTACCATCCTTCAGAGTACAAATCTCAACAACAAACTATCTCCTTTAATAAAGAGACTAACATCCATCGGAGTACAAATATCAACAATGAACTATCACCCTTATTGAATAGAATACCATCCATTGGAGTACTAATCTTAACAACGATCAATCTCCCTTAATGAATAGACTAATGTCCGTTGGAGTACAAATATCAACAATGAACTATCTCCCTCATTGAAGAGACTACCTTCCATTGGAGTACAAATATTAATAACGAATTATCTCCTTAAATTAAGATACTTACGTCCATTGGATTACAAATTATAACAATGAACTATCACGCATATAAAAGAGACTACCATCCATCGGAGAACAAACATTAACAATGAACTATCCCCCTTAATGAAGAGACTTTTGTCCATTGGAGTACGAATCTCACCAATGAACTATCTCCCTTAATGAAGTGACTACCATACATTGAAATACAAATCTCAAGAACGAACCATCTCCCTTAATGAAGTGCCCACCATCCATTGAAGTACAAATCTAATAAAAAAATGATCTCCCTTAATGAAGAGACTTCTATCCATTAAAGTATAAATATCAACAAAGAACTATCACTCTTAATGAAAAAACTACCATCCATTGGAGTACAATTATTAACAACGAAATATCTCCCGTAATGAAGAGACTACTACCCATTGGAGTACAAATCCTATCAAAAAAACTATATCTCTTAATGAAGAAACTACCATGTATTAGAGTACAAATCTCAATAAGGAACTATATCTCTAGTGAAGAAACTACCTTCCATTGGAGGATAAATCTCAACAACGAACTATCTAACTTAATGAAGAGACTACCATCCATTGGAGTACAAGTCTCAGTAACGACTTATCTCCCTTAATGAAGAAACTACCATCCATTAGAACACAAATCTCAACAACGAACTATCTCCCTTAATCAAGAGACTACCATCCATTGGACTAAAAATATCAACAACTAACTTCCTCTAATAATGAAGAAACTACCATCTATTGGAGTACAAATCTCAAAAATGAACTATTTCCCCATATGAAGAGACTACCATCATTTGGAGTACAAATTTCAACAACTAATTATCTCCCTTAATAAAGAGACTACCGTTTATTGAATTACAAATTACAACAACGAACTATCTCCCTTAATGAAGAGACTACCACCCATTAGATTACAAATCTCATCAAAGAACTATCTACCTTAATGAATAGAGACTAACATCCATTGGAGTAAAAATCTCAACACCCAACTATCTCTCTTATTGAAGAAACTATCATCCATTGGAATACAAATCTCAATAATGAACTATCTCCCTTAATGAAGAGACTAACATCCATTGGAGTACAAATCTCAACAACGAACTATCTTCCTTTAATGAAGAAACCACCATCCATCAAAACACAAATCTCTATAACGAACTATCCTTCTTAATGAAGAGACTACAGTCCATTAGAGTCCAAATTTCAATAATGAGCTATCTCCCTTAATGAAGCTTCTACCTTACATCGGAGTACAAAGTTCAACAATGAACTATCTCCCTTAATTAATAGACTACCGTCCATTGGAGTAGAATCTCAACATCAAAATATATCCCTTAAAGAAGAGACTACCTTCCATCAGAGTACAAATCACAATAACGAACTATCATCTTTAATGAAGAGACTACCATCCATCAGAGTTTAAATTTAAATCAACTAACTATCTTCCTTAATGAAGAGACTACCATCAATAGGAGTAAAAATCTCAACAACGAAATATCTTCCTTAATGAAGAGACTACCATCTTTCGGAGTACAAATCTCAACCATAAACTATCTCCATTAATAAAGAGACTACCATCCATCAGATTACGAATCTCAACAACGAACTATCTCCCTTTATGAGGAGACTACCAACCATTGGAGCACAAATCTAAACAACGAACTATCTCCCTTAATAAAGAGACTATCATCCATTAGAATACAAATCTCAACAATGATGAGACAACCATCTGTTGGAGTATAAATCTAAATAACGAATTATCTTCCTTAATTAAGAGACTATCATCTATTGGAGTACAAATTACAATAACGAACTATCACCCTTAATGAAGAGACTACCATCCACAGGAGTACAAATATCACAAACGAACTATCTCCCTTAATGAAGAGACCACCATCCATCGGAGTACAAATGTCAACAATGAACTATCTACCTTAATGAAGAGACTACCATCCTTCAGAGTACAAATCTCAACAACAAACTATCTCCTTTAATAAAGAGACTAACATCCATCGGAGTACAAATATCAACAATGAACTATCACCCTTATTAAAGAGAATACCATCAATTGGAGTACTAATCTTAACAACGATCAATCTCCCTTAATGAATAGACTAATGTCCATTGGAGTAAAAATATCAACAATGAACTATCTCCCTCATTGAAGAGACTACCTTCCATTGGAGTACAAATATTAATAACGAATTATCTCCTTAAATTAAGATACTTACGTCCATTGGATTACGAATTATAACAATGAACTATCACCCATATAAAAGAGACTACCATCCATCGGAGATCAAATATTAACAATGAACTATCTCCCTTAATGAAGAGACTTCTGTCCATTGGAGTACGAATCTAACCAACGAACTATCTCCCTTAATAAAGAGACTACCATTCATTGAAGTACAAATCTCAAGAACGAACCATCTCCCTTAATGAAGTGCCTACCATCCATTGGAGTACAAATCTAATAAAAAAGTGATCTCCCTTAATGAAGAGACTTCCATACATTAGAGTATAAATATCAACAAAGAACTATCTCTCTTAACAAAGAAACTACCATCCATTGGAGTACAAATATCAACAACGAAATATCTCCCTTAATGAAGAGACTACTACCCATTGGAGTACAAATATAATCAAAAAACTATCTCTCTTGATGAAGAAACTACCATCTATTAGAGTAAAAATCTCAACAAGGAACTATATCTTTAGCGAAGAAACTACCTTCCATTGGAGGACAAATCTCAACAACTAACTATCTCACTTAATGAAGAGACTACCATCCATTGGAGTACAAATCTCAATAATGAACTATCTCTCTTAATGAAGAAACTACCATCCATTAGAACACAAATCTCAACAACGAACTATCTCCCTTAAAGAAGAGACTACCATCCATTGGATTACAAATATCAATAACTAACTTCCTCTAATAATGAAGAAACTACCATCTATTGGAGTACAAATCTCAAAAACGAACTATTTTCCTTTATGAAGAGACTACCATCCATTGGAGTACAAATTTAAACAACTAATTATCTCCCTTAATAAAGAGACTACCGTTCATTGAAGTACAAATTACAACACTGAACTATCTCCCTTAATGAAGAGACTACCACCCATTCGATTACAACTCTCATAAAAAAACTATCTACCTTAATGAATAGAGACTAACATCCATTGGAGTACAAATCTCAACACCGAACTATCTCTCTTATTGAAGAAACTACCATCCATTGGAATACAAATCTCAACAATGAACTATTTCCCTTAATGAAGAAACTACCACCCATTGAAATACAAATCTTAACAACGAACTATCTTCCTTTAATGAAGAAACCACCATCCATCAAAACAAAAATCTCAATAACGAACTATCCTTCTTAATGAAGAGACTACCGTCCATCAGAGTCCAAATTTCAACAATGAGCTATCTCCCTTAATGGAGCTACTACCTTCCATCGGAGTACAAAGCTCAACAATGAACTATCTCCCTTGATTAAAAGACTACCGTCCATTGGAGTAGAATCTCAACATCAAAATATTTCCTTAAAAGAAGAGACTACCTTCCATCAGAGTATAAATCACAACAATGAACTATCATCTTTAATGAAGAGACTACCATCCATCGGAGTTTACATTTCATTAACTAACTATCTTCCTTAATGAAGAGACCACCATCAATAGGAGTAAAAATCTCAACAACGAACTATCTTCCTTAATGAAGAGACTACCATCCTTCGGAGTATAAATCGCAACCATAAACTATCTACCTTAATAAAGAGACTACCATCCATCGGATTACGAATCTCAACAACGAACTATCTCCCTTAATGAGGAGACTACCAACCATTGCAGCACAAATCTAAACAATGAACTATCTCCCTTAATAAAGAGACTATCATCCATTAGAATACAAATCTCAACAATGAACTATCTCCCTTAAGGAAGAGACAACCATCTATTGGAGTACAAATCTAAATAAAGAATTATCTCTCTTAATGAAGAGACTGTCATCTATTGGAGTACAAATTGCAATAACGAACTATCTCCCTTAATGAAGAGACTACCATCCACAAGAGTACAAATCTCAACAATGAACTATATCCCTTAAAAAAGAGACTATCAACCATAGGAGTACACATCTCAACAACAAACTATTTCCCTTAATGAAGAGACTACCATCCATCGGAGTACAAATGTCAATAACGAACTATCTCCCTTAATGAAGAGACTAGCATCCATCAGAAGACAAATGTCAACAACAAACTATCTCCTTTAATAAAGAGACTAACACCCATCGGAGTACGAATATCCACAATGAACTATCTCCCTTATTGAAAAGACTACCATCCATTGAAGTACTAATCTTAACAACGAGCAATCTCCCTTAATGAATAGACTAATGTCCATTGGAGTACAAATATCAACAATAAACTATCTCCCTCAATGAAGAGACTACTATCCATTGGAGTACAAATATTAATAATTAATTATCTCCTTAAATTAAGATACTAACGTCCATTGGATTACAAATTAGAACAATGAACTATCACCCATATAAAAGAGACTACCAGCCATTGGAGAACAAATAATAACAATGAACTATCTCCCTTAATGAAGAGACTTTTGTCCATTGAAGTACGAATCTCACCAACAAACTATCTCCCTTAATGAAGAGACTACCATCCATTAGAGTACAAATCTCAACAAAGAACTATCTCCCTTAATGAAGAAACTACCATCCATTGGAGTACAAATATCAACAATGAACTATCTCCCTTGATGAAGATACTACTACCCATTGGAGTACAAATATAATCAAAGAACTATCTCTCTTAAAGAAGAAACTACCATCGTTTAGAGTACCAATCTCAACAAGGAACTATCTTCCTTTAATGAAGAAACTACCATCCATCAAAACTCAAATCTCAATAACGAACTATCTTCTTTAATGAAGAGACTACCATCGATCAGAGTCCAAATTTCAACAATGAGCTATCTCCCTTAACGAAGCTACTACCATCCATCGGAGTACAAAGCTCAATAATGAACTATCTCCCTTAATTAATAGACTACCGTCCATTGGAGTAGAATCTCAACATCAAAATATATCCCTTAAAGAAGAGACTACCTTCCATCAGAGTACAAATCACAACAACAAACTATCATCTTTAATGAACAGACTACCATCCATCGGAGTTTAAATTTCATCAACTATTTATCTTCCTTAATGAAGAGACTACCATCAATAAGAGTAAAAATATCAACAACTAACTATCTTACTTAATGAAGAGACTAACATCCATCGAAGTACAAATCTCAACCACAAACTATCTCCCTTAATAAAGAGACTACCATCCATCGGATTACGAATCTCAACAACTAAATATCTCCTTTAATGAGGAGACTACGAACCATTAGAGTACCAATCTCAACTACTAACTATGTCCCTTAATGAAGAGACTACCGTCCATTGGAGTAAAAATTACAACAATAAACTAACTCCCTTAATGAAGAGACTACCATCCATCAGTGAATAAATCTAAAAAATGAACTATCTCTCTTAACGAAGAGACTACCATCCGTTTGAGTACAAATCTCACTAATGAATTATCTCCCTTAATGAAGAGACTACAATAGATTGGAGTATAAATATCAACAACTAACTATATCCCTTAAAGAAGAGACTACTATCCATCAAAGTACAAATCTCAATAACGAACCATCTCCCTTAACAAAGAGACAACTATCAATCACAGTACAAATTTCAACAACAAACTATCTCCCATAATAAAGAGACAACCATACATAAGAGTATAAATATCAACAACAAACTATCTCCCTTAATGAAGAGACTACCATCCATCGTAGTACAAATCTCAACAACAAACTATGTTCATTAATTAAGAGACTCGCATACATCGGAGTACGAATCTCAAGATCGAACTATCTCCTTTAATAAAGAGACTACCATTCATGGTAGTACGAATCTTAACAACGAACTATCTCCCTTAACGAAGAAACTAGCAACCATTGGAGTACTAATCTCAACATCAAACTATCTCCCTTAATGAAAAAGCTATCATCCATTGGAGTACAAATATCAATAATGAATTATCTCCCTTAATAAAGAGACTACCATCCATTGAATAACAAATATCAACAACAAACTATCCCCTTTAATGAAGAGACTAACATCTATTGGAGTAAAAATCTCAACAACAAACTATCCCTCTTATTGAAGAGAAAACCATCAATTGGAGTACAAATCTCAACAACGAACTATCTTCCTTAATGAAGAGACTACCATCCATTGGAGTTAAAATCTCAACAATGAAATATCTTCCTTAATGAAGAAACTACCATCCATCAAAACACAAATCTGAATAACGAACTATCTTCCTTAATGAAGAGACTACCGTCCATCAGAGTCCAAATTTCAACAATGAGCTATCTCCCTTAATGAAGCTACTACCATCCATCAAAGTACAATGCTAAATAATGAACTATCTCCCTTAATGAATATACTACCGTCCGGTGGAGTAGAATCTCAACATCAAAATATATCCCTTAAAGAAGAGACTACCTTCCATCAGAGTACAAATCAAAACAACGAACTATCATCCTTAATGATGAGACTACCATCCATCGGAGTTTAAATTTCATCAACTAACTATCTTCCTTAATGAAGAGACTACCATCAATAGGAGTAAAAATCTCAACAACGAACTATCTTCCTTAATGAAAAGACTACCATTCTTCGGAGTATAAATCTCAACCATAAACAATCTCCCTTAATAAAGAGACTACCATACGTCGGATTACGAATCTCAACAACGAACTATCTCCCTTTATGAGACTACTAACCATTGGAGTAAAAATCTAAACAACGAACTATCTCCCTTAATAAAGAGACTATCATCCATTAGAATACAAATCTCAACAACGAACTATCTCCCTTAATGAAGAGACAACCATCTATTGGAGTACAAATCTAAATAATGAAGTATCTCCCTTAATGAAGAGACTATCATCTATTGGAGTACAAATTACAACAACGAACTATCTCCCTTAATGAAGAGGCTACCATCTATAGGAGTAAAAATCTCAACAATGAACTATATCCCTTAAAGAAGAGACTACCATCCATAGGAGTACAAATCTCAACAACGAACTATCTCCCTTAATGAAGAAACTACCATCCATCAGAGTACGAATGTCAACAACGAACTATCTCCCTTAATGAAGAGACTACCATCCATCATAGTACAAATCTCAACAACAAACTATCACCTTTAATAAAGAGACTAACATCCATCAAAGTACGAATATCAACAATGAACTATCACCCTTATTGAAGAGACAACCATCCATTGGAGTAATAATCTTAACAATGAGCAATCTCCCTTAATGAATAGACTAAGGTCCATTGGAATACAAATATCAACAACGAAATATCTCCCTTAGTAAAGAGACTACTACCCATTGGAGTATAAATCTAATCAAAGAACTATCTCTCTTAATGAAGAAACTACCGTCGATTAGAGTATAAATCTCAACAAGGAACTATCTCTCTAGTGAAGAAACTACCTTCCATTGGAGGACAAATCTTAACAACGAACTATCTCACTTAATGAAGAGACTACCATCTATTGGAGTACAAATCTCAATAACGAACTATCTCCCTTAATGAAGAAACTACCATCCATTAGAACATAAATCTGAACAACGAACTATCTCCCTTAATGAAGAGACTATCATCCATTGGAGTACAAATATCAACAACTAACTTCCTCTAATAATGAAGAAACTACCATCCATTGGAGTACAAATCTCAAAAACAAACTATTTTGCTTTATGAAGAGACTACCATCCATTGGAGTACAACTCACAACAACTAATTATCCCACTTAATAAAGAGACTACCGTTCAATGGAGTAAAAAATTACAACAACGAATTATCTACCTTAATGAAGAGACTACCACCCTTTGGATTACAAATCTCATTAAAGAAATGTCTCCCTTAATGAATAGAGACTAACATCCATTGGATTAGAAATCTCAACACCGAACTATCTCTCTTATTGAAGAAACCACCATCCGTTGGAATACAAATCTCAACAACGAACTATCTCCCTTAATGAAGAGACTAACATCCATTGGAGTACAAATCTCAACAACGAACTATCTTCCTTTAAAGAATAAACCACCATCCATCAAAACACAAATATCAATAACAAACTATCCTTCTTAATGAAGAGACTACCGTCCATCAGAGTCCAAATTTCAATAATGAGCTATCTCCCTTAATGAAGCTACTACCTTCCATTCGAGTACAAAGCTCAACAATGAACTATCTCCCTTAATTAATAGACTACCGTCCATTGGAGTAGAATCTCTACATCAAAATATATCCCTTAAAGAATAGACTACCTTCCATCAGAGTACAAATCACAACAACGAACTATCATCTTTAATAAAGAGACTATCATCCATCGGAGTTTAAATTTCATCAATTAACTATCTTCCTTAATGAATAGACTACCATCAATAGGAGTAAAAATCTCAATAACGAACTATCTTCCTTAATGAAGAGACTACCATCCTTTGGAGTACAAATCTCAACCATAAACTATCTCCCTTAATAAAGAGACTACCATCCATCGGATAACTAATCTCAACAACCAACTATCTCCCTTAATGAGAGACTACCAACCATTGGAGCACAAATCTAAACAATGAACTATCTCCCTTAATAAAGAGACTATCATCCATTAGAATACAAATCTCAACAACGAACTATCTCCCTTAATAAAGAGACAACCATCTATTGGAGTACAAATCTAAATAACGAAATATCTCCCTTAATGAAGAGACTATCTTCTATTTGAGTACAAATTACAATAAGGAAATATCTCCCTTAATGAAGAGACTACCATCCACAGGAGTACAAATCTCAACAATGAACTATATCCCTTAAAAAAGAGACTACCATTGATAGGAGTACAAATCTCAACAACAAACTATCTCCCTTAATGAAGAGACTATCATCCATCGGAGTACAAATGCCAACAATGAACTATCTCCCTTAATGAAGAGACTATCATCCATTAGAGTACAAATTCCAACAACAAACTATCTCCGTTAATAAAGAGACTAACATCCATCGGAGTACAAATATCAACAATGAACTATCACCCTTATTGAAGAGACTACCATCCATTTGAGTACTAATATTAACAATGAGAAATCTCCCTTAATGAATAGACTAATGTCCATTGGAGTACAAATATCAACAATGAACTATCTCCCTCAATGAAGAGACTACCATCATTGGAGTACAAATATTAATAACGAATTATCTCCTTAAATTAAGATACTTACGTCCATTGGATTACAAATTATAACAATGAACTATCACCCATATAAAAGAGACTACCATCCATCGGAGAACAAATATTAACAATGAACTATCTCCCTTAATGAAGAGACTTATGTCCATTGGAGTACGAATATCACCAACGAATTATCTCCCTTAATGAAGAGACTACCATCCATTGAAGTACAAATCTCAAGAACGAACCATCTACCATAATTAAGAGCCTACCATCCATTGCAATACAAATTTAATAAAAAACTATATCCCTTAATGAAGAGACTACCATCCATTAGAGTACAAATCTCAACAAAGAACTATCTCTCTTAATGAAGAAACTACAATCCATTGGAGTACAAATATCAACAATGAAATATCTCCATTAATGAAGAGACTACTACCCATTGGAGTATAAATCTAATAAAATAACTATATATCTTAATGAAGAAACTACCATCGATTAGAGTACAAATCTCAACAAGTAACTATCTCTCTAGTGAAGAAACAACCTTCCATTGGAGGACAAATCTCAATAACGAACTATCTCACTTAATGAAGAGACTACAATCGATTAGAGTATAAATCTCAACAAGGAACTATCTCTCTAGTGAAGAAACTACCTTCCATTGGAGGACAAATCTTAACAACGAACTATCTCACTTAATGAAGAGACTACCATCTATTGGAGTACAAATCTCAATAACGAACTATCTCCCTTAATGAAGAAACTACCATCCATTAGAACACAAATCTGAACAACGAACTATCTCCCTTAATGAAGAGACTACCATCCATTGGAGTACAAATATCAACAACTAACTTCCTCTAATAATGAAGAAACTACCATCCATTGGAGTACAAATCTCAAAAACAAACTATTTTGCTTTATGAAGAGACTACCATCCATTGGAGTACAAATCACAACAACTAATTATCTCACTTAATAAAGAGACTACCGTTCAATGGAGTAAAAAATTACAACAACGAATTATCTACCTAAATGAAGAGACTACCACCCTTTGGATTACAAATCTCATTAAAGAACTGTCTCCCTTAATGAATAGAGACTAACATCCATTGGAGTAGAAATCTCAACACCGAACTATCTCTCTTATTGAAGAAACCACCATCCGTTGGAATACAAATCTCAACAACGAACTATCTCCCTTAATGAAGAGACTAACATCCATTGGAGTACAAATCTCAACAACGAACTATCTTCCTTTAACGAATAAACCACCATCCATCAAAACACAAATATCAATAACAAACTATCCTTCTTAATGAAGAGACTACCGTCCATCAGAGTCCAAATTTCAATAATGAGCTATCTCCCTTAATGAAGCTACTACCTTTCATTCGAGTACAAAGCTCAACAATGAACTATCTCCCTTAATTAATAGACTACCGTCCATTGGAGTAGAATCTCTACATCAAAATATATCCCTTAAAGAATAGACTACCTTCCATCAGAGTACAAATCACAACAACGAACTATCATCTTTAATAAAGAGACTATCATCCATCGGAGTTTAAATTTCATCAACTAACTATCTTCCTTAATGAATAGACTACCATCAATAGGAGTAAAAATCTCAATAACGAACTATCTTCCTTAATGAAGAGACTACCATCCTTTGGAGTACAAATCTCAACCATAAACTATCTCCCTTAATAAAGAGACTACCATCCATCGGATAACTAATCTCAACAACCAACTATCTCCCTTAATGAGAGACTACCAACCATTGGAGCACAAATCTAAACAATGAACTATCTCCCTTAATAAAGAGACTATCATCCATTAGAATACAAATCTCAACAACGAACTATCTCCCTTAATAAAGAGACAACCATCTATTGGAGTACAAATCTAAATAACGAAATATCTCCCTTAATGAAGAGACTATCTTCTATTTGAGTACAAATTACAATAAGGAAATATCTCCCTTAATGAAGAGACTACCATCCACAGGAGTACAAATCTCAACAATGAACTATATCCCTTAAAAAAGAGACTACCATTGATAGGAGTACAAATCTCAACAACAAACTATCTCCCTTAATGAAGAGACTATCATCCATCGGAGTACAAATGCCAACAATGAACTATCTCCCTTAATGAAGAGACTATCATCCATTAGAGTACAAATTCCAACAACAAACTATCTCCGTTAATAAAGAGTGAAATTTCTGGCTACAGATACTCAATGTCACGTCCAATGTTATGACACCGTATCTGACTTACTATATGACAGCAAATACAAAAGCAGTAAATAACACAGTCAATTGTTTACCCAGTTCAGTGTGCAACAACACCTACTCTGGGGGCTACCAAGCCAGGGAGAGAATCCACTATAAGAGATGTTGATTCAGGAATAAACCAACCAGTTTATCTCCTTCACTTAAGACCTACCCAATGCAATTCTAATCTAAGTACAACTTAAACCTGAGTTCCTACTCACTCCCCCTCAATCACAGCAGTGATACATAAACAAATTTGACTTGAGAATTGTTGAAGACACTCTTCAAAACACACACTTGATTAAGCTTCACAGCTTTTTAATCAAGTAACACAATCACTCGTGCTTCACAGCTTTGAGTAATGTACACAACTATCTTGACTCTGCTTCACAGCTTTAGTCAAGTAACATTCAAACACTCTTGCTTCAAAGCTTTGAGTGCTACACAACCCTTACAATTGAAACCTATTCCAAGACACTTATCACAATGATAATTGCTTGGAGTACAATAAACAAATCTATACAGATTACAAACTCGATCTTCTAATCAATCAGCAGGGATTACTTCAAAAACCGCAGCTCTGTTGAATATATAGCAGCTGCAACTTCAGTTAGGGTTTCCAAAAACCTAGGGTTGATTCCTTTTGACCTAATGACCAGGTCACAGTACTTTGTTGATCAGGTTTGGATTGAGCGAGGTTACTCCTCAGAAAACGCAGGATTCTGTTTAAGAAGGACTGAGTTATTTCCTGAAAAAACTCAGACTTATCCAATCCTGTAATCCTGCTAGTTCAGAACAGGATGTCATAACATCTGTTATGACATCTGAGAAAACCTGTCTACTGATTAGCTAAATGTGATCATTTTGCAAACATGCTCAGATACACACTTATAAACATCAGTATTTGAGTTACAATATTTTTCTGCATATGTACCTAAAGAGTTAGTACAACCTGAGCTAGAATGTTATGACATCAGTCATGACATTCACACATACACTTGGAATTTACCAAAAATGCAAGCCAATACCTAAACACCTACAAACTCCCCCTTTGGCAGATTTTTGGCTAAAGTCCCTAAACAATCAGAGATAGATAGATAGCAGCAGAAATAAATGACGACAGCAGAAAAATATAGTGTTAAGTACTAATTAAGCAGTACCAAATATTCTCCCCCACTTTAGCCACAAATGGGCCAAAGATTACATGTTTATAAAGTTATACAGTTATCCAAGACAAAATAATGAGATCAGCAGCAGACAACAGCAGAACATACTTCCAAACTCCACCAGCAACACCACCAAGCAACAATCATCCTTCAAGCACTGTCATCAGACTCAGAGGATTCAGGCTTCTTTCTTTTCTTGTGAGTAATGTCAGCATTTCTCTCTTTGTTTGATATCTTAACATTCTTAGAGACATTTGGATTTGTTTCAGCATTTGAGTTTTCTTGGTTCAGAGGAACAGAAATGCCAGGAACTGAGTGGTTTTCGTTCAGAATTCGGGAAACAATTTTTGCTATTGCTTGATTAACATAGGCTGTCCCTTCCCTATTTGCAATTTCAGGGGGATGGATTACCTGTATGTCTTGTTCTCACCTCTTTGGCCTTGGTGGAGTTAATTCTATGAGAACAGATCTCCAGAACATCAGAGTCCAGACAGGAAGAGATTGGCCCAGAATCTTGATCAGATGAAGAGGTTGATATGGTCGTATTGGATGATGATGGCGTTTGAGACATTTTGTCAGTTTTGAAGGACAAACAGCAAATGAGAAGAAATTCCTGATTGATGAGAAGACGAGAGAGGAACAAAGCAAAGGAGTGCCTATTCAACTTCTTAAAACAGTTGTAGGAAATGAGAAAATACAATTTTAAACCAATCAGAACAGCCATAAGTCCTTTGGTCTTTGTTTTAAGCAAAATTAATTGCTACAATTCCTCATGTTGGCAAATACCCAGCTTACCCCTTAAGTTTTCAAATTGATTTGCATCCAAAGCCTTGGTAAAAATGTCAGCCAGCTGTAGCTCAGTGGCAACATGTTCCAATTTGATGGTCTTTTCTTCTACAAGGTCTCTAATAAAGTGATGTCGTATGTCAATATGTTTGGTCCTGCTATGCTGAATGGGATTCTTGGATATGTTGATTGTACTCAGATTGTCACAGTATAATGTCATAACATCTTGTGTGACGTTATACTCAGTGAGCATCTGTTTCATCCATAACATTTGAGAGCAGCTACTGCCAGCTGCAATATATTCAGCTTCAGCGGTGGAAAGAGACACACAATTCTGTTTCTTGCTGAACCAGGAAACCAGATTACTTCCCAAAAAGAAACATCCTCCAGAGGTGCTTTTTCTATCATCAGCACTACCAGCCCAATCAGCATCACAGTAGCCAGTCAGAGTCGATTCACACCCATGAGTATACAACAATCCATAGTTGTAAGTACCACTTACATACTTCAAAATTCTCTTCACTTGATTGATATGACTGACTTTGGGATCAGCTTGGTATCTAGCACAAACTCCAACTGCAAAGGCAATATCAGGTTTGCTGGCAGTTAAGTACAACAGGCTTCCTATCATGCTTCTGTACAGACTTTGATCCACCTTAACCCCACTTGAATCTTTGGAGAGCTTTAGATGAGTGGGAGCAGGAGTCCTTTTGTGACTTGCATTTTCCATACCAAACTTCTTTACAATATTCTTAGCATACTTGCTTTGAGATAAGAAGATTGAGTCCTCCATCTGTGAGACTTGTAGTCCAAGAAAATAAGTTAGTTCTCCCATGAGACTCATTTCAAATTCAGCCTGCATCTGGTCAGCAAAGTGTTTAACCATATGTTCTGACATTCCGCCAAACACTATATCATCAACATATATTTGGGCAACCATCAACTTCCCTCCTTCAGTTTTGACAAATAGAGTTTTGTCCAAGCCTCCTTTTCTGTAGCCTTTGTCTGAGAGAAACTTTGTTAACCTGTCATACCATGCTCTAGGAGCTTGTTTCAGCCCATATAGAGCTTTTCTCAATTTGTAGACATGATCAGGATGGGTTGGATCCACAAAACCTTTAGGTTGTTCCACATAAGCTTCCTCATTTAAGTACCCATTTAGAAAGGCACTTTTCACATCCATCTGAAATAACTTAAACTTCAGAAGACAAGCAATTGACAACAAGAGTCTGATTGATTCCAACCTGGCTACAGGTGCAAAGGTTTCATCAAAGTCAACCCCTTCAACTTGGGTGTATCCTTGAGCAACAAGTCTCGCCTTATTTCTGGTGACAACTCCTTCAGCATCTGACTTGTTCTTGAATATCCATTTTGTCCCAATGATGTTAGTTCCTTCAGGTCTAGGAACCAGTTCCCAAACTTCATGCTGCTTGAATTGGTTCAGTTCATCTTGCATTGCACCAATCCAATATTCATCAGTCAAGGCTTCCTTGACATTTCTTGGTTCTATTTTGGACACAAAACAAGAATTTGAGATGATTTCTCTTGATCTTGTGATGACTCCACTATTAGGATCTCCTATGATGAGCTCTTTTGGATGATCCTTCTGAATTCTGATGGAAGGAGTCTTGCTAGCTTCCTTTGATTCTGATTCTGTTGTGGTGGAGTTGGGTAGATCATCCTGTTGGGTTGAAGTCTCAAAGAATGTCTCAACAGTACAAGGAACATCTGTTTCTTCATGATAGTCATCAATTATGACATTTATTGATTCCATCATGGTTTTCGTTCTGGAGTTGAATACTCTATAAGCTCTGCTGTTTGAGGAGTATCCTAGAAATATGCCTTCATCACTTTTGGAATCCAGTTTTCTTCTATGTTCCCGATCAGACAGGATATAGCATTTGCTGCCAAACACATGGAAGTACTTCACAGTTGGTTTTCTTCCTTTCCAGAGTTCATATATGGTGGATGAGGTTCCCTTTCTCAAGGTGACCCTGTTATGAACATAACAAGCTGTATTCATAGCTTCAGCCCAGAAATACATAGGAAGTTTTTTGGCATGTAACATTGCTCTGGCAGATTCTTGTATGGTCCTGTTTTTTCTTTCCACAACTCCATTTTGCTGAGGTGTTATGGGAGAAGAAAACTCATGACTGATTCCTTCTGAAGCACAGAAGTCATCAAACCTGCTGTTTTCAAATTCCTTACCATGATCACTTCTGATTCTGACAATACATACTTCCTTCTCTCTCTGAATTCTTTTGCACAGTTCTCTAAAGACTTCAAATGCATCTGATTTTTCTCTAATGAAATTAATCCAGGTGAATCTGGAAAAATCATCCACAACCACATAGGCATATCTTTTACCACCAAGGCTTTCTACTTGCATTGGTCCCATCAGATCCATATGGAGGAGTTCTAGAACCTTAGTGGTGGTCAGATGTCTTGACTTTGGATGTGACATCCTTGTCTGCTTGCCCACCTGACATTCACCGCAAACTCTTCCTTCATCAATTAGTAGTTTTGGAATCCCTCTGACTGCCTCCAAGGAGATGATCCTCTTCATTCCTCTTAGGTGAAGATGGCCAAGTTTTTGGTGCCACAGTTTCACCTCTTTTTCTTCTTTTGCAATGCAACACACAGATGAGAAATTAGTGTTCTCAGCCTCCCATAAGTAACAGTTGTCTTTGGATCTGACTCCTTTCATTACTATCTCTTGTTTGTCATTGATTACAAGGCATTCAGATTTTGAGAAATTGACCTTGAATCCTAGATCACACAGTTGACTGATACTAATGAGATTAGCGGTCAGTCCTTTCACCAGCAGTACTTCATTTAGACTTGGAACTCCAGGGCAGTTCAAATCACCAACTCCTTTGATTTCACCTTTAGCCCCATCTCCAAAGGTCACAAAACTGGTGGTGTGAGGCTTAACATTATTGAGGAGGTTCTTGATTCCAGTCATATGTCTGGAACATCCACTGTCAAAATACCAGTCTTCTTTTGTAGAGACCCTCAGGGAAGTGTGAGCTATCAGTGCAGTAGCCTTTTTCTTCCATTGAGGAGCATGTGGTACCTTTTTAGACTTAGGTTTGACACCTGAATTCTGATTAGGGTATCCATGTAATCTGAAGCAGAAACGCTTTATGTGGCCATATCTACCACAATGATAACATTTCCATCTTTGGTACCTTTTCCTCATATGTTTCTGTTCCTGATGTCGAGAGTTGTGTTGAGACATCTGTTTTGACATTTGCTTACCAGAACCAGATTTCGTTGCTTTCATAAATCCTAGACCAGATTTATTTCCCACATTTTGTCCAATCTGTAGGATCTCTTCCAATTTGTCAGTTCCATTTGTCAACATCTTGACAGATTTTGTCATTTGATCCAGTTGTGAGTTCAGCAGTTGAACTTCTCCTTCTAGAAGACTTATAGTTTCAAGGTTTTCTCGTTTTTCAGCCTCCATCTTTATGATGAGTTTTGATTGTTTCTTATTCTGCACACAGACTTCAGTACTTCTGATACACAATTCCTTGTATGTTTCAGCCAGTTCTTCAAAAGTCACCTCTTCATCACTTTCAGAGGTACAAACACCAGTTAAAGCAGTAACTCGTTTGGCAGTCTCTTCTTCAGAATTACTTTCTGAATCACAGTCGGACCAAGTAACTGTCATTCCTTTTTGTTTCTTAAGAAAGGTAGGACATTCAGCTCGAATATGCCCATATCCTTCACAACCATGGCATTGAATTCCTCTGCCTTGAACTCCCTTCCCATCTGACCTTGGTCTTTTGCTGGAACTGTCAATGTCAGAGGAAATGTTATGAACATTAGACCTTGACTTTGGATCTATTCTTTTGATGAGTTTGTTGAACTGTCTTCCTAGCATGGCTATAGCTTCTGAAATGTGTTCTTCAACATCAGTGTTGGACATAAGTGCTATGCTCTTGTTCTTTTTGACATCATCATTAGTGATTCCCATCTCAAAAGTCTGAAGAGACCCAATAAGTTCATCTACTTTCAACTTGCTAATGTCCTGGGCTTCCTCTATGGCAGTCACCTTCATTGCAAATCTTTTAGGCAAGGATCTGAGAATCTTCCTCACCAGTTTTTCTTCTGACATTTTTTCTCCCAGTGCTCCTGAGGTGTTGGAAATCTCCAAGATGTTCATGTGAAACTCATGAATGGTTTCATCTTCCATCATTTTTAGATTCTCAAACTTAGTGGTCAACATCTGAAGCCTTGACATTTTTACTTTGGAAGTTCCCTCATGAGTAGTTTTGAGAGTGTCCCAAACTTCCTTGGCCAGTTCATATTGATGAACTAATCTGAAAATATTTCTGTCAATTCCATTGAACAAGGCATTTAGAGCTTTGGAATTTCCCAGGGCTAGCTCATCTTCTTCTTTACTCCAATCTTCCTCAGGCTTCAGACTGATTGTCCCATCTTCCTCAGATATGGTGGGATGAGTCCATCCTTTGTCAGCAGCTCTCCAAGCCTTTTTGTCCAGAGATTTTAGGAAGGCAATCATACGAGGTTTCCAGTAGTCATAATTAGTTCCATCCAGAATGGGTGGTCTGTTTCCAAGAACTCCTTCTTTGTCCATAGTGCCAGAAAGTGATATCCCTAGATCTCACCCAGTAATACAGGCAGGGTGCCTGCTCTGATGCCAATTGAAATTTCTGGCTACAGATACTCAATGTCACGTCCAATGTTATGACACCGTATCTGACTTACTATATGACAGCAAATACAAAAGCAGTAAATAACACAGTCAATTGTTTACCCAGTTCAGTGTGCAACAACACCTACTCTGGGGGCTACCAAGTCAGGGAGAGAATCCACTATAAGAGATGTTAATTCAGGAATAAACCAACCAGTTTATCTCCTTCACTTAAGACCTACCCAATGCAATTCTAATCTAAGTACAACTTAAACCTGAGTTCCTACTCACTCCCCCTCAATCACAGCAGTGATACATAAACAAATTTGACTTGAGAATTGTTGAAGACACTCTTCAAAACACACACTTGATTAAGCTTCACAGCTTTTTAATCAAGTAACACAATCACTCGTGCTTCACAGCTTTGAGTAATGTACACAACTATCTTGACTCTGCTTCACAGCTTTAGTCAAGTAACATTCAAACACTCTTGCTTCAAAGCTTTGAGTGCTACACAACCCTTACAATTGAAACCTATTCCAAGACACTTATCACAATGATAATTGCTTGGAGTACAATAAACAAATCTATACAGATTACAAACTCGATCTTCTAATCAATCAGCAGGGATTACTTCAAAAACCGCAGCTCTGTTGAATATATAGCAGCTGCAACTTCAGTTAGGGTTTCCAAAAACCTAGGGTTGATTCCTTTTGACCTAATGACCAGGTCACAGTACTTTGTTGATCAGGTTAGGATTAAGCGAGGTTACTCCTCAGAAAACGCAGGATTCTGTTTAAGAAGGACTGAGTTATTTCCTGAAAAAACTCAGACTTATCCAATCCTGTAATCCTGCTAGTTCAGAACAGGATGTCATAACATCTGTTATGACATCTGAGAAAACCTGTCTACTGATTAGCTAAATGTGATCATTTTGCAAACATGCTCAGATACACACTTATAAACATCAGTATTTGAGTTACAATATTTTTCTGCATATGTACCTAAAGAGTTAGTACAACCTGAGCTAGAATGTTCTGACATCAGTCATGACATTCACACATACACTTGGAATTTACCAAAAATGCAAGTCAATACCTAAACACCTACAAAGAGAGTAACATCCATCGGAGTACAAATATCAACAATGAACTATCACCCTTATTGAAGAGACTACCATCCATTTGAGTACTAATATTAACAATGAGAAATCTCCCTTAATGAATAGACTAATGTCCATTGGAGTACAAATATCAACAATGAACTATCTCCCTCAATGAAGAGACTACCATCATTGGAGTACAAATATTAATAACGAATTATCTCCTTAAATTAAGATACTTACGTCCATTGGATTACAAATTATAACAATGAACTATCACCCATATAAAAGAGACTACCATCCATCGGAGAACAAATATTAACAATGAACTATCTCGCTTAATGAAGAGACTTATGTCCATTGGAGTACGAATATCACCAACGAATTATCTCCCTTAATGAAGAGACTACCATCCATTGAAGTACAAATCTCAAGAACGAACCATCTACCATAATTAAGAGCCTACCATCCATTGCAATACAAATTTAATAAAAAACTATATCCCTTAATGAAGAGACTACCATCCATTAGAGTACAAATCTCAACAAAGAACTATCTCTCTTAATGAAGAAACTACAATCCATTGGAGTACAAATATCAACAATGAAATATCTCCATTAATGAAGAGACTACTACCCATTGGAGTATAAATCTAATAAAATAACTATATATCTTAATGAAGAAACTACCATCGATTAGAGTACAAATCTCAACAAGTAACTATCTCTCTAGTGAAGAAACAACCTTCCATTGGAGGACAAATCTCAATAACGAACTATCTCACTTAATGAAGAGACTACCATCGATTAGAGTATAAATCTCAACAAGGAACTATCTCTCTAGTGAAGAAACTACCTTCCATTAGAGGACAAATCTTAACAACGAACTATCTCACTTAATGAAGAGACTACCATCTATTGGAGTACAAATCTCAATAACGAACTATCTCCCTTAATGAAGAAACTACCATCCATTAGAACACAAATCTGAACAACGAACTATCTCCCTTAATGAAGAGACTACCATCCATTGGAGTACAAATATCAACAACTAACTTCCTCTAATAATGAAGAAACTACCATCCATTGGAGTACAAATCTCAAAAACAAACTATTTTGCTTTATGAAGAGACTACCATCCATTGGAGTACAAATCACAACAACTAATTATCTCACTTAATAAAGAGACTACCGTTCAATGGAGTAAAAAATTACAACAACGAATTATCTACCTAAATGAAGAGACTACCACCCTTTGGATTACAAATCTCATTAAAGAACTGTCTCCCTTAATGAATAGAGACTAACATCCATTGGAGTAGAAATCTCAACACCGAACTATCTCTCTTATTGAAGAAACCACCATCCGTTGGAATACAAATCTCAACAACGAACTATCTCCCTTAATGAAGAGACTAACATCCATTGGAGTACAAATCTCAACAACGAACTATCTTCCTTTAACGAATAAACCACCATCCATCAAAACACAAATATCAATAACAAACTATCCTTCTTAATGAAGAGACTACCGTCCATCAGAGTCCAAATTTCAATAATGAGCTATCTCCCTTAATGAAGCTACTACCTTCCATTCGAGTACAAAGCTCAACAATGAACTATCTCCCTTAATTAATAGACTACCGTCCATTGGAGTAGAATCTCTACATCAAAATATATCCCTTAAAGAATAGACTACCTTCCATCAGAGTACAAATCACAACAACGAACTATCATCTTTAATAAAGAGACTATCATCCATCGGAGTTTAAATTTCATCAACTAACTATCTTCCTTAATGAATAGACTACCATCAATAGGAGTAAAAATCTCAATAACGAACTATCTTCCTTAATGAAGAGACTACCATCCTTTGGAGTACAAATCTCAACCATAAACTATCTCCCTTAATAAAGAGACTACCATCCATCGGATAACTAATCTCAACAACCAACTATCTCCCTTAATGAGAGACTACCAACCATTGGAGCACAAATCTAAACAATGAACTATCTCCCTTAATAAAGAGACTATCATCCATTAGAATACAAATCTCAACAACGAACTATCTCCCTTAATAAAGAGACAACCATCTATTGGAGTACAAATCTAAATAACGAAATATCTCCCTTAATGAAGAGACTATCTTCTATTTGAGTACAAATTACAATAAGGAAATATCTCCCTTAATGAAGAGACTACCATCCACAGGAGTACAAATCTCAACAATGAACTATATCCCTTAAAAAAGAGACTACCATTGATAGGAGTACAAATCTCAACAACAAACTATCTCCCTTAATGAAGAGACTATCATCCATTGGAGTACAAATGCCAACAATGAACTATCTCCCTTAATTAAGAGACTATCATCCATTAGAGTACAAATCTCAACAACAAACTATCTCCGTTAATAAAGAGACTAACATCCATCGGAGTACAAATATCAACAATGAACTATCACCCTTATTGAAGAGACTACCATCCATTTGAGTACTAATATTAACAATGAGAAATCTCCCTTAATGAATAGACTAATGTCCATTGGAGTACAAATATCAACAATGAACTATCTCCCTCAATGAAGAGACTACCATCATTGGAGTACAAATATTAATAACGAATTATCTCCTTAAATTAAGATAATTACGTCCATTGGATTACAAATTATAACAATGAACTATCACCCATATAAAAGAGACTACCATCCATCGGAGAACAAATATTAACAATGAACTATCTCCCTTAATGAAGAAACTTATGTCCATTGGAGTACGAGTATCACCAACAAATTATATCCCTTAATAAAGAGACTACCATCCATTGAAGTACAAATCTCAAGAATGAACCATCTACCATAATTAAGAGCCTACCATCCATTGCAATACAAATCTAATAAAAAACTATATCCCTTAATGAAGAGACTACCATCCATTAGAGTACAAATCTCAACAAAGAACTATCTCTCTTAATGAAGAAACTACCATCCATTGGAGTACAAATATCAACAATGAAATATCTCCATTAATGAAGAGACTACTACCCATTGGAGTATAAATCTAATAAAAGAACTATATATCTTAATGAAGAAACTACCATCGATTAGAGTACAAATCTCAACAAGTAACTATCTCTCTAGTGAAGAAACAACCTTCCATTGGAGGACAAATCTCAATAACGAACTATCTCACTTAATGAAGAGACTACCATCCATTGGAGTACAAATCTCAATAATGAACTATCTCCCTTAATGAAGAAACTACCATCCATTAGAACACAAATCTCAACAACGAACTTCCTCTAATAATGAAGAAACTACCATCCATTGGAGTACAAATCTCAAAAACGACCAATTTCCCTTTATGAAGAGACTACCATCCATTGGAGTACAAATCTCAACAACTAGTTATCTCCCTTAATAAAGAGACTACCGTTCATTGGAGTACAAATTACAACAACGAACTATCTCCCTTATTGAAGAGACAACCATCCATTAGAGTACGAATCTCAACAACAAACTATCTCCTTTTATAATGAGACTAACATCCATCGGAGAAAGAATATCAACAATGAACTATCTCCCTTATTGAAGAGACTACTATCTCGTTGAGTACTAATTTTAACAACGAGCAATCTCCCTTAATGTATAGACTATTATCCATTGGTGTACAAATTTTAATAACGAATTATCTCCTTTAATTAAGAGACTAACGTCCATTTGATTACAAATTAAAACAATGAACTATCACCCATGTGAAAGAGACGACCATACATCAGAGAAACAATATTAACAATGAACTATCTCCCTTAATGAAGAGACTTATGTCCATTGGAGTTCGAATGTAACCAACGAACTATCTTCATTACTGAAGAGACTACCATCAAGTAGAGTACAAATCTCCACGACAAACTATCTCCCTTAATGAAGAGCCCACCATCCCTCAGAGTATAAATATAATCAAAAAACTATCTCCCTTAATGAAGAGACTACCATCCATCGGAGAACAAATAAATACCATGAACTATCTCCCTTAATAAAGAGATTACCATCTATAGGAGTACAAATCTCAACAACGAACTATCTCCCTTAATTAAGAGACTGCCATCCATCAGAGTACGAATCTCAACAACAAACTATCTCCTTTAATAAAGAGATTTACATCCATCGGAGTCAGAATATCAACAACGAACTATCTCCCTTATTGAAGAGACTACTATCTCGTGGAGTACTAATCTTAACAACGAGCAATCTCCCTTAATGAAAAGACTACTATCCATTGGTGTAAAAATCTTAATAATGAATTATCTCCTTAAATTAAGAGACTACCGTCCATTGGATTACAAATGAGACTACCATCCATCGGAAAAAAAATATTAACAATGAACTATCTCCCTTAATGAAGAGACTTTTGTCCATTGGAGTACGAATCTCACCAATGGACTATCTCCCTTAATGAAGAGACTACCATCCATTAGAGTACAAATCTCAACAACAAACTATCTCTCTTAACGAAGAAACTACCATCCATTGGAGTACAACTATCAACAACGAACTATCTCCCTTAATGAAGAGACTACCACCCATTGGAGTACAAATATAATCAAAGAACTATTTCCCTAAATGAAGAAACTACCATCCATTGGAGTACAAATATCAACAAGGAACTATCTCTCTAATGAAGAAACTACCATCCATTGGAGTACAAATCTCAACAATGAACTATCTCACTTAATGAAGAGACTACCATCCATTGGAGTACAAATCTCAATAACAAACTATCTCCCTTAATGAAGAAACTAACATCCATTAGAAAACAAATATGAACAACGAATTATCTCCCATAATGAAGAGACTACTATCCATTAGAGTAGAATCTCAACAACAAAATATATCCCTTAAAGAAGAGACTACCTTCCATCAGAGTTCAAATCTCAGCAACGAACTATCATCCTTAATGAAGAGACTACCATCCATCGGAGTTTGAATTTCATCGACTAACTATCTTCCCTAATGAAGATACTACCATCAATAGGAGTAAAAATATCAACAACCAACTATCTTCCTTAATGAAGAGACTACCATCCATCAGATTACAAATCTCAACCACAAACTATCTCCCTTAATAAAGAGACCACCATCCATCGAATTGCGAATCTCAACAACGAACTATCTTCCTTAATGAGGAGACTACCAAACATTGGAGTTTAAATCTCAAAAATAAACTATCTCCTTTAATAAAGATACTATCATACATTAGAATACAAATCTCAACAATGAACTATCTCCCTTAATGATGAGACAACCATCTATTGGAGAACAAATAACAACCATGAACTATCTCCCTCAATGAAGAGACTACCATCCATTGGAGTACAAATCTAACCAACAAATTATCTCCCTTAATGAAGAGACTAGCATCGATTGGAGGACAAATCTCAATAAATAAATATATCCCTTAAAGAACAGACTACCATCCATTAGAACACAAATCTCAACAACGAATTATCTCCGTTAATGAAGAGACTATTATTCATTGGAGTACAAATCTCAATAACAAAGTTTCTCTCATAATGAAGAAACTACCATCCATTGGAGTTCAAATCTCAACAACGAACTATTTCCCTTAATGAAGAGACTACCATCCATTGTAGTACGAATCTAAACAACGAATTTTCTCCATAAATGAAGAGACTACCGTTCATTGGAGTACAAATTACAAAAACGAACTAGCTCCTTTAATGAAGAGACTACCACCCATTGGATAACAAATCTCATGAAAGAACTATCTCCCTTAATAAATAGAGACTAACATCTATTGGAGTACAAATCTCAACAACAAACTATCTCTCTTATTGAAGAAAATACTATCCATTGGAGTACAAATCTCAACAACGAACTATCTCCCTTAATGAAGAGACTACCACTCATTGGATTACAAATCTCAACAACAAACTATCTCCCTTAATGAATAGAGACTACCATACATAATAGTACAAATCTAAACAAAAAACTATCTCCCTTAATGAAGAGACTACCATCCATCAAAGTACAAATGTAAACAACAAACTATCTCCCTTAATGAAGAGACTAACATCCATCGGAGTACGAATATCCACAATGAACTATCTCCCTTATTGAAGAGACTACCATCAATTGGGGTACTAATCTTAACAACGAGAAATCTCCCTTAATCAATAGACTAATGTGCCTTTGAGTACAAATATCAACAATGAACTATCTCCCTCAATGAAGAGACTACCATCCATTGGAGTACAAATATTAATAACAAATTATCTCCTTAAATTAAGATACTAACGTCCATTGGATTACGAATTACAACAATGCACTATCACCCATACTAAAGAGACTACCATCCTTCGGAGAACAAATATTAACAATGAACTATCTCCCTTAATGAAGAGACTTCTGTCCATTGGAGTACGAATCTCACCATCGAACTATCTCCCTTAATGAAGAGACTACCATCCTTTGAAGTACAAATCTCAAGAACGATCCATCTGCCTTAATGAAGAGCCTACCATCCATTGGACTACAAATCTAATAAAAAAACTATCTCCCTTAATGAAGAGACTACCATCCATTAGAGTACAAATCTCAACAAAGAACTATCTCTCTTAATGAAGAAACTACCATCCATTGGAGTACAAATATAAACAATGAACTATCTCCCTTAATGAAAAGACTACCACCCATTGGAGTACAAATGTAATCAAAGAACTATCTCTCTTAATGAAGAAACTACCATCGATTCGAGTACAAATCTCAACAAGGAACTATCTCTCTAATGAAGAAACTACCATCCATTGGAGTACAAATCTCAACAATAAACTATCTCACTTAATGAAGAGACTACCATCCATTGGAGTACAAATCTCAATAACAAACTATCTCCCTTAATGAAGAAACTAACATCCATTAGAAAACAAATATGAACAACAAATTATCTCCCTTAATGAAGAGACTACTATCCATTGGAGTACAAATCTCAACAACGAACTTCCTCTCATAATAAAGAAACTACCATCCATTGGAGTACAAACTCAACAACAAACTATTTCCCTTAATGAAGAGATTACCATCTATTGGAGTACGAATCTCAATAACGAATTATCTCCCTTAATAAAGAGACTACTGTTCATTGGAGTACAAATTACAACAACGAAATATCTTCCTTAATGAATAGAGACTAACATCCATTGGATTGCAAATCTTAATAACGAACCATCTCTCTTATTGAAGAAATTACCATCCATTGGAGTACAAATGTCAATAACGAACTATCTCCCTTAATGAAAAGACTACCATCCATTGCATTACAAATCTCAACAACGAGTTATCTTCCTTTAATGAAGAAACTACCATCCATCAAAACTAAAATCTCAATAACGAACTATCTTCTTTAATGAAGAGACTATCGTCCATCAGAGTCCAAATTTAAATAAATAGCTATCTCCCTTAACGAAGCTACTACCATCCATCAGAGTACAAAGCTCAACAACAAACTATCTCCCTTAATGAATAGACAACCATCCATTGGAGTAGAATATCAACAAAGAACTATCTTCCTTAATGAAGATACAACTATCCATTATAGTACAAATCTATATAAAGAATTATACCCCTTAATAAAGAGACTACCGTCCATTGGAGTACAAATTACAACAACGAACTATCTCCCTTAATGAAGAGACTACCATCCATCAGAATACAAATCTCAACAACAAACTATCTCCTTTAATAAAGAGACTAACATCCATCAGAGTACGAATATCCACAATGAACTATCTCCCTTATTGAAGAGACTACCATCCATTGGAGTACTAATAGTAACAACAAGCAATCTCCCTTAATGAATAGACTAATGTACCTTTGAGTACAAATATCAACAATGAACTATCTCCCTCAATGAAGAGACTACCATCCATTGGAGTACAAATATTAATAACAAATTATCTCCTTAAATTAAGATACTAACGTCCATTGGATTACGAATTACAACAATGAACTATCAACCATATAAAAGAGACTACCATCCTTCGGAGAACAAATATTAACAATGAACTATCTCCCTTAATAAAGAGACTTCTGTCCATTGGAGTACGAATCTCACCATAGAACTATCTCCCTTAATGAAGCGACTACAATCCTTTGAAGTACAAATCTCAAGAACGAGCCATCTCCATTAATGAAGAACCTACCATCCATTGGACTGCAAATCTAATAAAAAAACTATCTCCCTTAATGAAGAGACTACCATCCATTAGAGTACAAATCTCAACAAAGAACTATCTCTCTTAATGAAGAAAATACCATCCATTGGAGTACAAATATAAACAACGAACTATCTCCCTTAATGAAGAGACTACTACCCATTGGAGTAAAAATCTAATCAAAGAACTATCTCTCTTAATGAAGAAACTACCATCGATTAAAGTATAAATCTCAACATGGAACTATCTCTCTAATGAAGAAACTACCATCCATTGGAGTACAAATCTCAACAACGAACTATCTCACTTAATGAAGAGACTACCATCCATTGGAGTACAAATAACAATAACAAACTATCTCCCTTAATGAAGAAACTAACATCCATTAGAAAACAAATATGAACAACGAATTATCTCCCTTAATGAAGAGACTACTATCCATTGGAGTATAAATCTCAACAACGAACTTCCTCTCATAATGAAGAAACTACCATCAATTGGAGTACAAATCTCAACAACAAACTATTTCCCTTAATGAAGAGACTACCATCTATTGGAGTACGAATATCAATAACAAATTATCTCCCTTAATAAAGAGACTACCGTTCATTGGAGTACAAATTACAACAACGAAATATCTCCCTTAATGAATAGAGACTAACATCCACTGGATTACAAATCTCAACAACGAACTATCTCTCTTATTGAAGAAATTACCATCCATTGGAGTACAAATGTCAATAAGGAACTATCTCCCTTAATGAAAAGACTACCATCCATTGGATTACAAATCTCAATGACGAACTATCTTCCTTTAATGAAGAAACTACCATCCATCAAAACTAAAATCTCAATAATGAACTATCTTCTTTAATGAAGAGACTATCGTCCATCAGAGTCCAAATTTCAACAATGAGTTATCTCCCTTAACGAAGCTACTACCATCCATCATAGTACAAAGCTCAACAAAAAACTATCTCCCTTAATGAATAGACTACCATCCATTGGAGTAGAATATCAACAAAGAACTATCTTCCTTAATGAAGATACAACCATCCATTGGAGTACAAATCTATATAAATTATTATACCCCTTAATAAAGAGACTACCGTCCATTGGAGTACAAATTACAACAACGAACTATCTCCCTTAATGAAGAGACTACCATCCATCAGAGTACAAATCTCAACAACAAACTATCTCCTTTAATAAAGAGACTAACATCCATCAGAGTACGAATATCCACAATGAACTATCTCCCTTATTGAAGAGACTACCATCCATTGGAGTACAAATATTAACAACGAGCAATCTCCCTTAATGAATAGACTAATGTCCATTAGAGTACAAATATCAACAATGAACTATCTCCCTCAATGAAGAGACTACCATCCATTGGAGTATAAATATTAATAACGAATTATCTCCTTAAATTAAGATACTAACGTCCATTGGATTAGAAATTACAACATAGAACTATCACCCATATAAAAGAGACTACCATCCATCGGAGAACATATATTAACAATGAACTATCTCCCTTAATGAAGAGACTTCTATCCATTGGAGAACAAATCTCACCAACGAACTATCTCACTTAATGAAGAGACTACCATCCATTGAAGTACAAATCTCAAGAACGAGCCATCTCCCTTAATGAAGCGCCTATCATCCATTGGACTACAAATCTAATAAAAAATCTATCTCCCTTAATGAAGATACTACCATCCATTAGAGTACAAATCTCAACAAAGAACTATCTCTCTTAGTGAAGAAACTACCATCCATTGGAGTACAAATATAAACAATGAAATATCTCCCTTAATGAAGATACTACTACCCATTGGAGTACAAATCTAATCAAAGAACTATCTCTCTTAATGAAGAAACTACCATCGATTAGAGTACAAATCTCAACAAGGAAATATCTCTCTAGTGAAGAAACGACCATTCATTGGAGTACAAATCTCAACAATGAACTATCTCACTTAATGAAGAGACTACCATCCATTGGAGTATAAATCTCAACAACGAACTTCCTCTCATAATGAAGAAACTACCATCCATTGGAGTACAAATCTCAACAACGAACTATTTCCCTTAATGAAGAGACTACCATCTATTGGAGTACGAATCTCAATAACGAAATATCTCCCTTAATAAAGAGACTACCGTTCATTGGAGTACAAATTACAACAACGAAATATCTCCCTTAATGAATAGAGACTAACATCCATTGGATTGCAAATCTTAATAACGAACCATCTCTCTTATTGAAGAAATTACCATCCATTGGAGTACAAATGTCAATAACGAACTATCTCCCTTAATGAAAAGACTACCATCCATTGGATTACAAATCTCAACAACGAACTATCTTCCTTTAATGAAGAAACTACCATCCTTCAAAACTAAAATCTCAATAACGAACTATCTTCTTTAATGAAGAGACTATCGTCCATCAGAGTCCAAATTTAAATAAATAGCTATCTCCCTTAACGAAGCTACTACCATCCATCAGAGTAAAAATCTCAACAACAAACTATCTCCCTTAATGAATAGACAACCATCCATTGGAGTAGAATATCAACAAAGAACTATCTTCCTTAATGAAGATACAACCATCCATTATAGTACAAATCTATATAAAGAATTATACCCCTTAATAAAGAGACTACCGTCCATTGGAGTACAAATTACAACAACGAACTATCTCCCTTAATGAAGAGACTACCATCCATCAGAGTACAAATCTCAACAACAAACTATCTCCTTTAATAAAGAGACTAACATCCATCAGAGTACGAATATCCACAATGAACTATCTCCCTTATTGAAGAGACTACCATCCATTGGAGTACAAATATTAACAACGAGCAATCTCCCTTAATGAATAGACTAATGTCCATTAGAGTACAAATATCAACAATGAACTATCTCCCTCAATGAAGAGACTACCATCCATTGGAGTATAAATATTAATAACGAATTATCTCCTTAAATTAAGATACTAACGTCCATTGGATTAGAAATTACAACATAGAACTATCACCCATATAAAAGAGACTACCATCCATCGGAGAACATATATTAACAATGAACTATCTCCCTTAATGAAGAGACTTCTATCCATTGGAGAACAAATCTCACCAACGAACTATCTCACTTAATGAAGAGACTACCATCCATTGAAGTACAAATCTCAAGAACGAGCCATCTCCCTTAATGAAGCCACTATCATCCATTGGACTACAAATCTAATAAAAAATCTATCTCCCTTAATGAAGATACTACCATCCATTAGAGTACAAATCTCAACAAAGAACTATCTCTCTTAGTGAAGAAACTACCATCCATTGGAGTACAAATATAAACAATGAAATATCTCCCTTAATGAAGATACTACTACCCATTGGAGTACAAATCTAATCAAAGAACTATCTCTCTTAATGAAGAAACTACCATCGATTAGAGTACAAATCTCAACAAGGAAATATCTCTCTAGTGAAGAAACGACCATTCATTGGAGTACAAATCTCAACAATGAACTATCTCACTTAATGAAGAGACTACCATCCATTGGAGTATAAATCTCAACAACGAACTTCCTCTCATAATGAAGAAACTACCATCCATTGGAGTACAAATCTCAACAACGAACTATTTCCCTTAATGAAGAGACTACCATCTATTGGAGTACGAATCTCAATAACGAAATATCTCCCTTAATAAAGAGACTACCGTTCATTGGAGTACAAATTACAACAACGAAATATCTCCCTTAATGAATAGAGACTAACATCCATTGGATTGCAAATCTTAATAACGAACCATCTCTCTTATTGAAGAAATTACCATCCATTGGAGTACAAATTTCAATAACGAACTATCTCCCTTAATGAAAAGACTACCATCCATTGGATTACAAATCTCAACAACGAACTATCTTCCTTTAATGAAGAAACTACCATCCTTCAAAACTAAAATCTCAATAACGAACTATCTTCTTTAATGAAGAGACTATCGTCCATCAGAGTCCAAATTTAAATAAATAGCTATCTCCCTTAACGAAGCTACTACCATCCATCAGAGTAAAAATCTCAACAACAAACTATCTCCCTTAATGAATAGACAACCATCCATTGGAGTAGAATATCAACAAAGAACTATCTTCCTTAATGAAGATACAACCATCCATTATAGTACAAATCTATATAAAGAATTATACCCCTTAATAAAGAGACTACCGTCCATTGGAGTACAAATTACAACAACGAACTATCTCTCTTAATGAAGAGACTACCATCCATCAGAATACAAATCTCAACAACAAACTATCTCCTTTAATAAAGAGACTAACATCCATCGGAGTACGAATATCCACAATATACTATCTCCCTTATTGAAGAGACTACCATCCATTGGAGTACTAATAGTAACAACAAGCAATCTCCCTTAATGAATAGACTAATGTACCTTTGAGTACAAATATCAACAATGAACTATCTCCCTCAATGAAGAGACTACCATCCATTGGAGTACAAATATTAATAACAAATTATCTCCTTAAATTAAGATACTAACGTCCATTGGATTACGAATTACAACAATGAACTATCACCCATATAAAAGAGACTACCATACTTCGGAGAACAAATATTAACAATGAACTATCTCCCTTAATGAAGAGACTTCTGTCCATTGGAGTACGAATCCCACCAACGAACTATCTCCCTTAATGAAGAGACTACCATCCATTGAAGTACAAATGTCAAGAACGAGCCATCTCCCTTAATGAAGAGCCTACCATCCATTGGACTACAAATCTAATAAAAAAACTATCTCTCTTAATGAAGATACTACCATCCATTAGAGTACAAATATCAACAAAGAACTATCTCTCTTAATGAAGAAACTACCATCCATTGGAGTACAAATATAAACAATGAACTATCTCCCTTAATGAAGAGACTACTACCCATTGGAGTACAAATCTAATCAAAGAACTATCTCTCTTAATGAATAAACTACCATTGATTAAAGTATAAATCTCAACAAGGAACTATCTCTCTAATGAAGAAACTACCATCCATTGGAGTACAAATCTCAACAACAAACTATCTCACTTAATGAAGAGACTACCATCCATTGGAGTACAAATATCAATAACAAACTATCTCCATTAATGAAGAAACTAACATCCATTAGAAAACAAATATGAACAACGAATTATCTCCCTTAATGAAGAGACTACTATCCATTGGAGTACAAATCTTAACAACGAACTTCCTCTCATAATGAAGAAACTACAATCCATTGGAGTACAAATCTCAACAACAAACTATTTCCCTTAATGAAGAGACTACCATCTATAGGAGTACGAATCTCAATAACGAATTATCTCCCTTAGTAAAGAGACTACCGTTCATTGTAGTACAAATTACAACAACGAAATATCTCCCTTAATGAATAGAGACTAACATCCACTGGATTACAAATCTCAACAACGAACTATCTCTCTTATTGAAGAAATTACAATCCATTGGAGTACAAATGTCAATAAGGAACTATCTCCCTTAATAAAAAGACTACCATCCATTGGATTACAAATATCAACGACGAACTATCTTCCTTTAATGAAGAAACTACCATCCATCAAAACTAAAATCTCAATAATGAACTATCTTCTTTAATGAAGAGACTATCGTCCATCAGAGTCCAAATTTCAACAATGAGTTATCTCCCTTAACGAAGCTACTACCATCCATCATAGTACAAAGCTCAACAAAAAACTATCTCCCTTAATGAATAGACTACCATCCATTGGAGTAGAATATCAACAAAGAAGTATCTTCCTTAATGAAGATACAACCATCCATTGGAGTACAAATCTATATAAATTATTATACCCCTTAATAAAGAGACTACCGTCCATTGGAGTACAAATTACAACAACGAACTATCTCCCTTAATGAAGAGACTACCATCCATCAGAGTACAAATCTCAACAACTAACTATCTCCTTTAATAAAGAGACTAACATCCATCAGAGTACGAATATCCACAATGAACTATCTCCCTTATTGAAGAGACTACCATCCATTGGAGTACTAATATTAACAACGAGCAATCTCCCTTAATGAATAGACTAATGTCCATTAGAGTCCAAATATCAACAATGAACTACCTCCCTCAATGAAGAGACTACCATCCATTGGAGTATAAATATTAATAACGAATTATCTCCTTAAATTAAGATACTAACGTCCATTGGATTACAAATTACAACATAGAACTATCACCCATATAAAAGAGACTACCATCCATCGGAGAACATATATTAGCAATGAACTATCTCCCTTAATGAAGAGACTTCTATCCATTGGAGTAAAAATCTCACCAACGAACTATCTCCCTTAATGAAGAGACTACCATCCATTGAAGTACAAATCTCAAGAACAAGCCATCTCCCTTAATGAAGCGCCTATCATCCATTGGACTACAAATCTAATAAAAAATCTATCTCCCTTAATGAAGATACTACCATCCATTAGAGTACAAATCTCAACAAAGAACTATCTCTCTTAGTGAAGAAACTACCATCCATTGGAGTACAAATATAAACAATGAAAGATCTCCCTTAATGAAGATACTACTACCCATTGGAGTACAAATGTAATCAAAGAACTATCTCTCTTAATGAAGAAACTACCATCGATTAGAGTACAAATCTCAACAAGGAACTATCTCTCTAGTGAAGAAACGACCATCCATTGGAGTACAAATCTCAACAACGAACTATCTCACTTAATGAAGAGACTACCATCCATTGGAGTACAAATCTCAACAACGAACTTCCTCTCATAATGAAGAAACTACCATCCATTGGAGTACAAATCTCAACAACGAACTATTTCCCTTAATGAAGAGACTACCATCTATTGGAGTACGAATCTCAATAACGAATTATCTCCCTTAATAAAGAGACTACCGTTCATTGGAGTACAAATTACAACAACGAAATATCTCCCTTAATGAATAGAGACTAACATCCATTGGATTGCAAATCTTAATAACGAACCATCTCTCTTATTGAAGAAATTACCATCCATTGGAGTACAAATGTCAATAACGAACTAGCTTCCTTAATGAAAAGACTACCATCCATTGGATTACAAATCTCAACAACGAACTATCTTTATTAATGAAGAAACTACCATCCATCAAAACTAAAATCTCAATAACGAACTATCTTCTTTAATGAAGAGACTATCGTCCATCAGAGTCCAAATTTAAATAAATAGCTATCTCCCTTAGCGAAGCTACTACCATCCATCAGAGTACAAAGCTCAACAACAAACTATCTCCCTTAATGAATAGACAACCATCCATTGGAGTAGAATATCAACAACAAAATATATCCCTTAAAGAAGAGACTACCTTCCATCAAAGTACAAATCTCAACAACGGAGTATAAATTTAATGAACTAACTATCTTCCTTAATAAAGAGACTACCACCAATACGAGTAAAAATCTCAACAGCGAACTATCTTCCTTAATGAAAATACTACCATCCATCGGAGTACAAATCTCAACCACAAACTATCTCCCTTAATAAAGAGACTACCATCCATCGGATTACGAATCTCAACAACGAACTATCTCCCTTAATAAGGAGACTACCAACCATTGGAGTACAAATCTCAACAATGAACTATCTCCCTTAATGATGAGACAACCATCTATTGGAGAACAAATAAGAACCATGAACTATCTCCCTCAATGAAGAGACTACCATGCATTGGAGTACAAATCTAACCAACAAATTATCTCCCTTAATGAAGAGACTAGCATCGATTGGAGGACAAATCTCAATAACAAAATATATCCCTTAAAGAACATACTACCATCCATTAGAACACAAATCTCAACAACGAATTATCTTCGTTAATGAAGAGACTATTATCCATTGGAGTACAAATCTCAATAACAAAGTTTCTCTCATAATGAAGAAACTACCATCCATTGGAGTTCAAATCTCAACAAAGAACTATTTCCCTTAATGAAGAGACTACCATCCATTGTAGTACGAATCTAAACAACGAATTTTCTCCCTAAATGAAGAGACTACCGTTCATCGGAGTAAAAATTACAACAACGAATTAGCTCCTTTAATGAAGAGACTACCACCCATTGGATAAAAAATCTCATAAAAGAACTATCTCCCTTAATGAATAGAGACTAACATCCATTGGAGTACAAATCTCAACAACGAACTATCTCTCTTATTGAAGAAACTACTATCCATTGGAGTACAAATCTCAACAACGAACTATCTCCCTTAACGAAGAGACTACCACTCATTGGATTACAAATATCAACAACAAACTATCTCCCTTAATGAATAGAGACTACCATACATAAGAGTACAAATCTAAACAACAAACTATCTCCCTTAATGAAGAGACTACCATCCATCAAAGTATAAATGTAAACAACAAACTATCTCCCTTAATGAAAAGAGACTAAGATCCATCGGAGTACGAATATCGACAATAAACTATCTCTCTTATTGAAGAGACTACCATCAATTGGAGTACTAATCTTAACAACGAGCAATCTCCCTTAATGAATAGACTAATGTCCCTTTGAGTACAAATATCAACAATGTATTATCTCCCTCAATGAAGAGACTACCATCTATTGGAGTATAAATATTAATAACAAATTATCTCCCTAAATTAAGATACTAACGTCCATTGGATTACGAATTACAACAATGAACTATCACCCATATAAAAGAGACTACCATCCTTCGGACAACAAATATTAACAATGAACTATCTCCCTTAATGAAGAGACTTCTGTCCATTGGAGTACGAATCTCACCAACGAACTATCTCCCTTAATGAAGAGACTACCATCCATTGAAGTACAAATCTCAAGAACGAGCCATCTCCCTTAATGAAGAGCCTTCCATCCATTGGACTACAAATCTAATAAAAAAACTATCTCTCTTAATGAAGATACTACCATCCATTAGAGTACAAATCTCAACAAAGAACTATCTCTCTTAATGAAGAAACTACCATCCATTGGAGTACAAATATAAACAATGAACTATCTCCCTTAATGAAGAGACTACTACCCATTGGAGTACAAATCTAATCAAAGAACTATCTCTCTTAATGAATAAACTACCATTGATTAAAGTATAAATCTCAAAAAGGAACTATCTCTCTAATGAAGAAACTACCATCCATTGGAGTACAAATCTCAACAACAAACTATCTCACTTAATGAAGAGACTACCATCCATTGGCGTACAAATATCAATAACAAACTATCTCCATTAATGAAGAAACTAACATCCATTAGAAAACAAATATGAACAACGAATTATCTCCCTTAATGAAGAGACTACTATCCATTGGAGTACAAATCTTAACAACGAACTTCCTCTCATAATGAAGAAACTACCATCCATTGGAGTACAAATCTCAACAACAAACTATTTCCCTTAATGAAGAGACTACCATCTATAGGAGTACGAATCTCAATAACGAATTATCTCCCTTAGTAAAGAGACTACCGTTCATTGGAGTACAAATTATAACAACGAAATATCTCCCTTAATGAATAGAGACTAACATCCACTGGATTACAAATCTCAATAATGAACTATCTCTCTTATTGAAGAAATTACAATCCATTGGAGTACAAATGTCAATAAGGAACTATCTCCCTTAATAAAAAGACTACCATCCATTGGATTACAAATCTCAACGACGAACTATCTTCCTTTAATGAAGAAACTACCATCCATCAAAACCAAAATCTCAATAATGAACTATCTTCTTTAATGAAGAGACTATCGTCCATCAGAGTCCAAATTTCAACAATGAGTTATCTCCCTTAACGAAGCTACTACCATCCATCATAGTACAAAGCTCAACAAAAAACTATCTCCCTTAATGAATAGACTACCATCCATTGGAGTAGAATATCAACAAAGAAGTATCTTCCTTAATGAAGATACAACCATCCATTGGAGTACAAATCTATATAAGTTATTATACCCCTTAATAAAGAGACTACCGTCCATTGGAGTACAAATTACAACAACGAACTATCTCCCTTAATGAAGAGACTACCATCCATCAGAGTACAAATCTCAACAACTAACTATCTCCTTTAATAAAGAGACTAACATCCATCAGAGTACGAATATCCACAATGAACTATCTCCCTTATTGAAGAGACTACCATCCATTGGAGTACTAATATTAACAACGAGCAATCTCCCTTAATGAATAGACTAATGTCCATTAGAGTACAAATATCAACAATGAACTACCTCCCTCAATTAAGAGACTACCATCCATTGGAGTATAAATATTAATAACGAATTATCTCCTTAAATTAAGATACTAACGTCCATTGGATTACAAATTACAACATAGAACTATCACCCATATAAAAGAGACTACCATCCATCGGAGAACATATATTAGCAATGAACTATCTCCCTTAATGAAGAGACTTATATCCATTGGAGTACAAATCTCACCAACGAACTATCTCCCTTAATGAAGAGACTACCATCCATTGAAGTACAAATCTCAAGAACAAGCCATCTCCCTTAATGAAGCGCCTATCATCCATTGGACTACAAATCTAATAAAAAATCTATCTCCCTTAATGAAGATACTACCATCCATTAGAGTACAAATCTCAACAAAGAACTATCTCTCTTAGTGAAGAAACTACCATCCATTGGAGTACAAATATAAACAATGAAAGATCTCCCTTAATGAAGATACTACTACCCATTGGAGTACAAATGTAATCAAAGAACTATCTCTCTTAATGAAGAAACTACCATCGATTAGAGTACAAATCTCAACAAGGAACCATCTCTCTAGTGAAGAAACGACCATCCATTGGAGTACAAATCTCAACAACGAACTATCTCACTTAATGAAGAGACTACCATCCATTGGAGTACAAATCTCAACAACGAACTTCCTCTCATAATGAAGAAACTACCATCCATTGGAGTACAAATCTCAACAACGAACTATTTCCCTTAATGAAGAGACTACCATCTATTGGAGTACGAATCTCAATAACGAATTATCTCCCTTAATAAAGAGACTACCGTTCATTGGAGTACAAATTACAACAACGAAATATCTCCCTTAATGAATAGAGACTAACATCCATTGGATTGCAAATCTTAATAACGAACCATCTCTCTTATTGAAGAAATTACCATCCATTGGAGTACAAATGTCAATAACGAACTAGCTTCCTTAATGAAAAGACTACCATCCATTGGATTACAAATCTCAACAACGAACTATCTTCTTTAATGAAGAAACTACCATCCATCAAAACTAAAATCTCAATAACAAAATATCTTCTTTAATGAAGAGACTATCGTCCATCAGAGTCCAAATTTAAATAAATAGCTATCTCCCTTAGCGAAGCTACTACCATCCATCAGAGTACAAAGCTCAACAATAAACTATCTCCCTTAATGAATAGACAACCATCCATTGGAGTAGAATATCAACAACAAAATATATCCCTTAAAGAAGAGACTACCTTCCATCAAAGTACAAATCTCAACAACGGAGTATAAATTTCATGAACTAACTATCTTCCTTAATAAAGAGACTACCACCAATACGAGTAAAAATCTCAACAACGAACTATCTTCCTTAATGAAAATACTACCATCCATCGGAGTACAAATCTCAACCACAAACTATCTCCCTTAATAAAGAGACTACCATCCATCGGATTACGAATCTCAACAACGAACTATCTCCCTTAATAAGGAGACTACCAACCATTGGAGTACAAATCTCAACAATGAACTATCTCCCTTAATGATGAGACAACCATCTATTGGAGAACAAATAACAACCATGAACTATCTCCCTCAATGAAGAGACTACCATGCATTGGAGTACAAATCTAACCAACAAATTATCTCCCTTAATGAAGAGACTAGCATCGATTGGAGGACAAATCTCAATAACAAAATATATCCCTTAAAGAACATACTACCATCCATTAGAACACAAATCTCAACAACGAATTATCTTCGTTAATGAAGAGACTATTATCCATTGGAGTACAAATCTCAATAACAAAGTTTCTCTCATAACGAAGAAACTACCATCCATTGGAGTTCAAATCTCAACAAAGAACTATTTCCCTTAATGAAGAGACTACCAACCATTGTAGTACGAATCTAAACAACGAATTTTCTCCCTAAATGAAGAGACTACCGTTCATCGGAGTAAAAATTACAACAACGAACTAGCTCCTTTAATGAAGAGACTACCACCCATTGGATAACAAATCTCATAAAAGAACTATCTCCCTTAATGAATAGAGACTAACATCCATTGGAGTACAAATCTCAACAACGAACTATCTCTCTTATTGAAGAAACTACTATCCATTGGAGTACAAATCTCAACAACGAACTATCTCCCTTAACGAAGAGACTACCACTCATTGGATTACAAATATCAACAACAAACTATCTCCCTTAATGAATAGAGACTACCATACATAAGAGTACAAATCTAAACAACAAACTATCTCCCTTAATGAAGAGACTACCATCCATCAAAGTATAAATGTAAACAACAAACTATCTCCCTTAATGAAAAGAGACTAACATCCATCGGAGTACGAATATCGACAATAAACTATCTCTCTTATTGAAGAGACTACCATCAATTGGAGTACTAATCTTCACAACGAGCAATCTCCCTTAATGAATAGACTAATTTCCCTTTGAGTACAAATATCAACAATGTATTATCTCCCTCAATGAAGAGACTACCATCTATTGGAGTATAAATATTAATAACAAATTATCTCCCTAAATTAAGATACTAACGTCCATTGGATTACGAATTACAACAATGAACTATCACCAATATAAAAGAGACTACCATCCTTCGGACAACAAATATTAACAATGAACTATCTCCCTTAATGAAGAGACTTTTTTCCATTGGAGTTCGAATCTCACCATCGAACTATCTCCCTTAATGAAGAGACTACCATCCTTTGAAGTACAAATCTCAAGAACGAGCCATCTCCCTTAATGAAGAGCCTACCATCCATTGGACTACAAATCTAATAAACAAACTATCTCCCTTAATGAAGAGACTACCATCCATTAGAGTACAAATCTCAACAAAGAACTATCTCTCTTAATGAAGAAACTACCATCCATTGGAGTACAAATATAAACAATGAACTATCTCCCTTAATGAAGAGACTACCACCCATTGGAGTACAAATCTAATCAAAGAACTATCTCTCCTAATGAAGAGACTACCATCCATTGGAGTACAAATCTCAATAACAAACTATCTCCCTTAATGAAGAAACAAACATCCATTAGAAAACAAATATGAACAACGAATTATCTCCCTTAATGAAGAGACTACTATCCATTGGAGTACAAATCTCAACAACGAACTTCCTCTCATAATGAAGAAACTACTATCCATTGGAGTACAAATCTCAACAACGAACGATTTCCCTTAATGAAGAGACTACCATCTATTGGAGTACGAATCTCAATAACAAATTATCTCCCTTAATAAAGAGACTACCGTTCATTGGAGTACAAATTACAACAACGAAATATCTCCCTTAATGAATAGAGACTAACATCCATTGGATTACAAATCTTAATTACGAACCATCTCTCTTATTGAAGAAATTACCATTCATTGGAGTACAAATGTCAATAACGAACTATCTCCCTTAATGAAAAGACTACCATCCATTGGATTACAAATCTCAACAACGAACTATCTTCCTTTAATGAAGAAACTACCATCCATCAAAACTAAAATCTCAATAATGAACTATCTTCTTTAATGAAGAGACTATCGTCCATCAGAGTCCAAATTTCAATAAATAGCTATCTCCCTTAACGAAGCTACTACCATCCATCAGAGTACAAAGCTCAACAACAAACTATCTCCCTTAATGAATAGACAACCATCCATTGGAGTAGAATATCAACAAAGAACTATCTTCCTTAATGAAGATACAACCATCCATTATAGTACAAATTTATACAAAGAACTATACCCCTTATTAAAGAGACTTCTGTCCATTGGAGTACAAATTACAACAACGAACTATCTCCCTTAATGAAGAGACTGCCATTCATCAGAGTACAAATCTCAACAACAAACTATCTCCTTTAATAAAGATACTAACATCCATCGGAGTACGAATATCCACAATGAACTATCTCCCTTATTGAAGAGACTACCATCCATTGGAGTACTAATATTAACAACAAGCAATCTCCCTTAATGAATAGACTAATTTCCATTGGAATACAAATATCAACAATGAACTATCTCCCTCAATGAAGAGACTACCATCCATTGGAGTACAAATATTAATAACGAATTATCTCCTTAAATTAAGATACTAAAGTCCATTGGAGTACAAATTACAACAATGAACTATCACCCATATAAAAGAGACTACCATCCATCGGAGAACAAATATTAACAATGAACTATCTCCCTTAATGAAGAGACTTCTGTCCATTGGAGTACAAATCTAACAAACGAACTATCTCCCTTAATGAAGAGACTACCATCCATTGAAGTACAAATCTCAAGAACGAGCCATCTCCCTTAATGAAGAGCCTACCATCCATTGAACTACAAATCTAATAAAAAATCTATCTCCCTTAATGAAGATACTACCATCCATTAGAGTACAAATCTCAACAAAGAACTATCTCTCTTAATGAAGAAACTACCATCCATTGGAGTACAAATATAAACAATGAACTATCTCCCTTAATGAAGAGACTACCACCCATTGGAGTACAAATCTAATCAAAGAACTATCTCTCTTAATGAAGAAACTACCATCAATTAGAGTATGAATCTCAACAAGGAATTATCTCTCTAATGAAGAAACTACCATCCATTGGAGTACAAATCTCAACAACCAACTATCTCACTTAATGAAGAGACTACCATCCATTGGACTATAAATCTAAATAATAAGCTATCTCCCTTAATAAAGAAACTAACATCCATTAGAAAACAAATATGAACAACGAATTATCTCCCTTAATGAAGAGACTACTATCCATTGGAGTACAAATCTCAACAACGAACTTCCTCTCATAATGAAGAAACTACCATCCATTGGAGTACAAATCTCAACAACAAACTATTTCCCTTAATGAAGAGACTACCATCTATAGGAGTACGAATCTCAATAACGAATTATCTCCCTTAGTAAAGAGACTACCGTTCATTGGAGTACAAATTATAACAACGAAATATCTCCCTTAATGAATAGAGACTAACATCCACTGGATTACAAATCTCAATAATGAACTATCTATCTTATTGAAGAAATTACAATCCATTGGAGTACAAATGTCAATAAGGAACTATCTCCCTTAATAAAAAGACTACCATCCATTGGATTACAAATCTCAACGACGAACTATCTTCCTTTAATGAAGAAACTACCATCCATCAAAACTAAAATCTCAATAATGAACTATCTTCTTTAATGAAGAGACTATCGTCCATCAGATTCCAAATTTCAACAATGAGTTATCTCCCTTAACGAAGCTACTACCATCCATCATAGTACAAAGCTCAACAAAAAACTATCTCCCTTAATGAATAGACTACCATCCATTGGAGTAGAATATCAACAAAGAAGTATCTTCCTTAATGAAGATACAACCATCCATTGGAGTACAAATCTATATAAATTATTATACCCCTTAATAAAGAGACTACCGTCCATTGGAGTACAAATTACAACAACGAACTATCTCCCTTAATGAAGAGACTACCATCCATCAGAGTACAAATCTCAACAACTAACTATCTCCTTTAATAAAGAGACTAACATCCATCAGAGTACGAATATCCACAATGAACTATTTCCCTTATTGAAGAGACTACCATCCATTGGAGTACTAATATTAACAACGAGCAATCTCCCTTAATGAATAGACTAATGTCCATTAGAGTACAGATATCAACAATGAACTACCTCCCTCAATTAAGAGACTACCATCCATTGGAGTATAAATATTAATAACGAATTATCTCCTTAAATTAAGATACTAACGTCCATTGGATTACAAATTACAACATAGAACTATCACCCATATAAAAGAGACTACCATCCATCGGAGAACATATATTAGCAATGAACTATCTCCCTTAATGAAGAGACTTCTATCCATTGGAGTACAAATCTCACCAACGAACTATCTCCCTTAATGAAGAGACTACCATCCATTGAAGTACAAATCTCAAGAACAAGCCATGTCCCTTAATGAAGCGCCTATCATCCATTGGACTACAAATCTAATAAAAAATCTATCTCCCTTAATGAAGATACTACCATCCATTAGAGTACAAATCTCAACAAAGAACTATCTCTCTTAGTGAAGAAACTACCATCCATTGGAGTACAAATATAAACAATGAAAGATCTCCCTTAATGAAGATACTACTACCCATTGGAGTACAAATGTAATCAAAGAACTATCTCTCTTAATGAAGAAACTACCATCGATTAGAGTACAAATCTCAACAAGGAACTATCTCTCTAGTGAAGAAACGACCATCCATTGGAGTACAAATCTCAACAACGAACTATCTCACTTAATGAAGAGACTACCATCCATTGGAGTACAAATCTCAACAACGAACTTCCTCTCATAATGAAGAAACTACCATCCATTGGAGTACAAATCTCAACAATGAACTAATTCCCTTAATGAAGAGACTACCATCTATTGGAGTACGATTCTCAATAACGAATTATCTCCCTTAATAAAGAGACTACCGTTCATTGGAGTACAAATTACAACAACGAAATATCTCCCTTAATGAATAGAGACTAACATCCATTGGATTGCAAATCTTAATAACGAACCATCTCTCTTATTGAAGAAATTACCATCCATTGGAGTACAAATGTCAATAACGAACTAGCTTCCTTAATGAAAAGACTACCATCCATTGGATTACAAATCTCAACAACGAACTATCTTCTTTAATGAAGAAACTACCATCCATCAAAACTAAAATCTCAATAACCAAATATCTTCTTTAATGAAGAGACTATCGTCCATCAGAGTCCAAATTTAAATAAATAGCTATCTCCCTTAGCGAAGCTACTACCATCCATCAGAGTACAAAGCTCAACAATAAACTATCTCCCTTAATGAATAGACAACCATCCATTGGAGTAGAATATCAACAACAAAATATATCCCTTAAAGAAGAGACTACCTTCCATCAAAGTACAAATCTCAACAACGGAGTATAAATTTCATGAACTAACTATCTTCCTTAATAAAGAGACTACCACCAATACGAGTAAAAATCTCAACAACGAACTATCTTCCTTAATGAAAATACTACCATCCATCGGAGTACAAATCTCAACCACAAACTATCTCCCTTAATAAAGAGACTACCATCCATCGGATTACGAATCTCAACAACGAACTATCTCCCTTAATAAGGAGACTACCAACCATTGGAGTACAAATCTCAACAATGAACTATCTCCCTTAATGATGAGACAACCATCTATTGGAGAACAAATAACAACCATGAACTATCTCCCTCAATGAAGAGACTACCATGCATTGGAGTACAAATCTAACCAACAAATTATCTCCCTTAATGAAGAGACTAGCATCGATTGGAGGACAAATCTCAATAACAAAATATATCCCTTAAAGAACATACTACCATCCATTAGAACACAAATCTCAACAACGAATTATCTTCGTTAATGAAGAGACTATTATCCATTGGAGTACAAATCTCAATAACAAAGTTTCTCTCATAACGAAGAAACTACCATCCATTGGAGTTCAAATCTCAACAAAGAACTATTTCCCTTAATGAAGAGACTACCATCCATTGTAGTACGAATCTAAACAACGAATTTTCTCCCTAAATGAAGAGACTACCGTTCATCGGAGTAAAAATTACAACAACGAACTAGCTCCTTTAATGAAGAGACTACCACCCATTGGATAACAAATCTCATAAAAGAACTATCTCCCTTAATGAATAGAGACTAACATCCATTGGAGTACAAATCTCAACAACGAACTATCTCTCTTATTGAAGAAACTACTATCCATTGGAGTACAAATCTCAACAACGAACTATCTCCCTTAACGAAGAGACTACCACTCATTGGATTACAAATATCAACAACAAACTATCTCCCTTAATGAATAGAGACTACCATACATAAGAGTACAAATCTAAACAACAAACTATCTCCCTTAATGAAGAGACTACCATCCATCAAAGTATAAATGTAAACAACAAACTATCTCCCTTAATGAAAAGAGACTAACATCCATCGGAGTACGAATATCGACAATAAACTATCTCTCTTATTGAAGAGACTACCATCAATTGGAGTACTAATCTTAACAACGAGCAATCTCCCTTAATGAATAGACTAATTTCCCTTTGAGTACAAATATCAACAATGTATTATCTCCCTCAATGAAGAGACTACCATCTATTGGAGTATAAATATTAATAACAAATTATCTCCCTAAATTAAGATACTAACGTCCATTGGATTACGAATTACAACAATGAACTATCACCCATATAAAAGAGACTACCATCCTTCGGACAACAAATATTAACAATGAACTATCTCCCTTAATGAAGAGACTTTTTTCCATTGGAGTTCGAATCTCACCATCGAACTATCTCCCTTAATGAAGAGACTACCATCCTTTGAAGTACAAATCTCAAGAACGAGCCATCTCCCTTAATGAAGAGCCTACCATCCATTGGACTACAAATCTAATAAACAAACAATCTCCCTTAATGAAGAGACTACCATCCATTAGAGTACAAATCTCAACAAAGAACTATCTCTCTTAATGAAGAAACTACCATCCATTGGAGTACAAATATAAACAATGAACTATCTCCCTTAATGAAGAGACTACCACCCATTGGAGTACAAATCTAATCAAAGAACTATCTCTCTTAATGAAGAGACTACCATCCATTGGAGTACAAATCTCAATAACAAACTATCTCCCTTAATGAAGAAACAAACATCCATTAGAAAACAAATATGAACAACGAATTATCTCCCTTAATGAAGAGACTACTATCCATTGGAGTACAAATATCAACAACGAACTTCCTCTCATAATGAAGAAACTACTATCCATTGGAGTACAAATCTCAACAACGAACGATTTCCCTTAATGAAGAGACTACCATCTATTGGAGTACGAATCTCAATAACAAATTATCTCCCTTAATAAAGAGACTACCGTTCATTGGAGTACGAATTACAACAACGAAATATCTCCCTTAATGAATAGAGACTAACATCCATTGGATTACAAATCTTAATTACGAACCATCTCTCTTATTGAAGAAATTACCATTCATTGGAGTACAAATGTCAATAACGAACTATCTCCCTTAATGAAAAGACTACCATCCATTGGATTACAAATCTCAACAACGAACTATCTTCCTTTAATGAAGAAACTACCATCCATCAAAACTAAAATCTCAATAATGAACTATCTTCTTTAATGAAGAGACTATCGTCCATCAGAGTCCAAATTTCAATAAATAGCTATCTCCCTTAACGAAGCTACTACCATCCATCAGAGTACAAAGCTCAACAACAAACTATCTCCCTTAATGAATAGACAACCATCCATTGGAGTAGAATATCAACAAAGAACTATCTTCCTTAATGAAGATACAACCATCCATTATAGTACAAATTTATATAAAGAACTATACCCCTTATTAAAGAGACTTCTGTCCATTGGAGTACAAATTACAACAACGAACTATCTCCCTTAATGAAGAGACTGCCATTCATCAGAGTACAAATCTCAACAACAAACTATCTCCTTTAATAAAGATACTAACATCCATCGGAGTACGAATATCCACAATGAACTATCTCCCTTATTGAAGAGACTACCATCCATTGGAGTACTAATATTAACAACAAGCAATCTCCCTTAATGAATAGACTAATTTCCATTGGAATACAAATATCAACAATGAACTATCTCCCTCAATGAAGAGACTACCATCCATTGGAGTACAAATATTAATAACGAATTATCTCCTTAAATTAAGATACTAAAGTCCATTGGAGTACAAATTACAACAATGAACTATCACCCATATAAAAGAGACTACCATCCATCGGAGAACAAATATTAACAATGAACTATCTCCCTTAATGAAGAGACTTCTGTCCATTGGAGTACAAATCTAACAAACGAACTATCTCCCTTAATGAAGAGACTACCATCCATTGAAGTACAAATCTCAAGAACGAGCCATCTCCCTTAATGAAGAGCCTACCATCCATTGAACTACAAATCTAATAAAAAAACTATCTCTCTTAATGAAGATACTACCATCCATTAGAGTACAAATCTCAACAAAGAACTATCTCTCTTAATGAAGAAACTACCATCCATTGGAGTACAAATATAAACAATGAACTATCTCCCTTAATGAAGAGACTACCACCCATTGGAGTACAAATCTAATCAAAGAACTATCTCTCTTAATGAAGAAACTACCATCAATTAGAGTATGAATCTCAACAAGGAATTATCTCTCTAATGAAGAAACTACCATCCATTGGAGTACAAATCTCAACAACCAACTATCTCACTTAATGAAGAGACTACCATCCATTGGACTATAAATCTAAATAATAAGCTATCTCCCTTAATGAAGAAACTAACATCCATTAGAAAACAAATATGAACAACGAATTATCTCCCTTAATGAAGAGACTACTATCCATTGGAGTACAAATCTCAACAACGAACTTCCTCTCATAATGAAGAAACTACTATCCATTGGAGTACAAATCTCAACAACGAACGATTTCCCTTAATGAAGAGACTACCATCTATTGGAGTACGAATCTCAATAACGAATTATCTCCCTTAATAAAGAGACTACCGTTCATTGGAGTACGAATTACAACAACGAAATATCTCCCTTAATGAATAGAGACTAACATCCATTGGATTACAAATCTTAATTACGAACCATCTCTCTTATTGAAGAAATTACCATTCATTGGAGTACAAATGTCAATAACGAACTATCTCCCTTAATGAAAAGACTACCATCCATTGGATTACAAATCTCAACAACGAACTATCTTACTTTAATGAAGAAACTACCATCCATCAAAACTAAAATCTCAATAATGAACTATCTTCTTTAATGAAGAGACTATCGTCCATCAGAGTCCAAATTTCAATAAATAGCTATCTCCCTTAACGAAGCTACTACCATCCATCAGAGTACAAAGCTCAACAACAAACTATCTCCCTTAATGAATAGACAACCATCCATTGGAGTAGAATATCAACAAAGAACTATCTTCCTTAATGAAGATACAACCATCCATTATAGTACAAATTTATATAAAGAACTATACCCCTTATTAAAGAGACTTCTGTCCATTGGAGTACAAATTACAACAACGAACTATCTCCCTTAATGAAGAGACTGCCATTCATCAGAGTACAAATCTCAACAACAAACTATCTCCTTTAATAAAGATACTAACATCCATCGGAGTACGAATATCCACAATGAACTATCTCCCTTATTGAAGAGACTACCATCCATTGGAGTACTAATATTAACAACAAGCAATCTCCCTTAATGAATAGACTAATTTCCATTGGAATACAAATATCAACAATGAACTATCTCCCTCAATGAAGAGACTACCATCCATTGGAGTACAAATATTAATAACGAATTATCTCCTTAAATTAAGATACTAAAGTCCATTGGAGTACAAATTACAACAATGAACTATCACCCATATAAAAGAGACTACCATCCATCGGAGAACAAATATTAACAATGAACTATCTCCCTTAATGAAGAGACTTCTGTCCATTGGAGTACAAATCTAACAAACGAACTATCTCCCTTAATGAAGAGACTACCATCCATTGAAGTACAAATCTCAAGAACGAGCCATCTCCCTTAATGAAGAGCCTACCATCCATTGAACTACAAAATCTAATAAAAAAACTATCTCTCTTAATGAAGATACTACCATCCATTAGAGTACAAATCTCAACAAAGAACTATCTCTCTTAATGAAGAAAATACCATCCATTGGAGTACAAATATAAACAATGAACTATCTCCCTTAATGAAGAGACTACCACCCATTGGAGTACAAATCTAATCAAAGAACTATCTCTCTTAATGAAGAAACTACCATCAATTAGAGTATGAATCTCAACAAGGAATTATCTCTCTAATGAAGAAACTACCATCCATTGGAGTACAAATCTCAACAACCAACTATCTCACTTAATGAAGAGACTACCATCCATTGGACTATAAATCTAAATAATAAGCTATCTCCCTTAATGAAGAAACTAACATCCATTAGAAAACAAATATGAACAACGAATTATCTCCCTTAATGAAGAGACTACTATCCATTGGAGTACAAATCTCAACAACGAACTTCCTCTCATAATGAAGAAACTACCATCCATTGGAGTACAAATATCAACAACAAACCATTTCCCTTAATGAAGAGACTACCATCTATTGGAGTACGAATCTCAATAACGAATTATCTCCCTTAATAAAGAGACTACCGTTCATTGGAGTACAAATTACAACAACGAAATATCTCCCTTAATGAATAGAGACTAACATCCATTGGATTACAAATCTTAATAACGAACCATCTCTCTTATTGAAGAAATTACCATCCATTGGAGTACAAATGTCAATAACGAACTATCTCCCCTAATGAAAAGACTACCATCCATTGGATTACAAATCTCAACAACGAACTATCTTCCTTTAATGAAGAAACTACCATCCATCAAAACTAAAATCTTAATAATGAACTATCTTCTTTAATGAATAGACTATCGTCCATCAGAGTCCAAATTTTAATAAATAGCTATCTCCCTTAACGAAGCTACTACCATCCATCAGAGTACAAAGCTCAAAAACAAACTATCTCCCTTAATGAATAGACAACCATCCATTGGAGTAGAATATCAATAAAGAACTATCTTCCTTAATGAAGATACAACCATCCATTATAGTACAAATCTATATAAAGAATTAAACCCCTTAATAAAGAGACTACCGTCCATTGGAGTACAAATTACAACAACGAACTATCTCCCTTAATGAAGAGACTACCATCCATTAGAGTACAAATCTGAACAACAAACTATCTCCTTTAATAAAGAGACTAAGATCCATCAAAGTACGAATATCCATAATGAACTATCTCCGTTATTGAAGAGACTACCATCCATTGGAGTACTAATATTAACAACAAGCAATCTCCCTTAATGAATAGACTAATGTCCCTTTGAGTACAAATATCAACAATGAACTATCTCCCTCAATGAAGAGACTACCATCCATTGGAGTACAAATATTAATAACAAATTATCTCCTTAAATTAAGATACTAACGTCCATTGGATTACGAATTACAATAATGAACTATCACCCATATAAAAGAGACTACCATCCTTCGGAGAACAAATATTAACAATGAACTATCTCCCTTAATGAAGAGACTTCTGTCCATTGGAGTACGAATCTCACCATAGAACTATCTCCCTTAATGAAGAGACTACCATCCTTTGAAGTACAAATCTCAAGAACGAGCCATCTCCCTTAATGAAGAGCCTACCATCCATTGGACTACAAATCTAATAAAAAAACTATCTCCCTTAATGAAGAGACTACAATCCATTAGAGTACAAATCTCAACAAAGAACTATCTCTCTTAATGAAGAAACTACCATCCATTGGAGTACAAATATAAACAATGAACTATCTCCCTTAATGAAGAGACTACCACCCATTGGAGTACAAATCTAATCAAAGAACTATCTCTCTTAATGAAGAAACTACCATCGATGTGAGTACAAATCTCAACAAGGAACTATCTCTCTAATGAAGAAACTACCATCCATTGGAGTACAAATCTCAACAAAGAACTATCTCACTTAATGAAGAGACTACAATCCATTGGATTATAAATCTAAATAACAAACTATCTCCCTTAATGAAGAAACTAACATCCATTAGAAACCAAATATGAACAACGAATTATCTCCCTTAATGAAGACACTACTATCCATTGGAGTACAAATCTCAACAACGAACTTCCTCTCATAATGAAGAAACTACCATCCATTGGAGTACAAATATCAACAACAAACTATTTCCCTTAATGAAGAGACTACCATCTATTGGAGTACGAATCTCAATAACGAATTATCTCCCTTAATAAAGAGACTACCGTTTATTGGAGTACAAATTACAACAACGAAATATCTACCTTAATGAATAGAGACTAACATCCATTGGATTACAAATCTTAATAACGAACCATCTCTCTTATTGAAGAAATTACCATCCATTGTAGTACAAATGTCAATAACGAACTATCTCCCTTAATGAAAATACTACCATCCATTGGATTACAAATCTCAACAACGATTTATCTTCCTTTAATGAAGAAACTACCATCCATCAAAACTAAAATCTCAATAATGAACTATCTTCTTTAATGAAGAGACTATCGTCCATCAGAGTCCAAATTTCAATAAATAGCTATCTCCCTTAACGAAGCTACTACCATCCATCAGAGTACAAAGCTCAACAACAAACTATCTCCCTTAATGAATAGACAACCATCCATTGGAGTAGAATATCAATAAAGAACTATCTTCCTTAATGAAGATACAACCATCCATTATAGTACAAATCTATATAAAGAATTATACCCCTTAATAAAGAGACTACCGTCCATTGGAGTACAAATTACAACAACGAACTATCTCCCTTAATGAAGAGACTACCATCCATCAGAGTACAAATCTCAACAAAAAACTATCTCCTTTAATAAAGTGACTAACATCCATCGAAGTACGAATATCCATAATGAACTATCTCCCTTATTGAAGAGACTACCATCCATTGGAGTACTAATATTAACAACAAGCAATCTCCCTTAATGAATAGACTAATGTCCCTTTGAGTACAAATATCAACAATGAACTATCTCCCTCAATGAAGAGACTACCATCCATTGGAGTACAAATATTAATAACAAATTATCTCCTTAAATTAAGATACTAACGTCCATTGGATTACGAATTACAACAATGAACTATCACCCATATAAAAGAGACTACCATCCTTCGGAGAACAAATGTTAACAATGAACTATCTCCCCTAATGAAGAGACTTCTGTTCATTGGAGTACGAATCTCACCATAGAACTATCTCCCTTAATGATAAGACTACCATCCTTTGAAGTACAAATCTCAAGAACGAGCCATCTCCCTTAATGAAGAGCCTACCATCCATTGGACTACAAATCTAATAAAAAAACTATCTCTCTTAATGAAGATACTACCATCCATTAGAGTACAAATCTCAACAAAGAACTATCTCTCTTAATGAAGAAACTACCATCCATTGGAGTACAAATATAAACAATGAACTATCTCCCTTAATGAAGAGACTACTACCCATTGGAGTACAAATCTAATCAAAGAACTATCTCTCTTAGTGAAGAAACTACCATCGATTAGAGTATAAATCTCAACAAGGAACTATCTCTTTAATGAAGAAACTACCATCCATTGGAGTACAAATCTCAACAACAAACTATCTCACTTAATGAAGAGACTACCATCCATTGGAGTACAAATATCAATAACAAACTATCTCCCTTAACGAAGAAACTAACATCCATTAGAAAACAAATATGAACAATGAATTATCTCCCTTAATGAAGAGACTACTATCCATTGGAGTACAAATCTCAACAACGAACTTCCTCTCATAATGAAGAAACTACCATCCATTGGAGTACAAATCTCAACAACAAACTATTTCCCTTAATGAAGAGACTACCATCTATTGGAGTACGAATCTCAATAACGAATTATCTCCCTTAATAAAGAGACTACCGTTCATTGGAGTACAAATTACAACAACGAAATATCTCCCTTAATGAATAGAGACAAACATCCACTGGATTACAAATCTCAACAACGAACTATCTCTCTTATTGAATAAATTACCATCCATTGGAGTACAAATGTCAATAACGAACTATCTCCCTTAATGAAAAGACTACCATCCATTGGATTACAAATATCAACAACGAACTATCTTCCTTTAATGAAGAAACTACCATCCATCAAAACTAAAATCTCAATAATGAACTATCTTCTTTAATGAAGAGACTATCGTCCATCAGAGTCCAAATTTCAATAAATAGCTATCTCCCTTAACGAAGCTACTACCATCCATCAGAGTACAAAGCTCAACAACAAACTATCTCCCTTAATGAATAGACAACCATCCATTGGAGTAGAATATCAACAAAGAACTATCTTCCTTAATGAAGATACAACCATCCATTATAGTACAAATTTATATAAAGAACTATACCCCTTATTAAAGAGACTTCTGTCCATTGGAGTACAAATTACAACAACGAACTATCTCCCTTAATGAAGAGACTGCCATTCATCAGAGTACAAATCTCAACAACAAACTATCTCCTTTAATAAAGATACTAACATCCATCGGAGTACGAATATCCACAATGAACTATCTCCCTTATTGAAGAGACTACCATCCATTGGAGTACTAATATTAACAACAAGCAATCTCCCTTAATGAATAGACTAATTTCCATTGGAGTACAAATATCAACAATGAACTATCTCCCTCAATGAAGAGACTACCATCCATTGGAGTACAAATATTAATAACGAATTATCTCCTTAAATTAAGATACTAAAGTCCATTGGAGTACAAATTACAACAATGAACTATCACCCATATAAAAGAGACTACCATCCATCGGAGAACAAATATTAACAATGAACTATCTCCCTTAATGAAGAGACTTCTGTCCATTGGAGTACAAATCTAACAAACGAACTATCTCCCTTAATGAAGAGACTACCATCCATTGAAGTACAAATCTCAAGAACGAGCCATCTCCCATAATGAAGAGCCTATCATCCATTGGACTACAAATCTAATAAAAAATCTATCTCCCTTAATGAAGATACTACCATCCATTAGAGTACAAATCTCAACAAAGAACTATCTCTCTTAGTGAAGAAACTACCATCCATTAGAGTACAAATATAAACAATGAACTATCTCCCTTAATGAAGATACTACTACCCATTGGAGTACAAATCTAATCAAAGAACTATCTCTCTTAATGAAGAAACTACCATCGATTAGAGTACAAATCTCAACAACAAACTTCCTCTCATAATGAAGAAACTACCATCCATTGGAGTACAAATCTGAACAACGAACCATTTCCCTTAATGAAGAGACTACCATCCATTGGAGTACGAATCTCAATAACGAATTATCTCCCTTAATAAAGACACTACCGTTCATTGGAGTACAAATTACAACAACGAACTATCTCCCTTAATGAAAAGAGACTAACATCCATTGGATTACAAATCACAACAACGAAATATCTCTCTTATTGAAGAAATTACCATCCATTGGAGTACAAATGTCAATAACGAACTATCTCCCATAATGAAAAGACTACCATCCATTGGATTACAAATCTCAACAACGAACTATCTTCCTTTAATGAAGAAACTACCATCCATCAAAACTCAAATCTCAATAACAAACTATCTTCTTTAATGAAGAGACTACTGTCCATCATAGTCCAAATTTCAACAATGAGCAATCTCCCTTAACGAAGCTACCACCATCCATCGGAGTACAAAGCTCAACAACAAACTATCTTCCTTAATGAATAGACTGCCATCCATTGGAGTAGAATATCAACAACAAAATATATCCCTTAAAGAAGAGACTACCTTCCAACAAATTACAAATCTCAACAACGGAGTATAAATTTCATAAACTAACTATCTTCCTTAATAAAGAGACAACCACCAATACGAGAGAAAAATCTAAACAACGAACTATCTTCCTTAATGAAGATACTACCATCCATAGGAGTACAAATCTCAACCACAAACTATCTCCCTTAATAAAGAGACTACCATCCATCGGATTAGGAATCTCAACAACGAACTATCTCCCTTAATAAGGAGACTACCAACCATTGGAGTACAAATCTCAACAACGAACTATATCCCTTAATAAAGAAACAATCATCCATTAGAATACGAATATCAACAATGAAATATCTCCCTTAATGAAGAGACAACCATTTATTGGAGTAAAAATCTAAATAACGAAGTATCTCCCTTAATGAAGAGACTACCATCCATTGGAGAAAAAATAACAACCATGAACTATCTCCCTTAATAAAGAGATTACCATCGATTGGAGTACAAATCTCAATAATGAACTATATCCTTTAAAAAGAGACTACCATCCATCAGAGTAAAAATATCAACAACGAACTATCTCCCTTAACGAAGAGACTACTATCATTCATAGTAAAAATTTCAACAACAAACTATCTCCCTAATGAAGAGACTACCATCCACAGGAGTACAAATCTCAACAACGAACTATATCCCTTAATGAAGAGACTACCATCCATCTGAGTACGAATATCAACAACAAACTATCTCCCTTAATGAAGAGACTAACATCCATCGGAGTATGAATATCAACAATGAACTATATCCCTTATTGAAGAGACTACCATCTCATGGAGTACTAATCTTAACAACGAGAAATCTCCCTTAATAAATAGACTACTATCCATTGGTGTACAAATCTAAATAACGAATTATCTCCTTAAATTAAGAGACTAACATCCATTAGATTACAAATTACAACAATGAACTATCACCCATATAAAAGAGACTACAATACATCGAAGAACAAATATTAAAAATGAATTAGCTCCCTTAATGAAGAGACTGTTGTCCATTGGAGTACTAATCTCACCAACGAACTATCTTCACTACTGAAGAGACTACCATCCATTAGAGTACAAATCTCAACATCAAGCTATCTCCCTTAATGAAGAGCCCACCATCCATCGGAGTACAAATATAAACAAAAAACTATCTCCCTTAATAAAGAGACTACTATCCATCGGAGAACAAATAACAACCATGAACTATCTCCCTTAATTAAGAGATTACCATCTATAGGAGTACAAATTTCAACGACGAACTATCTCCATCAATGAAGATACTACCATCGATCGGAGTACAAATCTCAACAACGAACTATCTCCTTTAATGAAGAGACTACCATCCATTAGAGTACGAATCTCAACAACAAACTATCTCCTTTAATAATGAGACTAACATCCATCAGAGTACAAATATCAACAACGAACTATCTCCCTTATTGAAGAGACTACTATCTCGTGGATTACTAATCTTAACAACGATCAATCTCCCTTAATGAATAGACTACTATCCATTGGTGTACAAATTTTAATAACGAATTATCTCCTCAAATTAAGAGACTAACGTCCATTGGATTACAAATTACAACAATGAACTATCACGCATATGAAAGAGACTACCATACATCAGGGAACAAATATTAACAATGAACTATCTCCCTTAATGAAGAGACTTCTGTCCATTGAAGTACGAATGTCACCAACAAACTATCTTTATTACTGATAAGACTACCATCCATTAGAGTACAAATCTCAACAACAAACTATATCCCTTAATGAAGAGCCCACCTTCCATCAGAGTACAAATATAATCAAAAAACTATCTCCCTTAATGAAGAGACTACCATCCATCGGAGAATAAATAACAACCATTAACTATCTCCCTTAATTAAGAGATTACCATCTATAGGAGTAAAAATCTCAACGACGAACTATCTCCATTAATGAAGAGACTACCATCCATCGGAGTACAAATCTCAACAACGAACTATCTCCTTTAATGAAGAGACTACCATCCATTAGAGTTCAAATCTCAACAACAAACTATCTCCTTTAATAATGAGACTAACATCCATCAGAGTACAAATATCAACAACGAACTATCTCCCTTATTGAAGAGACTACTATCTCGTGGATTACTAATCTTAACAACGATCAATCTCCCTTAATGAATAGACTACTATCCATTGGTGTACAAATTTTAATAACGAATTATCTCCTCAAATTAAGAGACTAACGTCCATTGGATTACAAATTACAACAATGAACTATCACCCATATGAAAGAGACTACCATACATCGGGGAACAAATATTAACAATGAACTATCTCCCTTAATGAAGAGACTTCTGTCCATTGAAGTACGAATGTCACCAACAAACTATCTTTATTACTGAAAAGACTACCATCCATTAGAGTACAAATCTCAACAACAAACTATCTCCCTTAATGAAGAGCCCACCTTCCATCAGAGTACAAATATAATCAAAAAACTATCTCCCTTAATGAAGAGACTACCATCCATCGGAGAATAAATAACAACCATTAACTATCTCCCTTAATTAAGAGATTACCATCTATAGGAGTACAAATCTCAACGACGAACTATCTCCATTAATGAAGAGACTACCATCCATCGGAGTACAAATCTCAACAACGAACTATCTCCTTTAATGAAGAGACTACCATCCATTAGAGTACAAATCTCAACAACAAACTATCTCCTTTAATAATGAGACTAACATCCATCAGAGTACAAATATCAACAACGTAGTATCTCCCTTATTGAAGAGACTACTATCTCGTGCAGTACTAATCTTAACAACGATCAATCTCCCTTAATGAATAGACTATTATCCATTGGTGTACAAATTTTAATAACGAATTATCTTCTCAAATTAAGAGACTAACGTCCATTGGATTACAAATTACAACAATGAACTATCACCCATATGAAAGAGACTACCATACATCGGGGAACAAATATTAACAATGAACTATATGCCTTAATGAAGAGACTATTATCCATTGAAGTACGAATGTCACCAACAAACTATCTTCATTACTGAAGAGTCTACCATCCATTAGAGTACAAATCTCAACAACAAACTATCTCCCTTAATGAACTGCCCACCATCCGTCAGAGTACAAATATAATCAAAAAACTATCTCCCTTAATGAAGAGACTACCATCCATCGGAGAATAAATAATAACCATTAACTATCTCCCTTAATTAAGAGATTACAATCTATAGGAGTACAAATCTCAACGACGAACTATCTCCATTAATAAAGAGACTACCATCCATCGGAGTACAAATCTCAACAACGAACTATCTCCTTTAATGAAGAGACTACCATCCATTAGAGTACGAATCTCAACAACAAAATATCTCCTTTAATAATGAGACTAACATCCATCAGAGTACAAATATCAACAACGAACTATCTCCCTTATTGAAGAGACTACTATCTCGTGCAGTACTAATCTTAACAACGATCAATCTCCCTTAATGAATAGACTACTATCCATTGGTGTACAAATTTTAATAACGAATTATCTCCTCAAATTAAGAGACTAACGTCCATTAGATTACAAATTACAACAATGAACTATCACCCATATGAAAGAGACTACCATACATCGGGGAACAAATATTAACAATGAACTATCTGCCTTAATGAAGAGACTTTTGTCCATTGAAGTACGAATGTCACCAACAAACTATCTTCATTACTGAAGAGACTACCATCCATTAGAGTACAAATCTCAACAACAAAATATCTCCCTTAATGAACTGCCCACCATCCATCAGAGTACAAATATAATCAAAAAACTATCTCCCTTAATGAAGAGACTACCATCCATCGGAGAATAAATAACAACCATTAACTATCTCCCTTAATAAAGAGATTACCATCTATAGGAGTACAAATCTCAACAACGAACTATCTCCATTAATGAAGAGACTACCATCCATCGGAGTACAAATCTCAACAACGAACTATCTCCCTTAATGAAAAGACAACCATCCATTGGAGTACAAATCTCAACAACGAACTATCTTCCTTTAATGAAGAAACTACCATCCATCTAAACTAAAATCTCAATAACGAACTATCTTCTTTAATAAAGAGACTACCGTCCATCAGAGTCCAAATTTCAACAATGAGCTATCTCCATTAACGAAGCTACTACCATCCATCGGAGTACAAAGCTCAACAACAATCTATCTCCCTTAATAAAGAGATTACCATCAATTGGAGTACAAATCTCAATAACGAACTATATCCCTTAAAGAAGAGACTACCATCCATCAGAGTACAAATCTCAACAATGAACTATCTCCCTTAACGAAGAGACTACTATCATTCGTAGGAAAAATTTCAACAACAAACTATCTCCCTAATGAAGAGACTACCATCCATAGGAGTACAAATCTCAACAACGAGCTATATTCCTTAAAAAGAGACTACCATCTATAGGAGTACAAATCTCAACAACGAACTATATCGCTTAAAGAAGAGACTACCATCCATCAGAGTAAGAATATCAACAACAAACTATCTCTCTTAATGAAGAGACTACCATCTTGAGGAGTACCAATCTTAACAACGAGCAATCTCCCATAAAAAATAGACTACTATCCATTGGTGTACAAATCTTAATAACGAGTTATCTCCTTAAATTTAAAGACTAACGTCCATTGGATTACAAATTACAACAATGAACTATCACCCATATAAAAGAGAGTACCATACATCAAAGAACAAATATTAAAAATGAACTATCTCCCTTAATGAAGAGACTTATGTCCATCGGAGTACTAATCTCACCAACGAACTATCTTCATTACTGAAGAGACTACCATCTATTAGAGTACAAATCTCAACATCAAACTATCTCCCTTATTGAAGAGCCCACCATCCATCGGAGTACAAATATAAACAAAAAACTATCTCCCTTAATGAAGAGACTAACATCCATCGGAATACAAATCTCAACAACGAACTATCTCCTTTAATGAAGAGACTACCATCCATCAGAGTACGAATCTCAACAAAAAACTATCTCCTTTAATAATGAGACCAACATTCATCAGAGTACGAATATAAACAAAGAACTATCTCCCTTATTGAAGAGACTACTTACTCGTGGAGTACTAATCTTAACAACGATCAATCTCCCTTAATGAGTAGACTACTATCCATTGGTGTAAAAACTTTAATAACGAATTATCTCCTCAAATTAAGAGACTAACGTCCATTGGATTACAAATTACAACAATCAACTATCACCCATATGAAAGAGACTACCATACATCGGAGAAACAATATTAACAATGAACTATCTCGCTTATTGAAGAGACTTCTGTCCATTGGAGTATGAATGTCACCAACTAACTATATTCATTACTAAAGAGACTACCATCCATTAGAGTACAAATCTCAATAACAAACTATCTCCCTTAATGAAGAGCCCACCATCCATCGGAATACAAATATAATCAAAAAACTATCTCCCTTAATGAAGAGACTACCATCCATCGGAGAACAAATAACAACCATTAACTATCTCCCTTAATAAAGAGATTACCAGCTATAGGAGTACAGATATCAACAACTAACTATCTCCATTAACGAAGAGACTACCATCCATTGGAGTACAAATCTCAATAACGAACTATCTCCCTTAATGAAAAGACAACCATCCATTGGAGTACCAATCTCAACAACGAACTATCTTCCTTTAATGAAGAAACTACCATCCATAAAAACTCAAATCTCAATAACAAACTATCTTCTTTAATGAAGAGACTACCGTCCATTAGAGTCCAAATCTCAACAATGAGCTATCTTCCTTAACTAAGCTACTACCATCCATCAGAGTACAAAGCTCAACAACAATCTATCTCCCATAATGAATAGACTACCATCCATTGGAGTAGAATGTTAACAACAAAATATATCCCTTAAAGAAGAGACTACCTTCCTTCAAAGTACAAATTCTCAACAACGGAGTTTAAATTTCATCAACTAACTATCTTCCTTAATAAAGAGACTACCACCAATAGGAGTAAAAATCTCAACAATGAACTATCTTCCTTAATGAAGAGACTACCATCCATCAGAGTACAAATATCAACCACAAACTATCTCCCTTAATTAAGAGACTACCATCAATCGAATTACGAATCTCAACAACGAACTATCTCCCTTAATGAGGAGACTACCAACCATTAGATTACAAATCTCAACAATGAACTATCTCTCTTAATAAAGAGACTATCATCCATTAGAATACAAATATAAACAACGAAGTATCTCCCTTAATGAAGAGACTACCATCCATCGGTGAAAAAATAACAACCATGAACTATCTCCCTTAATAAAGAGATTACCATCGATTGGAGTACAAATCTCAATAATGAACTATATCCGTTAAAGAAGAGACTACCATCCATCAGAGTACAAATCTCAACAACGAACTATCTCCCTTAACGAAGAGACTACTATCATTCATAGTAAAAATTTCAACAACAAACTATCTCCCTAATAAAGAGACTACCATCCATAGGAGTAAAAATCTCAACAACGAACTATATCCCTTAAAAAGAGACTACCATGTATAGGAGTACAAATCTCAACAACAAACTATATCCCTTAATGAAGAGACTACCATCCATCAGAGTTCGAATATCAACAACGAACTATATCCCTTAAAGAATAGACTACCATCCTTCAGAGTACGAATATCAACAACGAACTATCTCCCTTAATGAAGAGACTACCATCTCGTGGAGTACTAATATTAACAACGAGCAATCTCCCTTAATAAATAGACTACTATCCATTGGTGTACAAATCTTAATAAAAAATTATCTCCTCAAATTAAGAGACTAACATCCATTGGATTACAAATTACAACAATGAACTATCACCCATATGAAAGAGACTACCATACATCGGGGAAAAATTATTAACAATGAACTATCTCCTTTAATGAAGAGACTTATGTCCATTGGAGTCTGAATGTTACCAACAAACTATCTTGATTACTGATTAGACTACCATCCATCGGATTACAAATCTCAACAACGAACTATCTCCTTTAATTAAGAGACTACCATCCATCGGAGTACAAATATAATAAAAAAACTATCTCCCTTAATGAAGAGACTACCATCTATCGGTGAACAAATAACAACCATTAAATATCTCCCTTATTAAAGAGATTACCATCTATAGGAGTACAAATCTCAACAACGAACTATCTCCATTAATGAAGAGACTACCATCCATCGGAGTACAAATCTCAACAACGAACTATCTCCCTTAATGAAAAGACAACTATCCATTGGAGTACAAATCTCAACAACGAACTATCTTCCTTTAATGAAGAAACTACCATCCATAAAAACTCAAATCTCAATACCGAACTATCTTCTTTATTGAAGAGACTACCGTCCATCAGAGTCCAAATATCAACAATAAGCTATCTCCCTTAACGAAGCTACTACCATCCATCGGAGTATAAAACTCAACAACAATCTATCTCCCTTAACGAATAGACTACCATCCATTGGAGTAGAATATCAACAACAAAATATACTCTTAAAGAAGAGACTACCTTCCATCAAAGTACAAATCTCAACAACAAAGTTTAAATTTCATCAACTAACTATCTTCCTTAATAAAGAGACTACCACCAATAGGAGTAAAAATCTCAACAACGAACTATCTTCCTTAATGAAGAGACTACCATCCATCAGAGTACAAATCTCAACCACAAACTATCTCCCTTAATTAAGAGACTACCATCCATCAGATTACAAATCTCAACAACGAACTATCTCCCTTAATGACGAGACTACCAACCATTGGAGTACAAATCTCAACAATGAACTATCTCCCTTAATAAAGAAACTATCATCCATTAGATTAGAAATCTAAACAATGAAGTATCTCCCTTAATGAAGAGACAACCATTTATTGGAGTACAAATCTAAATAACAAAGTATCTCCATTAATGAAGAGACTACTATCCATCAGAGAAAAAATAACAACCATGAACTATCTCCCTTAATAAAGAGATTACCATCGATTAGAGTACAAATCTCAATAACGAACTATATCCGTTAATGAAGAGACTACCATCCATCGGATTACAAATCTCAACAACGAACTATCTCCTTTAATTAAGAGACTACCATCCATCGGAGTACAAATATAATAAAAAAACTATCTCCCTTAATGAAGAGACTACCATCTATCGGAGAACAAATAACAACCATTAACTATCTCCCTTATTAAAGAGATTACCATCTATAGGAGTACAAATCTCAACAACGAACTATCTCCATTAATGAAGAGACTACCATCCATCGGAGTACAAATCTCAACAACGAACTATCTCCCTTAATGAAAAGACAACCATCCATTGGAGTACAAATCTCAACAACGAACTATCTTCCTTTAATGAAGAAACTACCATCCATAAAAACTCAAATCTCAATACCGAACTATCTTCTTTATTGAAGAGACTACCGTCCATCAGAGTCCAAATCTCAACAATAAGCTATCTCCCTTAACGAAGCTACTACCATCCATCGGAGTACAAAGCTCAACAATAATCTATATCCCTCAACGAATAGACTACCATCCATTGGAGTAGAATATCAACAACAAAATATACTCTTAAAGAAGAGACTACCTTCCATCAAAGTACAAATCTCAACAACAAAGTTTAAATTTCATCAACTAACTATCTTCCTTAATAAAGAGACTACCACCAATAGGAGTAAAAATCTCAACAACGAACTATCTTCCTTAATGAAGAGACTACCATCCATCAGAGCACAAATCTCAACCACAAACTATCTCCCTTAATTAAGAGACTACCATCCATCAGATTAAAATCTCAACAACGAACTATCTCCCTTAATGACGAGACTACCAACCATTGGAGTACAAATCTCAACAACGAACTATCTCCCTTAATAAAGAGACTATCATCCATTAGATTACAAATTTAAACAATGAAGTATCTCCCTTAATGAAGAGACAATCATTTATTGGAGTACAAATCTAAATAACAAAGTATCTCCATTAATGAAGAGACTACCATCCATCAAAGAAAAAATAACAACCATGAACTATCTCCCTTAATAAAGAGATTACCATCTATAGGAGTACAAATCTCAACAACGAACTATCTCCATTAATGAAGAGACTACCATCCATCGGAGTACAAATCTCAACAACGAACTATCTCCCTTAATGAAAAGACAACCATCCATTGGAGTACAAATCTCAACAACTAACTATCTTCCTTTAATGAAGAAACTACCATCCATAAAAACTCAAATCTCAATACCGAACTATCTTCTTTATTGAAGAGACTACCCTCCATCAGAGTCCAAATATCAACAATAAGCTATCTCCCTTAACGAAGCTACTACCATCCATCGGAGTACAAAACTCAACAACAATCTATCTCCCTTAACGAATAGACTACCATCCATTAGAGTAGAATATCAACAACAAAATATACTCTTAAAGAAGAGACTACCTTCCATCAAAGTACAAATCTCAACAACAAAGTTTAAATTTCATCAACTAACTAACTTCCTTAATAAAGAGACTACCACCAATAGGAGTAAAAATCTCAACAACGAACTATCTTCCTTAATGAAGAGACTACCATCCATCAGAGTACAAATCTCAACCACAAACTATCTCCCTTAATTAAGAGACTACCATCCATCAGATTACAAATCTCAACAACGAACTATCTCCCTTAATGACGAGACTACCAACCATTGGAGTACAAATCTCAACAACGAACTATCTCCCTTAATAAAGAGACTATCATCCATTAGATTAGAAATCTAAACAATGAAGTATCTCCCTTAATGAAGAGACAACCATTTATTGGAGTACAAATCTAAATAACAAAGTATCTCCATTAATGAAGAGACTACCATCCATCAGAGAAAAAATAACAACCATGAACTATCTCCCTTAATAAAGAGATTACCATCGATTGGAGTACAAATCTCAATAACGAACTATATCCGTTAAAGAAGATACTACCATCCATCAAAGTACAAATCTAAACAACGAACTATCTCCTTTAACGAAGAGACTACTATCATTCGTAGTAAAAATTTCAATAACAAACTATCTCCCTAATGAAGAGACTACCATCCATAGGAGTACAAATCTCAACAACGAACTATATCCCTTAAAAAGAGACTACCATGTATAGGAGTACAAATCTCAACAATGAACTATATCCCTTAATGAAGAGACTATGATCCATCATAGTTCGAATATCAAAAACAAACTATCTCCCTTAATGAAGAAACTAACATCCATCGAAGTACGAATATCAACAACGAACTATCTCCCTTATTGAAGAGACTACCATATCGTGGAGTACTAATCTTAACAACGAGCAATCTCCCTTAATAAGTAGACTACTATCCATTGGTGTACAAATCTTAATAACGAATTATCTCCTTAAAATAAGAGACTAACGTCCATTGGATTACAAATTACAACAATGAACTATCACCCATATAAAAGAGACTACCATACATCGGAGAAGAAATATTAACAATGAACTATCTCCCTTAATAAAGAGACTTATGTCCATTGGAGTACTAATGTCACCAACGAACTATCTTCATTACTGAAGAGACTACCATCCATTAGAGTACAAATCTCAACATCAAATTGTCTCCCTTAATGAATATCCCACCATCCATCGGAGTACAAATATAAACAAAAAACTATCTACCTTAATGAAGAGACTACCATCCATCGGAGAACAAATAACAACCATGAACTATCTCCCTTAATAAAGAGATTACCATCTATAGGAGTATAAATCTCAACAACGAACTATCTCCATTAATGAAGAGACTACCATCCATCGGATTACAAATCTCAACAACGAACTATCTCCTTTAATTAAGAGACTACCATCCATCGGAGTACAAATATAATAAAAAAACTATCTCCCTTAATGAAGAGACTACCATCTATCGGAGAACAAATAACAACCATTAACTATCTCCCTTATTAAAGAGATTACAATCTATAGGAGTACAAATCTCAACAACGAACTATCTCCATTAATGAAGAGACTACCATCCATCGGAGTACAAATCTCAACAACGAACTATCTCCCTTAATGAAAAGACAACCATCCATTGGAGTACAAATCTCAACAACGAACTATCTTCCTTTAATGAAGAAACTACCATCCATAAAAACTCAAATCTCAATACCGAACTATCTTTTTTATTGAAGAGACTACCGTCCATCAGAGTCCAAATCTCAACAATAAGCTATCTCCCTTAACGAAGCTACTACCATCCATCGGAGTACAAAGCTCAACAATAATCTATAGCCCTCAACGAATAGACTACCATCCATTGGAGTAGAATATCAACAACAAAATATACTCTTAAAGAAGAGACTACCTTCCATCAAAGTACAAATCTCAACAACAAAGTTTAAATTTCATCAACTAACTATCTTCCTTAATAAAGAGACTACCACCAATAGGAGTAAAAATCTCAACAACGAACTATCTTCCTTAATGAAGAGACTACCATCCATCAGAGCACAAATCTCAACCACAAACTATCTCCCTTAATTAAGAGACTACCATCCATCAGATTAAAATCTCAACAACGAACTATCTCCCTTAATGACGAGACTACCAACCATTGGAGTACAAATCTCAACAACGAACTATCTCCCTTAATAAAGAGACTATCATCCATTAGATTACAAATCTAAACAATGAAGTATCTCCCTTAATGAAGAGACAACCATTTATTGGAGTACAAATCTAAATAACAAAGTATCTCCATTAATGAAGAGACTACCATCCATCAGAGAAAAAATAACAACCATGAACTATCTCCCTTAATAAAGAGATTACCATCTATAGGAGTACAAATCTCAACAACGAACTATCTCCATTAATGAAGAGACTACCATCCATCGAAGTACAAATCTAAACAATGAACTATCTACCTAAACGAAGAGACTACTATCATTCGTAGTAAAAATTTCAATAACAAACTACCTCCCTAATGAAGAGACTACCATCCATAGGAGTACAAATCTCAACAACGAACTATATCCCTTAAAAAGAGACTACCATGTATAGGAGTAAAAATCTCAACAATGAACTATATCCCTTAATGAAGAGACTATGATCCATCAGAGTTCGAATATCAAAAACAAACTATCTCCCTTAATGAAGAGACTAACATCCATCGAAGTACGAATATCAACAACGAACTATCTCCCTTATTGAAGAGACTACCATATCGTGGAGTACTAATCTTAACAACGAGCAATCTCCCTTAATAAATGGACTACTATCCATTGGTGTACAAATCTTAATAACGAATTATCTCCTTAAAATAAGAGACTAACGTCCATTGGATTACAAATTACAACAATGAACTATCACCCATATAAAAGAGACTACCATACATCGGAGAAGAAATATTAACAATAAACTATCTCCCTTAATAAAGAGACTTCTGTCCATCGGAGTACTAATGTCACCAACGAACTATCTTCGTTACTGAAGAGACTACCATCCATTAGAGTATAAATCTCAACATCAAGCTGTCTCCCTTAATGAATATCCTACCATCCGTCGGAGTACAAATATAAACAAAAAACTATCTACCTTACTGAAGAGACTACCATCCATCGGAGAACAAATAACAACCATGAACTATCTCCCTTAATAAAGAGATTACCATCTATAGGAGTATAAATCTCAACAACGAACTATCTCTATTAATGAAGAGACTACCATCCATCGGATTACAAATCTCAACAACGAACTATCTCCTTTAACGAAGAGACTACCATCCATCGGAGTACAAATATAATAAAAAAACTACCTCCCTTAATGAAGAGACTACCATCTATCGGAGAACAAATAACAACCATTAACTATCTCCCTTAACAAAGAGATTACCATCTATAGGAGTACAAATCTAAACAACAAACTATCTCCATTAATAAAGAGACTACCATCCATCGGAGTACAAATCTCAACAACGAACTATCTACCTTAATGAAAAGACAACCATCCATTGGAGTAAAAATCTCAACAACGAACTATCTTCCTTTAATGAAGAAACTACCATCCATAAAAACTCAAATCTCAATACCGAACTATCTTCTTTATTGAAGAGACTACCGTCCATCAGAGTCCAAATCTCAACAATAAGCTATCTCCCTTAACGAAGCTACTACCATCCATCGGAGTACAAAACTCAACAACAATCTATCTCCCTTAACGAATAGACTACCATCCATTGGAGTAGAATATCAACAACAAAATATACTCTTAAAGAAGAGACTACCTTCCATCAAAGTACAAATCTCAACAACAGAGTTTAAATTTCACCAACTAACTATCTTCCTTAATAAAGAGACTACCACCAATAGGATTAAAAATCTCAACAACGAACTATCTTCCTTAATGAAGAGACTACCATCCATCAGAGTATAAATCTCAACCACAAACTATCTCCCTTAATTAAGAGACTACCATCCATCAGATTACAAATCTCAACAACGAACTATCTCCCTTAATGACGAGACTACCAACCATTGGAGTACAAATCTCAACAACAAACTATCTCCCTTAATAAAGAGACTATCATCCATTAGATTACAAATCTAAACAATGAAGTATCTCCCTTAATGAAGAGACAACCATTTATTGGAGTACAAATCTAAATAACAAAGTATCTCCGTTAATGAAGAGACTACCATCCATCGGAGAAAAAATAACAACCATGAACTATCTCCCTTAATAAAGAGATTACCATCGATTGGAGTACAAATCTCAATAACGAACTATATCCGTTAAAGAAGAGACTACCATCCATCAAAGTACAAATGTAAACAACGAACTATCTCCCTTAACGAAGAGACTACTATCATTCGTAGTAAAAATTTCAATAACAAACTATCTCCCTAATGAAGAGACTACCATCCATAGGAGTACAAATCTCAACAACGAACTATATCCCTTAAAAAGAGACTACCATGTATAGGAGTACAAATCTCAACAATGAACTATATCCCTTAATGAAGAGACTATGATCCATCAGAGTTCGAATATCAAAAACAAACTATCTCCCTTAATGAAGAGACTAACATCCATCGAAGTACGAATATCAACAACGAACTATCTCCCTTATTGAAGAGACTACCATATCGTGGAGTACTAATCTTAACAACGAGCAATCTCCATTAATAAATAGACTACTATCCATTGGTGTACAAATCTTAATAACGAATTATCTCCTTAAAATAAGAGACTAACGTCCATTGGATTACAAATTACAACAATAAACTATCACCCATATAAAAGAGACTACCATACATCGGAGAAGAAATATTAACAATGAATTATCTCCCTTAATAAAGAGACTTCTGTCCATCGGAGTACTAATGTCACCAACGAACTATCTTCGTTACTGAAGAGACTACCATCCATTATAGTACAAATCTCAACATCAAACTGTCTCCCTTAATTAATATCCCACCATCCGTCGGAGTACAAATATAAACAAAAAACTATCTACCTTAATGAAGAGACTACCATCCATCGGAGAACAAATAACAACCATGAACTATCTCCCTTAATAAAGAGATTACCATCTATAGGAGTATAAATCTCAACAACGAACAATCTCCATTATTGAAGAGACTATCATCCATCGGATTACAAATCTCAACAACGAACTATCTCCTTTAACGAAGAGACTACCATCCATCGGAGTACAAATATAATAAAAAAACTATCTCCCTTAATGAAGAGACTACCATCTATCGGAGAACAAATAACAACCATTAACTATCTCCCTTAATAAAGAGATTACCATCTATAGGAGTACAAATCTCAACAACGAACTATCTCCATTAATGAAGAGACTACCATCCATCGGAGTACAAATCTCAACAACGAACTATCTACCTTAATGAAAAGACAACCATCCATTGGAGTACATATCTCAACAACGAACTATCTTCCTTTAATGAAGAAACTACCATCCATAAAAACTCAAATCTCAATACCGAACTATCTTCTAAATTGAAGAGACTACCGTCCATCAGAGTCCAAATCTCAAAAATAAGCTATCTCCCTTAACGAAGCTACTACCATCCATCGGAGTACAAAACTCAACAACAATCTATCTCCCTTAACGAATAGACTACCATCCATTGGAGTAGAATATCAACAACAAAATATACTCTTAAAGAAGAGACTACCTTCCATCAAAGTACAAATCTCAACAACAAAGTTTAAATTTCACCAACTAATTATCTTCCTTAATAAAGAGACTACCACCAATAGGAGTAAAAATCTCAACAACGAACTATCTTCCTTAATGAAGAGACTACCATCCATCAGAGTTCAAATCTCAACCACAAACTATCTCCCTTAATTAAGAGACTACCATCCATCAGATTACAAATCTCAACAACGAACTATCTCCCTTAATGACGAGACTACCAACCATTGGAGTACAAATCTCAACAACGAACTATCTCCCTTAATAAAGAGACTATCATCCATTAGATTACAAATCTAAACAATGAAGTATCTCCCTTAATGAAGAGACAACCATTTATTGGAGTACAAATCTAAATAACAAAGTATCTCCGTTAATGAAGAGACTACCATCCATCGGAGAAAAAATAACAACCATGAAGTATCTCCCTTAATAAAGAGATTACCACCGATTGGAGTACAAATCTCAATAACGAACTATATCCGTTAAAGAAGAGACTACCATCCATCAAAGTACAAATCTAAACAACGAACTATCTCCCTTAACGAAGAGACTACTATCATTCGTAGTAAAAATTTCAATAACAAACTATCTCCCTAATGAAGAGACTACCATCCATAGGAGTACAAATCTCAACAACGAACTATATCCCTTAAAAAGAGACTACCATGTATAGGAGTACAAATCTCAACAATGAACTATATCCCTTAATGAAGAGACTATGATCCATCAGAGTTCGAATATCAAAAACAAACTATCTCCCTTAATGAAGAGACTAACATCCATCGAAGTACGAATATCAACAACGAACTATCTCCCTTATTGAAGAGACTACCATATCGTGGAGTACTAATCTTAACAACGAGCAAAATCCCTTAATAAATAGACTACTATCCATTGGTGTACAAATCTTAATAACGAATTATCTCCTTAAAATAAGAGACTAACATCCATTGGATTACAAATTACAACAATGAACTATCACCCATATAAAAGAGACTACCATACATCGGAGAAGAAATATTAACAATGAACTATCTCCCTTAATAAAGAGACTTTTGTCCATCGGAGTACTAATGTCACCAACGAACTATCTTCGTTACTGAAGAGACTACCATCCATTAGAGTACAAATCTCAACATCAAACTGTCTCCCTTAATTAATATCCCACCATCCGTCGGAGTACAAATATAAACAAAAAAACTATCTACCTTAATGAAGAGACTACCATCCATCGGAGAAGAAATAACAACCATGAACTATCTCCCTTAATAAAGAGATTACCATCTATAGGAGTATAAATATCAACAACGAACTATCTCCATTAATGAAGAGACTACCATCCATCGGATTACAACTCTCGACAACGAACTATCTCCTTTAATGAAGAGACTACCATCCATCGGAGTACAAATATAATAAAAAAACTATCTCCCTTAATGAAGAGACTACCATCTATCGGAGAACAAATAACAACCATTAACTATCTCCCTTAATAAAGAGATTACCATCTATAGGAGTACAAATCTCAACAACGAACTATCTCCATTAATGAATAGACTACCATCCATCGGAGTTCAAATCTCAACAACGAACTATCTACCTTAATGAAAAGACAACCATCCATTGGAGTACAAATCTCAACAACGAACTATCTTCCTTTAATGAAGAAACTACCATCCATAAAAACTCAAATCTCAATACTGAACTATCTTCTTTATTGAAGAGACTACCGTCCATCAGAGTCCAAATCTCAACAATAAGCTATCTCCCTTAACGAAGCTACTACCATCCATCGGAGTACAAAACTCAACAACAATCTATCTCCCTTAACGAATAGACTACCATCCATTGGAGTAGAATATCAACAACAAAATATACTCTTAAAGAAGAGACTACCTTCCATCAAAGTACAAATCTCAACAACAAAGTTTAAATTTCACCAACTAACTATCTTCCTTAATAAAGAGACTACCACCAATAGGAGTAAAAATCTCAACAACGAACTATCTTCCTTAATGAAGAGACTACCATCCATCAGAGTAAGAATCTCAACCACAAACTATCTCCCTTAATTAAGAGACTACCATCCATCAGATTACAAATCTCAACAACGAACTATCTCCCTTAATGACGAGACTACCAACCATTGGAGTACAAATCTCAACAACGAACTATCTCCCTTAATAAAGAGACTATCATCCATTAGATTACAAATCTAAAGAATGAAGTATCTCCCTTAATGAAGAGACAACCATTTATTGGAGTACAAATCTAAATAACAAAGTATCTCCATTAATGAAGAGACTACCATCCATCAGAGAAAAAATAACAACCATGAACTATCTCCCTTAATAAAGAGATTACCATCGATTGGAGTAGAAATCTCAATAACGAACTATATCCGTTAAAGAAGAGACTACCATCCATCAAAGTACAAATCTAAACAATGAACTATCTCCCTTAATGAAGAGACTACTATCATTCGTAGTAAAAATTTCAATAACAAACTACCTCCCTAATGAAGAGACTACCATCCATAGGAGTACAAATCTCTACAACGAACTATATCCCTTAAAAAGAAACTACCATGTATAGGAGTACAAATCTCAACAATGTACTATATCCCTTAATGAAGAGACTATGATCCATCAGAGTTCGAATATCAAAAACAAACTATCTCCCTTAATGAAGAGACTAACATCCATCGAAGTACGAATATCAACAACGAACTATCTCCCTTATTGAAGAGACTACCATATCGTGGAGTACTAATCTTAACAACGAGCAATCTCCCTTAATAAATAGACTACTATCCATTGGTGTACAAATCTTAATAACGAATTATCTCCTTAAAATAAGAGACTAACGTCCATTGGATTACAAATTACAACAATGAACTATCACCCATATAAAAGAGACTACCATACATCGAAGAAGAAATATTAACAATGAACTATCTCCCTTAATAAAGAGACTTCTGTCCATCGGAGTACTAATGTCACCAACGAACTATCTTCGTTACTGAAGAGACTACCATCCATTAGAGTACAAATCTCAACATCAAACTGTCTCCCTTAATGAATATCCCACCATCCGTCGGAGTACAAATATAAACAAAAAACTATCTACCTTAATGAAGAGACTACCATCCATCGGAGAACAAATAACAACCATGAACTATCTCCCTTAATAAAGAGATTACCATCTATAGGAGTATAAATCTCAACAACGAACTATCTCCATTAATGAAGAGACTACCATCCATCGGATTACAAATCTCAACAACGAACTATCTCCTTTAATGAAGAGACTACCATCCATTGGAGTACAAATATAATAAAAAAACTATCTCCCTTAATGAAGAGACTACCATCTATCGGAGAACAAATAACAACCATTAACTATCTCCCTTAATAAAGAGATTACCATCTATAGGAGTACAAATCTCAACAACGAACTATCTCCATTAATGAAGAGACTACCATCCATCGGAGTACAAATCTCAACAACGGACTATCTCCCTTAATGAAAAGACAACCATCCATTGGAGTACATATCTCAACAACGAACTATCTTCCTTTAATGAAAAAACTACCATCCATAAAAACTCAAATCTCAATACCGAACTATCTTCTAAATTTAAGAGACTACCGTCCATCAGAGTCCAAATCTTAAAAATAAGCTATCTCCCTTAACGAAGCTACTACCATCCATCGGAGTACAAAGCTCAACAACAATCTATATCCCTTAACGAATAGACTACCATCCATTGGAGTAGAATATCAACAACAAAATATACTCTTAAAGAATAGACTACCTTCCATCAAAGTACAAATCTCAACAACAAAGTTTAAATTTCATCAACTAACTATCTTCCTTAATAAAGAGACTACCACCAATAGGAGTAAAAATCTCAACAACGAACTATCTTCCTTAATGAAGAGACTACCATCCATCAGAGTACAAATCTCAACCACAAACTATCTCCCTTAATTAAGAGACTACCATCCATCAGATTACAAATCTCAACAACGAACTATCTCCCTTAATGACGAGACTACCAACCATTGGAGTACAAATCTCAACAACGAACTATCTCCCTTAATAAAGAGACTATCATCCATTAGATTACAAATCTAAACAATGAAGTATCTCCCTTAATGAAGAGATAACAATTTATTGGAGTAAAAATCTAAATAACAAAGTATCTCCATTAATGAAGAGACTACCATCCATCATAGAAAAAATAACAAGCATGAATTATCTCCCTTAATAAAGAGATTACCATCGATTGGAGTACAAATCTCAATAACGAACTATATCCGTTAAAGAAGAGACTACCATCCATTAAAGTACAAATCTAAACAACGAACTATCTCCCTTAACGAAGAGACTACTATCATTCGTAGTAAAAATTTCAATAACAAACTACCTCCCTAATGAAGAGACTACCATCCATAGGAGTACAAATCTCAACAACGAACTATATCCCTTAAAAAGAGACTACCATGTATAGGAGTACAAATCTCAACAATGAACTATATCCCTTAATGAAGAGACTATGATCCATCAGAGTTCGAATATCAAAAACAAACTATCTCCCTTAATGAAGAGACTAACATCCATCGAAGTACGAATATCAACAACGAACTATCTCCCTTATTGAAGAGACTACCATATCGTGGAGTACTAATCTTAACAACGAGAAATCTCCCTTAATAAATAGACTACTATCCATTGGTGTACAAATCTTAATAACGAATTATCTCCTTAAAATAAGAGACTAACGTCCATTGGATTACAAATTACAACAATGAACTATCACCCATATAAAAGAGACTACCATACATCGGAGAAGAAATATTAACAATGAACTATCTCCCTTAATAAAGAGACTTTTGTCCATCGGAGTACTAATGTCACCAACGAACTATCTTCATTACTGAAGAGACTACCATGCATTAGAGTACAAATCTCAACATCAAGTTGTCTCCCTTAATGAATATCCCACCATCCATCGGAGTACAAATATAAACAAAAAACTATCTACCTTAATGAAGAGACTACCATCCATCGGAGAACAAATAACAACCATGAACTATCTCCCTTAATAAAGAGATTACCATCTATAGGAGTATAAATCTCAACAACGAACTATCTCCATTAATGAAGAGACTACCATCCATCGGATTACAAATCTCAACAACAAACTATCTCCTTTAATGAAGAGACTACCATCCATCGGAGTACAAATATAATAAAAAAACTATCTCCCTTAATAAAGAGACTACCATCTATCGGAGAACAAATAACAACCATTAACTATCTCCCTTAATAAAGAGATTACCATCTATAGGAGTACAAATCTCAACAACGAACTATCTCCATTAATGAAGAGACTACCATCCATCGGAGTACAAATCTCAACAACGGACTATCTCCCTTAATGAAAAGACAACCATCCATTGGAGTACATATCTCAACAACGAACTATCTTCCTTTAATGAAGAAACTACCATCCATAAAAACTCAAATCTCAATACCGAACTATCTTCTTTATTGAAGAGACTACCGTCCATCAGAGTCCAAATCTCAACAATAAGCTATCTCCCTTAACGAAGCTACTACCATCCATCGGAGTACAAAGCTCAACAACAATCTATATCCCTTAACGAATAGACTACCATCCATTGGAGTAGAATATCAACAACAAAATATACTCTAAAAGAAGAGACTACCTTCCATCAAAGTACAAATCTCAACAACAAAGTTTAAATTTCATCAACTAACTATCTTCCTTAATAAAGAGACTACCACCAATAGGAGTAAAAATCTCAACAACGAACTATCTTCCTTAATGAAGAGACTACCATCCATCAGAGTAAGAATCTCAACCACAAACTATCTCCCTTAATTAAGAGACTACCATCCATCAGATTACAAATCTCAACAACGAACTATCTCCCTTAATGACGAGACTACCAACCATTGGAGTACAAATCTCAACAACGAACTATCTCCCTTAATAAAGAGACTATCATCCATTAGATTACAAATCTAAAGAATGAAGTATCTCCCTTAATGAAGAGACAACCATTTATTGGAGTACAAATCTAAATAACAAAGTATCTCCATTAATGAAGAGACTACCATCCATCAGAGAAAAAATAACAACCATGAACTATCTCCCTTAATAAAGAGATTACCATCGATTGGAGTAGAAATCTCAATAACGAACTATATCCGTTAAAGAAGAGACTACCATCCATCAAAGTACAAATCTAAACAATGAACTATCTCCCTTAACGAAGAGACTACTATCATTCGTAGTAAAAATTTCAATAACAAACTACCTCCCTAATGAAGAGACTACCATCCATAGGAGTACAAATCTCTACAACGAACTATATCCCTTAAAAAGAAACTACCATGTATAGGAGTACAAATCTCAACAATGAACTATATCCCTTAATGAAGAGACTATGATCCATCAGAGTTCGAATATCAAAAACAAACTATCTCCCTTAATGAAGAGACTAACATCCATCGAAGTACGAATATCAACAACGAACTATCTCCCTTATTGAAGAGACTACCATATCGTGGAGTACTAATCTTAACAACGAGCAATCTCCCTTAATAAATAGACTACTATCCATTGGTGTACAAATCTTAATAACGAATTATCTCCTTAAAATAAGAGACTAACGTCCATTGGATTACAAATTACAAAAATGAACTATCACCCATATAAAAGAGACTACCATACATCGAAGAAGAAATATTAACAATGAACTATCTCCCTTAATAAAGAGACTTCTGTCCATCGGAGTACTAATGTCACCAACGAACTATCTTCGTTACTGAAGAGACTACCATCAATTAGAGTACAAATCTCAACATCAAACTGTCTCCCTTAATGAATATCCCACCATCCGTCGGAGTACAAATATAAACAAAAAACTATCTACCTTAATGAAGAGACTACCATCCATCGGAGAACAAATAACAACCATGAACTATCTCCCTTAATAAAGAGATTACCATCTATAGGAGTATAAATCTCAACAACGAACTATCTCCATTAATGAAGAGACTACCATCCATCGGATTACAAATCTCAACAACGAACTATCTCCTTTAATGAAGAGACTACCATCCATTGGAGTACAAATATAATAAAAAAACTATCTCCCTTAATGAAGAGACTACCATCTATCGGAGAACAAATAACAACCATTAAGTATCTCCCTTAATAAAGAGATTACCATCTATAGGAGTACAAATCTCAACAACGAACTATCTCCATTAATGAAGAGACTATCATCCATCGGAGTACAAATCTCAACAACGAACTATCTCCCTTAATGAAAAGACAACCATCCATTGGAGTACATATCTCAACAACGAACTATCTTCCTTTAATGAAGAAACTACCATCCATAAAAACTCAAATCTCAATACCGAACTATCTTCTTTTTTGAAGAGACTACCGTCCATCAGAGTCCAAATCTCAACAATAAGCTATCTCCCTTAACGAAGCTACTACCATCCATCGGATTACAAAGCTCAACAACAATCTATATCCCTTAACGAATAGACTACCATCCATTGGAGTAGAATATCAACAACAAAATATACTCTAAAGGAAGAGACTACCTTCCATCAAAGTACAAATCTCAACAACAAAGTTTAAATTTCATCAACTAACTATCTTCCTTAATAAAGAGACTACCACCAATAGGAGTAAAAATCTCAACAACGAACTATCTTTCTTACTGAAGAGACTACCATCCATCAGAGTACAAATCTCAACCACAAACTATCTCCCTTAATTAAGAGACTACCATCCATCAGATTACAAATCTCAACAACGAACTATCTCCCTTAATGACGAGACTACCAACCATTGGAGTACAAATCTCAACAACGAACTATCTCCCTTAATAAAGAGACTATCATCCATTAGATTACAAATCTAAACAATGAAGTATCTCCCTTAATGAAGAGACAACCATTTATTGGAGTACAAATCTAAATAACAAAGTATCTCCATTAATGAAGAGACTACCATCCATCGGAGAAAAAATAACAACCATGAACTATCTCCCTTAATAAAGAGATTACCATCGATTGGAGTAGAAATCTCAATAACGAACTATATCCGTTAAAGAAGAGACTACCATCCATCAAAGTACAAATCTAAACAATGAACTATCTCCCTTAACGAAGAGACTACTATCATTCGTAGTAAAAATTTCAATAACAAACAACCTCCCTAATAAAGAGACTACCATCCATAGGAGTACAAATATCTACAACGAACTATATCCCTTAAAAAGAGACTACCATGTATAGGAGTACAAATCTCAACAATGAACTATATCCCTTAATGAAGAGACTATGATCCATCAGAGTTCGAATATCAAAAACAAACTATCTCCCTTAATGAAGAGACTAACATCCATCGAAGTACGAATATCAACAACGAACTATCTCCCTTATTGAAGAGACTACCATATCGTGGAGTACTAATCTTAACAACGAGCAATCTCCCTTAATAAATAGACTACTATCCATTGGTGTACAAATCTTAATAACGAATTATCTCCTTAAAATAAGAGACTAACGTCCATTGGATTACAAATTACAACAATGAACTATCACCCATATAAAAGAGACTACCATACATCGCAGAAGAAATATTAACAATGAACTATCTCCCTTAATAAAGAGACTTCTGTCCATCGGAGTACTAATGTCACCAACGAACTATCTTCGTTACTGAAGAGACTACCATCCATTAGAGTACAAATCTCAACGTCAAACTGTCTCCCATAATGAATATCCCACCATCCGTCGGAGTACAAATATAAACAAAAAACTATCTACCTTAATGAAGAGACTACCATCCATCGGAGAACAAATAACAACCATGAACTATCTCCCTTAATAAAGAGATTACCATCTATAGGAGTATAAATATCAACAACGAACTATCTCCATTAATGAAGAGACTACCATCCATCGGATTACAAATCTCAACAACGAACTATCTCCTTTAATGAAGAGACTACCATCCATTGGAGTACAAATATAATAAAAAAACTATCTCTCTTAATGAAGAGACTACCATCTATCGGAGAACAAATAACAACCATTAAGTATCTCCCTTAATAAAGAGATTACCATCTATAGGAGTACAAATCTCAAAAACGAACTATCTCCATTAATGAAGAGACTATCATCCATCGGAGTACAAATCTCAACAACGAACTATCTCCCTTAATGAAAAGAAAACCATCCATTGGAGTACATATCTCAACAACGAACTATCTTCCTTTAATGAAGAAACTACCATCCATAAAAACTCAAATCTCAATACCGAACTATCTTCTTTTTTGAAGAGACTACCGTCCATCAGAGTCCAAATCTCAACAATAAGCTATCTCCCTTAACGAAGCTACTACCATCCATCGGATTACAAAGCTCAACAACAATCTATATCCCTTAACGAATAGACTACCATCCATTGGAGTAGAATATCAACAACAAAATATACTCTAAAAGAAGAGACTACCTTCCATCAAAGTACAAATCTCAACAACAAAGTTTAAATTTCATCAACTAACTATCTTCCTTAATAAAGAGACTACCACCAATAGGAGTAAAAATCTCAACAACGAACTATCTTTCTTAATGAAGAGACTACCATCCATCAGAGTACAAATCTCAACCACAAACTATCTCCCTTAATTAAGAGACTACCATCCATCAGATTACAAATCTCAACAACGAACTATCTCCCTTAATGACGAGACTACCAACCATTGGAGTACAAATCTCAACAACGAACTATCTCCCTTAATAAAGAGACTATCATCCATTAGATTACAAATCTAAACAATGAAGTATCTCCCTTAATGAAGAGACAACCATTTATTGGAGTACAAATCTAAATAACAAAGTATCTCCATTAATGAAGAGACTACCATCCATCGGAGAAAAAATAACAACCATGAACTATCTCCCTTAATAAAGAGATTACCATCGATTGGAGTAGAAATCTCAATAACGAACTATATCCGTTAAAGAAGAGACTACCATCCATCAAAGTACAAATCTAAACAATGAACTATCTCCCTTAACGAAGAGACTACTATCATTCGTAGTAAAAATTTCAATAACAAACAACCTCCCTAATAAAGAGACTACCATCCATAGGAGTACAAATATCTACAACGAACTATATCCCTTAAAAAGAGACTACCATGTATAGGAGTACAAATCTCAACAATGAACTATATCCCTTAATGAAGAGACTATGATCCATCAGAGTTCGAATATCAAAAACAAACTATCTCCCTTAATGAAGAGACTAACATCCATCGAAGTACGAATATCAACAACGAACTATCTCCCTTATTGAAGAGACTACCATATCGTGGAGTACTAATCTTAACAACGAGCAATCTCCCTTAATAAATAGACTACTATCCATTGGTGTACAAATCTTAATAACAAATTATCTCCTTAAAATAAGAGACTAACGTCCATTGGATTACAAATTACAACAATGAACTATCACCCATATAAAAGAGACTACCATACATCGCAGAAGAAATATTAACAATGAACTATCTCCCTTAATAAAGAGACTTCTGTCCATCGGAGTACTAATGTCACCAACGAACTATCTTCGTTACTGAAGAGACTACCATCCATTAGAGTACAAATCTCAACATCAAACTGTCTCCCATAATGAATATCCCACCATCCGTCGGAGTACAAATATAAACAAAAAACTATCTACCTTAATGAAGAGACTACCATCCATCGGAGAACAAATAACAACCATGAACTATCTCCCTTAATAAAGAGATTACCATCTATAGGAGTATAAATCTCAACAACGAACTATCTCCATTAATGAAGAGACTACCATCCATCGGATTACAAATCTCAACAACGAACTATCTCCTTTAATGAAGAGACTACCATCCATTGGAGTACAAATATAATAAAAAAACTATCTCCCTTAATGAAGAGACTACCATCTATCGGAGAACAAATAACAACCATTAAGTATCTCCCTTAATAAAGAGATTACCATCTATAGGAGTACAAATCTCAAAAACGAACTATCTCCATTAATGAAGAGACTATCATCCATCGGAGTACAAATCTCAACAACGAACTATCTCCCTTAATGAAAAGACAACCATCCATTGGAGTACATATCTCAACAACGAAATATCTTCCTTTACTGAAGAAACTACCATCCATAAAAACTCAAATCTCAATACCGAACTATCTTCTTTATTGAAGAGACTACCGTCCATCAGAGTCCAAATCTCAACAATAAGCTATCTCCCTTAACGAAGCTACTACCATCCATCGGAGTACAAAGCTCAACAACAATCTATATCCCTTAACGAATAGACTACCATCCATTGGAGTAGAATATCAACAACAAAATATACTCTTAAAGAAGAGACTACCTTCCATCAAAGTACAAATCTCAACAACAAAGTTTAAATTTCATCAACTAACTATCTTCCTTAATAAAGAGACTACCACCAATAGGAGTAAAAATCTCAACAACGAACTATCTTCCTTAATGAAGAGACTACCATCCATCAGAGTACAAATCTCAACCACAAACTATCTCCCTTAATTAAGAGACTACCATCCATCAGATTACAAATCTCAACAACGAACTATCTCCCTTAATGACGAGACTACCAACCATTGGAGTACAAATCTCAACAACGAACTATCTCCCTTAATAAAGAGACTATCATCCATTAGATTACAAATCTAAACAATGAAGTATCTCCCTTAATGAAGAGACAACCATTTATTGGAGTACAAATCTAAGTAACAAAGTATCTCCATTAATGAAGAGACTACCATCCATCGGAGAAAAAATAACAACCATGAACTATCTCCCTTAATAAAGAGATTACCATCGATTGGAGTACAAATCTCAAAAACGAACTTTATCCGTTAAAGAAGAGACTACCATCCATCAAAGTAAAAATCTAAACAATGAACTATCTCCCTTAACGAAGAGACTACTATCATTCGTAGTAAAAATTTCAATAACAAACTACCTCCCTAATGAAGAGACTACCATCCATAGGAGTACAAATCTCTACAACGAACTATATCCCTTAAAAAGAGACTACCATGTATAGGAGTACAAATCTCAACAATGAACTATATCCCTTAATGAAGAGACTATGATCCATCAGAGTTCAAATATAAAAAAAAAAACTATCTCCCTTAATGAAGAGACTAACATGCATCGAAGTACGAATATCAACAACGAAGTATCTCCCTTATTGGAGAGACTACCATATCGTGGAGTACTAATCTTAACAACGAGAAATCTCCCTTAATAAATAGACTACTATCCATTGGTGTACAAATCTTAATAACGAATTATCTCCTTAAAATAAGAGACTAACGTCTATTGGATTACCAATTACAACAATGAACTATCACCCATATAAAAGAGACTACCATACATCGGAGAAGAAATATTAACAATGAACTATCTCCCTTAATAAAGAGACTTCTGTCCATCGGAGTACTAATGTCACCAACGAACTATCTTTGTTACTGAAGAGACTACCATCCATTAGAGTACAAATCTCAACATCAAACTGTCTCCCTTAATGAATATCCCACCATCCTTCGGAGTACAAATATAAACAAAAAACTATCTACCTTAATGAAGAGACTACCATCCATCGGAGAACAAATAACAACCATGAACTATCTCCCTTAATAAAGAGATTACCATCTATAGGAGTATAAATCTAAACAACGAACTATCTCCATTAATGAAGAGACTACCATCCATCGGATTACAAATCTCAACAACGAACTATCTCCTTTAATGAAGAGACTACCATCCATCGGAGTACAAATATAATAAAAAAACTATCTCCCTTAATGAAGAGACTACCATCTATCGGAGAACAAATAACAACCATTAACTATCTCCCTTAATAAATAGATTACCATCTATAGGAGTACAAATCTCAACAACGAACTATCTCCATTAATGAAGAGACTACCATCCATCGGAGTACAAATCTCAACAACGAACTATCTACCTTAATGAAAAGACAACCATCCATTGGAGTACAAATCTTAACAACGAACTATCTTCCTTTAATGAAGAAACTACCATCCATAAAAACTCAAATCTCAATACCGAACTATCTTCTTTATTGAAGAGACTACCGTCCATCAGAGTCCAAATCTCAACAATAAGCTATCTCCCTTAACGAAGCTACTACCATCCATCGGAGTACAAAACTCAACAACAATCTATCTCCCTTAACGAATAGACTACCATCCATTGGAGTAGAATATCAACAACAAAATATACTCTTAAAGAAGAGACTACCTTCCATAAAAGTACAAATCTCAACAACAAAGTTTAAATTTCACCAACTAACTATCTTCCTTAATAAAGAGACTACCACCAATAGGAGTAAAAATCTCAACAACGAACTATCTTCCTTAATGAAGAGACTACCATCCATCAGAGTACAAATCTCAACCACAAACTATCTCCCTTAATTAAGAGACTACCATACATCAGATTACAAATCTCAACAACGAACTATCTCCCTTAATGACGAGACTACCAACCATTGGAGTACAAATCTAAACAACGAACTATCTCCCTTAATAAAGAGACTATCATCCATTAGATTACAAATCTAAATAATGAAGTATCTCCCTTAATGAAGAGACAACCATTTATTGGAGTACAAATCTAAATGACAATGTATCTCCGTTAATGAAGAGACTACCATCCATCGGAGAAAAAATAACAACCATGAACTATCTCCCTTAATAAAGAGATTACCATCGATTGGAGTACAAATCTCAATAACGAACTATATCCGTTAAAGAAGAGACTACCATCCATCAAAGTACAAATCTAAACAACGAACTATCTCCCTTAACGAAGAGACTACTATCATTCGTAGTAAAAATTTCAATAACAAACTACCTCCCTAATGAAGAGACTACCATCCATAGGAGTACAAATCTCTACAACGAACTATATCCCTTAAAAACAGACTACCATGTATAGGAGTACAAATCTCAACAATGAACTATATCCCTTAATGAAGAGACTATGATCCATCAGAGTTTGAATATCAAAAACAAACTATCTCCCTTAATGAAGAGACTAACATCCATCGAAGTACGAATATCAACAATGAACTATCTCCTTTATTGAAGAGACTACCATATCGTGGAGTACTAATCTTAACAACGAGCAATCTCCCTTAATAAATAGACTACTATCCATTGGTGTACAAATCTTAATAACGAATTATCTCCTTAAAATAAGAGAATAACGTCCATTGGATTACAAATTACAACAATGAATTATCACCCATATAAAAGAGACTACCATACATCGGAGAAGAAATATTAACAATGAACTATCTCCCTTAATAAAGAGACTTCTGTCCATCGGAGTACTAATGTCACCAACAGACTATCTTCATTACTGAAGAGACTACCATCCATTAGAGTACAAATCTCAACATCAAACTGTCTCCCTTAATGAATATCCCACCATCCGTCGGAGTACAAATATAAACAAAAAACTATCTACCTTAATGAAGAGACTACCATCCATCGGAGAACAAATAATAACCATGAACTATCTCCCTTAATAAAGAGATTACCATCTATAGGAGTATAAATCTCAACAATGAACTATGTCCATTAATGAAGAGACTACCATCCATCGGATTACAAATCTCAACAACAAACTATCTCCTTTAATGAAGAGACTACCATCCATCGGAGTACAAATATAATAAAAAAACTATCTCCCTTAATGAAGAGACTACCATCTATCGGAGAACAAATAACAACCATTAACTATCTCCCTTAATAAATAGATTACCATCTATAGGAGTACAAATCTCAACAACGAACTATCTCCATTAATGAAGATACTACCATCCATCGGAGTACAAATCTCAACAACGAACTATCTGCCTTAATGAAAAGACAACCATCCATTGGAGTACAAATCTCAACAACGAACTATCTTCCTTTAATGAAGAAACTACCATCCATAAAAACTCAAATCTCAATACCGAACTATCTTCTTTATTGAAGAGACTACCGTCCATCAGAGTCCAAATCTCAACAATAAGCTATCTCCCTTAACGAAGCTACTACCATCCATCGGAGTACAAAACTCAACGACAATCTATCTCCCTTTACGAATAGACTACCATCCATTGGAGTAGAATATCAACAACAAAATATACTCTTAAAGAAGAGACTACCTTCCATAAAAGTACAAATCTCAACAACAAAGTTTAAATTTCACCAACTAACTATCTTCCTTAATAAAGAGACTACCACCAATAGGAGTAAAAATCTCAACAATGAACTATCTTCCTTAATGAAGAGACTACCATCCATCATAGTACAAATCTCAACCACAAACTATCTCCCTTAATTAAGAGACTACCATACATTAGATTACAAATCTCAACAACGAACTATCTCCCTTAATGACGAGACTACCAACCATTGGAGTACAAATCTCAACAACGAACTATCTCCCTTAATAAAGAGACTATCATCCATTAGATTACAAATCTAAACAATGAAGTATCTCCCTTAATGAAGAGACAACCATTTATTGGAGTACAAATCTAAATGACAAAGTATCTCCGTTAATGAAGAGACTACCATCCATCGGAGAAAAAATAACAACCATGAACTATCTCCCTTAATAAAGAGATTACCATCGATTGGAGTACAAATCTCAATAACGAACTATATCCGTTAAAGAAGAGACTACCATCCATCAAAGTACAAATCTAAACAACGAACTATCTCCCTTAACGAAGAGACTACTATCATTCGTAGTAAAAATTTCAATAACAAACTACCTCCCTAATGAAGAGACTACCATCCATAGGAGTACAAATCTCTACAACAAACTATATCCCTTAAAAACAGACTACCATGTATAGGAGTACAAATCTCAACAATGAACTATATCCCTTAATGAAGAGACTATGATCCATCAGAGTTCGAATATCAAAAACAAACTATCTCCCTTAATGAAGAGACTAACATCCATCGAAGTACGAATATCAACAACGAACTATCTCCCTTATTGAAGAGACTACCATATCGTGGAGTACTAATCTTAACAACGAGCAATCTCCCTTAATAAATAGACTACTATCCATTGGTGTACAAATCTTAATAACGAATTATCTCTTTAAAATAAGAGAATAACGTCCATTGGATTTCAAATTACAACAATGAATTATCACCCATATAAAAGAGACTACCATACATCGGAGAAGAAATATTAACAATGAACTATCTCCCTTAATAAAGAGACTTCTGTCCATCGGAGTACTAATGTCACCAACAGACTATCTTCATTACTGAAGAGACTACCATCCATTAGAGTACAAATCTCAACATCAAACTGTCTCCCTTAATGAATATCCCACCATCCGTCGGAGTACAAATATAAAAAAAAAACTATATACCTTAATGAAGAGACTACCATCCATCGGAGAACAAATAATAACCATGAACTATCTCCCTTAATAAAGAGATTACCATCTATAGGAGTATAAATCTCAACAACGAACTATCTCCATTAATGAAGAGACTACCATCCATCGGATTACAAATCTCAACAACAAACTATCTCCTTTAATGAAGAGACTACCATCCATCGGAGTACAAATATAATAAAAAAACTATCTCCCTTAATGAAGAGACTACCATCTATCGGAGAACAAATAACAACCATTAACTATCTCCCTTAATAAATAGATTACCATCTATAGGAGTACAAATCTGAACAACGAACTATCTCCATTAATGAAGAGACTACCATCCATCGGAGTACAAATCTCAACAACGAACTATCTACCTTAATGAAAAGACAACCATCCATTGGAGTACAAATCTCAACAACGAACTATCTTCCTTTAATGAAGAAACTACCATCCATAAAAACTCAAATCTCAATACCGAACTATCTTCTTTATTGAAGAGACTACCGTCCATCAGAGTCCAAATCTCAACAATAAGCTATCTCCCTTAACGAAGCTACTACCATCCATCGGAGTACAAAACTCAACAACAATCTATCTCCCTTAACGAATAGACTACCATCCATTGGAGTAGAATATCAACAACAAAATATACTCTTAAAGAAGAGACTACCTTCCATAAAAGTACAAATCTCAACAACAAAGTTTAAATTTCACCAACTAACTATCTTCCTTAATAAAGAGACTACCACCAATAGGAGTAAAAATCTCAACAATGAACTATCTTCCTTAATGAAGAGACTACCATCCATCATAGTACAAATCTCAACCACAAACTATCTCCCTTAATTAAGAGACTACCATACATTAGATTACAAATCTCAACAACGAACTATCTCCCTTAATGACGAGACTACCAACCATTGGAGTACAAATCTCAACAACGAACTATCTCCCTTAATAAAGAGACTATCATCCATTAGATTACAAATCTAAACAATGAAGTATCTCCCTTAATGAAGAGACAACCATTTATTGGAGTACAAATCTAAATGACAAAGTATCTCCGTTAATGAAGAGACTACCATCCATCGGAGAAAAAATAACAACCATGAACTATCTCCCTTAATAAAGAGATTACCATCGATTGGAGTACAAATCTCAATAACGAACTATATCCGTTAAAGAAGAGACTACCATCCATCAAAGTACAAATCTAAACAACAAACTATCTCCCTTAACGAAGAGACTACTATCATTCGTAGTAAAAATTTCAATAACAAACTACCTCCCTAATGAAGAGACTACCACCCATAGGAGTACAAATCTCTACAACGAACTATATCCCTTAAAAATAGACTACCATGTATAGGAGTACAAATCTCAACAATGAACTATATCCCTTAATGAAGAGTCTATGATCCATCAGAGTTCGAATATCAAAAACAAACTATCTCCCTTATTGAAGAGACTAACATCCATCGAAGTACGAATATCAACAACGAACTATCTCCCTTATTGAAGAGACTACCATATCGTGGAGTACTAATCTTAACAACGAGCAATCTCCCTTAATAAATAGACTACTATCCATTGGTGTACAAATCTTAATAACGAATTATCTCTTTAAAATAAGAGAATAACGTCCATTGGATTTCAAATTACAACAATGAATTATCACCCATATAAAAGAGACTACCATACATCGGAGAAGAAATATTAACAATGAACTATCTCCCTTAATAAAGAGACTTCTTTCCATCGGAGTACTAATGTCACCAACAGACTATCTTCATTACTGAAGAGACTACCATCCATTAGAGTACAAATCTCAACATCAAACTGTCTCCCTTAATGAATATCCCACCATCCGTCGGAGTACAAATATAAAAAAAAAACTATATACCTTAATGAAGAGACTACCATCCATCGGAGAACAAATAATAACCATGAACTATCTCCCTTAATAAAGAGATTACCATCTATAGGAGTATAAATCTCAACAACGAACTATCTCCATTAATGAAGAGACTACCATCCATCGGATTACAAATCTCAACAACAAACTATCTCCTTTAATGAAGAGACTACCATCCATCGGAGTACAAATATAATAAAAAAACTATCTCCCTTAATGAAGAGACTACCATCTATCGGAGAACAAATAACAACCATTAACTATCTCCCTTAATAAATAGATTACCATCTATAGGAGTACAAATCTGAACAACGAACTATCTCCATTAATGAAGAGACTACCATCCATCGGAGTACAAATCTCAACAACGAACTATCTACCTTAATGAAAAGACAACCATCCATTGGAGTACAAATCTCAACAACGAACTATCTTCCTTTAATGAAGAAACTACCATCCATAAAAACTCAAATCTCAATACCGAACTATCTTCTTTATTGAAGAGACTACCGTCCATCAGAGTCCAAATCTCAACAATAAGCTATCTCCCTTAACGAAGCTACTACCATCCATCGGAGTACAAAACTCAACAACAATCTATCTCCCTTAACGAATAGACTACCATCCATTGGAGTAGAATATCAACAACAAAATATACTCTTAAAGAAGAGACTACCTTCCATAAAAGTACAAATCTCAAAAACAAAGTTTAAATTTCACCAACTAACTATCTTCCTTAATAAAGAGACTACCACCAATAGGAGTAAAAATCTCAACAACGAACTATCTTCCTTAATGAAGAGACTACCATCCATCAGAGTACAAATCTCAACCACAAACTATCTCCCTTAATTAAGAGACTACCATACATCAGATTACAAATCTCAACAACGAACTATCTCCCTTAATGACGAGACTACCAACCATTGGAGTACAAATCTCAACAACGAACTATCTCCCTTAATAAAGAGACTATCATCCATTAGATTACAAATCTAAACAATGAAGTATCTCCCTTAATGAAGAGACAACCATTTATTGGAGTACAAATCTAAATGACAAAGTATCTCCGTTAATGAAGAGACTACCATCCATCGGAGAAAAAATAACAACCATGAACTATCTCCCTTAATAAAGAGATTACCATCGATTGGAGTACAAATCTCAATAACGAACTATATCCGTTAAAGAAGAGACTACCATCCATCAAAGTACAAATCTAAACAACAAACTATCTCCCTTAACGAAGAGACTACTATCATTCGTAGTAAAAATTTCAATAACAAACTACCTCCCTAATGAAGAGACTACCACCCATAGGAGTACAAATCTCTACAACGAACTATATCCCTTAAAAATAGACTACCATGTATAGGAGTACAAATCTCAACAATGAACTATATCCCTTAATGAAGAGTCTATGATCCATCAGAGTTCGAATATCAAAAACAAACTATCTCCCTTATTGAAGAGACTAACATCCATCGAAGTACGAATATCAACAACGAACTATCTCCCTTATTGAAGAGACTACCATATCGTGGAGTACTAATCTTAACAACGAGCAATCTCCCTTAATAAATAGACTACTATCCATTGGTGTACAAATCTTAATAACGAATTATCTCCTTAAAATAAGAGAATAACGTCCATTGGATTACAAATTACAACAATGAATTATCACCCATATAAAAGATACTACCATACATCGGAGAAGAAATATTAACAATGAACTATCTCCCTTAATAAAGAGACTTCTTTCCATCGGAGTACTAATGTCACCAACAGACTATCTTCATTACTGAAGAGACTACCATCCATTAGAGTACAAATCTCAACATCAAACTGTCTCCCTTAATGAATATCCCACCATCCGTCGGAGTACAAATATAAACAAAAAACTATCTACCTTAATGAAGAGACTACCATCCATCGGAGAACAAATAACAACCATGAACTATCTCCCTTAATAAAGAGATTACCATCTATAGGAGTATAAATCTCAACAACGAACTATCTCCATTAATGAAGAGACTACCATCCATCGGATTACAAATCTCAACAACGAACTATCTCCTTTAATGAAGAGACTACCATCCATCGGAGTACAAATATAATAAAACAACTATCTCCTTTAATGAAGAGACTACCATCTACCGGAGAACAAATAACAACCATTAACTATCTCCCTTAATAAAGAGATTACCATCTATAGGAGTACAAATCTCAACAACGAACTATCTCCATTAATGAAGAGAGTACCATCCATCGGAGTACAAATCTCAACAACGAACTATCTACCTTAATGAAAAGACAACCATCCATTGGAGTACAAATCTCAACAACGAACTATCTTCCTTTAAAGAAGAAACTACCATCCATAAAAACTCAAATCTTAATACCGAACTATCTTCTTTATTGAAGAGACTACCGTCCATCAGAGTCCAAATCTAAACAATAAGCTATCTCCCTTAACGAAGCTACTACCATCCATCGGAGTACAAAGCTCAACAACAATCTATCTCCCTTAACGAATATACTACCATCCATTGGAGTAGAATATCAACAACAAAATATACTCTTAAAGAAGAGACTACCTTCCATCAAAGTACAAATCTCAACAACAAAGTTTAAATTTCATCAACTAACTATCTTCCTTAATAAAGAGACTACCACCAATAGGAGTAAAAATCTCAACAACGAACTATCTTCCTTAATGAAGAGACTACCATCCATCAGAGTACAAATCTCAACCACAAACTATCTCCCTTAATTAAGAGACTACCATCCATCAGATTACAAATCTCAACAACGAACTATCTCCCTTAATGACGAGACTACCAACCATTGGAGTACAAATCCCAACAACGAACTATCTCCCTTAATAAAGAGACTATCATCCATTAGATTACAAATCTAAACAATGAAGTATCTCCCTTAATGAAGAGACAACCATTTATTGGAGTACAAATCTAAATGACAAAGTATCTCCATTAATGAAGAGACTACCATCCATCGGAGAAAAAATAACAACCATGAACTATCTCCCTTAATAAAGAGATTACCATCGATTGGAGTACAAATCTCAATAACGAACTATATCCGTTAAAGAAGAGACTACCATCCGTCAAAGTACAAATCTAACCAACGAACTATCTCCCTTAACGAAGAGACTACTATCATTCGTAGTAAAAATTTCAATAACAAACTATCTCCCTAATGAAGAGACTACCATCCATAGGAGTACAAATCTCAACAACGAACTATATCCCTTAAAAAGAGACTACCATGTATAGGAGTACAAATCTCAACAACGAACTATATCCCTTAATGAAGAGACTATGATCCATCAGAGTTCGAATATCAAAAACAAACTATCTCCCTTAATGAAGAGACTAACATCCATCGAAGTACGAATATCAACAACGAACTATCTCCCTTATTGAAGAGACTACCATATCGTGGAGTACTAATCTTAACAACGAGCAATCTCCCTTAATAAATAGACTACTATCCATTGGTGTACAAATCTTAATAACGAATTATCTCCTTAAAACAAGAGACTAACGTCCATTGGATTACAAATTACAACAATGAACTATCACCCATATAAAAGAGACTACCATACATCGGAGAAGAAATATTAACAATGAACTATCTCCCTTAATAAAGAGACTTCTGTCCATCGGAGTACTAATGTCACCAACGAACTATCTTCATTACTGAAGAGACTACCATCCATTAGAGTACAAATCTCAACATCAAACTGTCTCCCTTAATGAATATCCCACCATCCGTCGGAGTACAAATATAAACAAAAAACTATCTACCTTAATGAAGAGACTACCATCCATCGGAGAACAAATAACAACCATGAACTATCTCCCTTAATAAAGAGATTACCATCTATAGGAGTATAAATCACAACAACGAACTATCTCCATTAATGAAGAGACTACCATCCATCGGATTACAAATCTCAACAACGAACTATCTCCTTTAATGAAGAGACTACCATCCATCAGAGTACGAATCTCAACAACAAACTATCTCCTTTAATAATGAGACTAACATTCATCGAAGTTCGAATATCAACAACGAACTATCTCCCTTATTGAAGAGACTACTATCTCGTGGAGTACTAATCTTAACAACGATCAATCTCCCTTAATGAATAAATTACTATCCATTGGTGTACAAATCTTAATAACGAATTATCTCCTCAAATTAAGAGACTAACGTCCATTGGATTACAAATTACAACAATGAACTATCACCCATATGAAAGAAACTACCATACATCGGGGAAAAAATATTAACAATGAACTATCTCCCCTAATGAAGAGACCAGCATCCATCGGAGTACAAATATAAACAAAAAACTATCTCCCTTAATGAAGAAACTAACATCCATCGGAGAACAAATAACAACCATGAACAATCTCCCTTGATAAATAGATTACCATCTATCGGAGGACAAATCGTAACAACGCACTATCTCCATTAATGAAGAGACTACCATCCATCGTAGTATAAATCTCAACAACGAACTATCTCCCTTAATGAAGAGACTACCATCCATTAGAGTACGAATCTCAACAACAAACTATCTCATTTAATAATGAGACTAACATCCATCGGAGTACGAATATCAACAATGAAATATCTCCCTTATTAAAGAGACTACCATCTCGTGGAGTAATAATCTTAATAATGAGCAATCTCCCTTAATGAATACACTACTATCCGTTGGTGTAAAAATCTTAATAATGAATTATCTCCTTAAATTAAGGGAGTAACGTCCATTGGATTACAAATTACAACAATGAACTATCACCCATATGAAAGAGACTACCATACATAGGAGAACAAATATTAACAATGAACTATCTCCCTTAATGAAGATACTTTTGTCCATTGGAGTATGAATGTCACCAATAAACTTTCTTCATTACTGAAGAGACTACCTTCCATTAGAGTACAAATCTCAACAACAAAATATCTCCCTTAATGAACAGCCCACCATCCAACGGAGTACAAATAAAATCAAAAAACTATCTCCCTTAATGAAGAGACTACCATCCACCGGAGAACAAATAACAAACATTAACTATCTCCCTTAATAAAGAGATTACCATCTATAGGAGTACAAATCTCAACAACGAAAAATCTCCATTAATGAAGAGACTACCATCCATCGGAGTACAAATCTCTCCAATGAACTATCTCCCTTAATGAAAAGACAACCATCCATTAGAGTACAAATCTCAATAACGAACTATCTTCCTTTAATGAAGAAACTACCATCCATAAAAACTCAAATCTCAATAACAAACTATATTCTTTAATGAAGAGACTACCGTCCATCATAGTCCAAATTTCAACAATGAGCTATCTCCCTTAACGAAGCTACTACCATCCATCGGAGTATAAAGCTCAACAACAAACTATCTCCCTTAATGAATAGTCTACCATACATTGGAGTAGAATATCAACAACAAAATATATCCCTTAAATAAGAGACTACCTTCCATCAAAGTACAAATCTCAACAGCGAAGTTAAAATTTCATCAACTAACTATCTTCCTTAATAAAGAGACTACCACCAATAGGAGTAAAAATATCAACAACGACCTATCTTCCTTAATGAAGAGACTACCATCCATCAGAGTAAAAATCTCAACCAAAAAATATCTCCCTTAATTAAGAGACTACCATCCATCGAATTACGAATCTCAACAACAAACTATCTCCCTTAATGAGGAGACTACCAACCATTGGAGTACAAATCTCAACAACTAACTATCTCCCATAATAAACAGACTATCATCCCTTAGAATACAAATCTTAATAACGAACTATATCCCTTAATGAAGAGACAAGCATTTATTGGAGTACAAATCTAAATAACGAAGTATCTCCCTTAATGAAGAGACTACCATCAATCATAGAAAAAATAACAACCATGAACTATCTCCCTTAATAAAGAGATTACCATCGATTGGAGTACAAATCTCCATAACGAACTATATCCCTTAAAGAAGAGACTGCCACCCATCAGAGTACAAATCTCAACTACGAACTATCTCCCTTAACGAAGAGACTACTATCATTCGTAGTAAAAATTTCAACAACAAACTATCTCCCTAATGAAGAGACTACCATCCTTAGGAGTACAAATCTCAACATCGAACTATATCCCTTAAAAAGAGACTACCATGTATAGGAGTACAAATCTCAATAACGAACTATCTCACTTAATGAAGAGACTACCATCCATCAGAGTTCGAATATCAACAACAAAATATCTCATTTAATAATGAGACTAACATCCATCGGAGTACGAATATAAACAATGAACTATCTCCCTTATTGAAGAGACTACCATCTCGTGGTGTACTAATCTTAACGACGAGCAATCTCCCTTAATGAATAGACTACTATCCATTGGTGTACAAATCTTAATAACGAATTATCTCCTTAAATTAAGAGACTAACGTCCATTGGATTACAAATTACAACCATGAACTATCACCCATATGAAAGAGACTACCATACATCAGAGAACAAATATTACCAATGAACTATCTTTATTACTGAAGAGACTAACATCCATTAGAGTACAAATCTCAACAATAAACTATCTCCCTTAATGAAGATCCCACCATCCATTGGAGTACAAATATAATCAAAAAACTATCTCCCTTAATGAAGAGACTACAATCCATTAGAGTACAAATCTCAACAATGAACTATCTCTCTTAATGAAGAAACTACCTTTCATTGGAGTACAAATATAAACAACGAACTATCTACCTTAATGAAGAGACTACCACCCATTGGAATACAAATATAATCAAAAGAACTATCTCCATTAATGAAGAAACTACCATCCATTGGAGTACAAATCTCAACAAGGAACTATCTCTCTTAATGATGAAACTACCATCCATTGGAGTACAAACCTCAACAATGAACTATCTCACTTAACGAAGAGAATACCATCCATTGTAGTATAAATCTCAATAATGAACTATCTCCCTTAATAAAGAGACTACCATCCATTAGAATACAAATCTCAACAGCGAACTATCTCTCATAATGAAGAAACTACCATCCATTTGAGTAAAAACCTCAACAACGAACTATATCCCTTAATGAATAGACAACCATCCATTGGAGTAGAATCTCAACAACAAAATATATCCCTTAAAAAAGAGACTACCTTCCATCAGAGTTCAAATCTCAACAACTAACTATCATCCTTAATGAAGAGACTACAATCCATCGGAGTACAAATCGGAGTACAAATCTCAACAACGTACTATCTCCCTTAATATAGAGACTATCATCCATCAGATTACGAATCTCAACAACGAATTATCTCCCTTAATGAGGAAACTACCAACCATTGGATTACAAATCTCAAAAACGAATTATCTCCCTTAATGAAGAGACTATCATCCATTAGAGTACCAATGTCAACAACGAACTATCTCCCTTAATGAAGAAACTACCATCCATTAGAGTACAAATATCAATAACAAATTATCTCCCTAAATGAAGAGACTATCATCCATTGGAGTAAAAATGACAACAACAAACTATCTCCCTTAATAAACAAACTACCATCCATCGGAGAACAAATATTAACAATGAACTATCTCCCTTAATGAAAAGACTTCTATCCATTGGAGTATGAATCTCACCAACGAAATATCTTCCTTAATGTAGAGACTACCATCGATTTGAGTAAGAATCTCAACAAAGAATTATATCTCTTAATGAAGATACTACCATCCATTGAAGCAAAAATCTCTACAACATACTATCTCGCTTAATGAAGAGACTACCATCTGTTGGAGTGAAAATCTAAACAATGAACTATCTCCCTCAATGAAGAAATTACCATGCATCAGAACACAAATCTCAAGAACGAACTATCTTCCTTAATGAAGAGACTAACATCCATTGAAGTACAAATCTAATCAAAAAACTATCTCCCTTAATGAAGAGACTACCTTCCATTGGAGTACAAATCTTAATAACAAATTTAGTCCCTAAATTAAGAGACTACCGTCCATTGGATTACAAATTACAACAATGAACTATCACCCTTAATAAAGAGACTACCATCCAATGGAGAAAAAATATCAACAATGAACTATCTCTTTTAATGAAGAGACTACCATCCATTGGAGTACGAATCTCACCAACGAATTATCTCCCTTAATGAAGAGACTACCGTCCATTGGAGTACCAATTTCAACAAAAAACTCTCTCTCTTAATGAAGAAACAACCATTCATTGGAGTACAAATATCAACAACGAAACATCTCCCTTAATGAAGAGACTACCACGCGTTGGAGTACAAATCTAATAAAAAAACTATCTCCCTTAATAAAGAGACTACCATCCATTAGACTACAAATCTCAATAACGAACTATCTCTCTTAATGAAGAAACTTCCATCCATTGGAGTACAAATCTAAACAACAAACTATCTCCCTTAATAGATAGCCTACCATCCATTAGAGTACAAATCTCAACAACGAACTATTTCCCTTAATGAAGAAAATACCATGCATCAGAACACAAATCTCAACAAAGAACTAACCCCTTAATGAAGATACTATAATCCATAGAAGTACAAATTTCAATAACAAACTATCTCCCTTAATGAAGAAACTACCATCCATCAGAACATAAATCTCAACAACGAAATATCCCCCTTAATAAAGAGACTTCCATCCATAGGAGTACAAATCTCAACAATTAACTATCTCCCTTAATGAAGCTACTACCATCCATTGGAGTACAAATCTCAACAATAAACTATCTCCCTTAATAAAGAGACGACCATCTATTGGAGTAGAAATCCGAACAAAAAATTATATCCCTTAAAGAAGAGAATTTGATCCATAGGGGTACAAATCTCAACAACAAACTATCTCCCTTAATGAAGAGACTACCATCAATCAGAGTACTAATCTCAACAACGAACTATCTCCCTCAGTGAAGAGACTACCATACATCAGAGTACGAATCTCAACAACAAAATATCTCCTTTAATAGAAAGACTAACATCCATTGGAGTACAAATCTAATCAAAAAACTATCTCCCTAAATGAAGAGACTACCGTCCATTGGAGTACAAATCTTAATAACGAATTATCTCCTTAAATTAAGAGACTATCGTCCATTAGATTACAAATTACAATAATGAACTATCACCCTTAATAAAGAGACTACCATCCATTGGAGAACAAATATCAACAATGAACTATCTCCTTTACTGAAGAGACTAGCATCCATTGGAGTACGAATCTCACCAACGAATTATCTCCCTTAATGAAGAGACTACCTTCCATTGGAGTACCAATCTCAACAACAAACTCTCTCTCTTAATGAAGAAACAACCATTCATTGGAGTACAAATATCAACAACGAACTATCTTCCTTAATGAAGAGACTACCACCCATTGGAGTACAAATCTAATAAAAAACTATCTCCCTTATTAAAGAGACTACCATCCATTAGACTACAAATCTCAATAACGAACCATCTCTCTTAATGAAGGAACTTCCATCCATTGGAGTAAAAATTTGAACAACGAACTATCTCCATTAATAGATAGCCTACCATCCATTGGAGTACAAATCTCAACAGGGAACTATTTCCCTTAATGAAGAAAATACCATCCATCAGAACACAAATCTCAACAACGAATAATCCCCCGTAATGAAGATACTATCATCCATAGGAGTACAAATATCAACAATGAGCTATCTCCCTTAATGAAGAGACTATCGTCCATTGGACTACAAATTACAACAACGAACTATCTCCCTTAATAAAGACACTACCATCCCTCAGAATACAAATCTTCACAATGAGCTATCTCCATTAATGAAGCTACTACCATCCATCGGAGTACAAATCTCAACAATGAACTATCTCCCTTATTGAAGAGACTACCATCTATTGTAGTATAAATCTCAAATTCAAACTATATCCCTTAAATAACAGACTACCTTCTATTAGAGTACAAATCTCCACAATGAACTATATCCCTTAATTAAGAGACTACCATCCATCGAAGTTTAAATTTCAACAACGAAGTATCTCCCTTAATGAATAGACTACCAACCATAGGATTAAAAATCTCAACAATAAACCATCTTCCTTAATGAAGAAACTACCATCCATTGGAGTACAAATCTCTACAACGAGCTATATCCCTTAATGAATAGACTACCATCCATTGGAGTATAAATCTCAACAATGAACTATCTCCCTTAATGAATAAACTACCATCCATCAGAACACAAATCTCAACAAAGAACTGTCCCCCTTAATGAAGATACTACCATCCATAGGATTACAAATATAAACAATGAACTATCTCCCTTAATGAAGAGACTATCATCCATTGGAGAACAAATATCAACAATGAACTATCTCCCTTAATGAAGACACTACCATCCATTAGATTACAAATCTCGACAACAAACTATCTCCATTAATGAAGCTACTACCATCCAGTGGAGTACAAATCACAACAATAAACTATCTCCATTAATGTAGAGACTACCATCCATCGAAGTTTAAATTTCAACAATGAACTATCTCCCTTAATAAAGAGACTACCAACCATAGGATTAAAAAAATCAACAACAAACCATATTCCTTAATGAAGAGACTACCATAAATCGGAGTGAAAATCTCAAAAACAAACTATCTTCCTTAATATAGAGACTATCATCCATCAAATTACGAATCTTAACAATGAATTATCTCCCTTAATGAGGAAACTACCAACCATTGGAGTACAAATCTCAAAAACGAATTATCTCCCTTAATGAAGAGACTATCATCCATTAGAGTACCAATCTCAACAACGAACTATCTCCCTTAATGAAGAGACTACCATCCATTAGAGTACAAATATAAATAAAAAATTATCTCCCTTAATGAAGAGACTATCGTCCATTAGATTACAAATTACAACAATGAACTATCTCCCTTAATGAACAGACAACCATCCATCGGAGAAAAAATATTAACAGTTAACTATCTCCCTTAATGAAAAGACTTCTATCCATTGGAGTATGAATCTCACCAACGAACTATCACCCTTAATATAGAAGCTACCATCGATTTAAGTAAGAATCTCAACTACGAACTATCTCTCTTAATGAAGATACTACCATCCATTAAAGAACAAATCTCAACAACAACGTATCTCCCTTTATGAAGGGCCTACCACCCATTGGAGTACAAATATAATCCAAAAAGTATCTTCGTTAATGAAGAGACTACCATCCATTAGAGTATAAATATCATCAATAAACTATCTCTCTTAATGAAGAAACTACCATCCATTGGAGTAAAAATATCAACAACGAACTATCTCCCTTAATGAAGAGGCAACCACCCATTAGAGTACAAATCTAATCAAAGAACTATCTCCATTAATGCAGAAACTACCATCCATTGTAGTACAAATCTCAAAAACGAACTATCTCTATTAATAAAGAAACTACCATCCATTGGGGTACAAATCTCTACAACAAACTATTTCACTTAATGAAGAGACTACCATTGGTTGGAGTGCAAATCTAAACAACGAACTATCTCCCTTGATGAAGAAACTACCATCCATCAGAACACATATCTCAAAAATGAACTATCTTCCTTAATGAAGAGACTAACATCCATTGGAGTACAAATCTAATCAATAAACTATCTCCCTTAATGAAGAGACTACCGTCCATTGGAGTATAAATCTTAATAATGAATTATCACCCTAAATTAAGAGACTACCGTCCATTGGATTACAAATTACAACAATGAAATATCACCCTTAATAAAGAGACTACCATCCATTGGTGAACAAATATCAACAATGAACTATCTCCTTTAATGAAGAGACTACCATCCATTGGAGTACGAATGTCACCAACGAATTATCTCCCTTAATGAAGAGAGTACCGTCCATTGGAGTACAAATCTCAACAATAAACTCTCTCTCTTAATGAAGAAACAACCATCTATTGGAGTAAAAATATCAACAACGAACTATCTCCCTTAATGAAGAGACTACCATCCATCGAAGTTTAAATTTCAACAACGAACTATCTCCCTTAATGAAGAGACTACCAACCATAGGATTAAAAATATCAACAACAAACCATATTCCTTAATGAAGAGACTACCATAAATCAGAGTACAAATCTCAACAACGAACTATCTCCCTTAATATAGAGACTATCATCCATCAGATTACGAATCATAACAATGAATTATCTCCCTTAATGAGGAAACTACCAACCATTGGAGTACAAATCTCAAAAACAATTTATCTCCTGTAATGAAGAGACTATCATCCATTAGAGTACCAATCTCAACAACAAACTATCTCCCTTAATGAAGAGACTACCATCCATTGGAGAACAAATCTAAACAATGAACTATCTCCCTTAATAAAGACACTACCATCCATCAGAACACAAATCTCAACAACGAACTATCCCCCTTAATGAAGATACTACCATCCATAGGATTACAAATATCAACAATGAACAATCTCCCTTAATGAAGAAACTACCATCCATTGGAGAACAAATCTCAACAATAAACTATCTCCCTTAATGAAGACACTACCATCCATCAGATTACAAATCTCAACAATGAACTATCTCCATTAATGAAGCTACTACCATTCATTGAAGTACAAATCTCAACAACGAACTATCTCCATTAATGAAGAGACTACCATCTATTGGAGTAGAAATCTCAAAAACAAACTATATCCCTTAAAGAAGAGACTACCAACTATCAGAATACAAATATCCACAACGAACTATCTCCCTTAATGAAGAGACTACCATCCATCGAAGTTTAAATTTCAACAATGAACTAGCTCCCTTAATGAAAAGACTACCAAGCACAGGATTAAAAATATCAACAACAAACCATATTCCTTAATGAAGAGACTACCATAAATCGGAGTACAAATCTCAACAACAAACTATCTCCCTTAATATAGAGATTATCATCCATCAGATTACGAATCTTAACAGCGAATTATCTCCCTTAATGAGGAACCTACCAACCATTGTAGTACAAATCTCAAAAACGAATTATCTCCCTTAATGAAGATACTATCATCCATTAGAGTACCAATCTCAACAACGAACTATCTCCCTTAATGAAGAGACTACCATCCATTAGAGTACAAATATCAATAAAAAATTATCTACCTTAATAAAGAGACTATCGTCCATTGGACTACAAATTAGAACAACGAACTATCTCCCTTAATAAACAGACAACCATCCATCGGAGAACAAATATTAACAATGAACTATCTCCCTTAATGAAAAGACTTCTATCCATTGGAGTATGAAATCTCACCAATGAACTATCTCCCTTAATGTAGAGACTACCATCGATTTAAGTAAGAATCTCAATAACGAATTATCTCTCATAATGAAGATACTACCATCCATTGAAGAACAAATCTCAACAACAAAGTATCTCCCTTTATGAAGAGCCTACCACCCATTGGAGTACAAATATAATCAAAAAATTATCTCCCTTAATGAAGAGACTACCATCCATTAGAGTATAAATCTCATCAATAAACAATCTCTCTTAATGAAGAAACTACCATCCATTGGAGTAAAAATATCAACAACGAACTATCTCCCTTAATGAAGAGACAACCACCCATTAGAGTACAAATCTAATTAAAGAACTATCTCCCTTAATGAAGAAACTACCATCCATTGTAGTACAAATCTCAAAAACAATCTATCTCTAATAATAAAGAAACTACCATCCATTAGGGTACAAATCTCTACAACAAACTATTTTACTTAATGAAGAGACTACCATCCGTTGGAGTCCAAATATAAACAACGAACTATCTCCCTTGATGAAGAAACTACCATCCATCAGAAAAAAAATCTCAATAACGAAGTATCTTCCTTAATGAAGAGACTAACATCCATTGGAGTACAAATCTAATCAAAAAAACTATCTTCCTTAATTAAGAGACTACCGTCCTTTGGAGTACAAATCTTAATAATGAATTATCTCCCTAAATTAACGACTACCGTCCATTGGATTACAAATTACAACAATGAACTATCACCCTTAATAAAGAGACTACCATCCATTGGAGAACAAATATCAACAATGAACTATCTCCTTTAATGAAGAGACTACCATCCATTGGAGTACGAATCTCACCAACTAATTATCTCCCTTAATGAAGAGACTAACGTCCATTGGAGTATAAATTACAACAACAAACTATCTCCCTTAATGAAGAGACTACCACCCATTGGAGTACAAATCTCATCAAAGAACTATCTCCCTTAATGAAGAGACAACCATCCATTTAAGTACAAATCCCAACAATGAACTATCTATCTTATTGAAGAAACTAGCATCTATTTGAGTAAAAATCTCAACAACGAACTATCTCCCTTAATGAAGAGACTACCATGCATTGGAGTACAAATTTCAACAACTAACTAGTTCCCTTAATGAATAAACTACCGTCCATCAAAACACAAATCTCAATAAAGAGCGATCATCCTTAATGAAGAGACTACCGTCCATCAGAGTACAAATCTAAACATCGAGCTATCTCCCTTAATGTAGAGACTACCATCATTTTGAGTTAGAATCTCAACAACGAACTATCTCTCTTAATGAAGATACTACCATCCATTGAAGTACAAATCTCAACAACAAACTATCTCCCTTTATGAAGAGCCCACCACCCATTGGAGTACAAATATAATCAAAAAACTATCTCCCTTAATGAAAAGACTACCATCCATTAGAGTACAAATTTCATCAACGAACTATCTCTCTTAATGAAGAAACTACCATCTATTGGAGTTAAAATATCAACAACGAACTATCTCCCTTAATGAAGAGACAACCACCCATTGGAGTACAAATCTAATCAAAGAACTATCTCCCTTAATGAAGAAACTACCATCCATTGGAGTATAAATTTCAACAATGAACTTTCTCTATTGATGAAGAAACCACCATCCATTAGGGTACAAATCTAAACAATGAACTATCTCACTTAATGAAGAGACTACCATCCATTGAAGTACAAATCTCAACAATGAACTACCTCCCTTAATGATGCAACTACAATACATCAGAACACAAATCTCAACAACAAACTATCTTTCTTAATGAAGAGACTAACATCAATTGGAGTACAAATCTAATCCAAAAACTATCTCCCTTAATGAAGATACTACCATCCATTGGAGTACAAATCTTAATAATGAATTAGCTCCCTAAATTAAGAGACTGTCGTCCATTGGATTACAAATTACAACAATGAACTATCACCCTTAATAAAGAGAATACCATCCATTGGATTACAAATTACAACGAATTATCTCCCTTAATGAGGAGACTACCACCCATTGGAGTACAAATCTTATCAAAGAATTATCTCCCTTAATGAAGAGACTACCATCAATTAGAGTACAAATCCCAACAATGAACTATCTCTCTTATTGAAGAAACTGCCATCTATTGGAGTACCAATCTCAACAATGAACTATCTCCTTTAATGAAGAGACTACCATCCATTGGAGTACAAATATCAATAAAAAATTATCTACCTTAATAAAGAGACTATCGTCCATTGGACTACAAATTACAACAATGAACTATCTCCCTTAATAAACAGACAACCATCCATCGGAGAACAAATATTAACAATGAACTATCTCCCTTAATGAAAAGACTTCTATCCATTGGAGTATGAAATCTAACCAATGAACTATCTCCCTTAATGTAGAGACTACCATCGATTTAAGTAAGAATCTCAACAACGAACTATCTCTCTTAATGAAGATACTACTATCCATTGAAGTACAAATCTCAACAAAAAACTGTCTCCCTTTATGAAGAGCCTACCACCCATTGGAATACAAATATATTTAAAAAAATATCTCCCTTACTAAAGAGACTACCATCCATTAGAGTACAAATATCATCAACAAACTATCTCTCTTAATGAAGAAACTACCATCCATTGGAGTACAAATATCAACAACAAACTATCTCCCTTAATGAAGAGACAACCACCCATTGGAGTACAAATCTAATGAAAGAACTATCTCCCTTAATGAAGAAACTACCATCCATTGGAGTACAAATCTAAACAAGGAACTATCTCTATTAATGAAGAAACTACCATCCATTGGGGTACAAATCTCAACAACGTCGTATCTCACTTAATGATGAGACTACCATCCATTGGAGTATAAATCTCAACAATGAACTATCTCCCTTAATGATGAAACTACCATCCATCAGATCACAAATATCAACAACGAACTATCTCCCTTAATGAAGAGACTAACATCCATTGGAGTACAAATATAATCAAAAAATTATCTCCCTTAGTGAAGAGACTACCTTCCATTGGAGTACAAATCTTAATAATGAATTATCTCCCAAAATTAAGAGACTACCGTCCATTGGAGTACAAATTACAACAATGAACTATCACCCTTAATAAAGAAACTACCACCCATTGGAGTAAAAATCTCATCAAATAACTATCTCCCTTAATGAAGAGACTACCACTGATTGAAGTACAAATCCCAACAATGAACTATCTCTCTTATTGAAGAAACTACCATCTATTCGAGTACAAATCTCAACAACGAACTATCTCCCTTAATGAAGAGTCTACCATGCATTGGAGTACAAATCTCAACAATGAACTATCTCCCTTAATGAAGAAACTACCATCCATCAAAACACAAATCTCAATAAAGAACGATCTTCCTTAATAAAGAGACTACCATCCATCGGAGTCCAAATCTCAACAGCGAGCTATCCCCATTAATGAAGTTGTAACGCCCGGAAATTCATGAAATTATTTAAATGAATTATGAAGGATTTAATTATTGGATTAAATACATATTGTTAGAATTGATAATTTAATATTTAATCAATTTAGTCAATAGAAATTAATATTGGAAATAATGTTGATTTTAATAGAATGTTATTTTATTAGTTGGGTCAAGTGTGGTGTGTGAAATAGAAATATTAGGAATAGAATTAATAGGCCCATTAAAGTTACTAGTAGACCTATTATTATTATATTAGATTATGATATATATAAGCTAGCATTCAACAACTAAAAGAAAAACAATTATCACGTAGTAGTAGAATTAACAAGGTTTTGGAGGCACTTAGTGGGAGGCAAGAAAATTTAAAGAAGTCACTGTCAAACGAGTTGTAGTTTGAACCGAAGAATTCGACCGGCCGAAAAAACCAAAAGGTATGGGTGGGGTTCGGATTTTATAACCCGGAATATGATGGTTAGTATGTGGGGATTTAGGGCGTGAATTTATTATTGTTTGTGTTTGTTATGGCAATGGATGCTATGAATTAATTAGTGTTGATTATTGGGGAAATTTTATGTTCATGTGTTATACGTTGGTTTGCATGTGAATCGAATGAAAATTGGAGAAGTAACAGGAAGTTGCATAATATTATACGAATAAGTGCTGATTAGCAGGCTATGTTGTTGTTGGATTTCGGTCAGCACCAGTGAGGAGGAAGGCATGATGATCGGAAGGTTTTTGTTGTTGGAAGCCAATCGGCAGAAAGGGGAAGGAGGAGAGTGTCGTTCGGCACTGTGCGTGAAGGGAAAGTTGTGCCGTTAGGCACACTTATGTTTCATGGCAGGCACATGTTTATATAATTGTTTATATGGTATCAATATCTCGTATAAGGCATATATATTTAAGAATATAATTTATTATTCTTATCAGTATGTTATAGCAAAAGGAACAGTAATATAAGTAGCCTATATGTCAGTGATCTTAACTTAGTAGTGTCAATATAATTTTAACAGTCTGTAGTAATAAGACAAAGTAGGAAATAATTAATAAAGTTGTAGTAACTATTTTAGAGGATTGATTAAATAGCAGAAGAAAAGATATATTGCCAGTTAGTTATTTAGAAGTGAATATTAAGAGAATAATTAAATAATGAAGAATTAATACATAGAGACTTGTGGGAGTGTTTTGGAAACGACTATCATGTTTGTGTTTTCCTTTGTGATGTACGTCGATGTTATGATGTTTCGAATATTTTTGTGAAGTTGCAGGAATGGTTATGACGTTGATTTACCTGTATTAATTGGTAATATTAGTGACATAGGTGTATGCCTCATGAAGTGTTTAATGATATTGTTGTATGTGTTGTACATTCATACATTTGCATTTATGAAGGCCTGTATTGGCGGAAATTATGAAGGCATGTATTGGCGGATTTGTGAAGAAGGCTTATGACTTGTGCCTCTATTAATTGGCAATTAGTGAAAAGGGTTGAATCCCTGTTGGTACCATATGCATATGCACATTTGTGTCGCATTCGAATTACATTTTTAATCGCTAATGATAATTGTGAATGTTTATTGATTGTTATGTGTTGTTGAGAAGCGGAGAAATTCATAATGTTCGTGTCTAATATATTAATTATCATAATCTTATTTATATTATTCGATGTCTCACCCCTTTATTTGTTTCTCCTATGTCTTTATACTGGTAACGTGCAGGTAACGAGGAGTAGAGACTTAGTAGCTTGTTGGTGTCGTCGCTCTGATACGTAGCACTAAGGGGGATGAACGCTTATTTGATTTTATGATGTATTTAGTTTAATCCAAGTTGTTATTTTAAGAAGTTGTTTTCTTTAAATTATGTTGTTTAAAAGATGCTATGTTTCTTTTGAAGTTTTAAAGTTGTGATACCGCTGCGTATTTATGGAATCAAGTTGAAACATTTTGGAAGGCTAATTAATTGTTATAAGTTCTTTGGATTAATATGTGATATGTATCTATTATGATAGGATTTTATGTTGTTGGTTTTTGAAATGAATGTAATGCCCCATGTTTGCGGAAATTTTGGCACTCTGATTTTAATATAACGTGGGGTAGATTTTGGGTGTTACATTAGTGGTATCAGAGCAGGTTGGTCGGTCCAGTCAAAGTTTTGGAGTCTTTACCAATCGAGTATTGTTAATTATTTTTAACATTGTTTGTGTTGGCGTTGGTGGAAATTCCAACAGGAAACGAGGACAGAGGTACCAGAGGTACGTGTTTCGTCGATTAAACTTGGTTAGTTATTATTATTGTTGTTGGATGAGTTGAAATAGAACTGCACGTATGCGTTAGATTTTAATTATACTATGTTGTGATTATATCGGAAGGCTAAAGGTGGAAGCGAAGTTAAGGAAAGTGGCGTCGGATGAATTTTCGAGGATTAAAATATTCTAAGTGGGGGTGAGTTGTAACGCCCGGAAATTCATTAAATTATTTAAATGAATTACGAAGGATTTAATCGTTGGAATTTAGTCGAAGAAGGAATTATCGGAATAATTATAAGGAGCATTATTAAATTAAATACATATTGTTAGAATTGATAATCGAATAATTAATCAATTTAGTCAAGAGAAATTAATATTGGAAATAATGTTGATTTTAATATAATGTTATTTTATTGGTTGGGTCAAGTGGGGTGTGTGAAATAGCAAGATTAGGAATAGAATTAATAGACCCATTAAAGTTACTAGTAGACCTATTATTATTATATTAGATTATGATATATATATAAGCTAGCAGTCAAAAACCAAAAGAAAAACAATTATCACGTAGCAGTAGAAGAAACAAGGTTTTGGAGGCACTGAGTGGGAGGCAAGAAAATTTAAAGAAGTCACCGTAAAACGAGTTGCAGTTTGAACCGAAGAATTCGACCGGCTGAAAAAACCAAAAGGTAAGGGTGGGGTTCGTATTTTATAACCGGGAATATGATGGTTAGTATGTGGGGATTTAAGGCGTGAATTTATTATTGTTTGTGTTTGTTATAGCAATGGATGCTATGAATTAATTATTGTTGACTATTGGTGAAATTTTATGTTCCTGTGTTATACGTTGGTTTGCATGTGAATCGAATTAAAATTGGAGAAGTAACAGGAAGTTGCATAAAATTATACGAATAAGTGCTGATTAGCAGGCTATGTTGTTGTTGGATGCCGGTCGGCACCAGTGAGGAGGAAGGCGTGACGATCGACAGGTTATTGTTTCTGGATGCCAGTCGGCAGAAAGGGAAAGGAGGAGAGTGTCGTTAGACATTGTGCGTGAAGGGAAAGTTGTGCCGTTAGGCACACTTATGTTTCATGGCAGGCACGTGTTTATATAATTGTTTATATAGTATAGATATCTCATATAAGGCACATATATTTAAGCATAGAATTTATTATTCTTATCAGTATGTTATAGCAAAAGGAACAATAACAGAAGTAGCCTATATGTTAGTGATCTTAACTTAGTAGTGTCAATATAATTTTAACAGTCTGTAGTAATAAGAGAGAGTTGGAAATAATTAGTAAAGTTGTAGTAACTATTTTAGAGGATTGATTAAATAGCAGAAGAAAAGATATATTGCCAGTTACTTATTTAGAATTGAATATCAAGAGAATAATTAAATAATGAAGAATTAATACATAGAGATTTGTGGGAGTGTTTTGGAAACGACTATCATGTTTGTGTTTTCCTTTGTGATGTACGTTGATGTTAAGATGTTTCGAATATTTTTGTGAAGTTGCAGGAATGGTTATGACAATGATTTACCTCTATTAATTGGTAATATTAGTGACATAGGTGTATGCCTCATGAAGTGTTTAATGATATTGTTGTATGTGTTGTACATTCATACATTTGCATTTATGAAGGTCTGTATTCGCGGAAATTATGAAGGGATGCACTGGCGGATTTGTGAAGAAGGCTTATGACTTGTGCTTCTATTAATTGGCAATTAGTGAAGAGGGTTGAAGCCCTGTTGGTACCACATGCATATGCACAGTTGTGTCGCATTCGAATTACATTTTTAATCGCTAATGATAATTATGAATGTTTATTGATTGTTGTGTGTTGTTGAGAAGCGGTGAAATTCATAATGTTCGTGTCTAATCTATTAATTATCATAATCTAATTTATATTATTCAATGTCTCAGCCCTTTATTTGTTTCTCTGTTGCCTTTATACTGGTAACGTGCAGGTAACGAGGAGTAGAGACATAGTAGCACTCAGGGGGGATGAACGCTTATTTGATTTTATGATGTCTTCAGTTTAATACAAATTGTTATTTTAAGAAGTTTTTTTCTTTAAATTAAGTTGTTTAAAAGATGCTATGTTTCTTTTGAAGTTTTAAAGTTGTGATACCGCTACGTATTTATGGAATCAAGTTGAAACATTTTGGAAGACTAATTAATTATTATAAGTTCTTTGGACTAATATGTGCTACGTATATATTATGATAGGTTTTTATGTTGTTGGTTTTTTGAAATGAGTAATTCCTCATGTTTGCGGAAATTTTGGCACTCTGATTTTAATATACTTGTGGGGTAGATTTTGGGTGTTACATTAGTGGTATCAGAGCAGGTCCGTCGGTCCAGCCAAAGTTGTTGAGTCTTTAGTAATCGAGTATTGTTAATTATTTTTTACCATTGTTTGTGTTTCCGTTGGTGGAAACTCCAACATGAAACGAGGACAGAGGTACCAGAGGTACATGTTTCGTCGATTAAACTTCGTTAGTTATTATTATTTTTGTTGGATGAGTTGAAATAGAATTGCACGTGTGCGTTATATTTTAATTATACTAAGTTGTAATTATATCGCAAGGCTAGAGGTGGAAGCGAAGTTAAGGAAAGTGGCGTTGGATGAATTTTCGAGGACGAAAATATTCTAAGTGGGGGTGAGTTGTAACCCCCGGAAATTCATTAAATTATTTAAATGAATTACGAAGGATTTAATTGTTGGAATTTAGTCGAAGAAGGAATTATCGGAATAACTATAAGGAGCATTATTGGATTAAATACATATTGTTAGAATTGATAATCGAATAATTAATCAATTTAGTCAAGAGAATATAATATATGAAATAATGTTGATTTTAATAGAATGTTATTTTATTAGTTGGGTCAAGTGGGGTGTGCGAAATAGCAAGATTAGGAATAGAATTTATAGGCCCGTTAAAGTTACTAGTAGACCTATTATTATTATATTAGGTTATGACATATATAAGCTAGCTGCCAAAAACCAAAATAAAAACAATTATCACGTAGCAGTAGAAGAAACAAAGTTTTGGAGGAACCTAGTGGGAGGCAAGAAAATTTAGAGAATTCGCCGTCAAACCAGTTGCAGTTTCAACCGGAGAATTCGACTGGCCAAAAAAACCAAAAGGTATGGGTGGGGTTTGGATTTTATAACCGGGAATATGATGGTTAGTATGTGGGGATTTAGGGCGTGAATTTATTATTGTTTGTGTTTGTTATGGCAATGCATGCTATGAATTAATTAGTGTTGATTATTGGTGAAATTTTATGTACCTGTGTTATACGTTGGTTAGTATGTGAATAGAATGAAAATTGGAGAAGTAATAGAAAGTTGCAGAAAATTATACGATTAAGTGATGATTAGCAAGCTATGTTGTTGTGGGTTGCCGGTCGGCACCAGTGAGGAGGAATGCGTGATGATCGGCAGGTTGTTGTTGTTGGATGCCGGTCGGAAGAAAGGGAAAGGAGGAGAGTGCCGTTAGGATCTGTGCGTGAAGGGAAAGTTGTGCCGTTAGACACACTTATGTTTCATGGCAGGCACATGTTTATATAATTGTTTATATGGTATCAATATCTGGTATAAGGCATATATATTTAAGCATAGAATTTATTATTCTTATCAGTATGTTATAGCAGAAGGAACAGTAACAGAAGCAGCCTATATGTCAGTGATCTTAACTTAGTAGTGTCAATATAATTTTAACAGTCTATAGTAATAAGACAGAGTTGGAAATAATTAGTAAAGTACTAGTAACTATTTTAGAGGATTGATTAAATAGCAGAAGAAAAGATATATTGCCAGTTACTTATTTAGAAGTGAATATTAAGAGAATAATTAAATAATGAAGAATTAATACATAGACTCTTACGAGAGTGTTTTGGAAACGAGTATCATGTTTGTGTTTTCCTTTGTGATGTACGTTGATGTTATGATGTTGTGAATATTTTTGTGAAGTTGCAGGAATGGTTATGACAAAGATTTACCTCTATTAATTGGTAATATTAGTGATATAGGTGTATGCCTCGTGAAGTGTTTAATGATATTGGTGTATGTGTTCTACATTCATACATTTGCATTTGTGAAGGCCTGTATTGGCGGGAATTGTGAAGGCTTGTATTGGCAGATTTGTTTAGAAGTCTTATGCCTTGTGCCTCTATTAATTGGCAATTAGTGAATAGGGCTGAAGCCCTGTTGGTACCACATGCATATGCATAGTTGTGTTGCATTCGAATTACATTTTTAATCGCTAATGATAATTGTGAATGTTTATTGATTGTTGTGTGTTGTTGAGAAGCGATGAAATTCATAATGTTCGTGTCTAATATATTAATTATCATAATCTTATTTATATTATTCGATGTCTCACCCTTTTATTTGTTTCGCCATTGCCTTTATACTGGTAACGTGCAGGTAATGAGGAGTAGAGACATAGTAGCTTGTTGGTGTCGTCGCTATGATACGTAGCACTCGAGGGGATGAACGCTTATTTTATATTATGATGTCTTCAGTTTAATCCAAGTTGTTATTTTAAGAAATTGTTTTCTTTGAATTAAGTTGTTTAAAATATGCTATGTTTCTTTTGAAGTTTTAAAGTTGTGAATCCGCTGCGTATTTATGGAATCAAGTTGAAATATTTTGGAAGACTAATTAATTGTTATAAGTTATTTGGATTAATTTGTGCTATGTATCTATTTTATGATAGGTTTTTATGTTGTTGTTTTTTGAAATGAAAATGTAATGCCCTATGTTTGTGGAAATTTTGGCACTCTTATTTTAATATAACTGTGGGGTTGATTTGGGGTGTTACATACTACCCTCCATCGGAGTATAAATCTAAACAACAAACTATTTCACTTAATGAAGAGACTACCATCCATTGGAATAGAATCTAAACAACAAACTATATCCCTTAAAGAATAGACTACCATCCATCAAAGTACAAATCTCACCAACGAACTATTTCCCTTAATGAAGAGACTATCATCCATCGGAGTTTAAATTTCATCAACTAACTATCTTCCTTAATGAAGAGACTACCATCAATAGGAGTAAAAATATCAACAACGAACTATCATCCTTAATGAAGAGACTACCATCCATAAAAGTACAAATATCAACCACAAAGTATCTCCTTAATAAAGAGACTACCATCCATTGGATTACGAATCTCAGTAACGAACTATCTCCGTTAATGAGGAGACTACTAACCTTTGGAGTTCAAATCTAAACAATGAACTATATCCCTTAATAAAGAGACTATAATCTATTAGAATACAAATCTGAACAACAAACTATATCCCATAATGAAGGGACGGCCGTCTATTGGAGTTCAAATCTCAATAACGAAGTATATTCTTTAATGAAGAGAATATCATCCGTTGAAGTACAAATTACAACAGCTAACTATCTCCCTTAATGAAGAGACTACCATTCATCCGAGAAAAAATTACAACCATGAACTATCTCCCTTAATAAAGAGACTACCATCCATTGGAGTACAAATCTCACCAACGAATTATCTACCTTAATGAAGAGACTAGGATCGATTGGAGTACAAATATCCACAATGAACTATATCCCTTAAATAAGAGACTACCATCCATTAGAGTAAAAATTTCAACAACGAACTATCTCCCTTAACGACAAAATATTTCCCTAATGAAGAGACTACCGCCTATAGGAGTACAAATCTCAACAACAAACTATCTCCCTTAATAACGAGACCACCATCCATCGATGTATAAATCTCAACAACGAACTATCTCCCTTAATGAAGAGACTACCATCCATCAGAGTACGAATCACAACAACAAATTCTCTACTTCATTAAAGAGACTAACATCCATCGGAGTACGAATATCAACATATAACTCTCTCCCTTAATGAAGAGACTACTGTCCGTTGGAGTACAAATATAAAAAATGAACTATCTCCCTCAAATGAAGATACTACCATCATTTGGAGTACAAATCTTAATAACGAATTATCTCCTTAAATTAAGATACTAACATCCATTCGATTACAAATTAAAACAATGAACTATCACCCTTATAAAAGAGACTACGATCTATCAGAGAACAACTGTTAATAATGAACTATCTCCCTTAATGAAGAGATTTTTATCCATTGGAGTACGAATCTCACCAACGAACTATCTCCCTTAATGAAGAGACAACCATGCATTGAAGTACAAATCTCAACAACCAACTATCTCCCTTAATTAAGAGCCTACCACCCATTGGAGTACAAATCTCAACAACGAACTATCTCTCTTAATGAAGAAACTACCATCCATTGGGGTACAAATCTCAACAACTAACTATATCACTTAATAAAGAGACTACCATCCATTGCAGTACAAATCTCAACAACGAACTATCTCCCTTAATGAAAAAACTACCATCCTTCTGAACACAAATCTCAACAATGTACTATCTCCCTAAATATAGAGACTACCATCCATTGGGGTACAAATCTCAAGAACAAACTATCTCTCATAATGAAGAAACTACCATCCATTGGAGTACAAATAACATCAAAAAATTACATCCCTTAATAAATAGACTACCATCCATTGGAGTACAAATGTTAAAAACGAACCATCTCCCTTAATAAAGAAACTACCATACATCAGAACACACATCTTAACAACGAACTATCCCCATTAATTAAGAGACTACCATCCGTAGGAGTACAAATCTCAACAATGAAATATCTCCCTTAATGAAGAGACTACAATCCATTGTAGAAAAAATCTCAAAAGTGAACTATCTCCCTTAATGAAGACACTACCATCCATCAGATTACAAATCTCAACAATGAGATATCTCCCTTAATGAAGCTACTACCATCCATTGGAGTACAAATATCAACAACGATCTATCTCCCTTAACGAAGAGACTACCATCTATTGGAGTAGAAATCTCAACAACAAACTATATTCCTTATAGAAGATACTAGGATCGATAGGAGTACAAATCTTAATAATGAACTATCTCCCTTAATGAAGAGACTACAATCCATCGGAGTACAAATCTCAACAACGAACTATCTCCCTTAATGAAGCGACTACCATCTATCAGAGTACGAATCTCAGCAACAAACTATCTCCTTTAATAAAGAGACTAACATCCATCGGAGTATGAAATACAAAAATGAACTATATCCTTTAATAAAGAGACTACCTTCCAGTGGAGTACTAATCTTAACAAAAAGCAATCTCCCTTAATGAATAGACTACCGTCCATTGTAGTACATATATCAACATTGAACTATCTCCCTTAATGGATAGATTACCATCCATTGGAGTACAAATATTAATAATGAATTATCTCCTTAAATTAAGAGACTAACATCCATTGGATTACAAATTACAACAATGACCTATCACCCTTATAAAAGAGACTACCATGCACCGGAGAACAAATATTAATAATGAACTATCTCCCTTGATGAAGATACTTCTATCCATTGGAGTATGAATCTCACCAACGATATATCTCCCTTAATGAAGGGACTACCATCCATTGACGTGCAAATATCAACAACGAACTATCTCTCTTAATGAAGAGACTACCATCCATTAGAGTGTAAATCTCAACAATGAACTATCTCCCTTAATTGAGACACTGCCATCCATTGGAGAACAAATATAAACAACAAACGATCTCCCTTAATGAAGAGACTATCACCCATTGGAGTAAAAATCTAATCAAAGAACTATCTCCCTTAATGAAGAAACTACCATCCTTTGTAGTACAAATCTCAACAATGAACTATCTCACTTAATGAAGAGACTACCATCCATTGGATTACAAATCTCAACAATGAACTATCACCCTTAATGAAGAAACTACCATTCATCAGAACACATATCTCAACAGTGAACTATCTCCCTTAATAAAGAGACTACCATCCATTGGATAACTAATCTCAATAATAAACTATATCCCTTAATGGAGAGACTACCATCCATCAGATTACAAATCTCAACATCGAGCTATCTCCATTAATGAAGCTACTACCATTCATCGGAGTGCAAATATTACCAACAATGAACTATATCCCTTAATGATGAGATTTCCATCTATTGGAGTATAAATCTAAACAAAAACCTATATCCCTTAAAGAAGAGACTACAATCCATCAAAGTACAAATCTCCACAACTAACTATCTCCCTTTATGAAGAGACTACCATCCATAGGAGTACAAATCTCAACAAAAAACTATCTTCCTCAATGAAGAGACTACCATAAATCGGAGTACAAATCTCATAAATGAAATATCTCCCCTAATAAAGAGACTATCATTCATCGGAGTATGAATATCAACAACGAACTATCTCCCTAATGAGGAGACTACCAACCATTGGGGTACAAATCTCAAAAACAAACTATCTCCCTTAATGAAGAGACTATCATCAATTAAAGTACAAATCTCAATAATGAACTATCTACCTTAATGAAGAGACAACCATCCATTGGAGTACAAATCTCAATAAGAAATTATCTCCCTTAATGAAGAGACTACCGTCTATTGGAGTACAAATCTCAATAATGAACTATCTCCCTTAATGAAGAGACTACCATTCATCCGAGAAAAAGTTACAACCATGAACTATCTTTCCTTAATAAAGAGACTACCATCCATTGGAGTACAAATCTCACCAACGAATTATCTACCTTAATGAAGAGACTAGCATCAATTGGAGTACAAATCTCAATAATGAACTATATCCCTTAAATAAGAGACTACCATCCATTAGAGTAAAAATCTCAACATCGAACTATCTCCGTTAGCGACAAACTATTTCCCTAATGAAGAGACTACCGCCCATAGGAGTACAAATATCAACAAAAAACTATCTCCCTTAATGAAGAGACTACCATCCATTGATGTACAAATCTCAACAACGAACTATCTCCCTTAACAAAGAGACTACCATCCATCAGAGTACGAATCTCAACTACAAATTATCCACTTCATTAAAGAGACTAACATCCATTGGAGTACAAATATAAAAAATGAACTATCTCCCTTAACGAAGAGACTACCATCCATCAGAGTACGAATCTCAACTACAAATTATCCACTTCATTAAAGAGACTAACATCCATTGGAGTACAAATATAAAAAATGAACTATCTCCCTTAATGAAGAGACTACCATCCATTGGAGTACAAATCTTAATAACGAATTATCTCCTTAAATTAAGATACTAACATCCATCGGATTACAAATTAAAACAATGAACTATAACCCTTATAAAAGAGACTACCATCCATCGGAGAACAAATATTAAAAATGATCAATCTCCCTTAATAAAGATACTTTTATCCATTAGAGTATGAATCTCACCAACGAACCATCTCCCTTAATGAAGAGACAACCATCCATTGAAGTACAAATATCAACAACGAACTATCCCCCTTAATTAAGAGTCTACCACCCATTAGAGTACAAATATAATCCAAAATATCTCCCTTAATGAAAAGACTACCATCCATTGGAGTACAAATCTCAACACTGAACTATCTCTCTTAATGAAGAAACTAAAATCCATTGGAGTAAAAATCTCATCAATGAACTATATCACTTAATAAAGAGACTACCATCCATTCCAGTAAAAACTCACACAACGAACTATCTACCTTAATGAAAAAACTACCATCCATCATAGTAAAAATCTCAACAACGCACTATCTCCCTTAATAAAGAGACTACCATCCATTGGAGTACAAATCTCAAGAACAAACTATTTCTCATAGTGAAGAAAATACCATCCATTGAAGTACAAATATCAACAAAAAACTATATCCCTTAATGAATAGAATACCATCCATTGGAGTACAGATGTTCAAAATGAACCATCTCCCTTAATGAAGAAACTACCATCCATCAGAACACACATCTTAACAACGAACTATCCCCCTTAATGAAGAGACTACCATCCATAGGAGTACAAATCTCAACAATGAAAATTCGCCCTTAATGAAGAGACTACAATCCATTGGAGAACAAATATCAAAAGTGAACTATCTCTTTTAATGAAGACACTACCATCCATCAGATTACAAATCTCAACAACGAACTATCTCCCTTAATGAAGCTACTACCATCCATCGGAGTATAAATCTCAACAACGAACTATCTCCCTTAACAAAGAGACTACCATCTATTGGAGTAAAAATCTCAACAACAAACTATATGCCTTAAAGAAGATACTAGGATCGATAGGAGTACAAATCTTAACAATGAACTATCTCCCTTAATGAAGATACTACCAACCATCGGAGTACAAATCTTAACAACGAACTATCTCCCTTAATGAAGAGACAGCCATCTATCAGAGTACGAATCTCAATAATAAACTATCTCCTTTAATAAAGAGACTAACATCCATCGGAGTATGAATATCAACAACGAACTATCTCCTTTAATAAAGAGACTACCATCAAGTGGAGTACTAATCTTAACAAAGAGAAATCTCCCTTAATGAATAGACTAACATCCATTTGTGTACAAATATCAACATTGAACTATCTCCCTTAATGGAGAGATTACCATCCAGTGGAGTAAAAATATTAATAATGAATTATCTCCTTAAATTAAGAGACTAACATCCATTGGATTACAAATTACAACAATGTCCTATCACCCTTATAAAAGATACTACTATCCACCGGAGAACAAATATTAACAATGGACTATCTCCCTTGATGAAGAGACTTCTATCCATTGGAATAAGAATCTCACCAACAATATATCTCCCTTAATGAAGGGACTACCATCCATTGACGTACAAATATCAACAACGAACTATTTCTCTTAATGAAGAGACTACAATCCATTAGAGTGCAAATCTCAACAACGAACTATCTCCCTTAATTAAGACACTACCATCCATTGGAGTACAAATATAAACAAAAAACGATCTCCCTTAATGAAGAGACTACTATCCATCATAGTAAAAATTTAAACAACAAACTATCTCCCTTAATGAAGAGACTACCATCTATTGGAGCACAAATCTCACCAACGAATTATCTCCCTTAATGAAGAGACTAGCATCGATTTGAGTACAAATCTCAATAACGAACCATTACCCCTAAAGAAGAGACTACCATCCATCAGAGTACAAATTGAAAAATGAATTATCTCCCTTAACGAAGAGACTGCCATCCATCATAGTACAAATTTCAACAACAAACTATCTCCCTTATTGAAGAGACTACCATCCAAGGGAGTACAACTCTCAACAACGAACTATCTCCTTTAATAAAGAGACTAACATCCATTGGAGTACAAATATCAAAGAACTATCTCCCTTAATGAAGAAACTACCATCCATTAGAGTATAAATATCAACTACAAACTATTTCTCTTAATGAAGAGACTACCATCCATTAGAGTACAAATCTCAACAACGAACTATCTCTCCTAATAAAGAGACTACAACCAATTGGAATACAAATCCAATCAAAGAACTATCTCCCTTAATGAAGAAACTACCATCCATTGGAGTAAAAATATCAACGACAAATTATTTCTCTTAATGAAGAAACTACCATCCATTGGAGTACAAATTTAAACAACGAGCTATCTCACTTAATGAAGAGACTGCCATCCATTGGAGTATAGATCTCAACAACGAACTATCTCCCTTAATGAAGAAACTACCATCCATCAGAACACAAATCTCAACAATGAACTATCTCCCTTAATGAGGAGACTACCAACCCTCGGAGTACAAATCTCAAAAGTGAACTATCTCCCTTAATGAAGAGACTATCATCCATTAGAGTAAAAATCTCAATAACGAACTATATCCCTTAATGAAGATACAACCATCCATTAGAGTACAAATCTGAATAACAAATTATCTCCCTTAATTAAGAGATTACCGTCCATTGGAGTACAAATTACAACCACGAACTATCTACTTTAATGAAGAGACTACCATCCATCAGAGATAAAATCTCTATAATGAACTGTCTCCCTTAATGAAGAGACTACCACCGATTGAAGTACAAATATCAACAATGAACTATATCCCATAAAGAAGAGACTACCATCCATCATAGTAAAAATCTCAACAACGAACTATCTCCCTTAACAAAGAGACTACTATCCATCATAGTACAAATTTAAACAAAAAACTATCTCCCTTAATGAAGAGACTACAATTCATAGGAGTACAAATCTCAAGAATGAACTATCTCCCTTAATGAAGAGACTACCATCCATTGGAGTACAAAACTCACCAACGAATTATCTCCCTTAATGAAGAGACTAGCATCGATTTGAGTACAAATCTCAATAACAAACCATTACCCCTAAAGAAGAGACTACCATCCATCAGAGTAGAAATTTAAAAAATGAACTATCTCCCATAACGAAGAGACTGCCATCCATCATAGTACAAATTTCAACAACAAAATATCTCCCTTATTGAAGAGACTACCATCCACAGAAGTACAACTCTCAACAACGAACTATCTCCCTTAATGAAGAGACTTCCATCCATTGGAGTACAAATCCTAGCAACGAACGATCTCCCTTAATTAAGAGACTACCATCCATAAGAGTACAAATCTCAACAACAAACTATCTCCTTTAATAAAGAGACTAACATCCATTGGAGTACGAATATTAAAGAACTATCTCCCTTAATGAAGAAACTACCATCTATTGGAGTATAAATCTCAACTACAAACTATTTCTCTTAATGAAAAGACTACAATCCATTAGAGTACAAATCTCAACAACGAACTATCTCTCTTAATAAAGATACTACACCCTATTGGAATACAAATCTAATCAAAGAACTATCTACCTTAATGAAGAAACTACCATCCATTAGAGTACAAATCTCCACAAAAAACTATTTCTCTTAATGACGAAACTACCATCCATTGGAGTACAAATTTCAACAACGAACTATCTCACTTAATGAAGAGACTACCATCCATTGGAGTACAAATCTCAACAATTAACTATCTCCCTTAATGAAGAAACTACTATCCATTAGAACACAAATCTCAAAAACGAACTATCTCCCTTAATGAGGAGACTACCAACCCTAGGAGTACAAATCTCAAAAACGAACTATCTCCCTTAATGAAGAGACTATAATCCATTAGAGTAAAAATCTCAATAACTAACTATATCCCTTAATGAAGATACAACCATCCATTGGAGTACAAATCTGAATAACAAATGATTTCTCTTAATGAAGAGACTACCTTCCATTGGAGTACAAATTACAACTATGAACTATCTCCTTTAATGAAGAGACTACCATACATCGGAGAACAAATCTCAATAATGAACTATCTCCATTAATGAAGAGACTACCATCGATTGAAGTACAAATATCAACAATGAACTCTATCCCATAAATAAGAGACTACCATCCATCATAGTAAAAATCTCAACAACGAACTATCTCCCTTAACAAAGAGACTACTATCCACCATAGTACAAATTTAAACAAAAAACCATCTCCCTTAATGAAGAGACTATAATCCATATGATTACAAATCTCAACAACGAACTATCTCCCTTAATGAAGGGACTACCATCCATTGGAGTACAAAACTCACCAATGAATTATCTCCCTTAATGAAGAGACTAGCATCGATTTGAGTACAAATCTCAATAATGAATTATATCCCTTAAAGAAAAGACAACCATCAATCAGAGTACAAATCTCAACAACGAACAATCTCCCTTAACGAAGAGACTATTATCCATCGTATTACAAATTTAAACAAAAAACTATCTTCCTTAATGAAGAGACTACCATCCATAGGAGTACAAATCTCTCAACGAACTATCTCCCTTAATAACTAGACTACCATCCCACGGAGTACAAATCTCAACAACGAACTATCTCCCTTAATTAAGAGACTACCATCCATCAGAGTACGAATCTCAAAATTGAACTATCTCCTTTAAAAAACAGACTAACATCCATTAGAGTACGAATATCAACAACGAACTATCTCCCTTAATGAAGAGACTACCATCCAGTGGATTAGTAATCTCAACAATGAGCAATCCATCTTAATGAATAGACTACCGTCCATTGGAGTACAAATATCAACAAATAACTATCTCCCTTAATGAAGAGACTACCATCCATTGGAGTACAAATCTTAATAATGAATTATCTCCTAAAATTAAGAGACTAACGTTCATTGGATTACAAATTACAACAATGAACTATCACCCTTATAAAAATGACTACCATCCATCGGAGAACAAATATTAACAATGAACTATCTCCGTTAATAAAGAGACTTCTATCCATTGGAGTACGAATCTCACCAATGAACTATCTCCCTTAATAAAGAGACTACCATCTATTGTAGTACAAATCTCAACAACGAACTATCTCTCTTAGTGAAGATACTACCATCCATCGATTTAAAAATCTCAACAATGAACCATCTCCCATAATGAAGATCCTACCATTCATTGGATTACAAATCTAATTAATGAACTATCTCCCTTAATGAAGAGACTACCATCCATTGGAGTACAAATATCAACAATGAACTATCTCTCTTAATGAAGAAACTACCATCCATTAGAGTACAAATATCAAAAATGAACTATCACCCTTAATGAAGAGACTTCCACCCATTGGAGTACAAATCTAATCAAAGAAATATCTCCCTTAATGAAGAAACTACCATCCATCAGAGTATAAATCACAACAACGAACTACCTCCCTTAATAAAGAGATTACCATCCATTGGAGTACAAATCCCAACAGTGAACTATCTCCCTTAATTAAGAGACTACCATCCATAAGAGTACAAATCTCAAAAACAAACTATCTCCTTTAATAAAGAGACTAACATCCATTGGAGTATGAATATTAAAGAACTATCTCCCTTAATGAAGAAACTACCATCTATTGGAGTATAAATCTCAACTACAAACTATTTCTCTTAATGAAGAGACTACAATCCATTAGAGTACAAATTTCAACAACGAACTATCTATCTTAATAAAGATACTACAACCCATTGGAATATAAATCTAATCAAAGAACTATCTCCCTTAATGAAGAAACTACCATCCATTGGAGTACAAATGTCAACGAAAAACTATTTCTCTTAATGAAGAAACTACCATCCATTACAGTACAAATTTCAACAACGAACTATCTCACTTAATGAAGAGACTACCATCCATTGGAGTACAAATTTAAACAACGAACTATCTCCCTTAATGAAGAAACTACCATCCATTAGAACACAAATCTCAAGAACAAACTATCTCCCTTAATGAGGAGACTACCAACCCTCGGAGTACAAATCTCAAAAACGAACTATCTCCCTTAATGAAGAGACTATCATCCATTAGAGTAAATATCTAAATAACGAACTATATCCCTTAATGAAGATAAAACCATCCATTGGAGTACAAATCTGAATAATAAATTATCTCTCTTAATGAAGAGACTACCGTCCATTGGAGTACAAATTACTACTATGAACTACCTCCTTTAATGAAGAGACTACCATACATCGGAGAACAAATCTCAATAATGAATTATCTCCCTTAATGAAAAGACTACCATAGATTGAAGTACAAATATCAACAATGAACTCTATCCCATAAATAAGAGACTACCATCCATCATAGTAAAAATCTCAATAACGCACTATCTCCCTTAATAAAGAGACTACCATCCATTGGAGTACAAATCTCAAGAACAAACTATTTCTCATAGTGAACAAACTACCATCCATTGAAGTACAAATATCAACAAAAAACTATATCCCTTAATGAATAGAATACCATCCATTGGAGTACAGATGTTCAAAATGAACCATCTCCCTTAATGAAGAAACTACCATCCATCAGAACACACATCTTAACAACGAACTATCCCCCTTAATGAAGAGACTACCATCCATAGGAGTACAAATCTCAACAATGAAAATTCGCCCTTAATGAAGAGACTACAATCCATTGGGGAACAAATATCAAAAGTGAACTATCTCTTTTAATGAAGACACTACCATCCATCAGATTACAAATCTCAACAACGAACTATCTCCCTTAATGAAACTACTACCATCCATCGGAGTGTAAATCTCAACAACGAACTATCTCCCTTAACAAAGAGACTACCATCTATTGGAGTAAAAATCTCAACAACAAACTATATGCCTTAAAGAAGATACTAGGATCGATAGGAGTACAAATCTTAACAATGAACTATCTCCCTTAATGAAGATACTACCAACCATCGGAGTACAAATCTCAACAACGAACTATCTCCCTTAATGAAGAGACAACCATCTATCAGAGTACGAATCTCAATAATAAACTATCTCCTTTAATAAAGAGACTAACATCCATCGGAGTATGAATATCAACAACGAACTATCTCCTTTAATAAAGAGACTACCATCCAGTGGAGTACTAATCTTAACAAAGAGAAATCTCCCTTAATGAATAGACTAACATCCATTTGTGTACAAATATCAACATTGAACTATCTCCCTTAATGGAGAGATTACCATCCAGTGGAGTAAAAATATTAATAATGAATTATCTCCTTAAATTAAGAGACTAACATCCATTGGATTACAAATTACAACAATGTCATATCACCCTTATAAAAGATACTACTATCCACCGGAGAACAAATATTAACAATGGACTATCTCCCTTGATGAAGAGACTTCTATCCATTGGAATAAGAATCTCACCAACAATATATCTCCCTTAATGAAGGGACTACCATCCATTGACGTACAAATATCAACAACGAACTATTTCTCTTAATGAAGAGACTACAATCCATTAGAGTGCAAATCTCAACAACGAACTATCTCCCTTAATTAAGACACTACCATCCATTGGAGTACAAATATAAACAACAAACGATCTCCCTTAATGAAGAGACTACTATCCATCATAGTACAAATTTAAACAACAAACTATCTCCCTTAATGAAGAGACTACCATCTATTGGAGCACAAATCTCACTAACGAATTATCTCCCTTAATGAAGAGACTAGCATCGATTTGAGTACAAATCTCAATAACGAACCATTACCCCTAAAGAAGAGACTACCATCCATCAGAGTACAAATTGAAAAATGAATTATCTCCCTTAACGAAGAGATTGCCATCCATCATAGTACAAATTTCAACAACAAACTATCTCCCTTATTGAAGAGACTACCATCCATGGGAGTACAACTCTCAACAACGAACTATCTCCTTTAATAAAGAGACTAACATCCATTGGATTACAAATATCAAAGAACTATCTCCCTTAATGAAGAAACTACCATCCATTAGAGTATAAATATCAACTACAAACTATTTCTCTTAATGAAGAGACTACCATCCATTAGAGTACAAATCTCAACAACGAACTATCTCTCCTAATAAAGAGACTACAACCCATTGGAATACAAATCCAATCAAAGAACTATCTCCCTTAATGAAGAAACTACCATCCATTGAAGTAAAAATATCAACGACAAACTATTTCTCTTAATGAAGAAACTACCATCCATTGGAGTACAAATTTAAACAACGAACTATCTCACTTAATGAAGAGACTGCCATCCATTGGAGTATAGATCTCAACAACGAACTATCTCCCTTAATGAAGAAACTACCATCCATCAGAACACAAATCTCAACAATGAACTATCTCCCTTAATGAGGAGACTACCAACCCTCGGAGTACAAATCTGAAAAGTGAACTATCTCCCTTAATGAAGAGACTATCATCCATTAGAGTAAAAATCTCAATAACGAACTATATCCCTTAATGAAGATACAACCATCCATTAGAGTACAAATCTGAATAACAAATTATCTCCCTTAATTAAGAGATTACCGTCCATTGGAGTACAAATTACAACCACAAACTATCTACTTTAATGAAGAGACTACCATCCATCAGAGATAAAATCTCTATAATGAACTGTCTCCCTTAATGAAGAGACTACCACCGATTGAAGTACAAATATCAACAATGAACTATATCCCATAAAGAAGAGACTACCATCCATCATAGTAAAAATCTCAACAACGAACTATCTCCCTTAACAAAGAGACTACTATCCATCATAGTACAAATTTAAACAAAAAACTATCTCCCTTAATGAAGAGACTACAATTCATAGGAGTACAAATCTCAAGAATGAACTATCTCCCTTAATTAAGAGACTACCATCCATTGGAGTACAAAACTCACCAACGAATTATCTCCCTTAATGAAGAGACTAGCATTGATTTGAGTACAAATCTCAATAACAAACCATTACCCCTAAAGAAGAGACTACCATCCATCAGAGTAGAAATTTAAAAAATGAACTATCTCCCATAACGAAGAGACTTCCATCCATCATAGTACAAATTTCAACCACAAAATATCTCCCTTAATGAAGAGACTTCCATCCATTGGAGTACAAATCCCAGCAGTGAACTATCTCCCTTAATTAAGAGACTACCATCCATAAGAGTACAAATCTCAACAACAAACTATCTCCTTTAATAAAGAGACTAACATCCATTGGAGTACGCATATTAAAGAACTATCTCCCTTAATGAAGAAACTACCATCTATTGGAGTATAAATCTCAACTACAAACTATTTCTCTTAATGAAGAGACTACAATCCATTAGAGTACAAATCTCAACAACGAACTATCTCTCTTAATAAAGATACTACACCATATTGGAATACAAATCTAATCAAAGAACTATCTCCCTTAATGAAGAAACTACCATCCATTAGAGTACAAATCTCAACGAAAAACTATTTCTCTTAATGACGAAACTACCATACATTGGAGTACAAATTTCAACAACGAACTATCTCACTTAATGAAGAGACTACCATCCATTGGAGTACAAATCTCAACAATTAACTATCTCCCTTAATGAAGAAACTACTATCCATTAGAACACAAATCTCAAAAACGAACTATCTCCGTTAATGAGGAGACTACCAACCCTCGGAGTACAAATCTCAAAAACGAACTATATCCCTTAATGAAGAGACTATCATCCATTAGAGTAAAAATCTCAATAACTAACTATATCCCTTAATGAAGATACAACCATCCATTGCAGTACAAATCTGGATAACAAATGATCTCTCTTAATAAAGAGACTACCTTCCATTGGAGTACAAATTACAACTATGAACTATCTCCTTTAATGAAGAGACTACCATACATCGGAGAACAAATCTCAATAATGAACTATCTCCCTTAATGAAGAGACTACCATCGATTGAAGTACAAATATCAACAATGAACTCTATCCCATAAATAAGAGACTACCATCCATCATAGTAAAAATCTCAACAACGAACTATCTCCCTTAACAAAGAGACTACTATCCATCATAATACAAATTTAAACAAAAAACCATCTCCCTTAATGAAGAGACTATAATCCATAGGATTACAAATCTCAACAACGAACTATCTCCCTTAATGAAGGGACTACCATCCATTGGAGTACAAAACTCACCAATGAATTATCTCCCTTAATGAAGAGACTAGCATCGATTTGAGTACAAATCTCAATAATGAATTATATCCCTTAAAGAAAAGACAACCATCAATCAGAGTACAAATCTCAACAATGAACAATCTCCCTTAACGAAGACACTATTATCCATCGTATTAAAAATTTAAACAAAAAACTATCTTCCTTAATGAAGAGACTACCATCCATAGGAGTACAAATCTCACAACGAACTATCTCCCTTAATAAAGAGACTACCATCCACCGGAGTACAAATCTCAACAACGAACTATCTCCCTTAATTAAGAGACTACCATCCATCAGAGTACGAATCTCAAAATTGAACTATCTCCTTTAACAAACAGACTAACATCCATTAGAGTACGAATATCAACAACGAACTATCTCCCTTAATGAAGAGACTACCATCCAGTGGATTAGTAATCTCAACAATGAGCGATCTCTCTTAATGAATAGACTACCGTCCATTGGAGTATAAATATCAACAAATAACTATCTCCCTTAATGAAGAGACTACCATCCATTGGAGTACAAATCTTAATAATGAATTATCTCTTAAAATTAAGAGACTAACGTTCATTGGATTACAAATTACAACAATGAACTATAACCCTTATAAAAGAGACTACCATCCATCGGAGAACAAATATTAACAATGAACTATCTCCATTAATAAAGAGACTTCTATCCATTGGAGTACGAATCTCACCAATGAACTATCTCCCTTAATGAAGAGACTACCATCTATTGGAGTACAAATCTCAACAACGAACTATCTCTCTTAGTGAAGATACTACCATACATCGATTTAAAAATCTCAACAACGAACCATCTCCCATAATGAAGATCCTACCATTCATTGGATTACAAATCTAATTAATGAACTATCTCCCTTAATGAAGAGACTACCATCCATTGGAGTACAAATATCAACAATGAACTATCTCTCTTAATGAAGAAACTACCATCCATTAGAGTACAAATATCAAAAATGAACTATCACCCTTAATGAAGAGACTTCCACCCATTGGAGTACAAATCTAATCAAAGAACTATCTCCCTTAATGAAGAAACTACCATCCATCAGAGTATAAATCTCAACAACGAACTACCTCCCTTAATAAAGAGATTACCATCCATTGGAGTACAAATCCCAACAGTGAACTATCTCCCTTAATTAAGAGACTACCATCCATAAGAGTACAAATCTCAAAAATAAACTATCTCCTTTAATAAAGAGACTAACATCCATTGGAGTATGAATATTAAAGAACTATCTCCCTTAATGAAGAAACTACCATCTATTGGAGTATAAATCTCAACTACAAACTATTTCTCTTAATGAAGAGACTACAATCCATTAGAGTACAAATTACAACAACGAACTATCTCTCTTAATAAAGATACTACAACCCATTGGAATACAAATCTAATCAAAGAACTATCTCCCTTAATGAAGAAACTACCATCCATTGGAGTACAAATGTCAACGAAAAACTATTTCTCTTAATGAAGAAACTACCATCCATTAGAGTACAAATTTCAACAACGAACTATCTCACTTAATGAAGAGACTACCATCCATTGGAGTACAAATTTCAACAACGAACTATCTCCCTTAATGAAGAAACTACCATCCTGAAATTCTGGCTGCAGATACTCAATGTCACGTCCAATGTTATGACACCGTATCTGACTTACTATATGACATTAAATACAAAAGCAGTAAAGAACACAGTCAATTGTTTACCCAGTTCAGTGTGCAACAACACCTACTCTGGGGGCTACCAAGCCAGGGAGGAAATCCACTATAAGAGATGTTAATTCAGGAATAAACCAACCAGTTTATCTCCTTCACTTAAGACATACCCAATGCAATTCCAATCTAAGTACAACTTAAACCTGAGTACCAACTCACTCCCCCTCAATCACAGCAGTGATACATAAACTAATTTGACTCAATAATTGATGAAGACACTCTTCAAAAACAAACACTTGATTAAGCTTCACAGCTTTTTAATCAAGCAACACAATCACTCTTGCTTCACAGCTTTGAGTGATCCACACAACTAACTTGACTCTGCTTCACAGCTTTAGTCAAGGAACATTCAAACACTCTTGCTTCAAAGCTTTGAGTGCTACACAGCCCTTACAATAGGAAACCTATTCCAAGTCACTTATCACAATGATAATTGCTTGGAGTACAATCATCAAACCTAAACAGATTACAAATGATCTTCTGATCAAATAAAGGGATTGCTCTGCAAAACAGCAGCTCTGTTGAATATATAGCAGCTGCAACTTCAGTTAGGGTTTCCAAATTCCTAGGGTTAATTCCGTTTTACCTAAAGACCAGGTCACAGGACTTTATTAACCTGGTTAGGATTGAGCTAGGTTACCCCTCAGAAAACGCAGGATTCTGTTCAGAAAGGACTGAGTTATTTCCTGAAAAAACACAGACTTATCCAATCCTGCAATCCTGTTAGTTCAGAACAGGATGTCATAACATCTGTTATGACATCTGAGAAAACCTGTCTACTGATTTAGCAAAGAGTGATCATTTTGAAAAATGCTCAGATACACACTTATAAACATCAGTACTTCAATTACAATATTTTTCTGCAAAGGTACCTAATGAGTCAGTACAAACTGAACTAGAATGTTATGACATCGGTCATGACATTCACACATACACTTGGGATTTACCAAAAATGCAAGCCAATACCTAAACACCTACAAACTCCCCCTTTGGCAGATTTTTGGCTAAAGACCCTAAACAATCAGAGATAGATAGCAGCAGAAATAAGTGACAGCAGAAAAATAGAATGTCAAGTACTAATTAAGTAAGTACCAAAATATTCTCCCCCTCTTTAGCCACAAATGGGCCAAAGATACATGTTCATAAAATCATACAGGACTGAATACACAACAAAACAATAAGAGTAGCAGCAGAAAACAACTGAATACACCTCCAAACTCCACCAGATATCAGCACCAAACAGCAACCAACCTTCAAGCACTGTCATCAGACTCAGAGGATTCGGGCTTCTTCCTTTTCTTGTGAGCAATGTCAGCATTCTTCTCTTTGTTTGATGTCTCAACATCCTTAGAGACATCTGGATTTGTTTCAGCATTTGAACTTTCTTGGTTCAGAGGAACAGAAATGCCAGGAACTGAGAGTTTTTCGTTCAAAATTCTTGAAACAATCTTTCCTATTGCTTGATTAACATAGGTTGTTCCTTCCCTATTTGCAATTTCAGGGGGAACTGAAGAATAAGAGTGAGATGGATTACCAGAGGCAGAAGTTTGGGACTTTCCTGCATGTCTTGTTCTCAATTCTTTGACCTTGGTGGGGTTAGTTCCTACTTTTCTTCGAGAAGAGATCTCCAGGACTTCAGATTCCAGACAGGAAGAGATTGTCATAGAATCTTGATCAGATGAAGAGGTTGAAATAGTCGTATTGGATGATGATGGTGATTGAGACATTTTGACAGTCTTAGAGTACCAGCAGCAACTGAAGAGAGAATTCTGATTGAGAGACAGGGTTATGATGAGGAGACGAGAGGGAAAGGAAGAAAAGGAGTGTCTATTCAACTTCTTAAAGGAATTGAAGGAAATGGGAAAATATAATTTTAACCCAATCAGAACAAACACAACTCCTTTAACCCTTGTTTTAAGCAAAATTAATTGCTACAGTTCCTCATGTTGGCAAATACCCAACTTACCCCTCAAGTTTTCAAATTGATTTGCATCAAGAGCCTTGGTAAAAATGTCAGCCAGCTGTAGCTCAGTGGCAACATGTTCCAATTTGATTGTCTTCTCTTCTACAAGGTCTCTGATAAAGTGATGTCGTATGTCAATATGTTTGGTCCTACTATGCTGAATAGGATTCTTGGAAATGTTGATTGTACTCAGATTGTCACAGTACAATGTCATAACATCTTGTGTGACATTATACTCAGTGAGCATCTGTTTCATATCATTTGAGAGCAGCTACTACCAGCTGCAATGTATTCAGCTTCAGCAGTGGAAAGAGATACACAATTCTGTTTCTTGCTGAACCAGGAAACCAAATTACTTCCCAAGAAGAAACATCCTCCAGAGGTGCTTTTTCTATCATCAACACTACCAGCCCAATCAGCATCACAGTAGCCTGTCAGAGCTGGTTCACAGCCATGAGTATACATCAATCCATAGTTGTAAGTACCACTTACATACTTCAAAATTCTCTTCACTTGATTGATATGACTGACTTTGGGATCAGCTTGGTATCTTGCACAAACTCCAACTGCAAAGGCAATATCAGGTCTGCTGGCAGTTAAGTACAACAAGCTTCCTATCATGCTTCTGTACAGACTTTGATCCACCTTAACCCCACTTGAATCTTTGGAAAGCTTTAGATGAGTAGGAGCAGGAGTCCTTTTGTGACTTGCATTCTCCATACCAAACTTCTTTACAATGTTCTTAGCATACTTGCTTTGAGATAAGAAGATTGAGTCCTCCATCTGTGAGACTTGCAGTCCAAGAAAATAAGTTAGTTCTCCCATGAGACTCATTTCGAATTCAGCCTGCATCTGGTCAGCAAAGTGTTTAACCATATGTTCTGACATTCCTCCAAACACTATGTCATCAACATATATTTGGGCAACCATCAACTTCCCTCCTTCAGTTTTGACAAAGAGAGTTTTGTCCAAGCCTCCTTTTCTGTAGCCTTTGTCTGAGAGAAACTTTGTTAACCTGTCATACCATGCTCTAGGAGCTTGTTTCAGGCCATATAGAGCTTTTCTCAATTTGTAGACATGATCAGGGTGGGTTGGATCCACAAAGCCTTTAGGTTGTTCCACATAAGCTTCCTCATTTAAGTACCCATTTAGAAAGGCACTTTTCACATCCATCTGAAATAATTTGAACTTCAGAAGACACGCAATAGACAATAGGAGTCTGATTGATTCCAGCCTGGCTACAGGTGCAAAGGTTTCATCAAAATCCACCCCTTCAACTTGGGTGTATCCTTGAGCAACAAGTCTTGCCTTATTTCTGGTGACAACTCCTTCAGCATCTGACTTGTTTTTGAATATCCATTTTGTCCCAATAATGTTAGTTCCTTCAGGTCTAGGAACCAGTTCCCAAACTTCATGTTGCTTGAATTGGTTCAGTTCATCTTGCATTGCAACAATCCAGTATTCATCAGTTAAAGCTTCCTTGACATTTCTTGGTTCCATTTTGGACACAAAACAAGAGTTTGAGATGAATTCTCTAGATCTTGTGATGACTCCACTATTGGGATCTCCTATGATGAGCTCTTTTGGATGATCCTTCTGAATTCTGATGGAAGGGATCTTGCTAGCTTCCTTTGATTCAGATTCTGTTGTGGTGGGGTTGGGCAGGTCATTCTGTTGGGTTGAAGTCTCAAAGAATGTCTCAACAATACAAGGAACATCTATTTCTTCATGATAATCATCAATTATAACATTTATTGATTCCATCATGGTTTTGGTTCTGGAGTTGAATACTCTGTAAGCTCTGCTGTTTGAGGAGTATCCTAGAAATATGCCTTCATCACTTTTAGGGTCCAGTTTTCTTCTTTGTTCACGATCAGCCAGAATATAGCATTTGCTGCCAAACACATGGAAGTACTTCACAGTTGGTTTTCTTCCTTTCCAGAGTTCATAAATGGTGGATGAGGTTCCTTTCCTTAAGGTGACCCTGTTATGAACATAGCAGGCTGTATTCATAGCTTCAGCCCAAAAATACATAGGAAGTCTTTTGGCATGTAACATTGCTCTGGCAGATTCCTGTATGGTCCTGTTTTTTCTTTCCACAACTCCATTTTGCTGAGGTGTTATAGGAGAAGAAAACTCATGACTAATTCCCTCTGAAGAGCAGAAATCATCAAATTTGCTATTTTCAAATTCCTTGCCATGATCACTTCTGATTCTGACAATACACCCTTCCTTTTCTCTTTGAATTCTTTTGCACAATTCTTTAAAGACTTCAAATACATCAGATTTTTCCCTAATGAAATTAATCCAGGTGAATCTGGAAAAATCATCCACAACCACATAGGCATATCTTTTTCCACCAAGACTCTCTACTTGCATTGGTCCCATCAGATCCATATGAAGAAGTTCCAGAACCTTAGATGTGGTCAGATGTCTTGACTTTGGATGTGACATCCTAGTCTGCTTACCAACCTGACATTCACCACAAACTCTTTCTTCGTCAATTTGCAGTCTTGGAATCCCTCTGACTGCCTCCAAGGAGATAATCCTCTTCATGCCTCTTAGATGAAGATGGCCAAGTTTTTGGTGCCATAGCTTCACCTCTTTTTCTTCTTTTGCCATGGAACACACAGATGAGAAATTAGTGTTCTCAGGCTCCCACAAGTAACAGTTGTCTTTGGATCTGACTCCTTTCATTACTATCTCTTGTTTGTCATTGATTACAAGACATTCAGATTTTGAGAAATTAACCTTGAATCCTAGGTCACACAATTGATTGATACTAATGAGATTAGCAGTCAGCCCTTTTACCAGCAGTACTTCATTCAGACTTGGAACTCCAGGGCAGTCCAAATTACCAACTCCTTTGATTTCACCTTTAGCACCATCTCCAAAGGTCACAAAGCTGGTGGTGTGAGGCTTAACATTATTGAGGAGGTTCTTGATTCCAGTCATGTGTCTGGAACATCCACTGTCAAAATACCAATCCTCCTTTGCAGAGACCCTCAGGGAAGTGTGAGCTATTAGTGCAGTAGCCTTTTTCTTCCATTTAGGAGCATGTGGTACCTTTTTCAACTTAGGTTTGACACCTGAGTTCTGATTAGGATATCCATGTAGTCTGAAGCAGAAGGGCTTTATGTGACCATATTTCCCACAATGATGACATCTCCATCTTTGGTACTTTTTCTTCATATGTCTTTGTTCCCGATGTTGATAGTGGTGTTGAGACATCTGCTTTGACATTTGCTTAACAGGCCTGATCTTCTCGTTTGTACCAGATTTCTTTGCTCCTACAAATCCTAGTCCAGATTTGTTTCCTCCATTGGTCAGCATCTTGACAGATTTGGTCATTTGGTTCAGTTGTGAGTTCAGCAGTTGAACTTCTCCTTCTAGATGACTTATGGTTTCAAGATCTGCCCTTTTTTCAGCCTCCAGCTTTATAATGAGCTTTGATTGTTTCTCATTCTGCACACAGACTTCAGCACTTCTGATACACAATTTCTTGTAAGTATCAGCCAGTTCTTCAAATGTCACTTCTTCATTACTAGTGTCACTTTCAGAGGGACAGACTCCAGTTAGAGCAGTGACAAGTTTGGCACATTCTTCTTCAGAATTACTTTCTGAATCATAGTCAGACCAAGTAACTGTCATTCCTTTCTTTTGTTTCTTAAGAAAGGTAGGACATTCAGCTCGAATATGTCCATATCCTTCACAGCCATGGCATTGAATACCTCTGCCTTGGTTTCCCTTATCTTTTGACCTTGGTCTTCTGCTGGAACTGTCAATGTTAGAGGGAATGTTATGAACATTAGACCTTGACTTTGGGTCCATTCTTTTGATGAGCCTGTTGAATTGTCTTCCAAGCATGGAAATAGCTTCAGATATGTTTTCTTCTTCATCCTCCTTGTATTCAACATCAGTGTTGGATACAAGTGCTATGCTTTTGTTCTTCTTGTCACCATTATCAGTGATCCCCATCTCAAAAGTCTGAAGAGACCCAATAAGTTCATCCACTTTCAACTTGCTGATGTCCTGGGCTTCCTCTATGGCAGTTACCTTCATTGCAAATCTTTTAGGCAAGGATCTGAGAATCTTCCTCACCAGTTTTTCTTCTAACATTTTTTCTCCCAGTGCTCCTGAGGTGTTGGCAATCTCCAAGATATTCATGTGAAACTCATGAATGGTTTCATCTTCCATCATTTTTAGATTCTCAAACTTGGTAGTCAACATCTGAAGCCTTGACATTTTTACTTTGGAAGTTCCCTCATGAGTAGTTTTGAGAGTGTCCCAAACTTCCTTGGCCAGTTCATATTGATGAACTAATCTGAAAATGTTTCTATCAATTCCATTGAACACGGCATTTAGAGCTTTGGAATTTCCCATGGCTAACTCATCTTCTTCTTTACTCCAATCTTCCTCAGGCTTCAGACTGATTGTCCCATCTTCCTCAGTTATGGTGGGATGGATCCATCCTTTGTCAGCAGCTCTCCAAACCTTTTTGTCCAGAGATTTTAGGAAGGCAATCATACGAGGTTTCCAGTAGTCATAATTAGTTCCATCCAGAATGGGTGGTCTATTTCCAAAAACTCCTTCTCTGTCCATAGTGCCAGAAAGTGATATCCCTATATCTCACCCAGTAATACAGGAAGGGTGCCTGCTCTGATACCAATTGAAATTCTGGCTGCAGATACTCAATGTCACGTCCAATGTTATGACACCGTATCTGACTTACTATATGACAGTAAATACAAAAGCAGTAAAGAACACAATCAATTGTTTACCCAGTTCAGTGTGCAACAACACCTACTCTGGGGGCTACCAAGCCAGGGAGGAAATCCACTATAAGAGATGTTAATTCAGGAATAAACCAACCAGTTTATCTCCTTCACTTAAGACCTACCCAATGCAATTCCAATCTAAGTACAACTTAAACCTGAGTACCAACTCACTCCCCCTCAATCACAGCAGTGATACATAAACTAATTTGACTCAATAATTGATGAAGACACTCTTCAAAAACAAACACTTGATTAAGCTTCACAGCTTTTTAATCAAGCAACACAATCACTCTTGCTTCACAGCTTTGAGTGATCCACACAACTAACTTGACTCTGCTTCACAGCTTTAGTCAAGGAACATTCAAACACTCTTGCTTCAAAGCTTTGAGTGCTACACAGCCCTTACAATAGGAAACCTATTCCAAGTCACTTATCACAATGATAATTGCTTGGAGTACAATAATCAAACCTAAACAGATTACAAATGATCTTCTGATCAAATAAAGGGATTGCTCTGCAAAACAGCAGCTCTGTTGAATATATAGCAGCTGCAACTTCAGTTAGGGTTTCCAAATTCCTAGGGTTAATTCCGTTTTACCTAAAGACCAGGTCACAGGACTTTATTAACCAGGTTAGGGTTGAGCTAGGTTACCCCTCAGAAAACGCAGGATTCTGTTCAGAAAGGACTGAGTTATTTCCTGAAAAAACTCAGACTTATCCAATCCTGCAATCCTGTTAGTTCAGAACAGGATGTCATAACATCTGTTATGACATCTGAGAAAACCTGTCTACTGATTTAGCAAAGAGTGATCATTTTGCAAAATGCTCAGATACACACTTATAAACATCAGTACTTCAATTACAATATTTTTCTGCAAAGGTACCTAATGAGTCAGTACAAACTGAACTAGAATGTTATGACATCAGTCATGACATTCACACATACACTTGGGATTTACCAAAAATGCAAGCCAATACCTAAACACCTACACATCCATTAGAACACAAATCTCAAGAACAAACTATCTCCCTTAATGAGGAGACTACCAACCCTCGGAGTACAAATCTCAAAAACGAACTATCTCCCTTAATGAAGAGACTATCATCCATTAGAGTAAATATCTTAATAACGAACTATATCCCTTAATGAAGATAAAACCATCCATTGGAGTACAAATCTGAATAACAAATTATCTCTCTTAATGAAGAGACTACCGTCCATTGGAGTACAAATTAAACATATGAACTATCTCCTTTAATGAAGACACTACCATACATCGGAGAACAAATCTCAATAATGAATTATCTCCCTTAATGAAAAGAATACCATAGATTGAAGTACAAATATCAACAATGAACTCTATCCCATAAATAAGAGTCTACCATCCATCATAGTAAAAATCTCAACAACGAACTATCTCCCTTAACAAAGAGACTACTATCCATCATAGTACAAATTTAAACAAAAAACCATCTCCCTTAATGAATAGACTACAATCCGTAGGATTACAAATCTCAACAACGAACTGTCTCCCTTAATGAAGAGACTACCATCCATTGGAGTACAAAACTCACCAATGAATTATCTCCCTTAATGAAGAGACTAGCATCGATTTGAGTACAAATCTCAATAGTGACTTATATCCCTTAAAGAAAAGACTACCATCAATCATAGTACAAATCTCAACAACGAACAATCTCCCTTAACAAAGAGAATATTATCCATCGTATTACAAATATAAATGAAAAACTATCTCCCTTAATGAAGAGACTACCATCCATAGGAGTACAAATCTCACAACGAACTATCTCCCTTAATAAAGAGACTACCATCCACCGAAGTACAAATCTCAACAATGAACTATCTCCCTTAATTTATAGATTACCATCCATCAGAGTACGAATCTCAACATTGAACTATCTCCTTTAATAAACAGACTAACATCCATTAGAGTACGAATATCAACAACGAACTATCTCCCTTAATGAAGAGATTACCATCCAGTGGATTAGTAATTTCAACAACGAGAAATCTCCCTTAATGAATAGAATACCGTCTATTGGAGTACAAATATCAACAAATAACTATCTCCCTTAATAAAGAGACTACCATCCATTAGAGTACAAATCTTAATAACGAATTATCTCCTAAAATTAGGAGACTAACGTCCATTGGATTACAAATTACAACAATGAACTATCACCCTTATAAAAGAGACTACCATCCATCGGAGAACAAATATTAACAATGAACTATCTCTGTTAATAAAGAGACTTCTATCCATTGGAGTACGAATCTCACCAATAAACTATCTCCCTTAATGAAGAGACTACCATCTATTGGAGTACAAATTTCAACAACGAACTATCTCTCTTAGTGAAGATACTACCATCCATCGATTTAAAAATCTCAACAACGAACCATCTCCCTTAATGAATATCTTACCATTCATTGGAGTAAAAATATAATTAATGAACTATCTCCCTTAATGAAGAGACTACCATCCATTGGAGTACAAATATCAAGAACGAACTATCTCTCTTAATGAAGAAACTACCATCCTTTGGAGTACAAATATCAACAATGAACTATCTCCCTTAATGAAGAGACTTCCACCCATTGGAGTACAAATCTAATCAAAGAACTAACTCCCTTAATGAAGAAACTACCATCTATCGGAGTATAAATCTCAACAACGAACTACCTCCCTTAATAAAGAGATTATCATCCATTAGAGTACAAATCTCAACAACGAACTAGCTCGCTTAAAGAAGAGACTACCATCCATTAGGGTAAAATATCGACAACGAACTATCTCTATTAACAAAGAGACTACTATCTATCATAGTACAAATTTAAACAACAAACTATCTCCCTTTATTAAGAGACTACCATCCATTGGAACACAACTCTCACAAACGAACTATCTCCCTTAATGAAGAGACTAGCATCGATTTGAGTACAAATCTCAATAACGAACCATTACCCCTAGAGAAGAGACTACCATCCATCAGACAACAAATATCAACAATGAACTATCTCCCTTAACGAAGAGACTTCCATCCATAGGAGTACAAATCTCAACAATGAACTATCTCCCTTAACGAAGATACTTCAATCCATCAGAGTACGAATCTCAACAATGAACTATCTCCTTTAATAAATAGACAAACATCCGTTGGAGTACAAATATCAACGATGAACTATCTCCTTAAGGAAGAGACTACCATCCGGTGAAGTACTAATCTCAACAACGAGCAATATCCCTTAATTAATATACTACCGTCCATTGGAGTACAAATATCAATAATGAACTATCTCCTTTAATGAAGAGACTGCCATCCATTAAAGTATAAATCTTAATAACGAATTATCTTCTATCCATTGGAGTACGAAGCTCACCAACAAACTATCTGCCTTAATGAAGAGACAACCATCATTTGGAGTACAAATCTCATCAACGAACTATCTCTCTTACTGAAGATACTACCATAAATTGAAATATAAATCTCAACAACTAAATATCTCCCTTAATGAAGAGCCTACCACCTATTGATGTACAAATCTAATCAAAGAACTATCTACCTTAATGAAGAGACTTCCATCCATTGGAGTACAAATATCAACAACGAATTATCTCTCTTAATAAAGAGACTACAACCCATTGAAGGACAAATCTAATCAAAGAACTATCTCCCTTAATGAAGAAACTACTATCCATTGGAGTACAAATCTCAACGACAAACTATTTCTCTTAATGAAAAAACTACCATCCATTGGAGTACAAATTTCAACAACGAAGTATCTAACTTAATGAAGAGACTACCATCCATTGGAGTACAAATATAAAAAACGAACTATCTCCCTTAATGAACAAACTACCATTCATCAGAACACCAATCTCAACAACTAACTTTCTCCCTTAATGAAGAGACTACCATCCATTGGAGTACAAATCTCAACAACAAACTATCTCCATTAATGAATATACTACCATCCATTTGAGTACTAATCTCAAGAATGAACTATCTCCCTTAATAAAGAAACTACCATCCATCATAACACAAATCTCAACAACGAACTATCCCCCTTAATGAAGAGACTACTATCTATCAGAGTATAATCTCAAAAACAAACTATTTCCCTTAACAAAGAGACTATCATCCATCGTAGTACAATATTCAACAATAAACTATTTACCTTAATGACGAGACTACCATCCGAGTAGAAACCTCAACAATAAACTATATCCTTTAAAGAAGAGACTACCTTCCATCAAAGTTCAAATCTCAACAACGAACTATCTCCCTTAATGAAGAGACTACTATCTATCGAAATTTATATTTCAACAACGAGCTATCTCCATTAATGAAGATACTACAATCCATAGGAGTAAAAATATCACCAACAAACTATCTTCCTTAATGAAGATACTACCATACATCGGAGTACAATTCTCAACAACAAAGTATCTCCCTTAATAAAGATACTACCGTCCATTGGAGTACGAACTTGAACAATGAATTATATCCCTTAACGAGGAGACTGCCAACCATTGGAGTACAAATCTCAATAACGTACTATTTTCCTTAATGAAGAGACTATCATCCATTAGAGTACAAATCTCAACAACGAACAATCTCCCTTAATGAAGATACAACAATCCATTAGATTACAAATCTCAATAACGAATTATCTCCCTTAATGAAGAGACTAACTTCCATTAAAGTACAAATCTCAACAGCGAACTATTTCCATTAATGAAGATACTACCATCAATTGAATTACAAATCTCACCAAACAAACTATCTCCCTTAATGAAGATCCTACCACCCTTTGGAGTACAAATTTAATCAAAGAACTATCTCCCTTAATGAAGAGACTACCATCCATTGGAGTACAAATCTCAACAACAAACTATCTCTCTTAATGAAGACACTACCATCCATTGGAGTACAAATATTAAAATATAACTATCTCCCTTGATGAAGAGACTACCACCCATTGGAGTATAAATATAATCAAAGAACTATCTCCCTTAATTAAGAAACTACCATCCATCGGAGTATAAATTTTAGCAATGAACTATCTCCCTTAATGAAGAGACTACCATCCATTGGAGTACAAATATCAAGAATGAACTATCTCGCTGGATGAAGAAACTACCATCCATCAGAACATAAATCTCAACAACAAACTATCTCCCTTAATGAAGAGACTACCATCAAACGGAGTACAAATTTCAACAATGAACTATCTCTTATAATGACGAAACTACCATCCATTGGAGTACAAATCTCAACAACAAACTATCCCACTTAATGAATAGACTACCATCCATACGAGTACAAATCTCAACAGTGAACTATCTCCATTAATAAAGAGACTACCATCCATTAGAGTACAACTCTGAACAATGAACTAACTCCCTTAATGAAGAGACAACCATCCATTGGAGTACAAATCTCAATAACGAGCGATCTTCCTTAATGATTCTACTACCATCCATCGGAGTACAAATCTCAACAACGAATTATCTCCCTTATTGAAGAGACTACCATCTATTGGAGTAAAAATTTCAATAATAAATTATATCCCTTAAAGAAGAGATTACCATCCGTTGGAGTACACATCTCAGCAACGAACTATCTTCCTTAATGAAGAGACTACCATTAATCAGAGTACAAATCTCAGCAACTAACTATCTCCCTTAATAAAGAGACTATCATTCATCATAGTAAAAATTTCAACAATAAACTATCTCCCTTGATGAAGAGACTACCATCCATAGGAGTACAAATCTCAATAATGAACTATCTCCCTTAATGAAGAGACTATCATCCTTTGGAGTACAAATCTCACCAACGAATTATCTCCCTTAATAAAGAGACTATCATAGATTTGAGTACAAATCTCAATAACAAACCATTACCCCTAAACAAGAGACTACCATCTATCAGAGTATAAATCTCAACAACGAACTATCTCCCTTAACAAAGAGACTATTATCCATCGTAGTACAAATTTCAACAATAAACTATTTCCCTTAATGAAGAGACTACCATCCGAGTAGAAACCTCAACAAAAAACTATATCCTTTATAGAAGAGACTACCTTCCATCAAAGTTCAAATCTAAACAGCGAACTATCTCCCTTAATGAAGAGACTACTATCTATCGAAATTTATATTTCAACAACGAACTATCTCCCTTAATAAAGATACTACCATCCATTAGAGTACGAATTTGAATAATGAATTATATCCCTTAATGAGCAGACTACCAACCATTGGAGTACAAATCTCAATAACATACTATTTGCCTTATTGAAGAGACTATCATCCATTAGATTACAAATCTCAACAATGAACTATCTCCCTTAATGAAGAGACAACAATCCATTAGATTACAAATCTCAATAACGAATTATCTCCCTTAATGAAGAGACTACCTTCCATTAAAGTACAAATCTCAACAGCGAACTATTTCCCTTAATGAAGACACTACCATCAATTGAATTACAAATCTCAACAACGAATTATCTCCCTTAATGAAGAGCCTACCACCCTTTGGAGTACAAATCTAATCAAAGAATTATCTCCCTTAATGAAGATACTACCGTCCATTGGAGTACAAATCTCAACAACAAACTATCGCTCTTAATGAAGACACTACCATCCATTGGAGTACAAATATCAAAATAGAACTATCCCCCTTAATGAAGAGAATACCACCCATTGGAGTATAAATCAAATCAAAGTACTATCTCCCTTAATTAAGAAACTACCATCCATCGGAGTATATATTTTAGCAACGAACTGTCTCCCTTAATGAAGAGACTACCATCCATTGGAGTACAAATATCAACAACGAACTATCTCCCTGAATGAAGAAACTACCATCCATCAGAACATAAATCTCAACAACAAACTATCTCCGTTAATGAAGAGACTACCATCCATTGGAGTACAAATATCAACAATGAACTATCTCTTATAATGAAGAAACTACCATCCATTGGAGTACAAATCTCAACAACAAACTATCCCACTTAATGAAGAAACTACCATCCATAGGAGTACAAATCTCAACAGTGAACTATCTCCCTTAATGAAGAAACTACCATCCATTAGAGTACAAATCTCAACAATGAACTATCTCCGTTAATGAAGAGACAACCATCCATTGGAGTACAAATCTCAATAACGAGCTATCTTCCTTAATGAATCTTCTACCATCCATCGGAGTACAAATATCAACAACGAACTATCTCCCTTAATGAAGAGCCTACCATACCTTGAATTGCAAATCTCAACAACGAACTATATCCCTTAATGAAGAGCCTACCACCATTAGGAGTACAAATCTATACAAAGAACTATCTCCCTTAATGAAGAGACAACAATCCATTATAGTACAAATCTCAATAACGAATTATCTCCCTTAATGAAGAGACTACCTTCCATTAAAGTTCAAATCTCAATAATGAACTATTTCCCTTAATGAAGATACTACCATCCATTGAATTACAAATCTCAACAATGAAATATCTCCCTTAATGAAGAGCCTACCACCCTTTGCAGTACAAATCTAATCAAAGAACTATCTCCCTTAAGGAAGAGACTACCATCCATTGGAGTACAAATCTCTACAACAAACTATCTCCCTTAATGAAGAGACTACCATCCATCAGAGTACAAATCTCAACAACGAACTATCTCTTATAATGAAGAAACTACCATCATTGGAGTACAAATATCAACAACAAACTATCCCACTTAATGAAGAGACTACCATCCATAGGAGTACAAATCTCAACAATGAACTATCTCCCTTAATGAAGATACTACCATCCATTAGAGTACAAATCTCAACAATGAACTATCTCCCTAAATGAAGAGACAACCATCCATTGGAGTACAAATTACAACAATGAACTATCTCCTTTAATGAAGAGACTACCATCCATCAGAGAACAAATCTCAATAAAGAAATATCTCCCTTAATGAAGAGACTACCATCGATTGGATTACAAATCTCAACAACAAACGATATCCCTTAAAGAAGAGACTACCATCCATCAGAGTAAAAATCTCAACAATGAAGTATCTCCCTTTACAAAGAGACTATTATCCATCATAGTACAAATTTAACAACAAACCATCTCCCTTAACGAAGAGACTACCATCCATAGGAGTACAAATCTCAACAACGAACTATTGGAGTACAAATGTCAATAACGTGCTATTTTCCTTAATGAAGAGACTATCATCCATTAGAGTACAAATCTCAACAACGAATTATCTCCCTTAATGAAGAGCCTACCATACCTTGAATTGCAAATCTCATCAACGAACTATCTCCCTTAATGAAGAGCCTACCACCATTTGGAGTACAAATCTATACAAAGAACTATCTCCCTTAATGAAGATACAACAATCCATTAATGTACAAATCTCAATAACGAATTATCTCCCTTAATGAAGAGACTACCTTCCATTAAAATTCAAGTCTCAACAATGAACTATTTCCCTTAATGAAGATTCTACCATCCATTGAATAACAAATCTCAACAACGAACTATCTCCCTTAATGAAGAGCCTACCACCCTTTGGAGTACAAATCTAATCAAAGAACTATCTCCCTTAATAAAGAGACTACCATCCATCAAAGTACAAATCACAACAATGAACTATCTCCCTCTACGAAGATACTACCATCCATCAAAGTACGAATCTCAACAATGAACTTTTTCCTTTAATAAAGAGACTATAATTCATCGGAGTACGAATATCAACAATGAAGTATCCACCTTAATGAAGAGACTACCATCCATTGGAGAATAAATATTAACAATGAACTATCTCCCTTAATGAAGAGACTTCTATCCATTGGAGTACGAATCACACCAACGAATTATCTCCCTTAATGAAGATACTACCATCGATCAGAGTACAAATCTAAATAATAAACTATCTTTCTTAATTAAGATACTAGCATCCATCGAAGTATAAATCTCAACAACGAACTATCTCCCTTAATGAAGAGACTACCACCCATTTGCGTACAAATATAATCAAAGAACCATCTCCCGTAATGAAGAGACTACCATCAATTGGATTACAAATCTCAACAACGAACTATCTCCCTTAATAAAGAGACTACCATCCATCAGAGTACAAATCTCAACAATGAACTATCTCCCTAAATGAATAGACTATCATACATTGGAGTAGAAATATTAATATTGAAGTATATCCCTTAATGAAGAGACTATCATCCATCATAGTATAAATTTCAACAATAAACTATCTCCCTTAATGAAGAGACTACCATCCGAGTAGAAACCTCAACAACAAACTATATCCTTTAAAGAAGAGACTACCTTCCATCAAAGATCAAATCTCATCAGCGAACTATCTCCCTTAAAGTAGAGACTACTATCTATCAAAATTTAAATTTCAACAATGTCCTATCTGCATTAATGAAGATACTATGATCCATAGGAGTAAAAATCTCACAAACTAACTATCTTCCTTAATGAAGATACTACCATCCATCGGGGTATAATTTTTAAAAACGAAGTATCTCCCTTAATAAAGATACTACCATCCATTGGAGTACGAATCTGAACAATGAATTATATCCCTTAATGAGGAGACTACCAACCATTAGAGTGCAAATGTCAATAACGTACTATTTTCCTTAATGAAGAGACTATCATCCATTAGAGTATAAATCTCAACAACGAACTATCTCCCTTAATGAAGAGACAACAATCCATTAGAGTACAAATCTCAATAACGAATTATCTCCCTTAATGAAGAGGCTACCTGCCATTAAAGTACAAATCTCAACAGCGAACTATTTCCCTTAATGAAGATACTACCATCCATTGAATTACAAATCTCAACAACGAACTATCTCCCTTAATGAAGAGCCTAGCACCCTTTGGAGTACAAATCTAATCAAAGAACTATCTCCCTTAATGAAGAGACTACCATCCATTGGAGTACAAATCTCAACAACAAACTATATCTCTTAATGAAGAAACTACCATCCATTGGAGTACAAATATCAAAATAGAACTATCTCCCTTAATAAAGATACTACTACCCATTGGAGTACAAATATCAACAATGAACTATATCTTATAATGAAGAAACTACCATCCATTGGAGTACAAACGTCAACAACAAACTATCCCACTTAATGAAGAGACTACCATCCATAGGACTACAAATCTCAACAGTGAACTATCTCCCTTAATGAAGAGACTACCATCCATTAGAGTACAAATCTCAACAATGAACTATCTCCCTTAATGAAGAGACAAACATCCATTGGAGTACAAATCTCAATAACGAGCTATCTTCCTTAATGAATCTTCTACCATCCATCGGAGTACAAATCTCAACAACTAACTATCTCCCTTATTGAAGAGACTACCATCTATTAGAGTAAAAATTTCAATAACAAATTATATCCCTTAATGAAGAGAGTACCATCAATCAGAGTACAAATCTCAGCAACTAATTATCTCCCTTAATAAAGAGACTATCATCCATCATAGTAAAAATTTCAACAATAAACTATCTCCCTTAATGAAGAGAGTACCATCCATACAAGTACAAATCTCAACAACGAACTATCTCCCTTAATGAAGATACTACTATCCATCAGAGTACAATTCTCAACAACGAACTATCTCCCTTAATAAAGATACTACCAACCATTGGAGTACAAATGTCAATAACGTTCTATTTTCCTTAATGAAGAGACTATCATCCATTAGAGTACAAATCTCATCAACGAACTATCTCCCTTAATGAAGAGCCTACCATACCTTTAATTGCAAATCTCAACAACGAACTATCTCCCTTAATGAAGAGCCTACCACCATTTGGAGTACAAATCTATACAAAGAACTATCTCCCTTAATGAAGAGACAACAATCCATTATACTACAAATCTCAATAACGAATTATCTCCCTTAATTAAGAGACTACCTTCCATTAAATTTCAAATCTCAATAATGAACTATTTCCCTTAATGAAGATACTACCATCTATTGAATTACAAATCTCAACAACGAACTATCTCCCTTAATGAAGAAACTACCATCCATCGGAGTATAAATTTAATAATGAACTATCTCCCTTAATGAAGAGACTACCATCCATTAGAGTACAAATATCAACAATGAACTATCTCCCTGAATGAAGAAACTACCATCCATCAGAACATAAATCTCAACAACAAACTATCTCCCTTAATGAAGAGACTACCATCCATCGGAGTACAAATCTCAACAACAAACTATCTCTTATAATGAAGAAACTACCATCATTGGAGTACAAATATCAACAAAAAACTATCCCAATTAATGAAGAGACTACCATCCATAGGAGTACAAATCTAAACAATGAACTATATCCCTTAATGAGAAGACTACGAACCATTGGAGTACAAATGTCAATAACTTACTATTTTCCTTAATGAAGAGACTATCATCCATTAGAGTACAAATCTCAATAATGAATTATCTCCCTTAATGAAGAGACACGAATCCATTAGAGTACAAATCTCAATAACGAATTATCTCCCTTAATGAAGAGACTACCTTCCATTAAAGTACAAATCTCAACAGTGAACTATTTCCCTTAATGAAGAAACTACCATCCATTGAATTACAAATCTCAACAATGAACTATCTCCCTTAATGAAGAGCCTACCACCCTTTGGAGTCAAAATCTAATCAAAGAACTATCTCCCTTAATGAAAAGACTAGCATCCATTGGAGTACAAATCTGAACAACAAACTATCTATCTTAATGAAGAAACTACCATCCATTGGAGTACGAATATCAACAAAGAACTATCTCCCTTAATGAAGAGACTACCACCAATTGGAGTATAAATCTAATCAAAGAACTATCTCCCTTAATGAAGAAACTACCATCCATCGGAGTATAAATTTTAGGAACGAACTATCTCCCTTAATGAAGAGACTACCATCCATTGGCGTACAAATATCAACAATGAACTATCTCACTGAATGAAGATATTACCATCCATCATAACATAAATCTAAACAACAAACTATCTCCCTTCATGAAGAGACTACCATCCATCGGAGTACAAATCTCAACAACGAACTATCTCTTATAATGAATAAACTACCATCCATTGGAGTACAAATCTCAACAACAAACAATCCCACTTAAAGAAGAGACTACCATCCATAGGAGTACAAATCTCTATAATGAACTATCTACCTTAATGAAGAGACTATCATCCATTAGAGTATAAATCTCAATAATGAACTATCTCCCTTAATGAACAGACAACCATCTATTGGGTTACAAATATCAATAAAATATTATCTCCCTTAATGAAAAAACTGTCGTCCATTGGAGTACAAATATCGATAATGAACTATCTACCTGAATGAAGAAACTACCATCCATCAGAACATAAATCTCAACAACAAACTATCTTCCTTAATGAAGAGACTACCATCCATCGGAGTACAAATCTCAACAACAAACTCTCCTACTTAATGAAGAGACTACCATCCATATGAGTACAAATCTCAACAATGAAGTATCTCCCTTAATGAAGAGACTACCATCCATTAGAGTACAAATCTCAATAATTAACTATTTCCCTTAATGAAGAGACAAAAATCCATTGGAGTACAAATCTCAATAACGAATTGTCTTCCTTAATGAAGAGACTGCCATCCATTAGAGTACAAATTACAACAATGAACTATCTCCTTTAATGAAGAGACTACCATCCATCAGAGTACAAATCTAAAAAATGAAGTATCTCCCTTTACAAAGAGACTACTATCCATCATAGTACAAATTTAAACAACAAACTATATCCCTTAAAGAAGAGACTACCATCCATAGGAGTACAAATATAAACAACGAACTATCTCCCTTAATGAAGAGACTACCATCTATCAGAGTACAAATCACAACAATGAACTATCTCCCTGTATGAAGATACTACCATCCATCAGAGTACGAATATCAACAATAAACTTTTTCCTTTAATCAAGATACTAGCATCCATCGAAGTACGAATCTCAACAACGAACTATCCACCTTAATGAAGAGACTACCACCCATTTAAGTACAAATCTCATCAAAGAACCATCTCCCGTAATGAAGATACTACCATCAATCAGAATACAAATCTTAACAACGAACTATTTCCATTAATGAAAAGACTACCATCCATTGGATTACAAATCTCAACAACGAACTATTTCCCTTAATGAAAAGACTACCATCCATCAGAGTATAAATCTCAACAACAAACTATCTCCCTCAATGAATAGACTATCATACATTGGAGTAGAAATATTAATATTGAAGTATCTCCCTTAATGAAGAGATTACCATCCATTGGAGTATAAATTTCAACAAAGAATTATCTCCCTTAATGAAGTGACTACCATCCATCGGCGTACAAATTTCCACAACATACTATCTCCCTTAATAAAGAGACTACCATCCATTATAGTAGAAATATCAAAAACTAACTATCTCCCTTAATAAAGATACTACTATCCACAGGAGTACAAATCTCAATAATGAACTATCTCCCTTAATGAAGAGACTACCATCCATCAGAGTACAAATCACAACAATGAACTATCTCCCTCTATGAAGATACTACCATCCATCAGAGTACGAATCTCAACAATAAACTTTTTCCTTTAATAAAAAAACTATAATCCATCGGAGTACGAATATCAACAATAAAGTATCCACCTTAATGAAGAGTCTACCATCCGTTGGAGAATAAATATTAACAATGAACTATCTCCCTTAATGAGGAGACTTCTATCCATTGGAGTACGAATCTCACCAACGAATTATCTCCCTTAATGAAGATACTACCATCGATTGGATTATAAATCTAAATAACAAACTAACTTTCTTAATGAAGATACTAGCATCCATCGAAGTATAAATCTCAACAACGAACTATCTCCCTTAATGAAGAGAATACCACCCATTTGTGTACAAATCTCATCAAAGAACCATCTCCCGTAATGAAGATACTACCATCCATCGGAATACAAATCTTAACAACGAACTATTTCCCTTAATTAAAAGACTACCATCCATTCGATTACAAATCTCAACAACGAAATATCTCCCTTAATGAAGAGAGTACCATCCATCAGAGTACAAATCTCAACAACGAACTATCTCCCTCAATGAATAGACTATTATACATTGGAGTAGAAATACTAATATTGAAGTATCTCCCTTAATGAACAGACTATCATCCATCGTAGTAAAAATTTCAAAAATAAACTATCTCCCTTAATGAAGAGACTACCATCCTAGTAGAAACCTCAACAACAAACTATATCCTTTAAAGAAGAGACTACCTTCCATCAAAGTAGAAACCTCAACAACAAACTATATCCTTTAAAGAAGATACTACCATCCATTGGAGTACGAATCTGAACAATGAACTATATCCCTTAATGAGGAGACTACCAACCATTGGAGTACAAATGTCAATAACGTACTATTTTCCTTAATGAAGAGACTATCATCCATTAGAGTACAAATCTAAACAACGAACTATCTCCCTTAATGAAGAGACAATAATCCATTAGAGTACAAATCTCAATAAATATTTATCTCCCTTAATGAAGAGACTACCTTCCATTAAAGTGCAAATCTCAATAGTGAACTACTTCCCTTAATGAAGAGCCTACCACCCTTTGGAGTACAAATCTAATCAAAGAACTATCTCCCTTAATGAAGAGACTACCATCCATTGGAGTACAAATCTCAACAACAAACTATCTCTCTTAATAAAGAAACTACCATCCATTGGAGTACAAATATCAACAAAGAACTATCTCCTTAATTAAGAGACTAACACCCATTAGAGTATAAATCTAATCAAAGAACTATCTCCCTTAATGAAGAAACTACCATCCATCGGAGTATAAATTTTAGCAACAGACTATCTCCCTTAATGAAGATACTACCATCCATTGGAGTATAAATATCAACAATGAACTATCTCCCTGAATGAAGAGACTACCATCCATCAGAACATAAATCTCAACAACAATCTATCTCCCTTAATGAAGAGACTACCATCCATCGGAGTACAAATCTCAACAATGAACAATCTATTATAATGAAGAAACTATCATTGGAGTACAAATCTCAACAACAAACTATCCCACTTAATAAGGAGACTACCATCCAATGGAGTACAAATCTCAATAACGAGCTATCTTCCTTAATGAATCTTCTACCATCCATCGGAGTACAAATCTCAACAACTAACTATCTCCCTTAATGAAGAGACTACCATCTATTAGAGTATAAATCTCAACAATGAACTATCTTGCTTAATGAAGAGACAACCATCCATTGGAGTACAAATCTCAATAACAAATTATCTCCCTTAATGAAAAAACTACCGTACATTGGAGTACAAATATCATCAATGTACTATCTCCCTGAATGAAGAAACTACCATCTATCAAAACATAAATATCAATAACAAAGTATCTCTCTTAATGAAGAGACTACCTTCCATCGGTGTACAAATCTCAACAACAAACTATCTCTTATAATGAAGAAACTACCATCCATTGGAGTACAAATCCTAACAACAAACTATCCCACTTAATGAAGAGACTACCATCCAAAGGAGTACAAATCTCAACAATGAACTATCTCCCTTAATGAAGAGACTACCATCCATTAGAGTACAAATTTCAACAATGAACTATCTCCCTTAATGAAGAGACAACCATACATAGGAGTACAAATCTCAATAACAAATTGTCTTCCGTAATGAAGAGACTACAGTCCATTGGAGTACAAATTACAACAATGAACTATCTCCTTTAATGAAGAGACTACCATCCATCAGAGAACAAATCTCAATAATGAACTATCTCCCTTAATGAAGAGACTACCATGGATTGGAGTACAATTCTCAATAACAAACGATATCCCTTAAAAAAGAGACTACCATCCATAGGAGTACAAATCTCAACAACGAACTATCTCCCTTAATGAAGAGACTACCATCCATCAGAGTACGAATCACAACAATGAACTATCTCCCTCTATGAAGATACTACCATCCATCAGAGTACGAATCTCAACAATGAAATTTTTCCTTTAATAAAGAGACTATAATCCATCAAATTATAAAACTCAACAATGAACTATATCCCTTAATTAAGAGACTACCATCCATCGGAGTAAAAATCTCAACAAGGAACTATCTCCCTTAATGAAGAGACTTCCATCCATTGGGGTAGAAATCAAAACAATGAACTATATCCCTTAAAGAAGAGACTACCATCAATCGGAGTACAAATTTCAAAAACGAACTATCTCCCTTAATGAATAGAGTACCATCCATCGGAGTACAAATCTCAACAACGAACTATCTCCCTTAATGAAGATACTACCATCCATAGGAGTAAAAAACTCAACAACGAACTATCTCCCTTAATGAAGCGACTACATTCCATTGAAGTAAAAATTTCAACAACGAATTATCTCCCTTAATAAGGAGACTACCATCTATTGGAGTAACAATCTCAACAACGAACTATCTCCCTTAATGAAGATACTACCATCCATCAGAATACAAATCTTAACAATGAACTATTTTCCTTAATGAAAAGACTACCATCCATTGGTTTACAAATCTCAACAATGAACTATCTCCCTTAATGAAGAGACTACCATCCATCAGAGTACAAATCTCAACAACGACCTATCTCCCTCAATGAATAGACTATCATACGTTGGAGTAGAAATATAAATATTGAAGTATCTCCCTTAATGAAGAGACTACCATCCATTGGAGTACAAATTTCAACAACGAATTATCTCCCTTAATAAAGTGACTACCATCCATCGGAGTACAAATTTCCATAACAAACTATCTCCCTTAATGAAGAGACTACCATCCATCATAGTACAAGTCTCACCAATGAACTATCTCCCTTAATAAAGAGACTACCATCCATCAAAGTATAAATCAAAACAACGAACTATCTCCCTTAATTAAGAGACTACCATCCATCGTAGTATAAATCTCAACAAGGAACTATCTCCCTTAATGAAGAGACTACCATCCATTGGGGTAGTAATCAAAACAATGAACTATATCCCTTAAAGAAGAGACTACCATCAATCGAAGTACAAATCTCAACAACAAACTATCTCCCTTAATTAAGAGAGTACCATCCATCGGATTACAAATCTCAACTACAAACTATCTCCCTTAATGAAGATACTACCATCCATAGAAGTACGAATCTCAACAATGAACTATCTCCCTTAATGAATAGACTACCATCCATTGGAGTACAAATCTCAACAACGAACTATCTCCTTTAATGAGGAGACTACCTTCTATTGAAGTACAAGTTTCAACAACGAATTATCTCCCTTAATCAGGAGATTATCATCCATTGGAGTACAAATATCAACAACAAACTATCTCCCTTAATCAGGAGATTACCATCCATCATAGCACAATTCTCAACAACAAACTATCTCCCTTAATGAAGAGACTACCATCCATGAAATTATAAAACTCAACAACAAACTATCTCCCTTAATTAAGAGACTACCATCCATCGGAGTAAAAATCTCAACAAGGAACTATCTCCCTTAATGAAGAGACTACCATCCTTTGGGGTAGAAATCAAAACAATGAACTATATCCCTTAAAGAAGAGACTACCATCAATCGGAGTACAAATTTCAAAAACGAACTATCTCCCTTTATGAATAGAGTACCATCCATCGGAGTACAAATCTCAATAGCGAACCATCTCTCTTAATGAAGAGACTACCATCTATTAGAGTAACAATCTCAACAACGAACTATCTCCCTTAATGAAGATACTAGCATCCATCGGAATACAAATCTTAACAATGAACTATTTTCCTTAATGAAAAGACTACCATCCATTGGATTACAAATCTCAACAATGAACTATATCCCTTAATGAAGAGACTACCATCCATCAGAGTACAAATCTCAACAACGACCTACCTCCCTCAATGAATAGACTATCATACATTAGGGTAGAAATATAAATATTGAAGTATCTCCCTTAATGAAGAGACTACCATCCATTGGAGTATAAATTTCAACAACGAATTATCTCCCTTAAAAAAAAGACTACCATCCATCGGAGTACAAATTTCCACAATAAACTGTCTCCCTTAATAAAGAGACTACCATCCATCATAGTACAAGTCTCAACAACGAACTATCTCCCTTAATAAAGAGACTACCATCCATTAAAGTATAAATCAAAACAACGAATTATCTCCCTTAATTAAGACACTACCATCCATCGGAGTACAAATCTGAACAAGGAACTATCTCCCTTAATGAAGAGACTACCATCCATTGGGGTAGAAATCAAAACAATGAACTATATCCCTTAAAGAAGAGACTACCATCCATCATAGTACAAGTCTCAACAACGAACTATCTCCCTTAATGAAGAGACTACCATCCATTAAATTATAAATCTCAACAACGAACTATCTCCCTTAATTAAGAGACTACCATCCATCGGAGTACAAATCACAACAAGGAACTATCTCACTTAATGAAGATACTACCATCCATTAGGGTAAAAATAAAAACAATGAACTATATCCCTTAAAGAAGAGACTACCATCAATCGGAGTATAAAACTCAAAAATAAACTATCTTCCTTAATGAAGATAGTACCATCCATCGGAATACAAATCTTAACAATGAACTATTTTCCTTAATGAAAAGACTACCATCCATTGGATTACAAATCTCAACAATGAACTATCTCCTTTAATGAAGAGACTACCATCCATCAGAGTACAAATATCAACAACGACCTATCTCCCTCAATGAATAGACTATCATACGTTGGAGTAGAAATATAAATATTTAAGTATCTCCCTTAATGAAGAGACTACCATCCATTGGAGTACAAATTTCAACAATGAATTATCTCCCTTAATAAAGTGACTACCATCCATCGGAGTACAAATTTACACAACAAACTATCTCCCTTAATGAAGAGACTACCATCCATCATAGTACAAGTCTCACCAACGAACTATCTCCCTTAATAAAGAGACTACCATCCATCAAAGTATAAATCAGAACAACGAACTATCTCCCTTAATTAAGAGACTACCATCCATCGCAGTATAAATCTCAAAAAGGAACTATCTCCCTTAATGAAGAGACTACCATCCATTGGGGTAGTAATCAAAACAATGAACTATATCCCTTAAAGAAGAGACTACCATCAATCAAAGTACAAATCTCAACAACAAACTATCTCCCTTAATTAAGAGAGTACCATCCATCGGAGTACAAATCTCAACTACAAACTATCTCCCTTAATGAAGATACTACCATCCATAGAAGTACGAATCTCAACAATGAACTATCTCCCTTAATGAATAGACTACCATCCATTGGAGTACAAATCTCAACAACGAACTATCTCCTTTAATGAGGAGACTACCTTCTATTGAAGTACAAGTTTCAACATTGAATTATCTCCCTTAATCAGGAGATTATCTTCCATTGGAGTACAAATATCAACAACAAACTATCTCCCTTAATCAGGAGATTACCATCCATCATAGCACAATTCTCAACAACAAACTATCTCCCTTAATGAAGAGACTACCATCCATCAAATTATAAAACTCAACAATAAACTATCTCCCTTAATTAAGAGACTACCATCCATCGTTGTAAAAATCTCAACAAGGAACTATCTCCCTTAATGAAGAGACTACCATCCTTTGGGGTAGAAATCAAAACAATGAACTATATCCCTTAAAGAAGATACTACCATCAATCGGAGTACGAATTTCAAAAACGAACTATCTCCCTTTATGAATAGAGTACCATCCATCGGAGTACAAATCTCAATAGCGAACCATCTCTCTTAATGAAGAGACTACCATCTATTAGAGTAACAATCTCAACAACGAACTATCTCCCTTAATGAAGATACTAGCATCCATCGGAATAAAAATCTTAACAATGAACTATTTTCCTTAATGAAAAGACTACCATCCATTGGATTACAAATCTCAACAATGAACTATCTCCTTTAATGAAGATACTACCATCCATCAGAGTACAAATCTCAACAACGACCTACCTCCCTCAATGAATAGACTATCATACATTGGAGTAGATATATAAATATTGAAGTATCTGCCTTAATGAAGAGACTACCATCCATTGGAGTACAAATTTCAACAACGAATTATCTCCCTTAATAAAAAGACTACCATCCATCGGAGTACAAATTTCCACAATAAACTATCTCCCTTAATAAAGAGACTACCATCCTTCATAGTACAAGTCTCAACAACAAACTATCTCCCTTAATAAAGAGACTACCATCCAGTAAAGTATAACTCACAACAACGAATTATCTCCCTTAATTAAGACACTACCATCCATCAGAGTACAAATCTGAACAAGGAACTATCTCCCTTATTGAAGAGACTACCATCCATTGGGGTAGAAATCAAAACAATGAACTATATCCCTTAAAGAAGAGACTACCATCCATCATAGTACAAGTCTCAACAACGAACTATCTCCCTTAATGCAGAGACTACCATCCATCAAATTATAAATCTCAACAATGAACTATCTCCCTTAATTAAGAGACTACTATCCATCGGAGTACAAATCACAACAAGGAACTATCTCACTTAATGAAGATACTACCATCCATTGGGGTAAAAATAAAAACAATGAACTATATCCCTTAAAGAAGAGACTACCATCAATCGGAGTATAAAACTCAAAAATAAACTATCTCCCTTAATGAAGATAGTACCATCCATCGGAATACAAATCTTAACAATGAACTATTTTCCTTAATGAAAAGACTACCATCCATTGGATTACAAATCTCAAAAAGGAACTATCTCCTTTAATGAAGAGACTACCATCCATCAGAGTACAAATCTCAACAACGACCTATCTCCCTCAATGAATAGACTATCATACGTTGGAGTAGAAATATAAATATTGAAGTATCTCCCTTAATGAAGAGACTACCATCCATTGGAGTACAAATTTCAACAATGAATTATCTCTCTTAATAAAGTGACTACCATCCATCGGAGTACAAATTTCCACAACAAACTATCTCCCTTAATGAAGAGACTACCATCCATCATAGTACAAGTCTCACCAACGAACTATCTCCCTTAATAAAGAGACTACCATCCATCAAAGTATAAATCAGAACAACGAACTATCTCCCTTAATTAAGAGACTACCATCCATCGTAGTATAAATCTCAACAAGGAACTATCTCCCTTAATGAAGAGACTACCATCCATTGGGGTAGTAATCAAAATAATGAACTATATCCCTTAAAGAAGAGACTACCATCAATCGAAGTACAAATCTCAACAACAAACTATCTCCCTTAATTAAGAGAGTACCATCCATCGGAGTACAAATCTCAACTACAAACTATCTCCTTTAATGAAGATACTACCATCCATAGAAGTACGAATCTCAACAATGAACTATCTCCCTTAATGAATAGACTACCATCCATTGGAGTACAAATCTCAACAACGAACTATCTCCTTTAATGAGGAGACTACCTTCTATTGAAGTACAAGTTTCAACAAAGAATTATCTCCCTTAATCAAGAGATTATCATCCATTGGAGTACAAATATCAACAACAAACTATCTCCCTTAATCAGGAGATTACCATCCATCATAGCACCATTCTCAACAACAAACTATCTCCCTTAGAGAAGAGACTACCATCCATCAAATTATAAAACTCAACAACAAACTATCTCCCTTAATTAAGAGACTACCATCCATCGGAGTAAAAATCTCAACAAGGAACTATCTCCCTTAATAAAGAGACTACCATCCTTTGGGGTAGAAATCAAAACAATGAACTATATCCCTTAAAGAAGAGACTACCATCAATCGGAGTACAAATTTCAAAAACGAACTATCTCCCTTTATGAATAGAGTACCATCCATCGGAGTACAAATCTCAATAGCGAACTATCTCTCTTAATGAAGAGACTACCATCTATTAGAGTAACAATCTCAACAACGAACTATCTCCCTTAATGAAGATACTGGCATCCATCGGAATACAAATCTTAACAATGAACTATTTTCCTTAATGAAAAGACTACCATCCATTGGATTACAAATCTCAACAATGAACTATCTCCCTTAATGAAGAGACTACCATCCATCAGAGTACAAATCTCAACAACGACCTACCTCCCTCAATGAATAGACTATCATACATTAGAGTATAAATATAAATATTGAAGTATCTGCCTTAATGAAGAGACTACCATCCATTGGAGTACAAATTTCAACAACGAATTATCTCCCTTAATAAAAAGACTACCATCCATCGGAGTACAAATTTCCACAATAAACTATCTCCCTTAATAAAGAGACTACCATCCATCATAGTACAAGTCTCAACAACGAACTATCTCCCTTAATAAAGAGACTACCATCCATTAAAGTATAAATCACAACAACGAATTATCTCCCTTAATTAAGACACTACCATCCATCGGAGTACAAATCTGAACAAGGAACTATCTCCCTTAATGAAGAGACTACCATCCATTGGGGTAGAAATAAAAACAATGAACTATATCCCTTAAAGAAGAGACTACCATCCATCATAGTACAAGTCTCAACAACGAACTATCTCCCTTAATGAAGAGACTACCATCCATCAAATTATAAATCTCAACAACGAACTATCTCCCTTAATTAAGAGACTACCATCCATCGGAGTACAAATCACAACAAGGAACTATCTCACTTAATGAAGATACTACCATCCATTGGGGTAAAAATAAAAACAATGACCTATATCCCTTAAAGAAGAGGCTACCATCAATCGGAGTATAAAACTCAAAAATAAACTATCTCCCTTAATGAAGATAGTACCATCCATCGGAATACAAATCTTAACAATGAACTATTTTCCTTAATGAAAAGACTACCATCCATTGGATTACAAATCTCAACAATGAACTATCTCCCTTAATGAAGAGACTACCATCCATCAGAGTACAAATCTCAACAATGACCTACCTCCCTTAATGAATAGACTATCATACATTGGAGTAGAAATATAAATATTGAAGTATCTCCCTTAATGAAGAGACTACCATCCATCGGAGTACAAATCTCAACTACAAACTATCTCCCTTAATGAAGATACTACCATCCATAGAAGTACGATTCTCAACAATGAACTATCTCCCTTAATGAATAGACTACCATCCATTGGAGTACAAATCTCAACAACGAACTATCTCCTTTAATGAGGAGACTACCTTCTATTGAAGTACAAGTTTCAACAACGAATTATCTCCCTTAATCAGGAGATTATCATCCATTGGAGTACAAATATCAACAACAAACTATCTCCCTTAATCAGGAGATTACCATCCATCATAGCACAATTCTCAACAACAAACTATCTCCCTTAATGAAGAGACTACCATCCATCAAATTATAAAACTCAACAACAAACTATCTCCCTTAATTAAGAGACTACCATCCATCGGAGTAAAAATCTCAACAAGGAACTATCTCCGTTAATGAAGAGACTACCATCCTTTGGGGTAGAAATCAAAACAATGAACTATATCCCTTAAAGAAGAGACTACCATCAATCGGAGTATAAATTTCAAAAACGAACTATCTCCCTTTATGAATAGAGTACCATCCATCGGAGTACAAATCTCAATAGAGAACCATCTCTCTTAATGAAGAGACTACCATCTATTAGAGTAACAATCTCAACAACGAACTATCTCCCTTGATGAAGATACTACCATCCATTGGATTACAAATCTCAATAATGAACTATCTCCCTTAATGAAGAGACTACCATCCATCAGAGTACAAATCTCAACAACGACCTACCTCCCTCAATGAATAGACTATCATACATTGGAGTAGAAATATAAATATTGAAGTATCTCCCTTAATGAAGAGACTACCATCCATTGCAGTACAAATTTCAACAACGAATTATCTCCCTTAATAAAAAGACTACCATCCATCGGAGTACAAATTTCCACAATAAACTATCTCCCTTAATAAAGAGACTATCATCCATTAAAGTATAAATCACAACAACAAATTATCTCCCTTAATTAAGACACTACCATCCATCGGAGTACAAATCTGAACAAGGAAGTATCTCCCTTAATGAAGAGACTACCATCCATTGGGGTAGAAATCAAAACAATGAACTACATCCCTTAAAGAAGAGACTACCATCCATCATAGTACAAGTCTAAACAACGAACTATCTCCCTTAATGAAGAGACTACCATCCATCAAATTATAAATCTCAATAACGAACTATCTCCCTTAATTAAGAGACTACCATCCATCGGAGTACAAATCACAACAAGGAACTATCTCACTTAATGAAGATACTACCATCCATTGGGGTAAAAATAAAAACAATGAACTATATCCCTTAAAGAAGAGACTACCATCAATCGGAGTATAAAAATCAAAAATAAACTATCTCCCTTAATGAAGATAGTACCATCCATTGGAGTACAAATCTCAACAACGAACTATCTCCCTTAATGAAGATACTACCATTCATAGGAGTACAAATCTCAACAACGAACTATCTCCAATAATGAAGAGACTACCATCCATTGGAGTACAAATCTCAACAACGAACTATCTCCTTTAATGAGGAGTCTACCTTCCATTGAAGTACAAATTTCAACAACGAATTATCTCCCTTAATCAGGAGTTTTTCATCCATCGGAGTACAAATCTCAACAAGGAACTATCTCACTTAATGAAGAGACTACCATCCATTGGGGTAGAAATCAAAACAATGAACTATATCCCTTAAAGAAGAGACTATCACACATCATAGTACAAGTATCAACAACGAACTATCTCCCTTAATGAAGAGACTACCATCAATCAAAGTATAAATATCAGCAACGAACTATCTCTCTTAATTAAGAGACTACCATCCATCGGAGTACAAATCTCAACAAGGAACTATCTCCCCTAATGAAGAGACTACCATCCATTGGGGTAGAAATCAAAACAATGAACTATATCCCTTAAATAAGAGACTACCATCAATCAGAGTACAAATCTCAACAACAAACTATCTCCTTTCATGAAGAGAGTACCATCCATTGGAGTACAAATCTCAACAACGAACTATCTCCCTTAATGAAGATACTACCATCTATAGAAGTACAAATCTCAACAACGAACTATCTCACTTAATGAAGAGACTACCATCCATTGGACTAAAAATCTCAACAACGAACTATCTCCTTTAATGAGGAGACTACCTTCCATTAAAGTACAAATTTCAACAACGAATTATCTCCCTTAATTTAGAGACTATCATCCATCAGGGTACAAATATCAACACATAACTATCTCCCTTAATTTAGAGACTATCATCCATCAGAGTATAAATATCAACAACAAACTATCTCTCTCAATGAATAGACTATCATACATTAAAGTAGAAATATCAATATTGAAGTATTTCCTTAATGAAGAGACTACCATCGATTGGGTTACAAATTTCAAGAACGAATTATCTCCCTTAATGAAGTGACTACCATCCATAGGAGTACAAATTTCCACATAAAACTATCTCCCTTAATAAATAGACTACCATCCATTAGAGTTGAAATATCAAAAACGAACTATCGCCCTTAATGAAGAGACTACCATCCATCGCAGTACAAATCTCAACAATGAACTATCTCCTTTAATGAAAAGACTACCATCCATCAGAGTACAAATCTCCACAATGAACTATCTCCCTTAATAAAGAGACTACCATCCATCAGGGTACAAATATCAACAACGAACAATCTCCCTTTATGAAGAGACTACCATCCCTTGGAGTACAAATCACAACAATGAACTATCTCCCTTAATGAAGAGACTACCATTCATCATAGTACAAATCTCAATAAAAAACTATCTCCCATAATGAAGAGACTACCATCCATTGGAGTGAAAAATCTCACCATTAATTAAAAGGCTAGAATTGGTTGGAGTATAAATCTTAACAACAAACTATCTCTCTTAATGAAGATACTACCATCCATCGTAGTATAAATCTTAACAAAAAACTATCTATCTTAATGAAGAGACTACCTTCCATTAGAGTACAAATCTCAACAATGACATATCTCCCTTAATGAAGAGACAACCATCCATTGAAGTACAAATCTCAACAACAAACTATCTAACTTAAAGAAGAAACTACCATCCATCATATTACAAGTCTCAACAACGAACTATCTCCCTTAATGAACAGACTACCATCCATCAAAGTATAAATCTCAACAACGAACTATCTCCCTTAATTAAGAGACTACCATGCATCGGAGTACAAATATCAACAAGGAACTATCTCCCTTAATGAAGAGACTACCATCCATTGGGGTAGAAATCATAACAATAAACTATATCCCTTAAAGAATAGACTACCATCAATCGGAGTACAAATCTCAACAAGGAAATATCTCCCTTAATGAAGAGAGTACCATCCATCGGAGTACAAATCTTAACAAGGAACTATCTCCCTTAATGAAGATACTACCATCCATAGGAGTACAAATCTGAACAACGAAGTATCTCCCTTAATAAAGAGACTACCATCCATTGGAGTACAAATCTCAACAACGAACTATCTCCTTTAATGAGGAGACTACCTTCCATTGAAGTACAAATTTCAACAACGAATTATCTCCCTTAATCAGGAGATTATCATCCATTGGAGTATAAATTTCAACAATGAACTATCTCCTTAAATAAAGAGACTACCATCTTTTGGAGTAAAAATCTCAACAACAAACTATCTCCCTTAATGAAGATACTACCATGCATCGAAATACAAATCTTAACAATGAACTATTTCCCTTAATGAAAAGACTACAATCCATTGGATTACAAATCTCAACAATGAACTATCTCCCTTAATGAAGAGACTATCATCCATCAGAGTACAAATCGCAACAACAAACTATCTCCCATCAATGAATAGGATATCATATATTGGAGTTGAAATATCAATATTGAAGTATTTCCTTAATGAAGAGACTACCATCCATTGGAGTACAAATTTCAACAAAGAATTATCTCCCTTAATGAAGTGACTACCATCCATCGGAGTACAAATTTCGACAACAAAATATCTCCCTTAATAAAGAGACTACCATCCATTAGAGTAGAAATTTCAAAAACTAACTATCTCCCTTAATGAAGAGACTACCATCCATCGGAGTACAAATCTCAACAATGAACTATCTCCCTTAATGAAAAGACTACCATCCATCAGAGTACAAATCTCCACAATGAACTATCTCCCTTAATAAAGAGACTACCATCCATCAGAGTACAAATATCAACAACGAACAATCTCCCTTTATGAAGAGACTACGATCCATTGGAGTACAAATCACAACAATGAACTATCTCCCTTAATGAAGAGACTACCATTCATCAGAGTACAAATCTCAATAAAAAACTATCTCCCTTAATAAAGAGAATACCATCCATTGGAGTGAATAATCTCACCAACGAACTATCACCATTAATGAAAAGGCTAGAATAGGTTGGAGTATAAATCTCAACAACAAAATATCTCTCTTAATGAAGATACTACCATCCATCGGAGTATAAAACTCAACAAAAAACTATCTATTATAATGAAGAGACTACCTTCCATTAGAGTACAAATCTCAACAACGAACTATCTCCCTTAATGAAGAGCCAACCATCCATTGAAGTACAAATCTCAACAACAAACTATCTACCTTAATGAAGAAACTACCATCCATCATAGTACAAGTCTCAGCAACGAACTATCTCCCTTAATGAAGAGACTACCATCCATCGGAGTACAAATCTCAACAAGGAACTATCTCCCTTAATGAAGATACTACCATCCATTGGGGTAGAGATCATAACAATAAACTATATCCCTTAAAGAAGAGACTACCATCAATCGAAGTACAAATCTCAACAAGGAACTATCTCCCTTAATGAATAGAGTACCATCCATCGGAGTACAAATCTCAACAAGGAACTATCTCCCTTAATGAAGATACTACCATCCATAGGAGTACAAATCTAAACAACGAATTGTCTCCCTTAATAAAGAGACTACCATCCATTGGAGTACAAATCTCAACAACGAACTATCTCCTTTAATGAGGAGACTACATTCCATTGAAGTACAAATTTCAACAACGAATTATCTCCCTTAATCAGGAGATTATCATCCATCGGAGTACAAATTTCAACAATGAACTATCTCCTTAAATAAAGAGACTACCATCTATTGGAGTAAAAATCTCAACAACAAACTATCTCCCTTAATGAAGATACTACCATGCATCGAAATAGAAATCTTAACAATGAACTATTTCCCTTAATGAAAAGACTACAATCCATTGGATTACAAATCTCAACAACGAACTATCTCCCTTAATGAAGAGACTATCATCCATCAGAGTACAAATCGCAACAACAAACTATCTCCCATCAATGAATAGGATATCATATATTGGAGTTGAAATATCAATATTGAAGTATTTCCTTAATGAAGAGACTACCGTCCATTGGAGTACAAATTTTAACAACGAATTATCTCCCTTAATGAAGTGACTACCATCCATCGGAGTACAAATTTCGACAACAAAATATCTCCCTTAATAAAGAGACTACCATCCATTAGAGTAGAAATTTCAAAAACTAATTATCTCCCTTAATGAAGAGACTACCATCCATTGGAGTATAAATTTAAACAACGAATTATCTCCCTTAATGAAGTGACTACCATCCATCGGCGGTCAAATTTCAACAACAAACTATCTCCCTTAATAAAGAGACTACCATCCATCAGAGTACAAATATCAACAACGAACAATCTCCCTTTATGAAGAGACTACCATCCATTGGAGTACAAATCACAACAATGAACTATCTCCCTTAATGAAGAGACTACCATTCATCAGCGTACAAATCTCAATAAAAAACTATCTCCCTTAATAAAGAGAATACCATCCATTGGAGTGAAAAATCTCACCAACGAACTATCACCATTAATGAAAAGGCTAGAATAGGTTGGAGTATAAATCTCAACAACAAAATATCTCTCTTAATGAAGATACTACCATCCATCGGAGTATAAAACTCAACAAAAAACTATCTATTATAATGAAGAGACTACCTTCCATTAGAGTACAAATCTCAACAACGAACTATCTCCCTTAATGAAGAGCCAACCATCCATTGAAGTACAAATCTCAACAACAAACTATCTACCTTAATGAAGAAACTACCATCCATCATAGTACAAGTCTCAGTAACGAACTATCTCCCTTAATGAAGAGACTACCATCCATCAAAGTATAAATCTTAACAACGAACTATCTCCCTTAATTAAGAGACTACCATCCATCGGAGTACAAATCTCAACAAGGAACTATCTCTCTTAATGAAGAGACTACCATCCATTGGGGTAGAAATCAAAACAATGAACTACATCCTTTAAACAAGAGAATACCATCAATCGGAGTACAAATCTCAACAACGAACTATCTCCCTTAATGAAGATAGTACCATCCATTGGAGTACAAATCTCAACAATGAACTATCTCCCTTAATGAAGATACTACCATCCATAGGAGTATAAATCTCAACAACGAACTATCTCCCTTAATGAAGAGACTACCATCAATTGGAGTACAAATCTCAACAATGAACTATCTCCTTTAATGAGGAGACTACCTTCAATTGAAGTACAAATTTCAAAAACGAATTATCTCCCTTAATCTGGAGATTATCATCCATCGGAGTATAAATCTCAACAATGAACTATATCCCTTAATGAAGAGACTACCACCTATTGGAGTTAAAATCTCAACAACGAACTATCTCCCTTAATGAAGATACTACCATCCATCGGAATAAAAATCTTAACAATGAACTATTTCCTTTAATTAAAAGACTACCATCTATTGGATTACAAATCTCAACAACGAACTATCTCCCTTAATGAAGAGACTATCATCAGTCAGAGTACAAATCGCAACAACAAACTATATCCCCCAATGAATAGTCTATCATATATTGGAGTATAAATATTAATATTGAAGTATTTTCTTAATGAAGATACTACCATCCATTGGAGTACAAATTTGAACGACGAATTATCTCCCTTAATGAAGTGACTACCATCCATCGGAGTGCAAATTTCGACAACAAACTATCTCCCTTAATAAAGAGACTACCATCCATTAGAGTAGAAATATCAAAAACGATCTATCTCCCTTAATGAAGAGACCACCATCCATCAGAGTACATATATCAACAACGAACAATCTTCCTTTATGAAGTGACTACCATCCATCGGAGTATAAATCTCAACAAAAAACTATCTATCTCAATGAAGAGACTACCTTCCATTAGAGTACAAATATCAACAACGAACTATCTCCCTTAATGAAGAGCCAACCATCCATTGGAGTACAAATCTCAACAACAAACTATCTATCTTAATGAAGAAACTACCATCCATCATAGTATAAGTCTCAACAACGAACTATCTCCCTTAATGAAGAAACTACCATCCATCAAAGTATAAATCTCAACAACAAACTATCTCCCTTAATTAAGAGACTACCATCCATCGGAGTACAAATCTCAACAAGGAACTATCTCCCTTAATGAAGAGACTACCATACATTGGGGTAGAAATTTAAACAATGAACTATATTCCTTAAAGAAGAGACTACCATCAATCGGAGTACAAGTCTCAACAACGAACTATCTCCTTTAATGAAGAGAGTACCATCCATCGAGTACAAATCTCAACAAGGAACTATCTCACTTAATGAAGATACTACCATCCATAGGAGTACAAATCTCAACAACGAACTATCTCCCTTAATGAAGAGACTACTATCCATTGGAGTACGAATCTCAACAACGAACTATCTCCATTAATGAGGAGACTACCTTCCGTTGAAGTAAAAATTTCAACAACGAATTATTTCCCTTAATCAGGAGATAATCATCCATCGGAGTACAAATCTCAACAATGAACTATCTCCCTTAATGAAGATACTACCATCCATCGGAATATAAACTTAACAACGAACTATTTACCTTAATGAAAATACTACCATCCATTCGATTACAAATCTCAACAACGAATTATCTCCCTTAATGAAGAGATTATCATCCATCAGAGTACAAATCTCAACAACAAACTATCTCCCTCAATGAATAGACTATCATACATTTGAGTAGAAATATCATTATTAAAGTATCTCCCTTAATGAAGAGACTACCATCCATTGGAGTACAAATTTCAACAACGAATTATCTCCCTTAATGAAGTTACTACCATCCATCGGAGTACAAATTTCCACAATAAACTATATCCCTTAATAAAGAGACTACCATCCATTAGAGTAGAAATATGAAAAACGAACTATCTCCCTTAATGAAGAGACTACCATCCACCAGAGTACAAATCTCCGTAATGAACTATCTCCCTTAATAAAGAGACTACTATCCATCAGAGTACAAATATAAACAACGAACAATATCCCTTTATGAAGAGACTACCATCCATTGGAGTAAAAATCACAACAATGAACTATCTCCATGAATGAAGAGACTACCATTAATCAGAGTACAAATCTCAATAAAAAACTATCTCCCTTAATGAAGAGACAACCATCCATTGGAGTACAAATCTCACCAACAAACTATCACCATTAATGAAAAGGTTAGAATTGGTTGGAGTATAAATCTCAACAACAAACTATCTCTCTTAGTGAAGATACTACCATCCATCAGAGTATAAATCTCAACAACAAACTATCTATCTCAATGAAGAGACTACCATCCATTAGACTACAAATCTCAACAATGAACTATCTCCCTTAATGAAGAGCCAACCATCCATTGGAGTACAAATCTCAAAAACTAACTATCTCCTTAATGAAGAAACTACCATCCATGATAGTACAAGTCTCAACAACGAACTATCTCCCTTAATGAAGAGACTACCATCCATCAAAGTATAAATCTCAACAACGAACTATCTCCCTTAATTAAGAGACTACCATCCATCGGAGTACAAATCTCAACAAGGAACTATCTCCCTTAATGAAGAGACTACCATCCATTGGGGTAGAAATCAAAACAATGAACTATATCCCTTAAAGAAGAGACTACCATCAAACGTAGTACAAATCACAACAACGAACTATCTCCCTTAATGAAGAGAGTACCATTCATCGGAGTACAAATCTCAACAACAAACTATCTCCCTTAATGAAGATACTACCATCAATTGGAGTACAAATCTCAACAACGAACTATCTCCCTTAATGAAGAGACTACCATCCATCAGAGTACAAATATCAAAAACGAACTATCTCCTTTAAAGAGGAGACTACCTTCCATTGAAGTACAAATTTCAACAACGAATTATCTCCCTTAATCAGGAGATTATCATCCATCGGAGTACAAATCTCAACAACGAACTATCTCCCTTAATGAAGAGACTACCATCTATTGGAGTAAAAATCTCAATAACGAACTATCTCCCTTAATGAAGATACTACCATCCATCGGAATACAAATCTTAACAACGAACTATTTCCCTTAATGAAAAGACTACCATCCATTGGATTTCAAATCTCAACAACGAAATATCTCCCTAGATGAAGAGACTATCATCAATTAGAGTACAAATCTCAACAACAAACTATCTCCCTCAATGAATAGACTATCATACATTGGAGTAGAAATATATTAATATTGAAGTATCTCCCTTAATGAAGAGACTACCATCCATTTGAGTACAAATTTCAACAACGAATTATCTCACTTAATGAAGTGACTACCATCCATCGGAGTAAAATTTCAACATCAAACTATCCCCCTTAATAAAGAGACTACCATCCATTAGAGTAGAAATATCAAAAACTAAGTATCTCCCTAAATGAAAAGACTACCATCCATCGGAATACAAATCCCAACAATGAACTATCTCCCTTAATGAAAAGACTACCATTCATCAGAGTACAAATATCAACAACGAACAATGTCCCTTTATGAAGAGACTACCATCCATTGGAGTACAAATCACAACAATGAACTATCTCTCTTAATGAAGAGACTACCATTCGTCAGAGTACAAATCTCAATAAAAAACTATCTCCCTAAATGAAGAGACTACCATCCATTGGAGTACAAATCTCACCAACGAACTATCACCGTTAATGAAAAGGCTAGAATTGGTCAGAGTATAAATCTTAACAACAAACCATCTCTCTTAATGAAGATACTACCATCCATCGGAGTATAAATCTCAAAAACAAACTTTCTATCTCAATGAAGAGACTACCATCCATTAGAGTACAAATCTCAACAACGAACTATCTCTCTTAATAAAGAGCCAACCATCCATTGGAGTACAAATCTCAAAAACAAATTATCTCCCTTATTGAAGAAACTACCGTGCATCATAGTACAAGTCTCACCAACGAACTATCTCCCTTAATGAAGAGACTACCATCCATTAAAGTATAAATCTCAAAAACGAACTATCTCCCTTAATTAAGACACTACCATCCATCGGAGTAGAAATCTTAACAAGGAACTATCTCCATTATTGAAGAGACTACCATCCATTGGAGTACAGATCTTAACAACGAATTATGTCCCTTAATGAAGATACTACCATCCATAGGAGTACAAATCTCAACAACAAAAAATATCCTTTAATAAAGAGACTACCATCCATTAGAGTAGAAATATCAAAAACAAACTATCTCCCTTAATGAAGAGACTACCGTCCATCCGAGTACAAATATAAACAACTAACAATCTTCCATTATGAAGAGACTACCATCCATTGGAGTACAAATCTCAACAATGAACTATCTTCCTTTATGAAGAGACTACCATCCATTGGATTACAAAAATCAACAACGAACAATCTTCCTTTATGAAGAGACTACCATCCATTGGAGTACAAATCACAACAGTGAACTATCTACATTAATGAAGAGACTACCATTCATTAGAGTACAAATCTAAATAAAAAACTATCTCCCTTAATGAAGAGACTAGCATCCATTAGAGTACAAATCTCACAAACGAACTATCACCGTTAATGAAAATGCTAGAATTGTTTGAAGTATAAATCTCAACAATAACTATCTCTCTTAATGAAGATACTACCATCCATCGGAGTATAAATCTCAACAATAAACTATCTATCTCAATGCAGAGACTACCTTCCATTAGAGTACAAATCTCACAATGAACTATCTCCCTTAATGAAGAGCCAACCATCCATTGGATTACAAATCTCAACAACAAACTATCTCCCTTACTGAAGAAACTACCATCCATCATAGTACAAGTCTCAACAATGAACTATCTCCCTTAATGAAGAGAGTACCATCCATTGGAGTACAAATCTCAATAATGAACTATCTCCCTTAATTAAGATACTAACATCCGTCGGAGTACAAATCTCAACAAGGAACTATCTCCCTTAATGAAGAGAGTTCCATCCATTTGAGTACAAATCTCAACAACGAACTATCTCCTTTAATGAGGGGACTACCTTCCATTGAAGTACAAATTTCAACAACAAATTATATCCCTTAATCAGGAGACTATCATCCATCGGAGTATAAATCTAAACAACGAACTGTCTCCCTTAATGAAAAGACTACCATCCATCAGAGTACAAATCTCAACAACAAACTATCTCCCTTAATGAATAAACTACCATCCGTCATAGTACAAGTCTCAACAATGAACTATCTCCCTTAATGAAGAGAGTACCATCCATTGGAGTACAAATCTCAACAATAAACTATCTCCCTTAATAAAGAGACTACCATCCATTAGAGTACAAATATCAACAACGAACAATCTCCCTTTATGAAGAGACTACCATCCATTGGAGTACAAATCACAACAATGAACTATCTCCCTTAATGAATAGACTACCATTCATAAGAGTACAAATCACAATAAAAAACTATCTCCCTTAATGAAGTGACTACCATCAATCGCATTACAAATCTGAACAACAAACTATCTCCCTTAATGAAGAGAGTACCATCCATCGGAGTACAAATCTCAACAACGAACTATCTACCTTAATGAAGATACTACCATCCATAGGAGTATAAATCTCAACAACGAACTATCTCCCTTAATAAATAGACTACCATCCATTAGAGTAGAAATATCAAGAATGAATTATCTCCCTTAATGAAGAGACTACCATCCATCAGAGTACAAATCTCAAATATGAACTATCTCCCTTAATGAAAAGACTACCATCCATATGAGTACAAATCTCCACAATGAACTATCTCCCTTAATAAAGAGACTACCATCCATCAGAGTACATATATCGACAACAAACAATCTTCCTTTATGAAGAGACTACCACCTATTGGAGTACAAGTAACAACAATGAACTATATCCCTTAATGAAGAGACTACCACTCATCACAGTACAAATATCAATAAAAAACTATCTCCCTTAATGAAGATACTACCATCCATTGGTTTACAAATCTCACCAACGAACTATCACCATTAATGAAAAGGCTAGAATTGGTTGGAGTATAAATCTCAACAACAAACTATCTCTGTTAATGAAGATACTACCATCCATCGGAGTATAAATCTCAACAACAAACTATCTCCCTTAATGAAGAGAGTACCATCCATTTGAGTACAAATCTCAACAATGAACTATCTCCCTTAATGAAAAGACTACCATCCATCAGAGTAAAAATCTCCATAATGAACTATCTCCCTTAATAAAGAGACTACCATCCATCAGAGTACATATATCAACAACGAACAATCTTCCTTTATGAAGATACTACCATCCATTGGAGTACAAATCACAACAGTGAACTATATCCCTTAATGAAGATACTACCACTCATCAAAGTACAAATCTCAATAAAAAACTATCTCTCTTAACGAAGATACTACCATCCATTGGTTTACAAATCTCACCAAAGAACTATCACCATTAATGAAAAGGCTAGAATTGGTTGGAGTATAAATCTCAACAACAAACTATCTCTCTTAATGAAGATACTACCATCCATCGGAGTACAAATATCAACAACAAACTATCTCCCTTAATGAAGAGAGTACCATCCATTTGAGAACAAATCTCAACAATGAACTATCTCCCTTAATGAAAAGACTACAATCCATCAGAGTACAGATCTCCAGAATGAACTATCTCCCTTAATAAAGAAACTACCATCCATCAGAGTACATATATCAACAAGGAACAATCTTCCTTTATGAAGAGACTACCATCAATTGGAGTACAAATCACAACAGTGAACTATATCTCTTAATGAAGAGACTACCACACATCACAGTACGAATCTCAATAAAAAACTATCTCCCTTAATGAAGATACTACCATCCATTGGTTTACAAATCTCACCAACGAACTATCACCATTAATGAAAAGGCTAGAATTGGTTGGAATATAAATCTCAACAACAAACTATCTCCCTTAATAAAGAGACTACCATCCATTAGAGTAGAAATATCAAAAACAAACTATATCCCTTAATGTAGACACTACCATCCATCGGAGTACAAATCTCAACAATGAACTATCTCCCTTAATGAAAAGACTACCATCCATCAGAGTACAAATCTCCACAATGAACTATCTCCCTTAATACAGAGACTACCATCCATCAGAGTACAAATATCAACAACGAATAATCTCCCTTTATGAAGAGACTACCATCCATTTGAGTACTAATCACAACAATGAACTATCTCCATTAATGAAGAGACTACCATTCATCAGAGTACAAATCTAAAAAAAAACTATCTCCCTTAATGAAGAGACAACTATCCATTGGAGTACAAATCTCACCAACAAACTATCACCCTTAATGAAAAGTCTAGAATTGGTTGGAGTATAAATCTTAACAACAAACTATCTCTATTAATGAATATACTACCATCCATCAGAGTATAAATCTCAACAACAAACTATATATCTCAATGAAGAGTCTACCTTTCATTAGAGTACAAATCTCAGCAACGAACTATCTCCCTTAATGAAGAGACTACCATCTATTGGAGTAAAAATCTCAACAACGAACTATCTCCCTTAATGAAGATACTACCATCCATCGGAATACAAATCTTAACAACGAACTATTTCCCTTAATGAAAATACTACCATTTATTGGATTACAAATATCAGCAACGAACTATCTCCCTTAATGAAGAGACTATCATCCATCAGAGTACAAATCTCAACATAAAATTATTTCCATCAATGAATAGACTATCATACATTGGAGTAGAAATATCAATATTGAAGTATCTCCCTTAATGAAGAGACTACCATCCATTGGAGTACAAATTTCAACAACGAATTATCTCCCTTAATGAAGTCACTACCATCCATCGGAGTACAAATTTCCGCAATAAACTATCTCCCTTAATAAAGAGACTACCATCCATTAGAGTAGAAATATCAAAAATGAACTATCTCCCTTAATGAAGAGACTACCATCCATCGGAGTACAAATCTCAACGATGAACTATCTCCCTTAATGAAGAGACTACCATCCATCGGAGTACAAATCTCCACAATGAACTATCTCACTTAATGAAGAGACTACCATTCATCAGAGTACAAATCTCAATAAAAAACTATCTCCCTTAATGAAGAGACTACCATTCATTGGAGTACAAATCTCACCAACGAACTATCACCATTAATGAAAAGGCTAGAATTGGTTGGAGTAAAAATCTCAACAACAAACTATCTCTCTTAATGAAGATACTGCCATCCATCGGAGTATAAATCTCAACAACAAACTATCTATCTCAATGAAGAGACTACCTTCCATTAGATTAAAAATCTCAACAACGAATTATCTTCCTTAATGAAGATCCAACCATCCAATAGAGTACAAATCTCAAAAGCAAACTATCTCCCTTAATGAAGAAACTACCATCTATCATAGTACAAGTCTCAACAACGAACTATCTCCCTTAATGAAGAGAATACCATCCATCAAAGTATAAATCTAAACAACGAACTATCTCCCTTAATTAACAGACTACCATCCATCGGAGTACAAATCTCAACAAGGAACTATCTCCCTTAATGAAGAGACTACCATCCATTGGGGTAGAAATCAAAACAATGAACTATATCCCTTAAAGAAGAGACTACCATCAATCGGAGTACAAATCTCAACAACGAACTATCTCCCTTAATGAAGAGAGTACCATTCATCAGAGTACAAATCTCAACAATGAACTATCTCCCTTATTAAAGATACTACCATCCATAGGAGTTAAAAATCTCAAAAACGAACTATCTCCCTTAATGAAGAGACTACCATCCATCGGAGTACAAATGTCAAAAACGAACTATCTCCTTTAAAGAAGAGACTACCTTCCATTGAAGTACAAATTTCAACAACGAATTATCTCCCTTAATTAGGAGATTATCATCAATTGGAGTAAAAATCTCAACAATGAACTATCTCCCTTAATGAAGAGACTATCATCCATCAGAGTACAAATCTCAACAACAAACTATCTCCCTCAATGAATAGACTATCATACATTAGAGTAGAAATATCAATATTGAAGTATCTCCCTTAATGAAGAGACTACTATCCATTGGACTACAAATTTAAACAACGAATTATCTCCCTTAATGAAGTGACTACCATCCATCAGAGTACAAATTTCCCCAACAAACTATCTCATTTAATAAATAGAATACCATCCATTACAGTAGAAATATCAAAAACGAACTATCTCCCTTAATGATAAGACTACCATCAATCGGAATACAAATATCAACAATGAACTATCTCCCTTAATGAAAATACTACCATCCATTAGAGTACAAATCTCCACAATGAACTATCTCCCTTAATAAAGAGACCAACATCCATCAGAGTACAAATATCAACAACGAACAATCTCCCTTTATGAAGAGACTGCCATCCATTGGAGTACAAATCACAACAATGAACTATCTCCCTTAATGAAGAGACTACCATTCATCAGAGTATAAATCTCAACAAAAAAACTATCTCCCTTAATGAAGAGACTACCATCCATTGGAGTACAAATCTCACCAACGAACTATCACCATTAATGAAAAGGCTAGAATTGGTTGGCGTATAAATCTCAATAACAAACTATCTCTCTTAATGAATATACTACCATCCATCAGAGTATAAATCTCAACAACAAACTATCTATCTCAATGAAGAGACTACCTTCCATTAGAGTACAAATCTCAAAAACGAACTATCTCCCTTAATGAAGAGCCAACCATCCATTGGAGTACAAATATCAAAAACAAACTATCTCCATTAATGAAGAAACTACCATCCATCAAAGTATAAATCTGAACAACGAACTATCTCCCTTAATTAAGAGACTACCATCCATCGGAGTACAAATCTCAACAAGGAACTATCTCCCTTAATAAAGAGACTACCATCCATTGGGGTAGAAATCAAAACAATGAACTATATCCCTTAAAGAAGAGACTACCATTAATCGGAGTACAAATCTCAACAACGAACTATCTCCCTTAATGAAGAGAGTACCATTCATCAGAGTACAAATCTCAACAACGAACTATCTCCCTTAATGAAGATACTACCATCCATAGGAGTTAAAAATCTCAAAAACGAACTATCTCCCTTAATGAAGAGACTACCATCCATCGGAGTACAAATGTCAAAAACGAACTATCTCCTTTAAAGAAGAGACTACCTTCTATTGAAGTAAAATCTTCAACAACGAATTATCTCCCTTAATCAGGAGATTATCATCCATCGGAGTACAAATCTCAACAACGAACTATCTCCCTTAATAAAGAGACTACCATCTATTAGAGTAAAAATCTTAACAACGAACCATTTCCCTTAATGAAAATACTACCATCCATTGGATTACAAATATCAACAACGAACTATCTCCCTTAATGAAGAGACTATAATGCATCACAGTAGAAATCTAAACAAAAAACTATCTCCCTCAATGAATACACTATCATACATTGGAGTAGGAATATCAATATTGAAGTATCTCCCTTAATGAAGAGACTACCATCCATTGGAGTACAAATTTCAACAACAAATTATCTCCTTTAATGAAGTGACTACCATCCATCGGAGTACAAATTTCCCGAACAAACTATCTCCTTTAATAAAGAGACTACCATCCATTATATTAGAAATATAAAAAATGATCTATCTCCCTTAATGAAGAGACTACAATCCATCGGAATACAAATATCAACAATGAACTATCTCCCTTAATGAAATCACTACGATCCATCAGAGTACAAATCTCCACAATGAACTATCTCCCTTAATAAAGAGACCACCATCTATCAGAGTACAAATATCAACAACGAACAATCTCCCTTTATGAAGAGACTACCATCCATTGGAGTACAAATCACAACAATGAACTATCTCACTTAATGAAGAGACTACCATTCATAAGAGTACAAATCTCAATAAAAAACTATCTCCCTTAATGAAGAGACTACCATCCATTGGAGTACAAATGTCACCAACGAACTATCACAATTAATGAAAAGTCTAGAATTTGTTGGAGTATAAATCTCAACAACAAACTATCTCTCTTAATGAAGATATACCATCCATCAAAGTATAAATCTCAAAAACAAACTATCTATCTCAATGAAGAGACTACCTTCCATTAGAGTACAAATTTCAACAACAAACTATCTCCCTTAATTAAGAGCCAACCATCCATTGGAGTACAAATCTCAAAAATAAACTATCTCCCTTAATGAAGAAACTACCATCCATCATAGTACAAGTCTCAACAACGAACTATCTCCCTTAATGAAGATACTACCATCCATCAAAGTATAAATATCAACAACGAACTATCTCCCTTAATTAAGAGACTACCATCCATCGGAGTACAAATCTCAACAAGGAACTATCTCCCTTAATGAAGAGACTACCATCCATTGGGGTAGAAATCAAAACAATGAACTATATCCCCTAAATAAGAGACTACCATCAATCGGAGTACAAATCTCAACAACGAACTATCTCCCTTAATGAAGAGAGGACCATTCATCATAGTACAAATCTAAACAACGAACTATCTCCCTTAATGAAGATACTACGATCCATAGGAGTACAAATCTCAAAAACGAACTATCTCCCTTAATGAAGAGACTACCATCCATCGGAGTACAAATGTCAAAAATGAACTATCTCCTTTAAAGAGGAGACTACCTTCCATTGAAGTACAAATTTCAACAACGAATTATCTCCCTTAATCAGGAGATTATCATCCATCGGAGTACAAATCTCAACAACGAACTATCTCCCTTAATGAAGAGACTACCATCTATTGGAGTAAACATCTTAACAACGAACTATTTCCCTTAATGAAAAAACTACCATCCATTGGATTACAAATATCAACAACGAACTATCTCCCTTAATGAAGAGACTATCATCCATCAGAGTACAAATCTAAACAACAAACTATCTCCCTCAATGAATACACTATCATACATTGGAGTAGAAATATCAATATTGAAGTATCTCCCTTAATGAAGAGACTACCATCCATTGGAGTACAGATTTCAACAACATTATCTCCTTTAATGAAGTGACTACCATCCATCGGAGTACAAATTTCCCGAACAAACTATCTCCTTTAATAAAGAGACTACCATCCATTATATTAGAAATATAAAAAACGATCTATCTCCCTTAATGAAGAGACTACCATCCATCGGAATACAAATATCAACAATGAACTATCTCCCTTAATGAAAATACTACCATACATCAGAGTACAAATCTCCACAATGAACTATCTCCCTTAATAAAGAGACCACCATCTATCAGAGTACAAATATCAACCACGAACAATCTCCCTTTATGAAGAGACTACCATCCATTGAAGTACAAATCACAATAATGAACTATCTCACTTAATGAAGAGACTACCATTCATAAGAGTACAAATCTCAATAAAAAACTACATCCCTTAATGAAGAGACTACCATCCATTGGAGTACAAATCTCACCAACGAACCATCACCATTAATGAAAAGGCTAGATTTTGTTGGAGTATAAATCTCAACAACAATCTATCTCTCTTAATGAAGATATACCATCCATCGGAGTATAAATCTCAAAAACAAACTATCTATGTCAATGAAGAGACTACCTTCCATTAGAGTACAAATTTAAACAACGAACTATCTCTCTTAATTAAGAGCCAACCATCCATTGGAGTACAAATCTAAAAAACAAACTATCTCCCTTAATGAAGAAACTACCATCCATCATAGTACAAGTCTCAACAACGAACTATCTCCCTTAATGAAGATACTACTATCCATCAAAGTAAAAATATCAACAACGAACTATCTCCCTTAATTAAGAGACTACCATCCATCGGAGTACAAATCTCAACAAGGAACTATCTCCCTTAATTAAGAGACTACCATCCATTGGGGTAGAAATTAAAACAATGAACTATATCCCCTAAATAAGAGACTACCATCAATCGGAGTACAAATCTCAACAACGAACTATCTCCCTTAATGAAGAGAGGACCATTCATTAGAGTACAAATCTAAACAACGAACTATCTCCCTTAATGAAGATACTACCATCCATAGGAGTACAAATCTCAAAAACGAACTATCTCCCTTAATGAAGAGACTACCATCTATCGGAGTACAAATGTAAAAAACGAACTATCTCCTTTAAAGAGGAGACTACCTTCCATTGAAGTACAAATTTCAACAACGAATTATCTCCCTTAATCAGGAGATTATCATCCATCGGAGTACAAATCTCAACAACGAACTATCTCCCTTAATGAAGAGACTACCATCTATTGGAGTAAACATCTTAACAACGAACTATTTCCCTTAATGAAAAGACTACCATCCATTGGATTACAAATATCAACAACGAACTATCTCCCTTAATGAAGAGACTATCATCCATCAGAGTACAAATCTAAACAACAAACTATCTCCCTCAATGAATACACTATCATACATTGGAGTAGAAATATCAATATTGAAGTATCTCCCTTAATGAAGAGACTACCATCCATTGGAGTACAAATTTCAACAACATTACCTCCTTTAATGAAGTGACTACCTTCCATCGGAGTACAAATTTCCCGAACAAACTATCTCCTTTAATAAAGAGACTACCATCCATTATATTAGAAATATAAAAAACGATCTATCTCCCTTAATGAAGAGACTACCATCCATCGGAATACAAATATCAACAATGAACTATCTCCCTTAATGAAAATACTACCATACATCAGAGTACCAATCTCCACAATGAACTATCTCCCTTAATAAAGAGACCACCATCTATCAGAGTACAAATATCAACCACGAACAATCTCCCTTTATGAAGAGACTACGATCCATTGGAGTACAAATCACAACAATGAACTATCTCACTTAATGAAGAGACTACCATTCATAAGAGTACAAATCTCAATAAAAAACTATATCCCTTAATGAAGAGACTACCATCCATTGGAGTACAAATCTCACCAACGAACCATCACCATTAATGAAAAGGCTAGATTTTGTTGGAGTATAAATCTCAACAACAAACTATCTCTCTTAATGAAGATATACCATCCATCGGAGTATAAATCTCAAAAACAAACTATCTATGTCAATGAAGAGACTACCTTCCATTAGAGTACAAATTTCAACAACGAACTATCTCGCTTAATTAAGAGCCAACCATCCATTGGAGTACAAATCTAAAAAACAAACTATCTCCCTTAATGAAGAAACTACCATCCATCATAGTACAAGTCTCAACAACGAACTATCTCCCTTAATAAAGATACTACCATCCATCAAAGTATAAATATCAACAACGAACTATCTCTCTTAATTAAGAGACTACCATCCATCACAGTACAAATAACAACAAGGAACTATCTCCCTTAATGAAGAGACTACCATCCATTGTGGTAGAAATCAAAACAATGAACTATATCCCTTAAATAAGAGACTACCATCAATCGGAGTACAAATCTCAACAACGAACTATCTCCCTTAATGAAGAAAGTACCATTCATCAGAGTACAAATATCAATAACGAACTATCTCCCTTAATGAAGATATTGCAATCCATAGGAGTACAAATCTTAAAAACAAACTACCTCCCTTAATGAAGAGACTACCATCCCTCGGAGTACAAATGTAAAAAACGAACTATCTCCTTTAACGAGGAGACTACCTTCCCTTGAAGTACAAATTTCAACAACGAATTATCTCCCTTAATCAGGAGATTATCATCCATCGGAGTACAAATCTCAACAACGAACTATCTCCCTTAATGAAGAGACTACCATCTATTGGGGTAAAAATCTTTACAACGAACTATTTACCTTAATGAAAAGACTACCATTCATTGGATTACAAATATCAACAAAGAACTATCTCCCTTAATGAAGAGACTATCATGCATCAAAGTACAAATCTAAACAACAAACTATCTCCCTCAATGAATAGACTATCATACATTGGAGTAGAAATATCAATATTGAAGTATCTCCCTTAATGAAGAAACTACCATCCATTGGAGTACAAATTTCAACAACGAATTATCTCCCTTAATGAAGTCACTACCATCCATCGGAGTACAAATTTCCACAATAAACTATCTCCCTTAATAATAAGACTACCATCCATTAGAGTAGAAATATCAAAAATAAATTATCTCCCTTAATGAAGAGACTACCATCCATCAGAGTATAAATCTCCACAATGAACTATCTCCCTTAATAAAGAGACTACCATCCATCAGAGTACAAATATCAACAACGAACAATATCCCTTTATAAAGAGACTACCATCCATTGGAGTACAAATCACAACAATGAACTATCTCACTTAATGAAGAGACTACCATTCATAAGAGTACAAATCTCAATAAAAAACTATATCCCTTAATGAAGAGACTACCATCCATTGGAGTACAAATCTCACCAACAAACTATCACCATTAATGAAGAGGCTAGAATTTGTTGGAGTATAAATCTCAACAACAAACTATCTCTCTTAATGAAGATACTACCATCCATCGGAGTATAAATCTCAAAAACAAACTATCTATCTCAATGAATACACTACCTTCCATTAGAGTACAAATCTCAACAACGAACTATCTCCCTTAATAAAGAGCCAACCATCCATTGGAGTACAAATATCAAAAACAAACTATCTCCCTTAATGAAGAAACTACCATCCATCATAGTACAAGTCTCAACAACGAACTATCTCCCTTAATGAAGATACTACCATCCATCAAAGTATAAATCTCAACAACGAACTATCTCCCTTAATTAAGAGACTACCATCCATCGGAGTACAAATCTAAACAAGGAACTATCTCCATTAATGAAGAGTCTACCATCCATTGGGGTAAAAATCAAAACAATGAACTATATCCCTTAAATAAGAGACTACCATCAATCAGAGTACAAATCTCAACAACGAACTATCTCCCTTAATGAAGAGAGTACCATTCATCAGAGTGCAAATCTCAACAATGAACTATCTCCCTTAATGAAGATACTACCATCCAAAGGAATACAAATCTCAAAAACGAACTATCTCCCTTATTGAAGAGACTACCATCCATCGGAGTACAAATATCAAAAACGAACTATCTCCTTTAAAGAAGAGAATACCTTCCATTGAAGTACAAATTTCAACAACGAATTATCTCCCTTAATCAGGAGATTATCATCCATCGGAGTACAAATCTTAACAACGAACTATCTCCCTTAATGAAGAGTGTGATCGGTGGATCTGGAACTGACTGTTTAACGCTGGTTCGCGAAATGTCGCGGTAAGCAAGAGTCGCCACCGTCTTTTATTTTCTCCAAATGGAAAGGACAAAAGCACAGAAAAATTCCTTAAAGAGATTGCTCTCGGTTCGGGAGGTAGGTTATAGAAAGGGAAGGTGTTAGCACCCTTTCTATCCATGGTTATCCATGGGCTCTTAGATACTTGCTCATTGTGTTTTCAAAATTGTTTGTTTGCTTTTCAACTGTGGGTTTTTAAAAGGTTTCTTTGAAAATTCCAGTTCGACTCTTGTATCGGTCCTCAAGAGTGTTTGAAAAATTGCTTTCGAAAGCTTTTTGAAAAGGTGTCGGTGTGAAAAGTATTTTGGATTTGTTTTTGAAATTAGAGCAAGTATCTAGAGTCGTCTACCTACCCTAAAGAATTCGTCTGTGTAAATGTCCTTTAAAGTAGTGCCATCCCACCATTGAGAGGTAGGTAGCACCACCGTTGGAGGTGTTCGGGTCAATTCGAGGTTCGGGACATGGTGATCACCAGAGCAATGGGAAGACACCTTAGAAGCTACCCTCATGCCAGGTTCCCGGATCATGAGGACTTACTAAGACATCCTCTACTCGACGATCACCTTTCGAGAGGCAAGGCAACAGTGAAGCGTACCCTAGGGGTGGTGTGTGATTTGTGTGTCGTTTTCATTTATGTTTATCTTGTTCATGGATTGGTGATCTACGCGTTGCTTTTATTTTGGCATTCATTCTTGCATGCATTTGTTAACAGTTAAAAAGTTGCGGAAATTAAAAGTTCTAAACTATTACAAAGGCGCGGGTCCACATCGCCAAATTAAAATCCAGGACCCGATTTGACAGAAAAATAAATAAAGTGCGAGAAATAAAATGTCCGAGTTTACAAGGCTTTGGGAGAATTACATAAATATTTAAAAGAAGGAATAAATAAAATGTGCGAATTGAATTGAAATTGAAAGCGAGGGCGTTGGACCCTTTTTAATGAAATTAAATTATATTGAGCAAATTAATTAAATTAAAATAAAAAAGAAATTATTTTTGAGGTTTTTTGTATTTATGGTTTTTTATGAGAATTAAATGAAATTAAAATATTAATCCTAATTCTAATTTTTTTTATTTATTAAAAAAAACATGTTAAAATTAAACCTAAAATTAATCTAATTATTTACATGCAATTTTGATTTATAAAAATAAATAATTAATTATTAGTGAAATTTATTTACAAAAAATATTAATTAAATAAATATATTTTGATTTTTATGACTTTTCTGTTTTTTACTATTTTTTATATTTTATGAAAATAAGTTAAATTAAAGGAATTAATTAAAAAAAAGAAATAATTGAAATAAATAAAATAAGGAAAAGAAAGAAAATACAATACCTTGGGGGGTTTCTGTCCCCTTTTTGGAGGTGAATTGGAGTGGTTTGGCCATTTGTGTTCTGACCTCATCATGCATAAGTTGTTCTACTTTGGCCATTTGGCTTTTGGCTTTTGGCCATTTGCGTTCTGGCTTCAACATTCCTTTAATGTCTGGCTTAATGTCTGCCTCGCCATGTATTTGTGTCATGTGTAAAATGTTCTGTTTTGGCCATTTGGCTTCTGGCCTTTTGGCCATTTGGCTTTTGGCCTCAACGTTCCTTAATGAACCTGCATGGGATCCTGTCTAAATCTGCAGTGTTGAACCTCATGAACACATTAAATAAAATCATAAAAATTCAAATAAAATCAACATATGAAGAAATTTAATGTTTAGGCACAATATGGCATGTATGAATGATTATACCCTTTTGATCATGGAGATCAAATCAATCTTACCCTTACTGGAAGATTAGTGACCTGAATGCTTTTATGCCTTACTGGAAGATTAGGATCATGGAGATCAAGCCAGCCTTATCATTACTGAAGAAGTAGTGAGGTATTGGTTTATAACTGTGTTGGCTTGCTTGTAGTGAGAGAGGATTTGTAATAAGGATTTCAAGGTTTTAGGGTTCTTGAAAGAGTTTGATATTCTAACAGTATTGTGACAAGGTTTTTTTCTCTCTTTTCCTCCTCTCTTTTTTTTCTTTTTTCTCTCTTTGGTTTGTGTGAAAAGAAGGTGATTATATAAGGGAAATTAGGGTAAAGCAAATGGGCTTTGAATGTGCAATTGGGCCTCCAATATTCACTTGAATTCGTCACTTTCCAGACTAAATCGCAGGGACTTAAGTGCATTTTGTGAAGTTGAAATGTGAAAACAAAATGTAGCCGGCATCGAGAACTAACTCCTGTCCGAAAATCGACTCAATCGGATAATCGGTGAATTAGTTATGAATTTTTGAAGTTTCAGCTCAGACAAACTTATTTTGGGCTTCAGTGTCGACTCTGACACGTTCTTCAATAAAAAACTGGTATTGATCGGTGCATAATTTGGTCTCGACTTTTGAAGCAAAGTTGTAGATCTATGAGTCAGGGACCTTGTGTAAAAACATGAGTCCAATCCGATAAAAATTGACCGAGTTATGAATTTTCGAAGTTTCGGCCCAGATGAAATAATATTCAGCATTCAGGATTTTCGGCGTGTCACGCACTCTGAGCAAAAAATGAAGGCCTTTTGAATACCGTTTGAACTCAATACCTTCTGTGAAAATGTAGCCAACTCAATTTGTGAAATTTTGGCACCGGAACCAGCTCGATACGATGAAAATCGACCAAGTTATGATTTTTTGAACATGACGCAAATAAACTTTTGTCACAAATTTCTGCACGAAAATACTTGATAAATCCACATTTTTGAAGACCTTCTGATCGAAATTGGCTTCCAGCCGTGAGAGATGAAAACGTAGATAATGTCAAGACGGAATTTTGGCCACCGGAACGGGTTCAAAACGAGCCACGATCTTCAAGTTATGAATTTTTTAGCGCGTAAAAACTGCACTTTCAGCACACTTTTTCACCATATTTCTTTAAGAAAACTCGCACATTCGGATACCTTCTTTAAAGAATTGACGCTTGAGCCGAACCTGAATTTGAGAATACGTTATCAGAGATATCTTGGCGAAAGAATACCTGAATATGACGCGCCGGGTTGGACTTGTGAATTTTTCTTGAAATATTTTGAGAAATATGGGAGGGCAAATTTTGGGGTACAACAGTTGCCCCTGTTCAATCTTCTTAGACCTGAGGATGCAGATTGGCTGACGTGCCTTTCGTAATCCGAGGGTAGAAGATGATTGAACACTAGAGTGCCCAGAAATTTGCGCTCACATAGTAGCAGTGTGATGGAAATGGGCTTATAGATGCCATTTGGAGATTGATGGGGGATGATGGGCTTATAGATGCCATCTGGACGTTGATCGCATAAGAGATTCCTTAGCGAGAACTTGCGTACCTGCAAAACAGAAAAATGAGTACCTGACATGTTGCAGGAGTTGAATCTGGAGCTTCACAAGATGATGAATGAACCAGGGATGGTTACTACCTTAGCACGAACGGTAAGAGAACCTTGGGCGACTTTTAACTTCAACAACGCTCGTTGAGAAAAAATCTTAGCGGGAATTACCATCTTTGCAGTGTCGGGAAGAGAACCATAGGCAATTATAATCTGAAAGGGAATTGTCACCTCACTCGCCGTCGGAGAGGGAACCATAACAAAAGGAATTATCACCTCACTCACCGTCAGAGAGGGAACCATATGAAAAGGAATTATCGCCTCGCACTCATCGTCGGAGAGGGAAACATCTGAAAAGGAATTACCACCTCACGCACTTGCCGGAGAGGGGACCATAACTTCTGCTGAGTCTTTACCAGAAAAATCTGTTGGGAGTCGATTTAGCTGGACTAGAGAGGTTTTTTGATAAGGATGTGATGAAGGAATCTGAGACGATTGCTACTCCGAATATACGATGAAGGAATCTGGGACGATTACTACCTCAGCCGGACGATGAAGGAATCTGGGATGATTACTACCTCAGAAGAATGATGAAGGAATCTGGGACGATTACTACCTCAGAAGAATGATGAAGGAATCTGGGACGATTACTACCTCAACGGGATGATGAAGGAATCTGGGACGATTACTACCTCAGCAGGATGATGAAGGAATCTGGGACGATTACTACCTCAACGGGATGATGAAGGAATCTGGGACGATTACTACCTCAGCAGGATGATGAAGGAATCTGGGACGATTACTACCTCAACGGGATGATGAAGGAATCTGGGACGATTACTACCTCAGAAGAATGATGAAGGAATCTGGGACGATTACTACCTCAACGGGATGATGAAGGAATCTGGGACGATTACTACCTCAGCAGGATGATGAAGGAATCTGGGACGATTACTACCTCAACGGGATGATGAAGGAATCTGGGACGATTACTACCTCAACGGGATGATGAAGGAATCTGGGACGATTACTACCTCAGCAGGATGATGAAGGAATCTGGGACGATTACTAGCTCAACGGGATGATGAAGGAATCTGGGACGATTACTACCTCAGAAGAATGATGAAGGAATCTGGGACGATTACTACCTCAGAAGAATGATGAAGGAATCTGGGACGATTACTACCTCAACGGGATGATGAAGGAATCTGGGACGATTACTACCTCAGCAGGATGATGAAGGAATCTGGGACGATTACTACCTCAGAAGAATGATGAAGGAATCTGGGACGATTACTACCTCAACGGGATGATGAAGGAATCTGGGACGATTACTACCTCAGCAGGATGATGAAGGAATCTGGGACGATTACTACCTCAACGGGATGATGAAGGAATCTGGGACGATTACTACCTCAGCAGGATGATGAAGGAATCTGGGACGATTACTACCTCAGAAGAATGATGAAGGAATCTGGGACGATTACTACCTCAACGGGATGATGAAGGAATCTGGGACGATTACTACCTCAGCAGGATGATGAAGGAATCTGGGACGATTACTACCTCAGAAGAATGATGAAGGAATCTGGGACGATTACTACCTCAACGGGATGATGAAGGAATCTGGGACGATTACTACCTCAGCAGGATGATGAAGGAATCTGGGACGATTACTACCTCAACGGGATGATGAAGGAATCTGGGACGATTACTACCTCAGCAGGATGATGAAGGAATCTGGGACGATTACTACCTCAGTAGGATGATGAAGGAATCTGGGATGATTACTACCTCAACGGGATGATGAAGGAATCTGGGACGATTACTACCTCAACGGGTAAAGACTTTTATCTGTTGATCGTTCTTTCCTGAAAAAGTAACGAATTAGTTGTATGCAATGTCATAATGCATGAATTGCATGATTTTAAGATGTTCTCAAAAATAAATGAGATTGGGGTGATATGATGCATCTATGCATGCTATAATGATGTATGTGACGTTTTATGAATGTGTTTTTCGTCTAGGAAAGTAAATCCTTGACGGGTGCCGGGAAGTCGTATCCTGGGCTGATGTTGAAGAATAGATTTTGCTTCCGCTGGGGATGATAGCTGCAAGAATACCGGTAGGAGAAGATGACTCCGTTGCGGAATAAGCTTGGCAAATGGAAGATTCTGCAAGGAGAAAAGATACTCTACGACCATGCTGGGAAGCAATACTCTGTGGGAAGAGAGATGCTTTGCTGAATGTTGATAGTAACTTGCTGAGGATGTCTTGTTGTTGGAAGTGTGAAGACTTTGCTGGGGTGAGAAGACTTCGTCGAGGACGCTCTCTCCGTGGCTTTTGGCTGAGGATAACCCAGTTATATCCTGTTAAGGAAATAACTCTTTAAATCAAGCCGGACGACGCGTTCGTGTTCTGCGGGGGGATAAGCTTCCAGAATCAACTGGGGGTACGCTTACTGCTTGGGGAGATGGATTCCAACTTTCCTGGGGAAGCTGGGTTGGACTCTCCTGGGGAGGTATTGAACTGTATTGGTTATGTTCTTCAACCGGTCCTACCCTGATACCTTGGAGGACGGAACAATCAGACTGCTCAGACCAACCTTTATTGCCCCTGTTTCTTGTGGGGTGCTGATAGTTGTTGGCGGACAAACCTTCTTCTGGTAGACAGATGGCGGGACATAGTCGTATGCTTTGATCCCTAACTTTTGTCTGGACCGCCCTTTCGGGTTTTCAGTCCACCGGGATACCCATTTTTGCCCAAGCCGCCTTTTCAGGTTTTCGACTTGCCGGGTGTACAGATTTTTTTCATTTTCATCCCTTCCTTTTGCTCGAACCCTTTTGGTTCGCCGGGAAGCCCTAATTTTTGCCTAGGTATGTCAACCTAGCGGGTCTTTTGACTGTGTGTAGTATTTTTTCGACTATGTCCATTCTCAGAAAGTAGGGAGTTGCCCCTGTTAGAAGTGTTATGCCACCAGAGAGTGTTTGATCAGGCAAGATTCGTTGTTGGAATGCCCCAAGTGACTCAGGTGGAGATTTGCCCCAGGCTATTTGGCCTTTTGAGAGATTCTCCGAATCTTGATTGGACTGCCCCAGATGATGGACTACGATCACGTCTGCCCCTTGATTGGAAGCACTCTTGTTCATTAGGCATTCGTCGTGCGAATTTCTATGCTGTTCAAACAAAAAGTCATATGCAAACAAAGTTATGTTAAAATGCAAAGCTTATGTCTGTCTTGAAGATTTTGAAAATGCATTCTTTTTCATAAAACAAGTGAATGTTTGTAAAACGTGATGTCAACTCCGTATTTACCGTAAGCCTTCAGGAGTCAGGATACCTTTCGTGACAGTATGCTTTCGAACTAACCCATGCTTCAGCTAGGACTTTTGAGGGTTATAACGTGGCCTGGTTCACGGTTTAAGAAACAAAGGATAAAGGCTCAAATTATTTGTACCCACCCGCTCTTCGTGATGTTCTCCAAACCTAAACTCAGTTGATCATACGTTAGACCTTGTTCGAGTCTTTGCTTTGATGCTCCAATGATGGTTCAGATATTGATGATTTCTTTTGAATAGGCAGTCATTTTTGTCGAGGGTTTGTAGGACCTCTTTCTTTTTTGATTTTTGTTATCCCTTTCTTTTTTGCCTGAACTGTTTCCTTTTTGGAATTACAGTCAGCGGGATGCCCCGGTTTCATAAGTCCCTTTTATAGGTTCTGACTTCTTGGGCTTTTCATTTATGATTTTTTTTTTGATCACGACTGCCTGTCTTTATGATTGTTCTGAACCATCACTGTCTTTCTTTTTTTCGTAAGGATCTCTTTGGTGCCATTCGTTATGCACTTGGATCAACTGAGATACTACCCTGCCCCAGGTTATGATTAAGGGTTTTAAAATTCGAAAAGAAAAACTCCTACTTCTTTGGCTCAGAGGGGTTGACGAGGGATTATCATCCTTATAACTCCAGTGTTTAGGGATTTGAAACAATGCCTGTACCTCATCAGCGGGGTCTGTTCAAAAGCATACTGTAATGATTGCGGTATCGTTTTCGTCATCCTCCCTCAAGAGGCTTAGAATTATTAATCGAGAGTTAACATCAGAAAAAATATGAAAATAATTTGCATATAGTGAATACGAATATATTGTTTCAAAATAGATATAAGCGATGCATTAATGTGATAACAATGTTTAACATGAATAAATGTTTGAACAAAAGAAAATTGCAACTTGAATATTCGAATGAACAAAGGTTTTCCAGTCTCAGGATTTGTCACTCCAAATGGTGAGTCTTGCAGGGGTAGTAGAAGAACTCAGCCTGGCCATCTTGGGTGAATTCCACAGCTCCTTCCTCAATCAGGTCCTGGATTTTATTTTTCAGAGTCCAACAGTCCTCTGTAGCATGCCCCGGGCTGTCAGAATGATAAGCGCAGTGAGCATTGGGGTCATATCTTGAGAGTGTCCTGTTGGGATTCTTAGGAGGATCCTTTAGAGTTACCAGGTTCAACCTCAGCAGTTGTTGTAAGGCTTGAGGCAGTGACACGCTGAGCTTGGTGAATTGCCTTTTGGGCTTGTCTGGCTGAAGCTGGTGAGGTTGATACTGAATTGGTGATACTGGAGCCATATGAGGAGCTTTCTCCTCGCCTCTTTGTCTCAAAGATGGTTGAACGATGATTGGCTTTTTACCCTTAGATGTTTGCCCCAGTTGGTTACCCTGAAGCAGTTGGTTGATGAGAACCTCGAGCTCGTCTTGTCTTTGAGCTAACCTTTGAATGGCAGTCGCCTGCCCCAACATCTGGGCTTTCAATGCATCCACCTCAGCTTGCCGATGTTTCATCCATTCATCCTCAGCATTGTTCCTGACCAAAGTCTCCATGAGAAGTGTCCTTAGCTCCTCCTGCCCCTTGGATAGATTCAGAAGGATTTCCCCGAACCGAGTCTCTTGAGCAAGAAGGTCCTGGTTATCTTGTTGGGAAGCCATTGCTGAAATAAACAGCGAGAAAGGTAAGTGACCTGCAACAAGGATACCTGCAATGCAATGATATGTATGATATACATGCAATGTTTTCAAGGACCTCGCAGGATAAACAAGAAGATTGTTAGCATTTGAATCCGGTGGCTTGATTGAAGGACCTTCATGTTGTTGAGAGTCCTTCTTCAAAGGGTCAAAGGCTCACCATATCCAGTGGGTCATAGCCCCTGACTTTAGTCATCATGTCTGGTTTTGATTTCCAAACAACCTTGATTGGGGGGAACCTTCTTCAAGTGTCAAAGCTCACCATATCTAGTGGGTCATAGCCCCTGACAATCTTTGGCTAGAGGAAAATAAATCCTCTTTTCCCCTTGCTAGATGTTTGATTTATCATGACCTGCATCACAAGCCCTTGAGATCCTTGAAATGGGTTAGGATGTATGCAATGGTATGATGTTATGGTATGCATGGGGTAATGTGAGTAAACCCTGTCATGAGTCCCAATTAAGGAATAAAAAACAAAACCTGCAAGAAACTCGGTAAACCTTGTTATGAGTCCTAATTAAGGACTGCAAACCAAAACCTGTAAGAAACTTAATATACCCTGTTATGAGTCCCTATTAAGGACTATAAACAAAACCTGCAAGAAACTCGGTAAACCTTGTTATGAGTCCTAATCAAGGACTACAAACAAAACCTGCAAGAAGCTCAAGTGTCAGACAACAAGCATGCAAATAGTCAAGTACGAAGGCACACAAGTCACACAAAAGAGCCCTTAGAGTTTAGGCCAGCATGAGGTCTAGGTATTACCCTCTTTCAGTTTGTTGGTTCATACCTGTCCTATCAAAGTAACCGGGTTCTTAGAGGATCCCAATATCATTGACTACCCTCAATCGGTCATAACTCCAGCATCGCAATCTTTTCTTGCAGCCAGAACCATCACGAGAGTTTAGCCTCAATGGGCGTAGCATACTGCTACTGTTCTAATGGCCAAGTTGTGTCATTTAAGGTTCTAAGGTTGTTGGTGCTTAATGACTCCTTAGAAGACCCATATTCTCCTCGTTGCAACACAAGGGATATCGGTACAGACCAAGGTGCCACACCAACGTAGCCACTGCTTCACCCGTGTCGGTCTACGCCGGACAGGTCCCTCACAGCTTATGCTACCTAAACAGGGTATCCCCAGATCCGGGTTAGGATCTATGTAACTCCCATGCAACCCACAATAGTAAAGCAAGCAAGTCAATACAATTGAAAACACAGTTATGAACTAACCCTAAGGTACACCTCACTTTAAGTTTATTCCCCAGCAGAGTCGCCAGTTCTGTGATCGGTGGATCTGGAACTGACTGTTTAACGCTGGTTCGCGAAATGTCGCGGTAAGCAAGAGTCGCCACCGTCTTTTATTTTCTCCAAATGGAAAGGACAAAAGCACAGAAAAATTCCTTAAAGAGATTGCTCTCGGTTCGGGAGGTAGGTTATAGAAAGGGAAGGTGTTAGCACCCTTTCTATCCATGGTTATCCATGGGCTCTTAGATACTTGCTCATTGTGTTTTCAAAATTGTTTGTTTGCTTTTCAACTGTGGGTTTTTAAAAGGTTTCTTTGAAAATTCCAGTTCGACTCTTGTATCGGTCCTCAAGAGTGTTTGAAAAATTGCTTTCGAAAGCTTTTTGAAAAGGTGTCGGTGTGAAAAGTATTTTGGATTTGTTTTTGAAATTAGAGCAAGTATCTAGAGTCGTCTACCTACCCTAAAGAATTCGTCTGTGTAAATGTCCTTTAAAGTAGTGCCATCCCACCATTGAGAGGTAGGTAGCACCACCGTTGGAGGTGTTCGGGTCAATTCGAGGTTCGGGACATGGTGATCACCAGAGCAATGGGAAGACACCTTAGAAGCTACCCTCATGCCAGGTTCCCGGATCATGAGGACTTACTAAGACATCATCTACTCGACGATCACCTTTCGAGAGGCAAGGCAACAGTGAAGCGTACGCTAGGGGTGGTGTGTGATTTGTGTGTCGTTTTCATTTATGTTTATCTTGTTCATGGATTGGTGATCTACGCGTTGCTTTTATTTTGGCATTCATTCTTGCATGCATTTGTTAACAGTTAAAAAGTTGCGGAAATTAAAAGTTCTAAACTATTACAAAGGCGCGGGTCCACATCGCCAAATTAAAATCCAGGACCCGATTTGACAGAAAAATAAATAAAGTGCGAGAAATAAAATGTCCGAGTTTACAAGGCTTTGGGAGAATTACATAAATATTTAAAAGAAGGAATAAATAAAATGTGCGAATTGAATTGAAATTGAAAGCGAGGGCGTTGGACCCTTTTTAATGAAATTAAATTATATTGAGCAAATTAATTAAATTAAAATAAAAAAGAAATTATTTTTGAGGTTTTTTGTATTTATGGTTTTTTATGAGAATTAAATGAAATTAAAATATTAATCCTAATTCTAATTTTTTTTATTTATTAAAAAAAACATGTTAAAATTAAACCTAAAATTAATCTAATTATTTACATGCAATTTTGATTTATAAAAATAAATAATTAATTATTAGTGAAATTTATTTACAAAAAATATTAATTAAATAAATATATTTTGATTTTTATGACTTTTCTGTTTTTTACTATTTTTTATATTTTATGAAAATAAGTTAAATTAAAGGAATTAATTAAAAAAAAGAAATAATTGAAATAAATAAAATAAGGAAAAGAAAGAAAATACAATACCTTGGGGGGTTTCTGTCCCCTTTTTGGAGGTGAATTGGAGTGGTTTGGCCATTTGTGTTCTGACCTCATCATGCATAAGTTGTTCTACTTTGGCCATTTGGCTTTTGGCTTTTGGCCATTTGCGTTCTGGCTTCAACATTCCTTTAATGTCTGGCTTAATGTCTGCCTCGCCATGTATTTGTGTCATGTGTAAAATGTTCTGTTTTGGCCATTTGGCTTCTGGCCTTTTGGCCATTTGGCTTTTGGCCTCAACGTTCCTTAATGAACCTGCATGGGATCCTGTCTAAATCTGCAGTGTTGAACCTCATGAACACATTAAATAAAATCATAAAAATTCAAATAAAACCAACATATGAAGAAATTTAATGTTTAGGCACAATATGGCATGTATGAATGATTATACCCTTTTGATCATGGAGATCAAATCAATCTTACCCTTACTGGAAGATTAGTGACCTGAATGCTTTTATGCCTTACTGGAAGATTAGGATCATGGAGATCAAGCCAGCCTTATCATTACTGAAGAAGTAGTGAGGTATTGGTTTATAACTGTGTTGGCTTGCTTGTAGTGAGAGAGGATTTGTAATAAGGATTTCAAGGTTTTAGGGTTCTTGAAAGAGTTTGATATTCTAACAGTATTGTGACAAGGTTTTTTTCTCTCTTTTCCTCCTCTCTTTTTTTTCTTTTTTCTCTCTTTGGTTTGTGTGAAAAGAAGGTGATTATATAAGGGAAATTAGGGTAAAGCAAATGGGCTTTGAATGTGCAATTGGGCCTCCAATATTCACTTGAATTCGTCACTTTCCAGGCTAAATCGCAGGGACTTAAGTGCATTTTGTGAAGTTGAAATGTGAAAACAAAATGTAGCCGGCATCGAGAACTAACTCCTGTCCGAAAATCGACTCAATCGGATAATCGGTGAATTAGTTATGAATTTTTGAAGTTTCAGCTCAGACAAACTTATTTTGGGCTTCAGTGTCGACTCTGACACGTTCTTCAATAAAAAACTGGTATTGATCGGTGCATAATTTGGTCTCGACTTTTGAAGCAAAGTTGTAGATCTATGAGTCAGGGACCTTGTGTAAAAACATGAGTCCAATCCGATAAAAATTGACCGAGTTATGAATTTTCGAAGTTTCGGCCCAGATGAAATAATATTCAGCATTCAGGATTTTCGGCGTGTCACGCACTCTGAGCAAAAAATGAAGGCCTTTTGAATACCGTTTGAACTCAATACCTTCTGTGAAAATGTAGCCAACTCAATTTGTGAAATTTTGGCACCGGAACCAGCTCGATACGATGAAAATCGACCAAGTTATGATTTTTTGAACATGACGCAAATAAACTTTTGTCACAAATTTCTGCACGAAAATACTTGATAAATCCACATTTTTGAAGACCTTCTGATCGAAATTGGCTTCCAGCCGTGAGAGATGAAAACGTAGATAATGTCAAGATGGAATTTTGGCCACCGGAACGGGTTCAAAACGAGCCACGATCTTCAAGTTATGAATTTTTTAGCGCGTAAAAACTGCACTTTCAGCACACTTTTTCACCATATTTCTTTAAGAAAACTCGCACATTCGGATACCTTCTTTAAAGAATTGACGCTTGAGCCGAACCTGAATTTGAGAATACGTTATCAGAGATATCTTGGCGAAAGAATACCTGAATATGACGCGCCGGGTTGGACTTGTGAATTTTTCTTGAAATATTTTGAGAAATATGGGAGGGCAAATTTTGGGGTACAACAAAGAGACTACCATCTATTGGAGTAAACATCTCAACAACGAACTATCTCCCTTAATGAAGATACTACCATCCATCGGAATACAAATCTTAACAACGAACTATTTCCCTTAATGAAAATACTACCATCTATTGGATTACAAATATCAAGAACGAACTATCTCCCTTAATGAAGAGACTATCATACATTGGAGTAGAAATATCAATATTGAAGCATCTCCCTTAATGAAGAGACTACCATCCATTGGAGTACAAATTTCAACAACGAATTATCTCCCTTAATGAAGTCACTAACATCCATCGGAGTACAAATTTCCATAATAAACTATCTCCCTTAATAAAGAGACTACCTTCCATTAGAGTAGAAATATCAAAAATGAACTATCTCCCTTAATAAAGAGACTACCATCCATCGGAGTACAGATCTCAACAATGAACTATCTCCCTTAATGAAAAGACTAATATCCATCAGAGTACAAATCTCCATAATGAACTATCTCCCTTAATAAAGAGACTACCATCCATCAGAGTACAAATATCAACAACGAACAATATCCCTTTATGAAGAGACTACCATCCATTGGAGTACAAATCACAACAATGAACTATCTCACTTAATGAAGAGACTACCATTCATCAGAGTACAAATCTCAATAAAAAACTATCTCCCTTAATGAAGAGACTACCATCCATTGGAGTACAAATCTCACCAACGAACTATCACCATTAATGAAAAGGCTAGAATTGGTTGGAGTATAAAATCTCAACAACAAAATATCTCTCTTAATGAAGATACTACCATCCATCGGAGTATAAATCTCAACAGCAAACTATCTATCTCAATGAAGAGACTACCTTCCATTAGAGTACAAATCTCAACAAAGAACTATCTCCCTTAATGAAGAGCCAACCATCCATTGGAGTACAAATATCAAAAACAAACTATCTCCCTTAAATAATAAACTACCATCCATCATAGTACAAGTCTCAACAACGAACTATCTCCCTTAATGAATAGACTACCATCCATCAAAGTATAAATCTCAACAACGAACTATCTCCCTTAATTAAGAGACTACCATCCATCGGAGTACAAATCTCAACAAGGAACTATCTCCTTTAATGAAGAGACTACCATCCATTGGGGTAGAACTCAAAACAATGAACTATCTCCCTTAATGAAGAGAGTACCATTCATCAGAGTACAAATCTGAACAACAAACTATCTCCCTTAATGAAGATACTACCATCCATAGGAGTACAAATCTCAACAACGAACTATCTCCTTTAATGAAGAGACTACCATCCATTGGATTACAAATATCAAAAACGAACTATCTCCTTTAAAGAGGAGACTACCTTCCACTGAAGTACAAATTTCAACAACGAATTATCTCCCTTAATCAGGAGATTATCATCCATCGGAGTACAAATCTGAACAATGAACTATCTCCCTTAATGAAGAGACTAACATCTATTGGAGTAAAAATATCAACAACGAACTATCTCCCTTAATGAAGATACTACCATCCATAGGAATACAAATCTTAACAACGAACTATTTCCCTTAATGAAAAGACTACCATTCATTGGATTACAAATCTCAACAACGAACTATATCCCTTAATGAAGAGACTATCATCCATCAGAGTACAAATCTAAACAACAAACTATCTACCTCAATGAATAGACTATCATACATTGGAGTAGAAATATCAATATTGAAGTATCTCTCTTAATTAAGAGACTACCATCCATTGGAGTACAAATTTCAACAACGAATTATCTCCCTTAATGAAGTGACTACCATCCATTAGAGTAGAAATATAAAAAACGAACTATCTCCCTTAATGAAGAGACTACCATCCATCGAAAGACAAATATAAACAATGAACTATCTCCCTTAATGAAAATACTACCATCCATCAGAGTACAAATCTCCACAATGAACTATCTCCCTTAATAAAGAGACCACCATCCATCAGATTACAAATATCAACAACAAACAATCTCCCTTTATGAAGACTACCACCCATTGGAGTATAAATCACAACCATGAACTATCTCCCTTAAGGAAGAGCCAACCATCCATTGGAGTACAAATCTCAAAAACAAACTATCTCCCTTATTGAAGAGACTACCATCCATCAAAGTGTAAAACTCAACTACGAACTATCTCCCTTAATTAAGAGACTACCATCCATCGGAGTACAAATCTCAACAAGGAAATATCTCCCTTAATGAAGAGACTACCATCCATTGGGGTAGAAATCAAAACAATGAACAATATCCCTTAAAGAAGAGACTACCATCAATCGGAGTACAAATATCAACAACGAACTATCTCCCTTAATGAAGAGAGTACCATTCATCAGAGTACAAATGTCAACAATGAACTATCTCCCTTAATGAAGATACTACCATCCATAGGAGTACAAATCTCAACAACGAACTATCTCCCTTAATGAAGAGACTACCATCCATTGGAGTACAAATCACAACAATTAACTATCTCCCTTAAGGAAGAGCCAACCATCCATTGGAGTACAAATCTCAAAAACAAACTATCTCCCTTAATGAAGAAACAACCATCCATCATAGTACAAGTCTCAATAACGAACTATCTCCCTAATTGAAGAGACTACCATTCATCAAAGTGTAAAACTCAACAACGAGCTATCTCCCTTAATTAGGAGACTACCATCCATCGGATTACAAATCTCAACAAGGAACTATCTCCATTAATGAAGAGACTACCATCCATTGGGGTAGAAATCAAAACAATGAACTATATCCCTTAAAGAAGAGACTACCATCAATCGGAGTAAAAATCTCAACAACGAATTATCTCCCTTAATGAAGAGAGTACCATTCATCAGAGTACAAATGTCAACAACGAACTATCTCGCTTAATGAAGATACTACCATCCATAGGAGTACAAATCTCAACAACGAACTATCTCCCTTAATGAAGAGACTACCATCCATCGGAGTACAAATATAAAAAACGAACTATCTCCTTTAAAGAGGAGACTACCTTCCATTTAAGTACAAATTTAAACAACGAGTTATCTCCCTTAATCAGGAGATTATCATCCATCAGAGTACAAATCTCAACAACGAACTATCTCCCTTAATGAAGAGAATACCATCTATTGGAGTAAAAATCTCAACAACGAACTATCTCCATTAAAGAAGATACTACCATCCATCGGAATACAAATCTTAACAACGAACTATTTCCCTTAATTAAAATACTACCATTTATTGGATTACAAATATCAACAACGAACTATCTCCCTTAATGAAGAGACTATCATCCATCAGAGTACAAATCTCAACAACAAACTATCTCCCTTAATGAATAGACTATCATACATTGGAGTAGCAATATCAATATTGAAGTATCTCCCTTAATGAGGAGACTACCATCCATTGGAGTACAAATTTCAACAACGAATTATCTCCCTTAATGAAGTCACTACCATCCATCGGAGTACAAATTTCCATAATAAACTATCTCCCTTAATAAAGATACTACCATCCATTAGAGTAGAAATATCAAAAATGAACTATCTCCCTTAATGAAGAGACTACCATCCATCGGAGTACAAATATCAACAATGAACTATCTCCCTTAATGAAAAGACTAATATCCATCAGAGTACAAATCTCTACAATGAACTATCTCCCTTAATAAAGAAACTACCATCCATCAGAGTACAAATATCAACAACGAACAATATCCCTTAATGAAGAGACTACCATCCATTGGAGTACAAATCACAACAATGAACTATCTCACTTAATGAAGAGACTACCCTTCATCAGAGTACAAATATCAATAAAAAACTATCTCCTTTAATGAAGAGACTACCATCCATTGGAGTACAAATCTCACCAACGAACTATCACCATTAATGAAAAGGCAAGAATTGGTTGGAGTATAAATCTCAACAACAAACTATCCCTCTTAATGAAGATACTACCATCCATCGGAGTATAAATCTTAACAACAAACTATCTTTCTCAATGAAGAGACTACCTTCCATTAGAGTACAAATCTCAACAATGAACTATCTCCCTTAATGAAGAGCCAACCATCCATTGGAGTACAAATCTCAAAAACAAAATATATCCCTTAATTAATAAACTACCATCCATCATAATACAAGTCTCAACAACGAACTATCTCCCTTAATGAAGAGACTACCATCCATCAAAGTATAAATCTCAACAACGAACTATCTCCCTTAATTAAGAGACTACCATCCATCGGAGTACAAATCTCAACAAGGAACTATCTCCTTTAATGAAGAGACTACCATCCATTGGGGTTGAAATCAAAACAATGAACTATATCCCTTAAAGAAGTGACTACTATCAATTGGAGTACAAATCTCAACAACGAACTATCTTCCTTAATGAAGAGAGTACCATTCATCAGAGTACAAATCTGAACAACGAACTATCTCCCTTAATGAAGATACTACCATCCATAGGAGTACAAATCTCAACAACGAAATATCTCCCTTAATGAAGAGACTACCATCCATCGAATTACAAATATCAAAAACGAACTATCTCCTTTAAAGAGGAGACTACCTTCCACTGAAGTACAAATTTCAACAACGAATTATCTCCCTTAATCAGAAGATTATCATCCATCGGAGTACAAATCTCAACAATGAACTATCTCCCTTAATGAAGAGACTACCATCTATTGGAGTAAAAATATCAACAATGAACTATCTCCCTTAATGAAGATACTACCATCAATCGGAATACAAATCTTAACAACAAACTATTTCCCTTAATGAAAAGACTACCATCCATTGGATTACAAATCTCAACAACGAACTATCTCCCTTAATGAAGAGACTATCATCCATCAGAGTACAAATCTAAACAACAAACTATCTCCCTCAATGAATAGACTATCATACATTGGAGTAGAAATATCAATATTGAAGTATCTCGCTTAATGAAGAGACTACCATCCATTGGAGTACAAATTTCAACAACGAATTATCTCCCTTAATGAAGTGACTACCATCCATCGGAGTACAAATTTCCACAACAAACTATCTCCCTTAAGGAAGAGCCAACCATCCATTGGAGTACAAATCTCAAAAACAAACTATCTCCCTTAATGAAGAAACTACCATCCATCATAGTACAAGTCTCAACAACGAACTATCTCCCTTATTGAAGAGACTACCATCCATCAAAGTGTAAAACTCATCAACGAACTATCTCCCTTAATTAAGAGACTACCATCCATCGGAGTACAAATCTCAACAAGGAACTATCTCCCTTAATGAAGAGACTACCATCCATTGGGGTAGAAATCAAAACAATGAACTATATCCCTTAAAGAAGAGACTACCATCAATCGGAGTACAAATATCAACAACGAACTATCTCCCTTAATGAAGAGAGTACCATTCATCAGAGTACAAATGTCAACAATGAACTATCTCCCTTAATGAAGATACTACCATCCATAGGAGTACAAATCTCAACAACGAACTATCTCCCTTAATAAGGAGACTACCATCCATTGGAGTACAAATCACAACAATGAACTATCTCCCTTAAGGAAGAGCCATCCATCCATTGGAGTACAAATCTCAAAAACAAACTATCTCCCTTAATGAAGAAACAACCATCCATCATAGTACAAGTCTCAACAACGAACTATCTCCCTAATTGAAGAGACTACCATTTATCAAAGTGTAAAACTCAACAACGAGCTTTCTCCCTTAATTAAGAGACTACCATCCATCGGATTACAAATCTCAACAGGAACTATCTCCCTTAATGAAGAGACTACCATCCATTAGGGTAGAAATCAAAACAATGAACTATATCCCTTAAAGAAGAGACTACCATCAATCGGAGTAAAAATCTCAACAACGAATTATCTCCCTTAATGAAGAGAGTACCATTCATCAGAGTACAAATGTCAACAACGAACTATCTCGCTTAATGAAGATACTACCATTTATAGGAGTACAAATCTCAACAACGAACTATCTCCCTTAATGAAGAGACTACCATCCATCGGAGTACAAATATAAAAAACGAACTATCTCCTTTAAAGAGGAGACTACCTTCCATTTAAGTACAAATTTCAACAACGAATTATCTCCCTTAATCAGGAGATTATCATCCATCAGAGTACAAATCTCAACAACGAACTATCTCCCTTAATGAAGAGAATACCATCTATTGGAGTAAAAATCTCAACAACGAACTATCTCCATTAATGAAGATACTACCATCCATCGGAATACAAATCTTAACAACGAACTATTTCCCTTAATTAAAATACTACCATTTATTGGATTACAAATATCAACAACGAACTATCTCCCTTAATGAAGAGACTATCATCCATCAGAGTACAAATCTCAACAACAAACTATCTCCCTTAATGAATAGACTATCATACATTGGAGTAGCAATATCAATATTGAAGTATCTCCCTTAATGAAGAGACTACCATCCATTGGAGTACAAATTTCAACAACGAATTATCTCCCTTAATGAAGTCACTACCATCCATCGGAGTACAAATTTCCACAATAAACTATCTCCCTTAATAAAGATACTACCATCCATTAGAGTAGAAATATCAAAAATGAACTATCTCCCTTAATGAAGAGACTACCATCCATCGGAGTACAAATCTCAACAATGAACTATCTCCCTTAATGAAAAGACTAATATCCATCAGAGTACAAATCTCTACAATGAATTATCTCCCTTAATAAAGAAACTACCATCCATCAGAGTACAAATATCAACAACGAACAATATCCCTTTATGAAGAGACTACTATCCATTGGAGTACAAATCACAACAATGAACTGTCTCACTTAATGAAGAGACTACCCTTCATCAGAGTACAAATCTCAATAAAAAACTATCTCCCTTAATGAAGAGACTACCATCCATTGGAGTACAAATCTCACCAACGAACTATCACCATTAATGAAAAGGCAAGAATTGGTTGGAGTATAAATCTCAACAACAAACTATCTCTCTTAATGAAGATACTACCATCCATCGGAGTATAAATCTTAACAACAAACTATGTTTCTCAATGAAGAGACTACCTTCCATTAGAGTACAAATCTCAACAATGAACTATCTCCCTTAATGAAGAGCCAACCATCCATTGGAGTACAAATCTCAAAAACAAAATACAAGTCTCAACAACGAACTATCACCCTTAATGAAGAGACTACCATCCATCAAAGTATAAATCTCAACAACGAACTATCTCCCTTAATTAAGAGACTACCATCCATCGGAGTACAAATCTCAACAAGGAACTATCTCCTTTAATGAAGAGACTACCATCCATTTGGGTTGAAATCAAAACAATGAACTATATCCCTTAAAGAAGTGACTACTATCAATTGGAGTACAAATCTCAACAACGAACTATCTCCCTTAATGAAGAGAGTACCATTCATCAGAGTACAAATCTGAACAACGAACTATCTCCCTTAATGAAGATACTACCATCCATAGGAGTACAAATCTCAACAACGAACTATCTCCCTTAATGAAGAGACTACCATCCATCGAATTACAAATATCAAAAACTAACTATCTCCTTTAAAGAGGAGACTACCTTCCACTGAAGTACAAATTTCAACAACGAATTATCTCCCTTAATCAGAAGATTATCATCCATCGGAGTACAAATCTCAACAATGAACTATCTCCCTTAATGAAGAGACTACCATCTATTGGATTAAAAATATCAACAATGAACTATCTCCCTTAATGAAGATACTACCATCAATCGGAATACAAATCTTAATAACAAACTATTTCCCTTAATGAAAAGACTACCATCCATTGGATTACAAATCTCAACAACGAACTATCTCCCTTAATGAAGAGACTATCATCCATCAGAGTACAAATCTAAACAACAAACTATCTCCCTCAATAAATAGACTATCATACATTGGAGTAGAAATATCAATATTGAAGTATCTCGCTTAATGAAGAGACTACCATCCATTGGAGTACAAATTTCAACAACGAATTATCTCCCTTAATGAAGTGACTACCATCCATCGAAGTACAAATTTCCACAACAAACTATCTCCATTAAGGAAGAGCCAACCATCCATTGGAGTACAAATCTCAAAAACAAACTATCTCCCTTAATGAAGAAACTACCATCCATCATAGTATAAGTCTCAACAACGAACTATCTCCCTTATTGTAGAGACTACCATCCATCAAAGTGTAAAACTCAACAACGAACTATCTCCCTTAATTAAGAGACAACCATCCATCGGAGTACAAATCTCAACAAGGAACTATCTCCCTTAATGAAGAGACTACCATCCATTGGGGTAGAAATGAAAACAATGAACTATATCCCTTAAAGAAGAGACTACCATCAATCGGAGTACAAATCTCAACAACGAACTATCTCCCTTAATGAAGAGAGTACCATTCATCAGAGTACAAATGTCAACAACGAACTATCTCCCTTAATGAAGATACTATCATCCATAGGAGTACAAATCTCAACAACGAACTATCTCCCTTAATGAAGAGACTACCATCCATTGGAGTACAAATCACAACAATGAACTATCTCCCTTAAGAAAGAGCCAACCATCCATTGGAGTACAAATCTCAAAAACAAACTATCTCCCTTAATGAAGAAACAACCATCCATCATAGTACAAGTCTCAACAACGAACTATCTCCCTTATTGAAGAGACTACCATCCATCAAAGTGTAAAACTCAACAAAAAACTATCTCCCTTAATTAAGAGACTACCATCCATCGGAGTACAAATCTCAACAAGGAACTATCTCCCTTAATGAAGAGACTACCATCCATTGGGGTAGAAATCAAAACAATGAACTATATCCCTTAAAGAAGAGACTACCATCAATCGGAGTACAAATATCAACAATGAACTATCTCCCTTAATGAAGAGAGTACAATTCATCAGAGTACAAATGTCTACAATGAACTATCTCGCTTAATGAAGATACTACCATCCATAGGAGTACAAATCTCAACAACGAACTATCTCCCTTAATGAAGAGACTACCATCCATCGGAGTACAAATATAAAAAACGAACTATCTCCTTTAAAGAGGAGACTACCTTCCATTTAAGCACAAATTTCAACAACGAATTATCTCCCTTAATCAGGACATTATCATCCATCAGAGTACAAATCTCAACAACGAACTATCTCCCTTAATGAAGAGACTACCATCTATTGGAGTAAAAATCTCAAAAACGAACTATCTCCCTTAATGAAGATACTACCATCCATCAGAATACAAATCTTAACAACGAACTATTTCCCTTAATTAAAATACTGCCATCTATTGGATTACAAATATCAACAACGAACTATCTCCCGTAATGAAGAGACTATCATCCATCAGAGTACAAATCTCAACAACAAACTATCTCCCTTAATGAATAGACTATCATACATTGGAGTAGCAATATCAATATTGAAGTATCTCCCTTAATGAAGAGACTACCATCCATTGGAGTACAAATTTCAACAACGAATTATCTCCCTTAATGAAGTCACTACCATACATCGGAGTACAAATTTCCACAATAAACTATCTCCCTTAATAAAGAGACTACCATCCATTAGAGTAGAAATATCAAAAATGAACTATCTCCCTTAGTGAAGAGACTACCATCCATCGGAGTACAAATCTCAACAATGAACTATCTCCCTTAATGAAAAGACTAATATCCATCAGAGTAAAAATCTCTATAATGAACTATCTCCCTTAATAAAGAGACTACCATCCATAAGAGTACAAATATGAACAACGAACAATATCCCTTTATGAAGAGACTACCATCCATTGGAGTACAAATCACAACAATGAACTATCTCACTTAATGAAGAAACTACCATTCATCAGAGTACAAATCTCAATAAAAAACTATCTCCCTTAATGAAGAGACTACCATCCATTGGAGTAAAAATCTCACCAACAAACTATCACCATTAATGAAAAGGCTAGAATTGGTTGGAGTATAAATCTCAACAACAAACTATCTCTCTTAATGAATATACTACCATCCACCGGAGTATAAATCTCAACAACAAAGTATCTATCTCAATGAAGAGACTACCTTTCATTAGAGTACAAATCTCAACAACGTACTATCTCCCTTAATGAAGAGCCAACCATCCATTGGAGTACAAATCTCAAAAACAAAATATTTTCCTTAATGAATAAACTACCATCCATCATAGTACAAGTCTCAACAACGAACTATCTCCCTTAATGAAGAGACTACCATCCATCAAAGTATAAATCTCAACAATGAACTATCTCCCTTAATTAAGAGACTACCATCCATCGGAGTACAAATCTCAACAAGGAACTATCTCCTTTAATGAAGAGACTACCATCCATTGGGGTTGAAATCAAAACAATGAACTATATCCCCTAAAGAAGTGACTACTATCAATTCGAGTACAAATCTCAACAACGAACTATCTCCCTTAACAAAGAGAGTACCATTCATCAGAGTACAAATCTGAACAACAAACTATCTCCCTTAATGAAGATACTACCATCCATAGGAGTACAAATCTCAACAACGAACTATCTCCCTTAATGAAGAGACTACCATCCATCGGATTACAAATATCAAAAACGAACTATCTCCTTTAAAGAGGAGAATACCTTCCACTGAAATACAAACTTCAACAACGAATTATCTCCCTTAATCAGAAGATTATCATCCATCGGAGTACAAATCTCACCAATGAACTATCTCCCTAAATGAAGAGACTACCATCTATTGGAGTAAAAATATCAACAACAAACTATCTCCCTTAATGAAGATACTACCAACAAACGGAATACAAATCTTAAGAACAAACTATTTCCCTTAATGAAAAGACTACCATCCATTGGATTACAAATCTCAAAAACAAACTATCTCCCTCAATGAATAGACTATCATACATTGGAGTAGAAATATCAATATTGAAGTATCTCGCTTAATGAAGAGACTACCATCCATTGGAGTACAAATTTCAACAACGAATTATCTCCCTTAATGAAGTGACTACCATCCATCGGAGTACAAATTTCCACAACAAACTATCTCCTTTAACAAAGAGACTACCATCCATTAGAGTAGAAATATCAAAAACGAACTATCTCCCTTAATGAAGAGACTACCATCCATCGGAATACAAATATAAACAATGAACTATCTCCCTTAATGAAAAAACTACCATGCATCAGAGTACAAATCTCCAAAATGGACTATCTCCCTTAATAAAGAGACCACCATCCATCAGAGTACAAATATCAACAACAAACAATCTCCCTTTATGAAGAGACTACCATCCATTGGAGTACAAATCACAACAATAAACTATCTCCCTTAAGGAAGAGCCAACCATCCATTGCAGTACAAATCTCAAAAACAAACTATCTCCCTTAATTAAGAAACTACCATCCATCATAGTACAAGTCTCAACAATGAACTATCTCCCTTATTGAAGATACTACCATCCATCAAAGTGTAAAACTCAACAACGAACTATCTCCCTTAATTAAGAGACTACCATCCATCGGAGTACAAATCTCAACAACGAACTATCTCCCTTAATGAAGAAACTACCATCCATTGGGGTAGAAATCAAAACAATGAACTATATCCCTTAAAGAAGAGACTACCATCAATCGGAGTACAAATCTCAACAACAAACTATCTCCCTTAATGAAGAGAGTACCATTCATCAGAGTACAAATGTCAACAACGAACTATCTCCCTTAATGAAGATACTACCATCCATAGGAGTACAAATCTCAACAACGAACTATCTCCCTTAATGAAGAGACTACCATCCATCGGAGTACAAATATCAAAAACGAACTATCTCCTTTAAAGAGGAGAATACCTTCCATTTAAGTACAAATTTCAACCACGAATTATCTCCCTTAATCAGGAGATTATCATCCATCAGAGTACAAATCTCAAAAATGAACTATCTCCCTTAATGAAGAGACTACCATCTATTGGAGTAAAAATCTCAACAACGAACTATCTCCCTTAATGAAGAGACTACCATCCATCGGATTACAAATATCAAAAACGAACTATCTCCTTTAAAGAGGAGACTACCTTCCACTGAAATACAAATTTCAACAACGAATTATCTCCCTTAATCAGAAGATTATCATCCATCGGAGTACAAATCTCAATAATGAACTATCTCCCTCAATGAAGAGACTACCATCTATTGGAGTAAAAATATCAAAAACGAACTATCTCCCTTAATGAAGATACTACCATCAATCGGAATACAAATCTTAACAACAAACTATGCCCTTAATGAAGAGACTACCATCCATTGGATTACAAATATCAACAACGAACTATCTCCCTTAATGAAAAGACTACTATCCATCAAAGTATAAATCTCAACAATGAACTATCTCCCTTAATTAAGAGACTACCATCCATCGGAGTACAAATCTCAACAAGAAACTATCTCCTTTAATGAAGAGACTACCATCCATTGGGGTTGAAATCAAAACAATGAACTATATCCCCTAAAGAAGTGACTACTATCAATTGGAGTACAAATCTCAACAACGAACTATCTCCCTTAATGAAGAGAGTACCATTCATCAGAGTACAAATCTGAACAATGAACTATCTCCCTTAATGAAGATACTACCATTCATAGGAGTACAAATTTAAACAACAAACTATCTCCCATAATGAAGAGACTACCATCCATCGGATTACAAATATAAAAAATGAACTATCTCCTTTAAAGAGGAGACTACCTTCCACTGAAATACAAACTTCAACAACGAATTATCTCCCTTAATCAGAAGATTATCATCCATCGGAGTACAAATCTCAACAATGAACTATCTCCCTCAATGAAGAGACTACCATCTATTGGAGTAAAAATATCAACAACGAACTATCTCCCTTAATGAAGATACTACCATCAATCGGAATACAAATCAACAACAAACTATTTCCCTTAATGAAAAGACTACCATCCATTGGATTACAAATCTATACAACTAACTATCTCCCTTAATGAAGAGACTATCATCCATCAGAGTACAAATCTAAACAACAAACTATCTCCCTCAATGAATATACTATCATACATTGGAGTAAAAATATCAATATTGAAGTATCTCGCTTAATGAAGAGACTACCATCCATTGGAGTAAAAATTTCAACAATGAATTATCTCCCTTAATGAAGTGACTACCATCCATCGGAGTACAAATTTCCACAACAAACTACCTCCTTTAATAATGAGACTACCATCCATTAGAGTAGAAATATCAAAAACGAACTATCTCCCTTAATGAAGAGACTAGCATCCATCGGAATACAAATATAAACAATGAACTATCTCCCTTAATGAAAATACTACCATGCATCAGAGTACAACTCTCCAAAATGAACTATCTCCCTTAATAAAGAGACCACCATCCATCATAGTACAAATATCAACAACAAACAATCTCCCTTTATGAAGAGACTACCATCCATTGGAGTACAAATCACAACAATAAACTATCTCCCTTAAGGAAGAGCCAACAATCCATTGGAGTACAAGTCTCAACAACTAACTATCTCCCTTATTGAAGAGACTACCATCCATCAAAGTGTAAAACTCAACAACGAACTATCTCCCTTAATTAAGAGACAACCATCCATCGGAGTACAAATCTCAACAAGGAACTATCTCCCTTAATTAAGAGACACCATCCATTGGGGTAGAAATCAAAACAATGAACTATATCCCTTAAAGAAGAGACTACCATCAATTGGAGTACAAATCTCAACAACGAACTATCTCCCTTAATGAAGACAGTACCATTCATCAGAGTACAAATGTCAACAACGAACTATCTCCCTTAATGAAGATACTATCATCCATAGGAGTAAAAATCTCAACAACGAACTATCTCCCTTAATGAAGATACTACCATCCATCGGAGTACAAATATAAAAAACAAACCATTTCCCTTAATGAAAATACTACGATCTATTGGATTACAAATATCAACAACGAACTATCTCCCTTAATGAAGAGACTATCATCCATTAGAGTACAAATATCAACAACAAACTATCTCCCTCAATGAATAGACTATCATACATTGGAGTAGAAATATCAATATTGAAGTATCTCCCTTAATGAAGAGACTACCATCCATTGGAGTACAAATTTCAAGAATGAATTATCTCCCTTAATGAAGTCACTACCATCCATTGGAGTACAAATTTCCACAATAAACTATCTCCCTTAATAAAGAGACTACCATCCATTAGAGTAGAAATATAAAAAATGAACTATCTCCCTTAATGAAGAGACTACAATCCATCGGAGAACAAATCTGAACAATAAACTATCTCCCTTAATGAAAAGACTAATATCCATCAGAGAACAAATCTCCACAATGAACTATCTCCATTAATAAAGAGACTACCATCCATCAGAGTACAAATATCAACAACGAACAATATCCCTTTATGAAGAGACTACCATCCATTGGAGTACAAATCACAACAATGAACTATCTCACTTAATGAAGAGACTACCATTCATCTGAGTACAAATCTCAATAAAAAACTATCTTCCTTAATGAAGAGACTACCATCCATTGGAGTACAAATCTCACCAACGAACTATCACCATTAATGAAAAGGATAGAATTGGTTGGACTATAAATCTCAACAACAAACTATCTCTCTTAATAAAGATACTACCAGCCATCGGAGTATAAATCTAAACAAGAAACTATATATCTAAATGAAGAGACTGCCTTCCATTAGAGTACAAATCTCAAAAACAAACTATCTCCCTTAATGAAGAAACTACCATCCATCATAGTACAAGTCTCAACAATGAACTATCTCCCTTATTGAAGAGTCTACCATCCATCAAAGTGTAAAACTCAACAACGAACTATCTCCCTTAATTAAGAGACAACCATCCATCGGAGTACAAATCTCAACAAGGAACTATCTCCCTTAATCAAGAGACTACCATCCATTGGGGTAGAAATCAAAACAATGAACTATATCCCTTAAAGTAGAGACTACCATCAATCGGAGTACAAATCTCAACAACGAACTATCTCCCTTAATGAAGAGAGTACCATTCATCAGAGTACAAATGTCAACAACGAACTATCTCCCTTAATGAAGATACTACCATCCATAGGAGTAAAAATCTCAACAACGAACTATCTCCCTTAATGAAGAGACTATGATCCATCGGAGTACAAATATCAAAAACGAACTATCTCCTTTAAAGAGGAGACTACCTTCCATTTAAGTACAAATTTCAACAACGAATTATCTCCCTTAATCAGGAGATTATCATCCATCAGAGTACAAATCTCAACAATGAACTATCTCCCTTAATGAAGAGACTACCATCTATTGGATTAAAAATCTCAACAACGAACTATCTCCCTTAATGAAGATACTACCATCCATCGGAATACAGATCTTAACAACAAACTATTTCCCTTAATGAAAATACTACAATCTATTGGATTACAAATCTCAACAAAGAATTATCTCCCTTAATGAAGAGACTATCATCCATCAGAGTACAAATATCAATAACAAACTATCTCCCTCAATGAATAGACTATCATACATTGGAGTAGAAATATAAATATTGAAGTATCTCCCTTAATGAAGAGACTACCATCCATTGGAGTACAAATTTCAACAATGAATTATCTCCCTTAATGAAGTGACTACCATCCATCGGAGTACAAATTTTCATAACAAACTATCTCCTTTAATAAATAGACTACCATCCATTAGAGTAGAAATATAAAAAACGAACTATCTCCCTTAATGAAGAGACTACCATCCATCGGAATACAAATATTAACAATGAACTATCTCCCTTAATGAAAATACTACCATCCATCAGAGTAGAAATCTCCACAATGAACTAACTCTCTTAATAAAGAGACCACCATCCATCAAAGTACAAATATCAACAACAAACAATCTCCCTTTAAGAAGAGACTACCATCCATTGGAGTACAAATTACAACAATGAACTATCTCCCTTAATGAAGAGACTACCATTCATCAGAGTACAAATCTCAATAAAAAAACTATCTCCCTTAATGAAGAGACTACCATCCATTGGAGTACAAATCTCACCAACGAACTATCACCATTAATGAAAAGGCTAGAATTGGTTGGAGTATAAATCTCAACAACAAACTATCTCTCTTAATGAAGATACTACCATCCATCAGAGTATAAATCTCAACAATAAACTATTTATCTCAATGAAGAGACTACATTCCATTAGAGTACAAATCTCAAGAACGAACTATCTCCCTTAATGAAGAGCCAACCATCCATTGGAGTACAAATCTCAAAAACAAACTATCTCCCTTAATGAAGAAACTACCATCAATCATAGTATAAGTCTCAACAACGAACTATCTCCCTTAATGAAGAGACTACCATCCATAAAAGTATAAATCTCAACAATGAACTATCTCCCTTAATTAAGAGACTACCATCCATCGGAGTACAAATCTCAACAAGGAACTATCTCCCTTAATGAAGAGACTACCATCCATCGGAGTACAAATATCAAAAACGAACTATCACCATTAATAAAAAGGCTAGAATTGGTTGGAGTATAAATCTCAACAACAAACTATATCTCTTAATGAAGATACTACCATCCATCAAAGTATAAATCTCAACAATAAACTATATATCTCAATGAAGAGACTACATTCCATTAGAGTACAAATCTCAAGAACGAACTATCTCCCTTAATGAAGAGCCAACCATCCATTGGAGTACATATCTCAAAAACAAACTATCTCCCTTAATGAAGAAACTACCATCAATCATAGTATAAGTCTCAACAACGAACTATCTCCCTTAATGAAGAGAATACCATCCATCAAAGTATAAATCTCAACAACGAACTATCTCCCTTAATTAAGAGACTACCATCCATCGGAGTACAAATCTCAACAAGCAACTATCTCTCTTAATGAAGAGACTACCATCCATCAGATTAAAATTCTCAAAAACGAACTATCTCCCTTAATGAAGAAACTACCATCCATCGGAGTACAAATATCAACAACGAACAATCTTCCTTTATAAGGAGACTACCATCCATTGGAGTACAAATCACAATAATGAACTATCTCCCTTAATGAAGAGACTACCATTCATCAGAGTACAAATCTCCATAAAAAACTATCTCCCTTAATGAAGAGACTAGCATCCATTGCAGTACAAATCCCACAAACGAACTATCAACATTAATGAAAAGGCTATAATTGGTTGTAGTATAAATCTCAACAATAACTATCTCTCTTAATGAAGGTACTACCATCCATCGGAGTATAAATTTCAACAACAAACTATCTATCTCAATGAAGAGACTACCTTCCATTAGAGTAAAAATCTCAACAACGAATTAACTCCCTTAATGAAGAGGCTTCCATCCATTGGAGTACAAATCTAGAAAACAAACTATCTCCCTTAATAAAGAAACTACCATCCATCATAGTACAAGTCTCAACAACAAACTATCTCCCTTAATGAAGAGACTACCATCCATCAAAGTATAAATATAAACAACAAACTATCTCCCTTAATTAAGAGACTACCATCCATCGTAGTACAAATCTCAACAAGGAACTATCTCCCTTAATTAACAGACTACCATCCATTGGGGTAGAAATCAAAACAATGAACTATATCCCTTAAAGAAGAGACTACCATCAATTGTAGTACAAATCTCAATAACGAACTATCTCCCTTAATGAAGAGAGTACCATCCATCGGAGTACAAATATCAACAACGAACTATCTCCCTTAATGAAGATACTACCTTCCATAGGAGTACAAATCTCAACAATGAACTATCTCCCTTAATAAAGAGACTACCAACCATTAGAGTAGAAATATCAAAAACGAACTATCTCCTTTATTGAAGAGACTACCATCCATCAGAGTAAAAATCTCAACAATGAACTATCTCCCTTAATGAAAAGACTACCATCCATCAGAGTACAAATCTCCACAATGAACTATCTCCCTTAATAAAGAGACTACCATCCATTAGAGTACAAATATCAACAACGAATAATCTTCCTTTATGAAGAGACTACCATCCATTGGAATACAAATCACAACAATGAACTATCTCCATTAATGAAGAGACTACCATTCATTAGAGTACAAATCTCAATAAAAAAATATCTCCTTTAATGAAGAGACTACCATCCATTGGAGTACAAATCTCACAAATGAACTATTACCATTAATGAAAAGACTAGAATTGGTTGGAGTATAAATCTCAACAATAACTCTCTCTCTTAATGAAGATACTACCATTCATCGGAGTATAAATCTCAACAACAAACTATCTATCTCAATGCAGAGACTACCTTCCATTAGAGTACAAATCTCACAACGAACTATCTCCCTTTATGAAGAGCCAACCATCCATTAGATTACAAATCTCAACAACAAAATATCTCCCATAATGAAGAAACTAACATCCATCATAGTATAAGTCTCAACAATGAACTATCTCCCTTAATGAAGAGAGTACCATCCATTGGAGTACAAATCTCAACAACGAACTATCTCCCTTAATTAAGAGACTACCATCCATTGGAGTACAAATCTCAACAAGGAACTATCTCCCTTAATGAAGAGAGTACCATCCATTTGAGTACAAATCTCAACAACGAACTATATCCTTTAATGAGGGGACTACCTTCCATTGAAGTACAAATTTCAACAATGAATTATCTCCCTTAATCAGGAGACTATCATCCATCGGAGTATAAATCTCAACAATGAACTATCTCCCTTAAAGAAAAGACTACCATCCATTAGAGTACAAATATCAACAACGAACAATCTCCCTTTATGAAGAGACTACTATCCATTGGAGTAAAAATCACAAAAATGAACTATCTCCCTTAATGTAGAGACTACCATTCATCAGAGTACAAATCTCACTAAAAAACTATCTCCCTTAATAATGAGACTACCATCCATCGCAGTACAAATCTCAACAACGAACTATCTCCCTTAATGAAGAGAGTACCATCCATCGGAGTACAAATCGTAACAAAGAACTATATCCCTTAATGAAGATACTACCATCCATAGGAGTACAAATCTCAACAACGAACTATCTCCCTTAATAAAGAGACTACCATCCATTAGAGTAGAAATATCAAAAACAAACTTTCTCCCTTAATGAAGAGACTACCATCCATCGAAGTACAAATATCAACAATGAACTATCTCCCTTAATGAAAAGACTACCATCCATCAGAGTACAAATTTCCATAATGAATTATCTCCCTTAATAAAGAGACCACCATCAATTAGAGTACAAACATCAACAACTAACAATCTCCATTTATAAAGAGACTACGATCCATTGGAGTATAAATCGCAACAATGAACTATCTCCCTTAATGAAGAGACTACCATTCATCATAGTACAAATCTCAATAAAAAACTATCTCCCTTAATGAAGAGACTACCATCCATTAGACTACAAATCTCACCAACGAACTATCACCAATAATGAAAAGGCTAGATTTTGTTGGAGTATAAATCTCAACAACAAACTATCTCTCTTAATGAAGATACTACCATCCATCAGAGTATAAATCTCAACAATAAACTATCTATCTCAATGAAGAGATTACATTCCATTAGAGTACAAATCTCAACAACGAACTATCTCCTTTAATGAAGAGCCAACCGTCCAATGGTGTACAAATCTCAAAAACAAACTATCTCCCTTAATGAAGAAACTACCATCCATCATAGTACACGTCTCAACAACGAACTATCTTCCTTAATGAAGAGACTACCATCCATCAAAGTATAAATCTCAAGAACGAACTATCTCCCTTAATTAAGAGACTACCATCCATCGGAGTACAAATCTCAACAAGGAACTATATCCCTTAATGAAGAGACTACCATCCATTGGGGTAGAAATCAAAACAATGAACTATATCCCTTAAAGAAGAGACTACCATCAATCGCAGTATAAATCTCAACAACGAAATATCTCCCTTAATGAAGAGAGTACCATCCATCGGAGTACAAATCTTAACAACGAACTATCTCCCTTAATGAAGATACTACCATCCATAGGAGTACAAATCTGAACAATGAACTATCTCCCTTAATAAAGAGACTACCATCCATTAGAGTAGAAATATCAAAAATGAACTATCTCCCTTAATGAAGAGACTACCATCCATCAGAGTACAAATCTCAACAATGAACTATCTCCCTTAATGAAAAGACTACCATCCATAAAAGTACAAATTTCAACAATGAACTATCTCCCTTAATAAAGAGACTACCATCCATCAGAGTACATATATCAACAACGATTAATCTTCCTTTATGAAGAGACTACCATACATTGGAGTACAAATCTCCATAAAAAACTATCTCCTTTAATGAAGAGACTACCATCCATTGGAGTACAAATCTCACAAACGAACTATCACCATTATTGAAAAGGCTAAAATTGGTTGGAGTATAAATCTCAATAATAACTATCTCTCTTAATGAAGATACTACCATCCATCGGAGTATAAATCTCAATAATAAACTATCTATCTCAATGAAGAGACTACCTTCCATTAGAGTACAAATCTCAACAACGAACTATCTCCCTTAATGAAGAGACTACCATCTATTGGAGTAAAAATCTCAACAACGAACTATCTCCCTTAATGAAGATACTACCATTCATCGGAATACAAATCTTAACAACGAACTATTTCCCTTAATGAAAATACTACCATCTATTGGATTACAAATATCAACAATGAACTATCTCCCTCAATGAATAGACTATCATACATTGGAGTAGAAATATCAATATTGAAGTATCTCCCTTAATGAAGAGACTAGCATCCATTGGAGTACAAATTTCAACAACGAATTATCTCCCTTAATGAAGTCACTACCATCCATCGGAGTACAAATTTCCATAATAAACTATCTCCCTTAATAAAGAGACTACCATCCATTAGAGTAGAAATATCAAAAATGAACTATCTCCCTTAATGAAGAGACTAATATCCATCAGAGTACAAATCTCCACAATGAACTATCTCCCTTAATAAATAGACTACCATCCATCAGAGTACAAATATCAACAACGAACAGTATCCCTTTATGAAGAGACTACCATCCATTGGTGTACAAATCACAACAATGAACTATCTCACTTAATGAAGAGACTACCATTCATCAGAGTACAAATCTCGATAAAAAACTATCTCCCTTAATGAAGAGACTACCAGCCATTAGAGTACAAATCTCACCAACGAACTATCACCATTAATGAAAAGTATAGAATTGGTTGGAGTATAAATCTCAACAACAAACTATCTCTCTTAATAAAGATACTACCATCCATCGCAGTATAAATCTCAAAAACAAACTATCTATCTCAATGAAGAGGCTACCTTCCATTAGAGTACAAATCTCAACAACGAACTATCTCCCTTAATGAAGAGCCAACCATCCATTGGAGTAAAAATATCAAAAACAAACTATCTCCCTTAATGAAGAAACTACCATCCATCATAGTACAAGTCTCAACAACGAACTATCTCCGTTAATGAAGAGACTACCATCCATCAAAGTATAAATCTCAACAACGAACTATCTCCCTTAATTAAGAGACTACCATCCATCGGAGTACAAATCTCAACAAGGAACTATATCCCTTAATGAAGAGACTACCATCCAATGGAGTAGAAATCAAAACAATGAACTATATCCCTTAAAGAAGAGACTACCATCAATAGGAGTACAAATCTCAACAACGAATTATCTCCCTTAATGAAGAGAGTACCATTTATCAGAGTACAAATCTCAACAACGAACTATCTCCATTAATGAAGATATTACCAACCATAGGAGTACAAATCTCAACAACGAACTATCTCCCTTAATGAAGAGAATACCTTCCATCGGAGTAGAAATATCAAAAACGAACTATCTCCTTTAAAGAGGAGACTACCTTCCATTAAAGTACAAATCTCAACAACGAATTATCTCCCTTAATCAGGAGATTATCATCCATCGGAGTACAAATCTCAACAACGAACTATATCCCTTAATGAAGAGCCTACCATCTATTGGAGTAAAAATCTCAACAACGAACTATCTCCCTTAATAAAGATACTACCATCCATCGGAATACAAATCTTAACAACGAATTATTTCCCTTAATGAAAAGACTACCATCCATTGGATTACAAATCTCAACAAAGAACTATCTCCTTTAATGAAGAGACTACCATCCATCAGAGTACAAATCTCAACAATGAACTATCTCCCTTAATGAAAAGACTACCATCCATAAAAGTACAAATTTCAACAATGAACTATCTCCCTTAATAAAGAGACTACCATCCATCAGAGTACATATATCAACAACGATTAATCTTCCTTTATGAAGAGACTACCATACATTGGAGTACAAATCACAACAATGAACTATCTCAATTAATGAAGAGACTACCATTAATCAGAGTACAAATCTCCATAAAAAACTATCTCCTTTAATGAAGAGACTACCATCCATTGGAGTACAAATCTCACAAACGAACTATCACCATTATTGAAAAGGCTAGAATTGGTTGGAGTATAAATCTCAATAATAACTATCACTCTTAATGAAGATACTACCATCCATCGGAGTATAAATCTCAATAATAAACTATCTATCTCAATGAAGAGACTACCTTCCATTAGAGTACAAATCTCAACAACGAACTATCTCCCTTAATGAAGAGACTACCATCTATTGGAGTAAAAATCTCAACAATGAACTATCTCCCTTAATAAAGATACTACCATTCATCGGAATACAAATCTTAACAACGAACTATTTCCCTTAATGAAAATACTACCATCTATTGGATTACAAATATCAACAATGAACTATCTCCCTCAATGAATAGACTATCATACATTGGAGTAGAAATATCAATATTGAAGTATCTCCCTTAATGAAGAGACTACCATCCATTGGAGTACAAATTTCAACAACGAATTATCTCCCTTAATGAAGTCACTACCATCCATCGGAGTACAAATTTCCATAATAAACTATCTCCCTTAATAAAGAAACTACCATCCATTAGAGTAGAAATATAAAAAATGAACTATCTCCCTTAATGAAGAGACTAATATCCATCAGAGTAAAAATCTCCACAATGAACTATCTCCCTTAATAAATAGACTACCATCCATCAGAGTACAAATATCAACAACGAACAGTATCCCTTTATGAAGAGACTACCATCCATTGGAGTACAAATCACAACAATGAACTATCTCACTTAATGAAGAGACTACCATTCATCAGAGTACAAATCTCGATAAAAAACTATCTCCCTTAATGAAGAGACTACCAGCCATTAGAGTACAAATCTCACCAACGAACTATCACCATTAATGAAAAGTATAGAATTGGTTGGAGTATAAATCTCAACAACAAACTATCTCTCTTAATAAAGATACTACCATCCATCAGAGTATAAATCTCAAAAACAAACTATCTATCTCAATGAAGAGGCTACCTTCCATTAGAGTACAAATCTCAACAACGAACTATCTCCCTTAATGAAGAGCCAACCATCCATTGGATTAAAAATCTCAAAAACAAACTATCTCCCTTAATGAAGAAACTACCATCCATCATAGTACAAGTCTCAACAACGAACTATCTCCCTTAATGAAGAGACTACCATCCATCAAAGTATAAATCTCAACAACGAACTATCTCCCTTAATTAAGAGACTACCATCAATCGGAGTACAAATCTCAACAAGGAACTATATCCCTTAATGAAGAGACTACCATCCAATGGAGTAGAAATCAAAACAATGAACTATATCCCTTAAAGAAGAGACTACCATCAATAGGATTACAAATCTCAACAACGAATTATCTCCCTTAATGAAGAGAGTACCATTCATCAGAGTACAAATCTCAACAACGAACTATCTCCATTAATGAAGATATTACCAACCATAGGAGTACAAATCTCAACAACGAACTATCTCCCTTAATGAAGAGAATACCTTCCATCGGAGTAGAAATATCAAAAACGAACTATCTCCTTTAAAGAGGAGACTACCTTCCATTGAAGTACAAATATCAACAACGAATTATCTCCCTTAATCAGGAGATTATCATCCATCGGAGCACAAATCTCAACAACGAACTATATCCCTTAATGAAGAGCCTACCATCTATTGGAGTAAAAATCTCAACAACGAACTATCTCCCTTAATAAAGATACTACCATCCATTGAACTATTAGAGTACAAATCTTAACAACGAACTATTTCCCTTAATGAAAAGACTACCATCCATTGGATTACAAATCTCAACAAAGAACTATCTCCTTTAATGAAGAGACTATCATCCATCAGAGTACAAATCTAAACAACAAACTATCTCCCTCAATGAATAGACTATCATACATTGGAGTAGAAATATCAATATTGAAGTATCTCCCTTAATGAAGAGAGTACCATCCATTGGAGTAAAAATTTCAACAACGAATTATCTCCCTTAATGAAGTGACTACCATCAGTCGGAGTATAAATTTCCACAACAAACTATCTCCTTTAATAAAGAGACTACCATCCATTAGAGTAGAAATATCAAAAACGAACTATCTCCCTTAATGAAGAGACTACCATCCATCAGAATACAAATATTAACAATGAACTATCTCCCTTAATGAAAATACTATCATCCATCAGAGTACAAATCTCCACAATGAACTATCTCCCTTAATAAAGAGACCACCATCCATCAGAGTACAAATATCAACAACAAACAATCTCCCTTTATGAAGAGACTACCATTCATCAAAGTACAAATCTCAATAAAAAAACTATCTCCCTTAATGAAGAGACTACCATCCATTGGAGTACAAATCTCACCAACGAACTATCACCATTAATGAAAAGGCTAGAATTGGTTGGAGTATAAATCTCAACAACAAACTATCTCTCTCAATGAAGAGACTACCTTCCATTAGAGTACAAATATCAACAATGAACTATCTCCCTGAATGAAGAGCCAACCATCCATTGGAGTACAAATCTCAAAAACAAACTATCTCCCTTAATGAAGAAACTACCATCCATCATAGTATAAGTCTCACCAACAAACTATCTCCCTTAATGAAGATACTACCATCCATCAAAGTATAAATCAACAACGAACTATCTCCCTTAATTAAGAGACTACCACTCATCGGAGTACAAATGTCAACAAGGAACTATCTCCCTTAATGAAGAGACTACTATCCATCGCAGTACAAATATCAACAACGAACAATCTTCCTTTATAAGGAGACTACCATCCATTGGAGTATAAATCACAATAATGAACTATCTCCCTTAATGAAGAGACTACCATTCATCATAGTACAAACCTCAATAAAAAACTATCTCCCTTAATAAAGAGACTAGCATCCATTGGACTACAAATCTCACAAACGAACTATCACCATTAATGAAAAGGCTATAATTGGTTGGAGTAGAAATCTCAACAATAACTATCTCTCTTAATGAAGGTACTACAATCCATCGGAGTATAAATTTCAACAACAAACTATCTATCTCAATGAAGAGACTACCTTCCATTAGAGTACAAATCTTAACAACGAATTATCTCCCTTAATAAAGAGCCAACCATCCATTGGAGTACAAATCTCAAAAAAAAACTATCTCCCTTAATGAAGAAACTTCCATCCATCATAGTACAAGTCTCAACAACGAACTATCTTCCTTAATGAAGAGACTACCATCAATCAAAGTATAAATCTCAACAACAAAGTATCTCCTTAATTAAGAGACTACCATCCATCGGAGTACAAATCTCAACAAGGAACTATCTCCCTTAATTAACAGACTAGCATCCATTGGGGTAGAAATCAAAACAATGAACTATATCCCTTAAAGAAGAGACTACCATCAATTGCAATACAAATCTTAACAACGAACTATCTCCCTTAATGAAGAGAGTACCATCCATCGGAGTACAAATATCAACAACGAACTATCTCCCTTAATGAAGATACTACCATCCATCGAAGTACAAATCTCAACAATGAACTATCTCCCTTAATGAAAAGACTACCATCCATCAGAGTACAAATCTCCACAATGAACTATCTCCCTTAATAAAGAGACTACCATCAATCAGAGTACAAATATCAACAACGAACAATCTTCCTTTATGAAGAGACTACCATCCATTGGAGTAAAAATCACAACAATGAACTATCTCCATTAATGAAGAGACTACCATTCATTAGAGTACAAATCTAAATAAAAAAATATCTCCCTTAATAAAGAGACTACCATCCATTGGAGTACAAATCTCACAAACGAACTATTACCATTAATGAAAAGGCTAGAATTGGTTGGAGTATAAATCTCAACAATAACTATCTCCCTTAATGAGGATACTACCATCCATCGAAGTATAAATCTCAACAAGAAACTATCTATCTCAATGCAGAGACTACCCTCCATTAGAGTACAAATCTCACAACGAACTTTCTCCCTTTATGAATAGCCAATCATCCATTGGATTACAAATCTCAACAACAAAATATATCCCATAATGAAGAAACTACCATCCATCATAGTACAAGTCTCAACAATGAACTATCTCCCTTAATGAAGATAGTACCATCCATTGGAGTACAAATCTCAACAACGAACTATCTCCCTTAATTAAGAGACTACCATCCATCGGAGTACAAATCTCAACAAGGAACTATCTCCCTTAATGAAGAGAGTACCATCCATTTGAGTACAAATCTCAACAACGAACTATCTCCTTTAATGAGGGGACTACCTTCCATTGAAGTACAAATTTCAACAATGAATTATGTCCCTTAATCAGGAGACTATCATCCATCGGAGTATAAATCTCAACAAAGAACTATCTCCCTTAATGAAAAGACTACCATCCATCAGAGTACAAATATCAACAATGAACAATCTCCCTTTATGAAGAGACTACCATCCATTGGAGTACAAATCACAACAATGAACTATCTCCCTTAATGAAGAGACTACCATTAATCAAAGTACAAATTTCAATAAAAAACTATCTCCCTTAATGAAGAGACTACCATCCATCGCAGTACAAATCTCAACAACGAACTATCTCCCTTAATGAAGAGACTACCATCTATAGGAGTACAAATCTGAACAACGAACTATCTCCCTTAATAAAGAGACTACCATCCATTAGAGTAGAAATATCAAAAACTAACTATCTCCCTTAATGAAGAGACTACAATCCATCGAAGTACCAACCTCAACAATGAACTATCTCACTTAATGAAAAGAATACCATCCATCAGAGTATAAATCTCCACAATGAACTATCTCCCTTAATAAAGAGACCACTATCCATCAGAGTACAAACATCAACAACGAACAATCTCCCTTTATGAAGAGACTACGATCCATTAGAGTACAAATCACAACAATGAACTGTCTCCCTTAATGAAGAGACTACCATTCATCATAGTACAAATCTCAATAAAAAACTATCTCCCTTAATGAAGAGACTACCATCCATTAGACAACAAATCTCACCAAAGAACTATCACCAATAATGAAAAGGCTAGAATTGGTTGGAGTATAAATCTCAACAACAAACTATCTCTCTTAATGAAGATACTACCATCCATCGGAGTATAAATATCAACAACAAACTATATATCTCAATGAAGAGACTACTTTCCATTAAAGTACAAATCTCAAAAACGAACTATCTCCCTTAATGAAGATCCAACCATCCAATGGAGTACAAATCTCAAAAACAAACTATCTCCCTTAATGAAGAAACTACCATCCATCATAGTACAAGTATCAACAATAAACTATCTCCCTTAATGAAGAGACTACAATCCATCAAAGTATAAATCTCAACAATGAACTATCTCCCTTAATGAAAAGACTACCATCCATCAGAGTACAAATATCAACAAGGAACAATCTCCCTTAATGAAGAGACTACCATTCATCAAAGTAAAAATCTCAATAAAAAACTATCTCCCTTAATGAAGAGACTACCATCCATCATAGTACAAATCTGAACAACGAACTATCTCCCTTAATGAAGAGAGTACCATCCATCGGAGTACAAATCTCAACAACGAACTATATACCTTAATGAAGATACTACCATCCATAGGAGTACAAATCTCAACAACGAACTATCTCCCTTAATAAAGAGACTACCATCAATTAGAGTAGAAATATCAAAAACGAACTATCTCCCTTAATGAATAGACTACCATCCATTAGAGTACAAATCTCACAAACGAACTATCTCCCTTAATGAAGAGAGTACCATTCGTTATAGTATAAACCTAAATAAAAAACTATCTCTCTTAATGAAGATAATACCATCCATCGGAGTATAAATCTCAACAACAAACTATCTATCTCAATGCAGAGACTACCTTCCATTAGAGTACAAATCTCAACAACGAACTATCTCCCTTAATGAAGAGCCAACCATCCATTGGAGTACAAATCTCAACAACAAACTATCTCCCTTAATGAAGAAACTACCATCCATTATAGTACAAGTATCAACAATGAACTATCTCCCTTAATGAAGAGAGTACCATCCATTGGAGTACAAATCTCAACAATGAACTATATCCCTTAATTAAGAGACTACCATACATCGGATTACAAATCTCAACAACAAACTATCTCCTTTAATGAGGGGACTACCTTCCATTGAAGTAAAAATTTCAACAATGAATTATCTCCCTTAATCAGGAGACTAACATCCATCGGAGTATATATCTCAACAACGAACTATCTCCCTTAATGAAAAGACTTCCATCCATCAGAGTACAAATATCAACAACGAACAATCTCCCTTAATGAAGAGACTACCATTCATCAGAGTACAAATATCAATAAAAAACTATCTCCCTTAATGAAGAGACTACCATCCATCGCAGTGCAAATCTCAACAACGAACTATCTCCCTTAATGAAAAGAGTACCATCCATCGGCATACAAATCTCAACAATGAACTATATACCTTAATGAAGATACTACCATCCATAGGAGTACAAATCTCAACAACGAACTATGTTCCTTAATAAAGATACTACCATCCATTAGGGTAGAAATATCAAAAACAAACTATCTCCCTTAATGAAGAGACTACCATCCATCGAAGTACAAATCTCAACAATGAACTATATCCCTTAATGAAAAGACTACCATCCATCAGAGTACAAATCTCCACAATGAACTATCTCCCTTAATAAAGATACAACATTCCATCAGAGTACAAACATCAACAACGAACAATCTCCCTTTATGAAGAGACTACGATCCATTGGAGTACAAATCAGAACAATGAACTATCTCCCTTAATAAAGAGACTACCATTCAACATAGTACAAATGTCAATAAAAAACTATCTCCCTTAATGAAGAGACTACCATCCATTAGGATACAAATCTCACGAACGAACTATCACCAATAATGAAAATGCTAGAATTGGTTGGAGTATAAATCTCAACAACAAACTATCTCTCTTAATGAAGATACTACCATCCATCAGAGTATAAATCTCAACAACAAACTATCTATCTCATTGAAGAGACTACCTTCCATTAGAGTACAAATCTCAACAAAGAACTATCTCCCTTAATGAAGAGACTACAATCCATCAAAGTATAAATCTCAACAACGAACTATCTCCCTTAATTAAGAGACTACCATCCATCGGAGTACAAATATCAACAAGGAACTATCTCCCTTAATGAAAAGACTACCATCCATTGGGCTAGAAATCAAAACAATGAACTATATCCCTTATAGAAGAGACTACCATCAAACGCAGTACAATTTTCAACAACGAACTATCTCCCTTAATCAAGAGACTACCATCCATCGGAGTACAAATCTCAATAACGAACTATCTCCCTTAATGAAGATACTACCATCCATAGGAGTACAAATTTCAACAACGAACTATCTCCCTTAATAAAGAGACTACCATCCATTAGAGTAGAAATATCAAAAACGAACTATCTCCCTTAATTAAGAGACTACCATCCATTGGAGTACGAATCTCACAAACGAACTATCACCATTAATGAAAAGGCTAGAATTGGTTGGAGTATAAATCTGAACAATAACTATCTCTCTTAATGAAGATACTACCATCCATCGGAGTTTAAATCTCCACAACAAACTATCTATCTCAATGCAGAGATACCTTCCATTAGAGTACAAATCTCAACAACTAACTATTTCCCTTAATGAGGAGCCAACCATCCATTGGAGTACAAATCTCAACAACAACCTATCTCCCTTAATGAAGAAACTACCATCCATCATAGTACAAGTCTCAACAATGAACTATCTCCCTTAATGAAGAGAGTACCATCCATTGGAGTACAAATCTCAACAACGAACTATCTCCATTAATTAAGAGAATACCATCCATCGGAGTACAAATCTCAACAAGGAACTATCTCCCTTAATGAAGAGAGTACCATCCATTTGAGTACAAATCTCAACAACGAACTATCTCCTTTAATGAGGGGACTACCTTCCATTGAAGTAAAAATTTCAACAATGAATTATCTCCCTTAATCAGGAGACTATCATCCATCAGAGTATAAATTTCAACAACAAACTATCTCCCTTAATGAAAAGACTACCATCCATCAGAGTACAAATATCAACAACGATCAATCTCTCTTTATGAAGAGACTACCATCCATTGGAGTACAAATCACAAAAATGAACTATCTCCCTTAATTAAGAGACTACCATTCATATGAGTACAAATCTCAATAAAAAACTATCTCCCTTAATGAAGAGACTACCATCCATCGCAATACAAATCTCAATAAAAAACTATCTCCTATAATGAAGAGAGTACCATCCATCGGAGTACAAATCTCAACAACGAACTATATCCCTTAATAAAGATATTACCATCCATAGGAGTACAAATCTCAACAACAAACTATCTCCCTTAATAAAGAGACTACCATCCATTAGAGTAGAAATATCAAAAACAAACTATCTCCCTTAATGAAGAGACTACCATCCATCGAAGTACAAATCTCAACAATGAACTATCTCCCTTAATGAAAAGACTACCATCCATCGGAGTAGAAATCTACACAATGAATTATCTCCCTTAATAAACAGACCACCATCCATCAGAGTACAAACATCAACAACGAACAATCTCCCTTTATGAAGAAACTACGATCCATTGGAGTACAAATCACAACAATGAACTATCACCAATAATGAAAAGGCTAGAATTGGTTGGAGTATAAATCTCAACAACAAACTATCTCTCTTAATGAAGATAATACCATCCATCGGAGTTCAAATCTCAACAACAAACTATTTATCTCAATGAAGAGACTACCTTCCATTAAAGTACAAATCTCAACAACGAATTATCTCCCTTAATGAAGAGCCAACCATCCAATGGAGTACAAATCTCAAAAACAAACTATCTCCCTTAATGAAGAAACTGCCATCTATCATAGTACAAGTCTCAACAACGAACTATCTCCCTTAATGAAGAGACTACCATCCATCAAACTATAAATATCAACAACGAACTATCTCCCTTAATTAAGAGACTACCATCCATCGAAGTACAAATCTCAACAGGGAACTATCTCCCTTAATGAAGAGACTACCATCCATTGGGGTAGAAATCAAAACAATGAACTATATCCCTTGAAGAAGAGACTACCATCAATCACAGTACAATTTTCAACAACGAACTATCTCCCTTAATCAAGAGACTACCATCCATCTGAGTACAAATCTCAATAACGAACTATCTCCCTTAATGAAGATACTACCATCCATAGGAGTACAAATCTCAACAATGAACTATCTCCCTTAATAAAGAGACTACCATCCATTAGAGTAGAAATATCAAAAACGAACTATCTCCCTTAATGAAGAGACTACCATCCATTAGAGTACAAATATCACAAACGAACTATCACCATTAATGAAAAGGCTAGAATTGGTTGGAGTATAAATCTGAACAATAACTATATCTCTTAATGAAGATACTACCATCCATCGGAGTATAAATCTCCACAACAAACTATCTATCTCAATGCAGAGACTTCCTTCCATTAGAGTACAAATCTCAACAACTAACTATCTCCCTTAATGAAGAGCCAACCATCCATTGGAGTACAAATATCAACTACAACCTATCTCCCTTAATGAAGAAACTACCATCCATCATAGTACAAGTCTCAACAATGAACTATCTCCCTTAATGAAGAGAGTACCATCCATTGGAGTACAAATATCAACAACGAACTATCTCCCTTAATTAAGAGAATACCATCCATCGGAGTACAAATCTCAACAAGGAACTATCTCCCTTAATGAAGAGAGTACCAACCATTTGAGTATAAATCTCAACAACGAACTATCTCCTTTAATGAGGGGACTACCTTCCATTGAAGTACAAATTTCAATAATGAATTATCTCCCTTAATCAGGAGACTATCATCCATCAGAGTATAAATCTCAACAACAAACTTCTCCCTTAATGAAAAGACTACCATCCATCAGAGTACAAATATAAAAAACGATCAATCTCCCTTTATGAAGAGACTACCATCCATTGGAGTACAAATCACAACAATGAACTATCTCCCTTAATGAAGAGACTACTATTCATCTGAGTACAAATCTCAATAAAAAACTATCTCCCTTAATGAAGAGACTACCATCCATCGCAATACAAATCTCAACAACGAACTATATCCCTTAATGGAGATACTACCATCCATAGGAGTACAAATATCAACAACAAACTATCTCCCTTAATGAAGATAGTACCATCCATCGGAGTACAAATCTCAACAATGAACTATCTCCCTTAATGAAGAGACTACCATCCATCGAAGTACAAATTTCAACAATGAACTATCTCCCTTAATGAAATAACTACCTTCCATCAGAGTAAAAATCTCCATAATGAACTATCTCCCTTAATAAAGAGAACACCATCCATCATAGTACAAACATCAACAACGAACAATCTCCCTTTATGAAGAGACTATGGTCCATTGGAGTACAAATCACAACAATGAACTATCTCCCTTAATGAAGAGATTGCCATTCATAATAGTATAAATCTCAATAAAAAACTATATCCCTTAATGAAGAGACTACCATTCATTAGAGTACAAATCTCACCAACGAACTATCACCAATAATGAAAAGGCTAGAATTGGTTGGAGTATAAATCTCAACAACAAACTATCTCTCTTAATGAAGATACTACCATCCATCGGAGTATAAATCTCAACAACAAACTATCTATCTCAATGAAGAGACTACCTTCCATTAAAGTACAAATCTCAACAACGAACTATCTCCCTTAATGAAGAGCCAACCATCCAATGGAGTACAAATCTCAAAAACAAACTATCTCCCTTAATGAAGAAACTACCATCCATCATAGTACAAGTCTCAAAAACGAACTATCTCCCTATGAAGAGACTACCATCCATCAAAGTATAAATCTCAATAACAAACTATCTCCCTTAATTAAGAGACTACCATCCATCGGAGTACAAATCTCAACAAGGAACTATCTCCCTTAATGAAGAGACTACCATCCATTGGGGTAGAAATCAAAACATTGAACTATATCCCTTAAAGAAGAGACTACCATCAATCGCAGTACAAATCTCAACAACGAACTATCTCCCTTAATGAAGAGAGTACCATCCATCAGAGTACAAATCTCAACAACGAACTATCTCCCTTAATGAAGATACTACCATCCATAGGAGTACAAATCTGAACAACGAACTATCTCCCTTAATAAAGAGACTACCATCCATTAGAGAAGAAATATTAAAAACGAACTATCTCCTTTAATGAAGAGACTACCATCCATCGGAGTACAAATCTCAACAATGAACTATCTCCCTTAATGAAAAGACTACCATCCATCAGAGTACAAATCTTCACAATGAACTATCTCCCTTAATAAAGAGACTACCATCCATAATAGTACATATATCAACAACAATTAATCTTCCTTTATGAAGAGACTACCATCCATTGGAGTACAAATCACAACAATGAACTATCTCCCTTAATGAAGAGGCTACCATTCATAAGAGTACATATATCAACAACAATTAATCTTCCTTTATGAAAAGACTACCATCCATTGGAGTACAAATCACAACAATGAACTATCTCCCTTAATAAAGAGGCTACCATTCATCAGAGTACAAATCTCAATAAAAAACTATCTCCTTTAATGAAGAGACTACCATCCATTGGAGTACAAATCTCACAAACGAACTATCACCATTAATGAAAAGGTTAGAATTGGTTGGAGTATAAATCTCAACAATAACTATCTCTCTTAATGAAGATACTACCATCCATCAGAGTATAAATTTTACCAATAAACTATCTATCTAAATGAAGAGACTACCTTCCATTAGAGTACAAATCTCAACAACGAACTATCTCCCTTAATGAAGAGCCAACCATCCAATGGAGTACAAATCTCAAAAACAAACTATCTCCCTTAATGAAGAAACTACCATCCATCATAGTACAAGTCTCAACAGCAAACTATCTCCCTTAATGAAGAGACTACCATCCATCAAAGTATAAATCTCAATAACGAACTATCTCCCTTAATTAAGAGACTACCATCCATTGGAGTACAAATCTCAACAAGGAATTATCTCCCTTAATGAAGAGACTACCATCCATTGGGGTACCAATAAAAACAATGAACTATATCCCTTAAAGAAGAGACTACCATCAATCGCAGTACAATTTTCAACAAAGAACTATCTCCCTTAATTAAGAGAGTACCATCCATCGGAGTACAAATCTCAACAACGAACTATCTCCCTTAATGAAGATACTACCATCCATAGGAGTACAAATTTGAACAACGAACTATCTCCCTTAATAAAGATACTACCATCCATTAGAGTAGAAATATCAAAAACGAACTATCTCCCTTAAAGAAGAGACTACCATCCATTGGAGTACAAATCTCACAAACGAACTATCACCATTAATGAAAAGGCTAGAATTGGTTGTAGTATAAATCTGAACAATAACTATCTCTTTTAATGGAGATACTACCATCCATCAGAGTATAAATCTCAACAACAAACTGTCTATCTCAATGCAGAGACTACCTTCCATTAGAGTACAAATCTCAACAACGAACTATCAGCCTTAATGAAGAGCCAACCATCCATTGGAGTACAAATCTCAACAACAAACTATCTCCCTTAATGAAGAAACTACCATCCATCATAGTACAAGTCTCAACAATGAACTATCTCCATTAATGAAGAGAGTACCATCCATTAGAGTACAAATCTCAACAACGAACTATCTCCATTAATTAAGAGACTACCATCCATCGGAGTACGAAATCTCAACAAGGAACTATATCCCTTAATGAAGAGAGTACCATCCATTTGAGTACAAATCTCAACAACGAACTATCTCCTTTAATGAGGGGACAACCTTCCATTGAAGTACAAATTTCAACAAATGAATTATCTCCCTTAATCAGGAGACTATCATCCATCGGAGTACAAATGTCAACAACGAACTATCTCCCTTAATGAAAAGACTACTATCCATCAGAGTACAAATATCAACAACGAACAATCTCCCTTTATGAAGAGACTACCATCCATTGGAATACAAATCACAACAATGAACTATCTCCCTTAATGAAGAGACTACCATTCATAAGAGTACAAATCTCAATAAAAAACAATCTCCTTTAATGAAGAGACTACCATCCATCGCAGTGCAAATCTCACAAACGAACTATCACCATTAATGAAAAGGCTAGAATTGGTTGGAGTATAAATCTCAACAACAAACTATCTCTCTTAATGAAGATACTTCCATCCATCAGAGTATAAATCTCAACAACAAACTATATATCTCAATGAAGAGACTACCTTCCATTAAAGTACAAGTCTCAACAATGAACTATCTCCCTTAATGAAGAGAGTACCATCCATCAGAGTACAAATCTCAACAACGAACTATCTCCCTTAATGAAGATACTACCATCCATAGGAGTACAAATCTGAACAACGAACTATCTCCCTTAATAAAGAGACTACCATCCATTAGAGAAGAAATATTAAAAACGAACTATCTCCCTTAATGAAGAGACTACCATCCATCGGAGTACAAATCTCAATAATGAACTATCTCCCTTAATGAAAAGACTACCATCCATCAGAGTACAAATTTCCACAATGAACTATCTCCCTTAATAAAGAGACTACCATCCATAATAGTACATATATCAACAACAATTAATCTTCCTTTATGAAGAGACTACCATCCATTGGAGTACAAATCACAACAACGAACTATCTCCCTTAATGAAGAGGCTACCATTCATAAGAGTACATATATCAACAACAATTAATCTTCCTTTATGAAAAGACTACCATCCATTGGAGTACAAATCACAACAATGAACTATCTTCCTTAATAAAGAGGCTACCATTCATCAGAGTACAAATCTCAATAAAAAACTATCTCCTTTAATGAAGAGACTACCATCCATTGGAGTACAAATCTCACAAACGAACTATCACCATTAATGAAAAGGTTAGAATTGGTTGGAGTATAAATCTCAACAATAACTATCTCTCTTAATGAAGATACTACCATCCATCAGAGTATAAATCTCAACAATAAACTATCTATCTAAATGAAGAGACTACCTTCCATTAGAGTACAAATCTCAACAACGAACTATCTCCCTTAATGAAGAGCCAACCATCCAATGGAGTACAAATCTCAAAAACAAACTATCTCCCTTAATGAAGAAACTACCATCCATCATAGTACAAGTCTCAACAGCAAACTATCTCCCTTAATGAAGAGACTACCATCCATCAAAGTATAAATCTCAATAACGAACTATCTCCCTTAATTAAGAAACTACCATCCATTGGAGTACAAATCTCAACAAGGAACTATCTCCCTTAATGAAGAGACTACCATCCATTGGGGTAGCAATCAAAACAATGAACTATATCCCTTAAATAAGAGACTACCATCAATCGCAGTACAATTTTCAACAAAGAACTATCTCCCTTAATCAAGAGAGTACCATCCATCGGAGTACAAATCTCAACAACGAACTATCTCCCTTGATGAAGATACTACCATCCATAGGAGTACAAATTTGAACAACGAACTATCTCCCTTAATAAAGAGACTACCATCCATTAGAGTAGAAATATCAAAAACGAACTATCTCCCTTAAAGAAGAGACTACCATCCATTGGAGTACAAATCTCACAAAGGAACTATCACCATTAATGAAAAGGCTAGAATTGGTTGTAGTATAAATCTGAACAATAACTATCTCTTTTAATGGAGATACTACCATCCATCGGAGTATAAATCTCAACAACAAACTGTCTATCTCAATGCAGAGACTACCTTCCATTAGAGTACAAATCTCAACAACGAACTATCAGCCTTAATGAAGAGCCAACCATCCATTGGAGTACAAATCTCAACAACAAACTATCTCCCTTAATGAAGAAACTACCATCCATCATAGTACAAGTCTCAACAATGAACTATCTCCATTAATGAAGAGAGTACCATCCATTAGAGTACAAATCTCAACAACGAACTATCTCCCTTAATTAAGAGACTACCATCCATCGGAGTACGAAATCTCAACAAGGAACTATATCCCTTAATGAAGAGAGTACCATCCATTTGAGTACAAATCTCAACAACGAACTATCTCCTTTAATGAGGGAACAACCTTCCATTGAAGTACAAATTTCAACAAATGAATTATCTCCCTTAATCAGGAGACTATCATCCATCGGAGTACAAATGTCAACAACGAACTATCTCCCTTAATGAAAAGACTACTATCCATCAGAGTACAAATATCAACAACGAACAATCTCCCTTTATGAAGAGACTACCATCCATTGGAATACAAATCACAACAATGAACTATCTCCCTTAATGAAGAGACTACCATTCATAAGAGTACAAATCTCAATAAAAAACAATCTCCTTTAATGAAGAGACTACCATCCATCGCAGTGCAAATCTCACAAACGAACTATCACCATTAATGAAAAGGCTAGAATTGGTTGGAGTATAAATCTCAACAACAAACTATCTCTCTTAATGAAGATACTACCATCCATCAGAGTATAAAACTCAACAACAAACTATATATCTCAATGAAGAGACTACCTTCCATTAAAGTACAAGTCTCAACAATGAACTATCTCCCTTAATGAAGAGAGTACCATCCATCAGAGTACAAATCTCAACAACGAACTATCTCCCTTAATGAAGATACTACCATCCATAGGAGTACAAATCTGAACAACGAACTATCTCCCTTAATAAAGAGACTACCATCCATTAGAGAAGAAATATTAAAAACGAACTATCTCCCTTAATGAAGAGACTACCATCCATCGGAGTACAAATCTCAATAATGAACTATCTCCCTTAATGAAAAGACTACCATCCATCAGAGTACAAATTTCCACAATGAACTATCTCCCTTAATAAAGAGACTACCATCCATAATAGTACATATATCAACAACAATTAATCTTCCTTTATGAAGAGACTACCATCCATTGGAGTACAAATCACAACAACGAACTATCTCCCTTAATGAAGAGGCTACCATTCATAAGAGTACATATATCAACAACAATTAATCTTCCTTTATGAAAAGACTACCATCCATTGGAGTACAAATCACAACAATGAACTATCTTCCTTAATAAAGAGGCTACCATTCATTAGAGTACAAATCTCAATAAAAAACTATCTCCTTTAATGAAGAGACTACCATCCATTGGAGTACAAATCTCACAAACGAACTATCACCATTAATGAAAAAGTTAGAATTGGTTGGAGTATAAATCTCAACAATAACTATCTCTCTTAATGAAGATACTACCATCCATCAGAGTATAAATCTCAACAATAAACTATCTATCTAAATGAAGAGACTACCTTCCATTAGAGTACAAATCTCAACAACGAACTATCTCCCTTAATGAAGAGCCAACCATCCAATGGAGTACAAATCTCAAAAACAAACTATCTCCCTTAATGAAGAAACTACCATCCATCATAGTACAAGTCTCAACAGCAAACTATCTCCCTTAATGAAGAGACTACCATCCATCAAAGTATAAATCTCAATAACGAACTATCTCCCTTAATTAAGAGACTACCATCCATTGGAGTACAAATCTCAACAAGGAACTATCTACCTTAATGAAGAGACTACCATCCATTGGGGTAGCAATCAAAACAATGAACTATATCCCTTAAATAAGAGACTACCATCAATCGCAGTACAATTTTCAACAAAGAACTATCTCCCTTAATCAAGAGAGTACCATCCATCGGAGTACAAATCTCAACAACGAACTATCTCCCTTAATGAAGATACTACCATCCATAGGAGTACAAATTTGAACAACGAACTATCTCCCTTAATAAAGAGACTACCATCCATTAGAGTAGAAATATCAAAAACGAACTATCTCCCTTAAAGAAGAGACTACCATCCATTGGAGTACAAATCTCACAAAGGAACTATCACCATTAATGAAAAGGCTAGAATTGGTTGTAGTATAAATCTGAACAATAAATATCTCTTTTAATGGAGATACTACCATCCATCGGAGTATAAATCTCAACAACAAACTGTCTATCTCAATGCAGAGACTACCTTCCATTAGAGTACAAATCTCAAAAACGAACTATCAGCCTTAATGAAGAGCCAACCATCCATTGGAGTACAAATCTCAACAACAAACTATCTCCCTTAATGAAGAAACTACCATCCATCATAGTACAAGTCTCAACAATGAACTATCTCCATTAATGAAGAGAGTACCATCCATTAGAGTACAAATCTCAACAACGAACTATCTCCCTTAATTAAGAGACTACCATCCATCGGAGTACAAAATCTCAACAAGGAACTATATCCCTTAATGAAGAGAGTACCATCCATTTGAGTACAAATCTCAACAACGAACTATCTCCTTTAATGAGGGGACTACCTTCCATTGAAGTACAAATTTCAACAAATGAATTATCTCCCTTAATCAGGAGACTATCATCCATCGGAGTACAAATCTCAACAACGAACTATCTCCCTTAATGAAAAGACTACTATCCATCAGAGTACAAATATCAACAACGAACAATCTACCTTTATGAAGAGACTACCATCCATTGGAATACAAATCACAACAATGAACTATCTCCCTTAATGAAGAGACTACAATTCATAAGAGTACAAATCTCAATAAAAAACAATCTCCTTTAATGAAGAGACTACCATCCATCACAGTGGAAATCTCACAAACGAACTATCACCATTAATGAAAAGGCTAGAATTGGTTGGAGTATAAATCTCAACAACAAACTATCTTTCTTAATGAAGATACTACTATCCATCAGAGTATAAATCTCAACAACAAACTATATATCTCAATGAAGAGACTACCTTCCATTAAAGTACAAGTGTCAACATTGAACTATCTCCCTTAATGAAGAGAGTACCAACCATTTCAGTACAAATCTCAACAACGAACTATCTCCTTTAATGAGGGGACTACCTTCCATTGAAGTACAAATTTCAATAATGAATTATCTCCCTTAATCAGGAGACTATCATCCATCAGAGTATAAATCTCAACAACAAACTATCTCCCTTAATGAAAAGACTACCATCCATCAGAGTACAAATATCAACAATGATCAATCTCCCTTTATGAAGAGACTACCATCCATTGGAGTACAAATCACAACAATGAACTATCTCCCTTAATGAAGAGACTACCATTCATCTGAGTACAAATCTCAATAAAAAACTATCTCCCTTAATGAAGAGACTACCATCCATCGCAATACAAATCTCAACAACGAACTATATCCCTTAATGAAGATACTACCATCCATAGGAGTACAAATATCAACAACAAACTATCTCCCTTAATGAAGATACTACCATCCATCGGAGTACAAATCTCAACAATGAACTATATCCCTTAATAAAGAGACTACCATCCATTAGAGTAGAAATATCAAAAACAAACCATCTCCCTTAATGAAGAGACTACCATCCATCGAAGTACAAATTTCAACAATGAACTATCTCCCTTAATGAAAAGACTAACTTCCATCAGAGTAAAAATCTCCATAATGAACTATCTCCCTTAATAAAGAGACCACCATCCATCAGAGTACAAACATCAACAACGAACAATCTCCCTTTATGAAGAGACTACGGTCCATTGGAGTACAAATCACAACAATGAACTATCTCCCTTAATGAAGAGACTGCCATTCATAATAGTACAAATCTCAATAAAAAACTATATCCCTTAATGAAGAGACTACCATTCATTAGAGTACAAATCTCACCAACGAACTATCACCAATAATGAAAAGGCTAGAATTGGTTGGAGTATAAATCTCAACAACAAACTATGTCTCTTAATGAAGATACTACCATCCATCGGAGTATAAATCTCAACAACAAACTATCTATCTCAATGAAGAGACTACCTTCCATTAAAGTACAAATCTCAACAACGAACTATCTCCCTTAATGAAGAGCCAACCATCCAATGGAGTACAAATCTCAAAAACAAACTATCTCCCTTAATGAAGAAACTACCATCCATCATAGTACAAGTCTCAACAGCAAACTATCTCCCTTAATGAAGAGACTACCATCCATCAAAGTATAAATCTCAATAACGAACTATCTCCCTTAATTAAGAAACTACCATCCATTGGAGTACAAATCTCAACAAGGAACTATCTCCCTTAATGAAGAGACTACCATCCATTGGGGTAGCAATCAAAACAATGAACTATATCCCTTAAATAAGAGACTACCATCAATCGCAGTACAATTTTCAACAAAGAACTATCTCCCTTAATGAAGAGAGTACCATCCATCAGAATACAAATCTCAACAACGAACTATCACCCTTAATGAAAATACTACCATCCATAGGAGTACAAATCTGAACAACGAACTATCTCCCTTAATAAAGAGACTACCATCCATTAGAGAAGAAATATTAAAAACGAACTATCTCCCTTAATGAAGAGACTACCATCCATCGGAGTACAAATCTCAACAATGAACTATCTCCCTTAATGAAAAGACTACCATCCATCAGAGTACAAATCTCCACAATGAACTATCTCCCTTAATAAAGAGACTACCATCCATAATAGTACATATATCAACAACAATTAATCTTCCTATATGAAGAGACTACCATCCATTGGAGTACAAATCACAACAATGAACTATCTCCCTTAATGAAGAGGCTACCATTCATAAGAGTACATATATCAACAACAATTAATCTTCCTTTATGAAAAGACTACCATCCATTGGAGTACAAATCACAACAATGACCTATCTCCCTTAATAAAGGGGCTACCATTCATCAGAGTACAAATCTCAATAAAAAACTATCTCCTTTAATGAAGAGACTACCATCCATTGGAGTACAAATCTCACAAACGAACTATCACCATTAATGAAAAGGTTAGAATTGGTTGGAGTATAAATCTCAATTATAATTATCTCTCTTAATGAATATACAACCATCCATCAGAGTATAAATCTCAACAATAAACTATCTATCTAAATGAAGAGACTACCTTCCATTAGAGTACAAGTCTCAACAACAAACTATCTCCCTTAAAGAAGAGACTACCATCCATCAAAGTATAAATCTCAATAACGAACTATCTCCCTTAATTAAGAGACTACCATCAATCGGAGTACAAATCTCAACAAGGAACTATCTCCCTTAATGAAGAGACTAGCATTCATTGGGGTAGAAATCAAAACAATGAACTATATCCCTTAAAGAAGAGACTACCATCAATCGCAATACAAATCTCAACAACGAACTATCTCCCTTAATGAAAAGAGTACCATCCATCAGAGTACAAATCTCAACAACGAACTATCTCCCTTAATGAAGATACTACTATCCATAGGAGTACAAATCTGAACAACGAACTATCTCCCTTAATAAAGAGACTACCATCCATTAGAGAAGAAATATTAAAAACGAACTCTCTCCCTTAATGAAGAGACTACCATCCATCGGAGTACAAATCTCAACAATGAACTATCTCCCTTAATGAAAAGACTACAATCCATCAGAGTACAAATCTCCACAATGAACTATCTCCCTTAATAAAGAGACTACCATCCATCAGAGTACATATATCAACAACGATTAATCTTCCTTTATGAAGAGACTACCATCCATTGGAGTACAAATCACAACAATGAACTATCTCCCTTAATGAAGAGACTACCATTCATCAGAGTACAAATCTCAATAAAAAACTATTTCCTTTAATGAAGAGACTACCATCCATTGGAGTACAAATCTCAAAAATGAACTATCACCATTAATGAAAAGGCTAGAATTGGTTGGAGTATAAATATCAACAATAACTATCTCTCTTAATGAAGATACTACCATCCATCGGAGTATAAATCTCAACAATAAACTATCTATCTCAATGAAGAGACTACCTTCCCTTAGAGTACAAATCTCAACAACTAACTATCTCTCTTAATGAAGAGCCAACCATCCAATGGAGTACAAATCTCAAAAACAAACTATCTCCCTTAATAAAGAAACTACCATCCATCATAGTACAAGTCTCAACAACGAACTATCTCCCTTAATGAAGAGATTACCATCCATCAAAGTATAAATCTCAACAATGAACTATCTCCCTTAATTAAGAAACTGCCATCCATCAGGGTACAAATCTTAAAAAGGAACTATCTCCCTTAATGAAGAGACTACCATCCATTAGGGTAGAAATCAAAACAATGAACTATATCCCTTAAAGAAGAGGCTACCATCAATCGTAGTACAATTTTCAACAACGAACTATCTCCCTTAATCAAGAGACTACCATCCATCGGAGTACAAATCTCAATAACGAACTATCTCCCTTAAAGAAGATACTACCATCCATAGGAGTACAAATCTCAACAACGAACTATCTCCCTTAATAAAGAGACTACCATCCATTAGAGTAGAAATATCAAAAACGAACTATCTCCCTTAATGAAGAGACTACCATCCATTGGAGTACAAATCTCATAAACGAACTATCACCATTAATGAAAAGGCTAGAATTGGTTGGAGTATAAATCTGAACAATAACTATCTCTCTTAATGAAGATACTACCATCCATCGGAGTATAAATCTCCACAACAAACTATCTATCTCAATGCAGAGACTACCTTCCATTAGAGTACAAATCTCAATAACTAACTATCTCCCTTAATGAAGAGCCAACCATCCATTGGAGTACAAATCTCAACAACATCCTATCTCCCTTAATGAAGAAACTACCATCCATCATAGTACAAGTTTCAACAATGAACTATCTCCCTTAATGAAGAGAGTACCATTCATTGGAGTACAAATCTCAACAACGAACTATCTCCCTTAATTAAGAGAATACCTTCCATCGGAGTACAAATCTCAACAAGGAACTATCTCCCTTAATGAAGAGAGTACCATCCATTTTAGTACAAATCTCAACAACAAACTATCTCCTTTAATGAGGGGACTACCTTCCATTGAAGTACAAATTTCAACAATGAATTATCTCCCTTAATCAGGAGACTATCATCCATCGGAGTATAAATCTCAACAACAAACTATCTCCCTTAATGAAAAGACTACCATCCATCAGAGTACAAATATCAACAACGAACAATCTCCCTTTATGAAGAGACTACGATCCATTGGAGTACAATTCACAACAATGAACTATCTTCCTTAATGAAGAGACTACCATTCGTTATAGTATAAATCTCAATAAAAAACTATCTCCGTTAATGAAGAGACTACCATCCATTAGAGTACAAATCTCACCAACGAACTATCACCGATAATGAAAAGGCTAGAATTGGTTGGAGTATAAATCTCAACAACAAACTATCTCTCTTAATGAAGATACTACCATCCATCGGAGTATAAATCTCAACAACAAACTATCTATCTCAATGAAGAGACTACCTTCCATCAGAGTACAAATATCTACAACGAACAATCTCCCTTTATGAAGAGACTACCATCCATTGGAGTACAAATCACAACAATGAACTCTATCCCTTAATTAAGAGACTACCATTCATCAGAGTACAAATCTCAATAAAAAACAATCTCCATTAATGAAGAGACGACCATCCATCGCAGTTCAAATCTCACAAACGAACTATCACCATTAATGAAAAGGCTAGAATTGGTTGGAGTATAAATCTCAACAACAAACTATCTCTCTTAATGAAGATACTACCATCCATCGGAGTATAAATCTCAACAACAAACTATCTATCTCAATGAAGAGAATACCTTCCATTAAAGTACAAATATCAACAACGAACTATCTCCCTTAATGAAGAGCCAACCATCCAATGGAGTACAAATCTAAAAAACAAACTATGTCCCTTAATTAAGAAACTACCATCCATCATAGTACAAGTCTCAACAACAAACTATCTCCCTTAAAGAAGAGACTACCATCCATCAAGGTATAAATCTCAATAATGAACTATCTCCCTTAATTAAGAGACTACCATCCATCGGAGTATAAATCTCAACAAGGAACTATCTCCCTTAATGAAGAGACTAGCATCCATTGGGGTAGAAATCAAAACAATGAACTATATCCCTTAAAGAAGAGACTACCATCAATCGCAGTATAAATCTCAACAACGAACTATCTCCCTTAATGAAGAGAGTACCATCCATCAGAGTACAAATCTCAACAACGAACTATCTCCCTAAATGAAGATACTACCATCCATAGGAGTACAAATCTGAACAACGAACTATCTCCCTTAATAAAGAGACTACCATCCATTAGAGAAGAAATATTAAAAACGAACTCTCTCCCTTAATGAAGAGACTACCATCCATCGGAGTACAAATCTCAACAATGAACTATCTCCCTTAATGAAAAGACTACAATCCATCAGAGTACAAATCTCCACAATGAACTATCTTCCTTAATAAAGAGACTACCATCCATCAGAGTACATATATCAACAATGATTAATCTTCCTTTATGAAGAGACTACCATCCATTGGAGTACAAATCACAACAATGAACTATCTCCCGTAATGAAGATACTACCATTCATCAGAGTACAAATCTCAATAAAAAACTATCTCCTTTAATGAAGAGACTACCATCCATTGGAGTACAAATCTCAAAAATGAACTATCACCATTAATGAAAAGGCTAGAATTGGTTGGAGTATAAATCTCAACAATAGCTATCTCTCTTAATAAAGATACTACGATCCATCGGAGTATAAATCTCAACAATAAACTATCTATCTCAATGAAGAGACTACTTTCCCTTAGAGTACAAATCTCAACAACGAACTATCTCCCTTAATGAAGAGCCAACCATCCAATGGAGTACAAATCTCAAAAACAAACTATCTCCCTTAATGAAGAAACTACCATCCATCATAGTACAAGTCTCAACAACGAACTATCTCCCTTAATGAAGAGACTACCATCCATCAAAGTATAAATCTCAACAACGAACTATCTCCCTTAATTAAGAGACTACCATCCATCGGAGTACAAATCTCAACAAGGAACTATCTCCCTTAATGAAGAGACTACCATCCATTAGGTTAGAAATCAAAACAATGAACTATATCCCTTAAAGAAGAGACTACCATCAATCGCAGTATAATTTTCAACAACGAACTATCTCCCTTAATCAAGAGACTACCATCCATCGGAGTACAAATATCAATAACGAACTATCTCCCTTAATGAAGATACTACCATCCATAGGAGTACAAATCTCAACAAAGAACTATCTCCCTTAATAAAGAGACTACCATCCATTAGAGTAGAAATATCAAAAACGAACTATCTCCCTTAATGAAGAGACTACCATCCATTGGAGTACAAATCTCACAAACGAACTATCACCATTAATGAAAAGGCTAGATTTGGTTGGAGTATAAATCTGAACAATAACTATCTCTCTTAATGAAGATACTACCATCCATCGGAGTATAAATCTCCACAACAAACTATCTATCTCAATGCAGAGACTACCTTCCATTAGAGTACAAATCTCAACAACTAACTATCTCCCTTAATGAAGAGCCAACCGTCCATTGGAGTACAAATCTCAACAACAATCTATCTCCCTTAATGAAGAAACTACCATCCATCATAGTACAAGTCTCAACAATGAACTATCTCCCTTAATGAAGAGAGTACCATCCATTGGAGTACAAATCTCAACAACGAATTATCTCCCTTAATTAAGAGAATACCATCCATCGGAGTATAAATCTCAACAAGGAACTATCTCCCTTAGTGAAGAGAGTACCATCTATTTGAGTACAAATCTCAACAACGAACTTTCTCCTTTAATGAGGGGACTACCTTCCATTGAAGTACAAATTTCAATAATGAATTATCTCCCTTAATCAGGAGACTATCATCCATCGGAGTATAAATCTCAACAACAAACTATCTCCCTTAATGAAAAGACTACCATCCATCAGAATACAAATATCAACAACGATCAATCTCCCTTTATGAAGAGACTACCATCCATTGGAGTACAAATCACAATAATGAACTATCTCCCTTAATGAAGAGACTACCATTCATCTGAGTACAAATCTCAATAAAAACTATCTCCCTTAATGAAGAGACTACCATCCATCGCAATACAAATCTCAACAACGAACTATCTCCCTTAATGAAGAGAGTACCATCCATCGGAGTACAAATCTCAACAACGAACTGTATCCCTTAATGAAGATATTACCATCCATAGGAGTACAAATCTCAACAACGAAGTATCTCCCTTAATAAAGAGACTACCATCCATTAGAGTAGAAATATCAAAAACAAACCATCTCCCTTAATGAAGAGACTACCATCCATCAAAGTACAAATCTCAACAATGAACTATCACCCTTAATGAAAAGACTACCATCTATCAGAGTACAAATCTCCACAACAAACTATCTCCCTTAATGAAAAGACTACCATCCATCAGAGTACAAATATCAACAATGAACAATCTCCCTTTATGAAGAGACTACGATCCATTGGAGTACAAATCACAACAATGAACTATCTCCCTTAATGAAGAGACTGCCATTCGTTATAGTATAAATCTCAATAAAAAACTATCTTCGTTAATGAAGAGACTACCATCCATTAGAGTACAAATCTCACCAACGAACTATCACCAATAATGAAAAGGCTAGAATTCGTTGGAGTATAAATCTCAACAACAAACTATCTCTCTTAATGAAGATACTACCATCCATCGGAGTATAAATCTCAACAACAAACTATCTATCTCAATGAAGAGAATACCTTCCATTAAAGTACAAATATCAACAACGAACTATCTCCCTTAATGAAGAGCCAACCATCCAATGGAGTACAAATCTAAAAAACAAACTATGTCCCTTAATGAAGAAACTACCATCCATCATAGTACAAGTCTCAACAACAAACTATCTCCCTTAAAGAAGAGACTACCATCCATCAAGGTATAAATCTCAATAATGAACTATCTCCCTTAATTAAGAGACTACCATCCATCGGAGTATAAATCTCAACAAGGAACTATCTCCCTTAATGAAGAGACTAGCATCCATTGGGGTAGAAATCAAAACAATGAACTATATCCCTTAAAGAAGAGACTACCATCAATCGCAGTACAAATCTCAACAACGAACTATCTCCCTTAATGAAGAGAGTACCATCCATCAGAGTACAAATCTCAACAACGAACTATCTCCCTAAATGAAGATACTACCATCCATAGGAGTACAAATCTGAACAACGAACTATCTCCCTTAATAAAGAGACTACCATCCATTAGAGAAGAAATATTAAAAACGAACCCTCTCCCTTAATGAAGAGACTACCATCCATCGGAGTACAAATCTCAACAATGAACTATCTCCTTAATGAAAAGACTACAATCCATCAGAGTACAAATCTCCACAATGAACTATCTTCCTTAATAAAGAGACTACCATCCATCAGAGTACATATATCAACAATGATTAATCTTCCTTTATGAAGAGACTACCATCCATTGGAGTACAAATCACAACAATGAACTATCTCCCTTAATGAAGATACTACCATTCATCAGAGTACAAATCTCAATAAAAAACTATCTCCTTTAATGAAGAGACTACCATCCATTGGAGTACAAATCTCAAAAATGAACTATTACCATTAATGAAAAGGCTAGAATTGGTTGGAGTATAAATCTCAACAATAGCTATCTCTCTTAATAAAGATACTACGATCCATCGGAGTATAAATCTCAACAATAAACTATCTATCTCAATGAAGAGACTACTTTCCCTTAGAGTACAAATCTCAACAACGAACTATCTCCCTTAATGAAGAGCCAACCATCCAATGGAGTACAAATCTCAAAAACAAACTATCTCCCTTAATGAAGAAACTACCATCCATCATAGTACAAGTCTCAACAACGAACTATCTCCCTTAATGAAGAGACTACCATCCATCAAAGTATAAATCTCAACAACGAACTATCTCCCTTAATTAAGAGACTACCATCCATCGGAGTACAAATCTCAACAAGGAACTATCTGCCTTAATGAAGAGACTACCATCCATTAGGGTAGAAATCAAAACAATGAACTATATCCCTTAAAGAAGAGACTACCATCAATCGCAGTATAATTTTCAACAACGAACTATCTCCCTTAATCAAGAGACTACCATCCATCGGAGTACAAATATCAATAACGAACTATCTCCCTTAATGAAGATACTACCATCCATAGGAGTACAAATCTCAACAAAGAACTATCTCCCTTAATAAAGAGACTACCATCCATTAGAGTAGAAATATCAAAAACGAACTATCTCCCTTAATGAAGAGACTACCATCCATTGGAGTACAAATCTCACAAACGAACTATCACCATTAATGAAAAGGCTAGATTTGGTTGGAGTATAAATCTGAACAATAACTATCTCTCTTAATGAAGATACTACCATCCATCGGAGTATAAATCTCCACAACAAACTATCTATCTCAATGCAGAGACTACCTTCCATTAGAGTACAAATCTCAACAACTAACTATCTCCCTTAATGAAGAGCCAACCGTCCATTGGAGTACAAATCTCAACAACAATCTATCTCCCTTAATGAAGAAACTACCATCCATCATAGTACAAGTCTCAACAATGAACTATCTCCCTTAATGAAGAGAGTACCATCCATTGGAGTACAAATCTCAACAACGAATTATCTCCCTTAATTAAGAGAATACCATCCATCGGAGTATAAATCTCAACAAGGAACTATCTCCCTTAGTGAAGAGAGTACCATCTATTTGAGTACAAATCTCAACAACGAACTTTCTCCTTTAATGAGGGGACTACCTTCCATTGAAGTACAAATTTCAATAATGAATTATCTCCCTTAATCAGGAGACTATCATCCATCGGAGTATAAATCTCAACAACAAACTATCTCCCTTAATGAAAAGACTACCATCCATCAGAATACAAATATCAACAACGATCAATCTCCCTTTATGAAGAGACTACCATCCATTGGAGTACAAATCACAATAATGAACTATCTCCCTTAATGAAGAGACTACCATTCATCTGAGTACAAATCTCAATAAAAACTATCTCCCTTAATGAAGAGACTACCATCCATCGCAATACAAATCTCAACAACGAACTATCTCCCTTAATGAAGAGAGTACCATCCATCGGAGTACAAATCTCAACAACGAACTGTATCCCTTAATGAAGATATTACCATCCATAGGAGTACAAATCTCAACAACGAAGTATCTCCCTTAATAAAGAGACTACCATCCATTAGAGTAGAAATATCAAAAACAAACCATCTCCCTTAATGAAGAGACTACCATCCATCAAAGTACAAATCTCAACAATGAACTATCACCCTTAATGAAAAGACTACCATCTATCAGAGTACAAATCTCCACAACAAACTATCTCCCTTAATGAAAAGACTACCATCCATCAGAGTACAAATATCAACAATGAACAATCTCCCTTTATGAAGAGACTACGATCCATTGGAGTACAAATCACAACAATGAACTATCTCCCTTAATGAAGAGACTGCCATTCATTATAGTATAAATCTCAATAAAAAACTATCTTCGTTAATGAAGAGACTACCATCCATTAGAGTACAAATCTCACCAACGAACTATCACCAATAATGAAAAGGCTAGAATTCGTTGGAGTATAAATCTCAACAACAAACTATCTCTCTTAATGAAGATACTACCATCCATCGGAGTATAAATCTCAACAACAAACTATCTATCTCAATGAAGAGACTACCTTCCATTAAAGTACAAATCACAACAACGAACTATCTCCCTTAATGAAGAGCCAACCATCCAATGGAGTACAAATCTCAAAAACAAACTATCTCCCTTAATAAAGAAACTACCATCCATCATAGTACAAGTCTCAACAACGAACTATATCCCTTAATGAAGAGACTACCATCCATCAAAGTATAAATCTCAACAACGAACCATCTCCCTTAATTAAGAGACTACCATCCATCGGAGTATAAATCTCAACAAGGAACTATCTCCCTTAATGAAGAGACTACAATCCATTGGGGTAGAAATCAAAACAATGAACTATATCCCTTGAAGAAGAGACTACCATCAATCGCAGTACAATTTTCAACAACGAACTATCTCCCTTAATCAAGAGACTACCATCCATCGGAGTACAAATCTCAATAACGAACTATCTCCCTTAATGAAGATACTACCATCCATAGGAGTACAAATCTCAACAACGAACTATCTCCCTTAATAAAGAGACTACCATCCATTAGAGTAGAAATATCAAAAACGAACTATCTCCCTTAATGAAGAGACTACCATCCATTGGAGTACAAATATCACAAACGAACAATCACAATTAATGAAAAGGCTAGAATTGGTTGGAGTATAAATCTGAACAATAACTATCTCTCTTAATGAAGATACTACCATCCATCGGAGTATAAATTTCCACAACAAACTATCTATCTCAATGCAGAGACTACCTTCCATTAGAGTACAAATCTCAACAACTAACTATCTCCCTTAATGAAGAGCCAACCGTCCATTGGAGTAGAAATCTCAACAACAATCTATCTCCCTTAATGAAGAAACTACCATCCATCATAGTACAAGTCTCAACAATGAACTATCTCCCTTAATGAAGAGAGTACCATCCATTGGAGTACAAATCTCAACAACGAATTATCACCCTTAATTAAGAGAATACCATCCATCGGAGTATAAATCTCAACAAGGAACTATCTCCCTTAGTGAAGAGAGTACCATCTATTTGAGTAAAAATCTCAACAACGAACTTTCTCCTTTAATGAGGGGACTACCTTCCATTGAAGTACAAATTTCAATAATGAATTATCTCCCTTAATCAGGAGACTATCATCCATCGGAGTATAAATCTCAACAACAAACTATCTCCCTTAATGAAAAGACTACCATCCATAAGAATACAAATATCAACAACGATCAATCTCCCTTTATGAAGAGACTACCATCCATTGGAGTAAAAATCACATCAATGAACTATCTCCCTTAATGAAGAGACTACCATTCATATGAGTACAAATCTCAATAAAAAACTATCTCCCTTAATGAAGAGACTACCATCCATCGCAATACAAATCTCAACAACGAACTATCTCCCTTAATGAAGAGAGTACCATCCATCGGAGTACAAATCTCAACAATGAACTATATCCCTTAATGAAGATACTACCATCCATAGGAGTACAAATCTCAACAACGAAGTATCTCCCTTAATAAAGAGACTACCATCCATTAGAGTAGAAATATCAAAAACAAACCATCTCCCTTAATGAATAGACTATCATTCATCAAAGTACAAATCTCAACAATGAACTATCACCCTTAATGAAAAGACTACCATTCATAATAGTACAAATCTCAATAAAAAACTACCTCCCTTAATGAAGAGACTACCATCCATTAGAGTACAAATCTCACCAACGAACTATCACCAATAATGAAAAGGCTAGAATTGGTTGGAGTATAAATCTCAACAACAAACTATCTCTCTTAATGAAGATACTACCATCCATCGGAGTATAAATCTCAACAACAAACTATTTATCTCAATGAAGAGACTACCTTCCATTAAAGTACAAATCTCAACAACGAACTATCTCCCTTAATGAAGAGCCAACCATCCAATGGAGTAGAAATCTCAAAAACAAACTATCTCCCTTAATGAAGAAACTACCATCCATCATAGTACAAGTCTCAACAATGAACTATCTCCCTTAATGAAGAGACTACCATCAATCAAAGTATAAATCTCAATAACGAACTATCTCCCTTAATTAAGAGACTACCATCCATCGGAGTACAAATCTCAACAAGGAACTATCTCCCTTAATGAAGAGACTACCATCCATTGGGGTAGAAATCAAAACAATGAACTATATCCCTTAAAGAAGAGACTACCATCAATCGCAGTACAAATCTCAACAACGAACTATCTCCCTTAATGAAGAGAGTACCATCCATCAGAGTACAAATCTCAACAACGAACTATCTCCCTTAATGAAGATACTACCATCCATAGGAGTACAAATCTGAACAACAAACTATCTCCCTTAATAAAGAGACTACCATCCATTAGAGAAGAAATATTAAAAACGAACTATCTCCCTTAATGAAGAGACTACCATCCATCAGAGTACAAATCTCAACAATGAACTATCTCCCTTAATGAAAAGACTACCAACCATCAGAGTACAAATCTCCACAATGAACTATCTCCCTTAATAAAGAGACTACCATCCATCAGAGTACATATATCAACAACAATTAATCTTCCTTTATGAAGAGACTACCATCCATTGGAGTACAAATCACAACAATGAACTATCTCCCTTAATTAAGAAGCTACCATTCATAAGAGTACAAATCTCAATAAAAAACTATCTCCTTTAATGAAGAGACTACCATCCATTGGAGTACAAATCTCACAAACAAACTATCACCATTAATGAAGAGGCTAGAATTGGTTGGAGTATAAATCTCAACAATAACTATCTCTCTTAATGAAGATACTACCATCCATCGGAGTATAAATCTCAACAATAAACTATCTATCTCAATGAAGAGACTACCTTTCATTAGAGTACAAATCTCAACAACGAACTATCTCCCTTAATGAAGAGCCAACTATCCAATGGAGTACAAATCTCCAAAACAAACTATCTCCCTTAATGAAGAAACTACCATCCATCATAGTACAAGTCTCAACAACAAACTATCTCCCTTAATGAAGAGACTACCATCCATCAAATTATAAATCTCAACAACGAACTATCTCCCTTAATTAAGAGACTACCATCCATCGGAGTACAAATCTCAACAAGGAACTATCTCCCTTAATGAAGAGACTACCATCCATTGGGGTAACAATCAAAACACTGAACTATATCCCTTAAAGAAGAGACTACCATCCATCGGAGTATAAATCTCAACAGCAAACTGTCTATCTCAATGTAGAGACTACCTTCCATTAGAGTACAAATCTCAACAACAAACTATCACCCTTAATGAAGAGCCAACCCTCCATTGGAGTACAAATCTCAACAACAAACTATCTCCCTTAATGAAGAAACTACCATCCATCATAGTACAAGTCTCAACAATGAACTATCTCCCTTAATGAAGAGAGTACAATCCATTGGAGTACAAATCTCAACAACGAACTATCTCCCTTAATTAAGAGACTACCATCCATCGGAGTACAAATCTCAACAAGGAACTATTTCCCTTAATGAAGAGAGTACCATCCATTTGAGTAAAAATATCAACAACGAACTATCTCCTTTAATGAGGGGACTACCTTCCATTGAAGTGCAAATTTCAACAAATGAATTATCTCCCTTAATCAGGAGACTATCATCCATCGGAGTACAAATCTCAACAACTAACTATCTACCTTAATGAAAAGACTACCATCCATCAGAGTACAAATATCAACAACGATCCATTGGAGTACAAATCACAACAATGAACTATCTCCCTTAATGAAGAGACTACCATTCATAATAGTACAAATCTCAATCAAAAACTATCTCCCTTAATAAAGAGACTACCATCCATTAGAGTACAAATCTCACCAACGAACTATCACCAATAATGAAAAGGCTAGAATTGGTTGGAGTATAAATCTCAACAACAAACTATCTCTCTTAATTAAGATACTACCATCCATCGGAGTACAAATCTCAACAACAAACTATATATCTCAATGAAGAGACTACCTTCCATTAAAGTACAAATCTCAACAACGAACTATCTCCCTTAATGAAGAGCCAACCATCCAATGGAGTACAAATCTCAAAAACAAACTATCTCCCTTAATGAAGAAACTACCATCCATCATAGTACAAGTCTCAACAATGAACTATCTCCCTTAATGAAGAGACTACATTCCATCAAAATATAAATCTCAATAACAAACTATCTCCCTTAAATAATAGACTACCATCCATCGGAGTACAAATCTCAACAAGGAACTATCTCCCTTAATGAAGAGACTACCATCCATTGGGGTAGAAATCAAAATAATGAACTATATCCCTTAAAGAAGAGACTACCATCAATCGTAGTACAAATCTCAACAAGGAACTATATCCCTTAATGAAGAGAGTACCATCCATTTGAGTAAAAATATCAACAACGAACTATCTCCTTTAATGAGGGGACTACCTTCCATTGAAGTACAAATTTCAACAAATGAATTATCTCCCTTAATCAGGAGACTATCATCCATCGGAGTACAAATCTCAACAACGAACTATCTACCTTAATGAAAAGACTACCATCCATCAGAGTACAAATATCAACAACGAACAATCTCCCTTTATGAAGAGACTACCATCCATTGATGTACAAATCACAACAATGAATTATCTCCCTTAATGAAGAGACTCCCATTCATAATAGTACAAATCTCAATCAAAAACTATCTCCCTTAATGAAGAGACAACCATCCATTAGAGTAAAAATCTCACCAACGAACTATCACCAATAATGAAAAGGCTAGAATTGGTTGGAGTATAAATCTCAACAACAAACTATCTCTCTTAATGAAGATACTACCATCCATCGGAGTATAAATCTCAACAACAAACTATCTATCTTAATGAAGAGACTACCTTCCATTAAAGTACAAATCTCAACAACGAACTATCTCACTTAATGAAGAGCCAACCATCCAATGGAGTACAAATCTCAAAAATAAACTATCTCCATTAATGAAGAAACTACCATCCATCATAGTACAAGTCTCAACAACAAACTATCTCCCTTAATGAAGAGACTACCATCCATCAAAGTATAAATCTCAACAACGAACTATATCCCTTAATTAAGAGACTACCATCCATCGGAGTACAAATCTCAACAAGGAACTATCTCCCTTAATGAAGAGACTACCATCCATTGGGGTAACAATCAAAACACTGAACTATATCCCTTAAAGAAGAGACTACCATCAATCGCAGTACAATTTTCAACAACGAACTATCTCCCTTAATCAAGAGAGTACCATCCATCGGAGTACAAAACTCAACAACGAACTATCTCCCTTAATGAAGATACTACCATCCATAGGAGTACAAATCTCAACAACGAACTATCTCCATTAATAAAGAGACTACCATCCTTTAGAGTAGAAATATCAAAAACGAACTATCTCCATTAAAGAAGAGACTACCATCCATTGGAGTACAAATCTCATAAACGAACTATCACCATTAACGAAAAGGCTAGAATTGGTTGTAGTATAAATCTGAACAATAACTATCTCTTTTAATGGAGATACTACCATCCATCGGAGTATAAATCTCAACAACAAACTGTATATCTCAATGTAGAGACTACCTTCCATTAGAGTACAAATCTCAACAACTAACTATCACCCTTAATGAAGAGCCAACCATCCATTGGAGTACAAATCTCAACAACAAACTATCTCCCTTAATGAAGAAACTACCATCCATCATAGTACAAGTCTCAACAATGAACTATCTCCCTTAATGAAGAGAGTACCATCCATCAAAGTATAAATCTCAATAAAGAACTATCTCCCTTAATTAAGAGACTACCATCCATCGGAGTACAAATCTCAACAAGGAACTATCTCCCTTAATGAAGAGACTACCATCCATTGGGGTAGAAATCAAAACAATGAACTATATCCCTTAAAGAAGAGACTACCATCAATCGCAGTACAAATCTCAACAACGAACTATCTCCCTTAATGAAGAGAGTACCATCCATCAGAGTACAAATCTCAACAACGAACTATCTCCCTTAATGAACATACTACCATCCATAGGAGTACAAATCTGAACAACGAACTATCTCCCTTAATACAGAGACTACCATCCATTAGAGAAGAAATATTAAAAAAGAACTATCTCCCTTAATGAAGAGACTACCATCCATCGGAGTACAAATCTCAACAATGAACTATCTCCCTTAATGAAAAGACTACCATCCATCAGAGTACAAATCTCCACAATGAACTATCTCCCTTAATAAAGAGACTACCATCCATCAGAGTACATATATCAACAACAATTAATCTTCCTTTATGAAGAGACTACCATCCATTGGAGTACAAATCACAACAATGAACTATCTCCCTTAATGAAGAGGCTATCATTCATCAGACTACAAATCTCAATAAAAAACTATCTCCTTTAATGAAGAGACTACCATCCATTGGAGTACAAATCTCACAAATGAACTATCACCATTAATGAAAAGGCTAGAATTGGTTGGAGTATAAATCTCAAAAATAACTATCTCTCTTAATGAAGATACTACCATCCATCGGAGTATAAATCTCAATAACAAACTATCTATCTCAATGAAGAGACTACCTTCCATTAGAGTAAAAATCTCAACAACGAACTATCTCCCTTAATGAAGAGCCAACCATCCAATGGAGTACAAATATCAAAAACAAATTATCTCCCTTAATGAAGAAACTACCATGCATCATAGTATAAGTCTCCACAACAAACTATCTCCCTTAATGAAGAGACTACCATCCATCAAAGTATAAATATCAACAACGAACTATCTCCCTTAATTAAGAGACTACCATCCATCGGAGTACAAATCTCAACAAGGAACTATCTCCCTTAATGAAGACTACCATCCATTGGGAAAGAAATCAAAACAATGAACTATATCCCTTAAAGAAGAGACTACCATCAATCGTAGTACAATTTTCAACAACGAACTATCTCCATTAATCAAGAGAGTACCATCCATCGGAGTACAAATCTCAACAACGAACTATCTCCCTTAATGAAGATCCTACCATCCATAGGAGTACAAATCTCAACAACGAACTATCTCCCTTAATAAAGAGACTACCATCCATTAGAGTAGTAATATCAAAAACGAACTATCTCCCTTAATGAAGAGACTACCATCCATTGGAGTACAAATCTCACAAACGAACTATCACCATTAATGAAAATGCTAGAATTGGTTGTAGTATAAATCTGAACAATAACTATCTCTTTTAATGAAGATACTACCATCCATCGGAGTATAAATCTCAACAACAAACTGTCTATCTCAATGTAGAGACTACCTTCCATTAGAGTACAAATCTCAACAACGAACTATCACCCTTAATGAATAGCCAACCATCCATTGGAGTACAAATCTCAACAACAAACTATCTCCCTTAATGAAGAAACTACCATACATCATAGTACAAGTCTCAACAATGAACTATCTCCCTTAATGAAGAGAGTACCATCCATTTGAGTACAAATCTCAACAACGAACTATCTCCCTTAATTAAGAGACTACCATACATCGGAGTACAAATCTCAACAAGGAACTATATCCCTTATTGAAGAGAGTACCATCCATTTGAGTACAAATCTCAACAATGAACTATCTCCTTTAATGAGGGGACTACCTTCCATTGAAGTACAAATTTCAACAAATGAATTATCTCCCTTAATAAGGAGACTATCATCCACCGGAGTACAAATCTTAGCAACGAACTATCTCCCTTAATGAAAAGACTACCATCCATCAGAGTACAAATATCAACAACGAACAATCTCGCATTATGAAGAGACTACCATCCATTGGAGTACAAATCACAACAATGAACTATCTCCCTTAATGAAGAGACTACCATTCATCAGAGTACAAATCTCAATAAAAAACTATCTCCTTTAATGAAGAGACTACCATCCATCGCAGTACAAATCTCACAAACGAACTATCACCATTAATGAAGAGAGTACCATCCATCGGAGTACAAATCTCAACAACAAACTATATCCCTTAATGAAGATACTACCATCCATAGGAGTACAAATCTCAACAACGAACTATCTCCCTTAATAAAGAGACTACCATCCATTAGAGTAGAAATATGAAAAACAAACTATCTCCCATAATGAAGAGACTACCATCCATCGAAGTACAAATCTCAACAATGAACTATCTCCCTTAATGAAAAGACTACCATCCATCAGAGTACAAATATCGACAATGAACTATCTCCCTTAATAAAGAGACCACCATCCATCAGAGTACAAACATCAACAACGAACAATCTCCCTTTATGAAGGGACTACGATCCATTGGAGTACAAATCACCACAATGAACTATCTCCCTTAATGAAGAGACTACCATTCATCATAGTACAAATCTCAATAAAAAACTATCTCCCTTAATGAAGAGGCTACCATCCATTAGAGTACAAATCTCACTAACGAACTATCACCAATAATGAAAAGGCTAGAATTGGTTGGAGTATAAATCTCAACAACAAACTATCTCTCTTAATGAAGATACTACCATCCATCGGAGTATAAATCTCAACAACAAACTATCTATCTCAACGAAGAGACTACCTTCCATTAGAGTACAAATCTTAACAACGAACTATCTCCCTTAATGAAGAGCCAACCATCCAATGGAGTACAAATCTCAAAAACAAACTATCTCCCTTAATGAAGAAACTACCATCCATCATAGTACAAGTCTCAACAACGAACTATCTCTTATAATGAAGAGACTACCATCCATCAAAGTATAAATCTCAATAATGAACTATCTCCCTTAATTAAGAGACTACCATCCATCGGAGTACAAATCTCAACAAGGAACTATCTCCCTTAATGAAGAGACTACCATCCATTGGGGTAGAAATCAAAACAATGAACTATATCCCTTATAGATGAGACTACCATCAATCGCAGTACATATCTCAACAACGAACTATCTCCCTTAATGAAGAGAGTACCATCCATCGGGGTACAAATATCAACAACGAACTATCTCCCTTAATGAAGATACTACCATCCATAGGAGTACAAATCTGAACAACGAACTATCTCCCTTAATAAAGAGACTACCATCCATTAGAGTAGAAATATCAAAAACGAACTATCTCCCTTAATGAAGAGACTATCATCCATCGGAGTACAAATCTCAATAATGAACTATCTCCCTTAATGAAAAGACTACCATCCATCAGAGTACAAATCTCCAAAATGAACTATCTCCCTTAATAAAGAGACTACCATCCATCAGAGTACATATATCAACAACGATTAATCTTCCTTTATGAAGAGACTACCATCCATTGGAGTACAAATCACAACAATGAACTATCTCCCTTAATGAAGAGACTAACATTCATCAGTGTAACACCCCATCTAAATACCCCAATTAATAGGTAAAGATTAAAATCAGAGAAATAAAATTGCACGGAAGGGATGCCACAACACACACACATTCCAAATTATTTTAAAGAAAAACAGACAGGGTATGTTTGAAAATATAAGTATTCCAACACAAAACAAACATACAATAAATATTTACTTCATTCTCTCGTGCAAACGCAACGGAGTTTCACAATTTCACATCATCTCCATTATGGAGGAGTCAAAACATAATCCAAGGCATCAAGCCATCATAAATCACATGAGCATATGTTATCAAGTCTCTCATATACAAAACATCATATACACAAATAAGGATTATATACATCATAATCCAAATACAAAATAATCGAGTTCGACACTAAATAAATCCCCCCCCATGTGTTACTACCAGAGGATCGACTCGACTCTAATCAAAATAAAACAGATTGCAATCCAATGCATCCGTTTGCTAGCGCCTCGCGCTACCGTCCTCGGTACCTGCACAATGCCATCAAAAGCATTGGCCAACAAAAGGGTAAGAATTCCAATAATCATATAACATGTAATTTTAAGTAAATGAAATGGCAATAAATAAAGCAATACATAATGATCATGTTCATTTTATCACTCGTAGTATCCTTACTCAAGGAACCCATTTCCAACACATTAACCATGTAAACCGGTTATCCGAAATACGCACATCCTTGGCACATAACCATAATTCAAACAACAACAATATTGGCACATAATCAAAACACATCAACACTCATACATAACATGTACAAATATACATGAGACTCATTACACGACTCAACGTATGCGAATGCGGTACCGACTCGTGGACCCAAAGTTCCACCACCTATGTTTCCTTTCCGGATCAAGGTCACTACGTCTTTTCCCACAATAGGGTCACCGTCTAGATATTGTGGACCCAAAGTTCCACCACCTATATTTCCCTTCCGGATCAAGGTCACTACGTCTTTTCCCACAATAAGGTCACCGTCTATAAAATCACGTGAACCCATAGTTTCACCGTCTCTGTTTCAAGACCAACCATGCCATGCAATGTACAATATAACCAATGCATGCAATTGAGATTCACAATAATCTTAACATACACATACCATCAAATCCAACCAATGGAACATCAACTATTGTACATGCATGCATACATATAATTTAAAAATCTCAACGTCAAGTAGAATGTATACAAACAAGTTACTTACTCAACCAAAACATAAACCATCAACTATCAAATAATTCCAAATCGGAAAATCGGAACACAATTGCGTTCCAAAGAAAGTGCGAAAATCAGAATTTTGGAGGCTACAGACGCATCAACACGGGCACCCGTGTGCTGCAACACGGCCCGTGTTGAGAGGCCACCAGAACGAGCCAAAAGAAATGCCAAGTCAGAGCATCAACACGGGCACCCGTGTGCTGCAACACGGCCCGTGTTGAGAGGCCTGCGTGAAAACTCCACTCTTTTGAGTTTTGCTCATTCCACCACCATGGTTTTCTTTCCCATTCAATACTCTTAATTTCTACAAGCTAGCACCTAATACACTCACAAACCATACTCCTAATCCAACTTTTCTAAACCATTCTAACAATCAACCAACAAAACCCTATAAATCATCTATCAATTTTACCCCCAAATCCAAAATATATCATACAAAACCTAACAATATGAGATGGAGAATCAAACCCCTTACCTTGGTGTGGGTTTTCTTGGAACAAGTTGATGAATATGTTGCAACTCCACCCTAGCTTCCTTTCTTCTCTTCTCCTCTTTTCTTTCTTCTTTCTCCTCTTTTCTTTTTTTCTTCCACCCTTACTAACTCTCCTTTTCTATTTTATAAAACTATCCTTCTACTACTAACTTTCCTCCCTCTACCTTTCTAAAATTATAATTTGGCCCCAACAATTATTTAATTCAAATTATAATATATAGCCCTATTAAACAATATTACACTAAATAATATTTATTCTATATAAACCTAATCATGCCAATTAATCAAACAAAGTCAAATATTACTACACACCAAATTAATATTATTCAAAATAATATTCCGACACAATAAATATTTTTATTTCATATTACCTAATTAATATTTTAATCGATATCAATTGAATATATTTCTCAAAATAGATATAATTTAATAGTTTTGGAAAATAATTAATGAAATAACATTTAGATAAAAACGACGTGTTACAATCAGAGTACAAATCTCAATAAAAAATTATCTCCTTTAATGAAGAGACTACCATCCATCGCAGTACAAATCTCACAAACGAACTATCACCATTAATGAAAAGGCTTGAATTGGTTGGAGTATAAATCTCAACAATAACTATCTCTCTTAATGAAGATACTACCATCCATCGGAGTATAAATCTCAACAATAAAATATCTATCTCAATGAAGAGACTACCTTCCATTAGAGTACAAATCTCAACAATGAACTATCTCCCTTAATGAAGAGCCAACCATCCAATAGAGTACAAATCTCAAAAACAAACTATCTCCCTTAATGAAGAAACTACCATACATCATAGTACAAGTCTCAACAACGAACTATCTCCCTTAACGAAGAGACTACCATCCATCAAAGTATAAATCTCAACAACGAACTATCTCCCTTAATTAAGAGACTACCACCCATTGGAGTACAAATCTCAACAAGGAATTATCTCCCTTAATGAATAGACTACCATCCATTGGGGTAGAAATCAAAACAATGAACTATATCCCTAAAGAAGAGACTACCATCAATCGCAGTACAATTTTCAACAATGAACTATCTCCCTTTATCAAGAGAGTACCATCCATCGGAGTACAAATCTCAAAACTGAACTATCTCCCTTAATGAAGATACTACCATCCATAGGAGTACAAATCTCAATAACGAACTATCTCCCTTAATAAAGAGACTACCATCCATTAGAGTAGAAATATCAAAAACGAACTATCTCCCTTAATGAAGAGAGTACCATCCATTGTAGTACAAATCTCACAAACGACTTATCACCATTAATGAAAAGGCTAGAATTGGTTGGATTATAAATCAGAACAATAACTATCTCTCTTAATGAAGATACTACCATCCATCGGAGTATAAATCTCAACAACAAACTGTCTATCTCAATGCAGAGACTACCTTCCATTAGAGTACAAATCTCAACAACGAACTATCTCCCTTAATGAAGAGCCAACCATCCATTGGAGTTCAAATCTCAACAACAAACTATCTCCCTTAATGAAGAAACTACCATCCATCATAGTAAAAGCCTCAACAATAAACTATCTCCCTTAATGAAGAGAGTACCATCCATTGGAGTACAAATCTCAACAACGAACTATCTCCCTTAATTAAGAGACTACCATCCATCAGAGTAGAAATCTCAACAAGGAACTATCTCCCTTAATGAAGAGAGTACCATTCATTTGAGTACAAATCTCAACAACGAACTATCTCCTTTAATGAGGGGACTACCTTCCATTGAAGTAAAAATTTCAACAAATGAATTAGCTCCCTTAATCAGGAGACTATCATCCATCGGAGTATAAATCTCAACAACGAACTATCTCCCTTAATGAAAAGACAACCATCCATCAGAGTACAAATATCAACAACGAACATTCTCCCTTTATGAAGAGACTACAATCCATTGGAGTACAAATCACAACAATGAACTATCTCCCTTAATGAAGAGACTACCATTCATCATAGTACAAATCTCAATAAAAAACTATCTCCCTTAATGAAGAGACTACCATCCATTAGAGTACAAATCTCACCAACGAACTATCACCAATAATGAAAAGGCTAGAAATGGTTGGAGTATAAATATCAACAACAAACTATCTCTCTTAATGAAGATACTACCATCCATCGGAGTATAAATCTCAACAACAAACTATCTATCTCAATGAAGAGACTACCTTCCATTAGAGTAAAAATCTCAACAAAGAACTATCTCCCTTAATGAAGAGGCAACCATCTAATGGAGGAAAAATCTCAAAAACAAACTATCTCCCTTAATGAAGAAACTACCATCCATCATAGTACAAGTCTCAACAACGAACTATCTCCTATAATGAAGAGACTACCATCCATCAAAGTATAAATCTCAATAACGAACTATCTCCCTTAATTAAGAGACTACCATCCATAGAAGTACAAATCTCAACAAGGAACTATCTCCCTTAATGAAGAGACTACCATCCATTGGGGTAGAAATCAAAACAATGAACTATATCCCTTAAAGAAGAGACTACCATCAATCGCAGTACAAATCTCAACAACGAACTATCTCCCTTAATGAAGAGAGTACCATCCATCGAAGTACAAATCTCAACAACGAACTATCTCGCTTAATGAAGATACTACCATCCATAGGAGTACAAATCTGAACAACGAACTATCTCCCTTAATAAAGAGACTACCATCCATTAGAGTAGAAATATCAAAAACGAACTATCTCCCTTAATGAAGAGACTATCATCCATCGGAGTACAAATCTCAACAATGAACTATCTCCCTTAATGAAAAGACTACCATCCATCAGAGTACAAATCTCCACAATGAACTATCTCCCTTAATAAAGAGACTACCATCCATCAGAGTACATATATCAACAACGATTAATCTTCCTTTATTGAGAGACTACCACCCATTGGAGTACAAATCACAACAATGAACAATCTCCCTTAATGAAGAGACTACCATTCACCAGAGTACAAATCTCAATAAAAAACTATCTCCTTTAATGAAGAGACTACCATCCATTAGAGTACAAATCTCACAAACGAACTATGAACATTAATGAAAAGGCTAGAATTGGTTTGAGTATAAATGTCAACAATAACTATCTCTCTTAATGAAGATACTACCATCCATCGGAATATAAATCTCAATAATAAACTATCTATCTCAATGAAGAGACTACCTTCCATTAGAGTACATATCTCAACAACGAACTATCTCCCTTAATGAAGAGCCATACATCTAATGGAGTATAAATCTCAAAAACAAACTATCTCCCTTAATTAAGAAACTACCATCCATCATAGTACAAGTCTCAACAATGAACTATCTCCCTTAATGAAAGGACTACCATCCATCAAAGTATAAATCTCAACAACGAACTATCTCCCTTAATTAATAGACTACCATCCATCGGAGTACAAATCTCAACAAGGAACTATCTCCCTTAATGAAGAGACTACCATCCAATGGCCTAGAAATCAAAACAATGAACTATATCCCTTAAAGAAGAGACTAGCGTCAATCGCAGTACAATTTTCAACAACGAACTATCTCCCTTAATGAAGAGAGTACCATCCATCTGAGTACAAATCTCAACAACGAACTATCTCCATTAATGAAGATACTACCATCCATAGGAGAAAAAATCTCAACAACGAACTATCACCATTAATGAAAAGGCTAGAATTGGTTGGAGTATAAATCTGAACAATAACTATCTCTCTTAATGAAGATACTACCATCCATCGGAGTATAAATCTCAACAACAAACTATCTATCTCAATGCAGATACTACCTTCCATTAGAGTACAAATCTCAACAATGAACTATCTCCCTTAATGAAGAGCCAACCATCCATTGGAGTACAAATCTCAACAACAAACTATCTCCCTTAATGAAGAAACTACCATCCATCATAGTACAAGTCTCAACAATGAACTATCTCCCTTAATGAAGAGAGTACCATCCATTCGAGTACAAATCTCAACAACGAACTATCTCCCTTAATTAAGAGACTACCATCCATCGGAGTACAAATCTCAACAAGGAACTATCCCCCTTAATGAAGAGAGTACCATCCATTCGAGTAAAAATCTCAACAACGAACTATCTCCTTTAATGAGGGGACTGCCTTCAATTGAAGTACAAATTTCAACATTGAATTATCTCCCTTAATCAGGAGACTATCATCCATCGGAGTATAAATCTCAACAACGAACTATCCCCCTTAATGAAAACACTACCATCTATCAGAGTACAAATATCAACAACGAACAATCTCCCTTTATGAAGAGACTACCATCCATTGGAGTACAAATCACAACAATGAACTATATCCCTTAATGAGGAGACTACCATTCATTAGAGTACAAATATCAATAAAAATCTATCTCCCTTAATGAAGAGACTACCATCCATCGCAATACAAATCTCAACAACGAACTATCTCCCGTAATAAAGAGAGTACCATCCATCGGAGTACAAATCTCAACAACGAACTATATCCCTTAATGAAGATACTACCATCCATAGGAGTACAAATCTCAACAACGAACTATCTCCCTTAATAAAGAGACTACCAATCATTAGAATAGAAATATCAAAAACAAACTATCTCCCTTAATGAAGAGACTACCATCCATCGAAGTACAAATCTCAATAATGAACTATCTCCATTAATGAAAAGACTACCATCCATAAGAGTACAAATCTCCATAGTCAACTATCTCCCTTAATAAAGAGACCACCATCCATCAGTGTACAAACATCAACAACGAACAATCCTCCTTTATGAAGAGACTACGATCCATTGGAGTACAAATCACAACAATGAACTATCTCCCTTAATGAAGAGACTACCATTCATCATAGTACAAATATCAATAAAAAACTATCTCCCTTAATGAAGAGACTACCATCGATTAGAGTACAAATATCACCAACGAACTATCACCAATAATGAAAAGGCTAGAATTGGTTGGAGTATAAATCGAAACAACAAACTATATCTCTTAATGAAGATACTACCATCCATCGGAGTATAAATATCAACAACAAACTATCTATCTCAAATGAAGAGACTACCTTCCATTAGAGTACAAATCTCAACAATGTACTATCTCCATTAATGAAGAGCCAACCATCCAATTGAGTACAAATCTCAAAAAGAAACTATCTCCCTTAATTAAGAAACTACCATCCATCATAGTACAAGTCTCAACAACGAACTATCTCCCTTAATGGAGAGACTACCATCCATCAATGTATAAATCTCAATAACGAACTATCTTCCTTAATTAAGAGACTACCATTCATCGGAGTACAAATCTCAACAAGGAACTATCTCCCTTAATGAAGAGACTACCATTCATTTGGGTAGAAATCAAAAGAATGAACTATATCCCTTAAAGAAGAGACTACCATCAATCACAAAACAATTTTCAACAACGAACTATCTCCCTTAATGAAGAGAGTACCATCCATCGGAGTACAAATCTCAACAACGAACAATCTCCCTTAATGAAGATACTACCATCCATAGGAGTACAAATCTCAACAACAAACTATCTCCCTTAATAAAGAGACTACCGTCCATTAGAGTAGAAATATCAAAAACGAACTATCTCCCTTAATGAAGAGACTACCATCCATTGGATTACAAATCTCACAAACGAACTATCACCATTAATGAAAAGGCTAGAATTGGTTGGAGTATAAATCTGAACAATAACTATCTCTCTTAATGAAGATACCACCATCCATCGGAGTATAAATCTCAACAAAAAACTATCTATCTCAATGCAGAGACTACCTTCCATTAGAGTAAAAATCTCAACAACAAACTATCTCCCATAATGAAGAAAATACCATCCATCAAAGTATAAGTCTCAACAATGAACTATCTCCCTTAATGAAGAGAGTACCATTCATCATAGTACAAATCTCAACAACAAACTATCTCCCTTAATTAAGAGACTACCATCCATCGGAGTACAAATCTCAACAAGGAACTATCTCCCTTAATGAAGAGAGTACCATCCATTTGAGTATAAATCTCAATAACGAACTATGTCTTTTAATGAGGGGACTACCTTCCATTGAAGTACAAATTTTAACAATGAATTATCTCCCTTAATCAAGAGACTATCATCCATAGGAGTATAAATCTCAACTACGAACTATCTCCCTTAATGAAAAGACTACCATCCATCAGAGTACAAATATCAACAACGAACAATCTCCTTTTATGAAGAGACTACCATCCATTGTAGTACAAATCACAACAATGAACTTTCTCCCTTAATGAAGAGACTACCATTCATCAGAGTAAAAATCTCACTAAAAAACTCCCTCCTTTAATGAAGAGACTACCATCCATCGCAGTACAAATCTCAACAACGAACTATCTCCCTTAATGAAGAACCAACCATCCAATAGAGTACAAATCTCAAAAACAAACTATATCCCTTAATGAAGAGACTACCATCCATCGGAGTACAAATATCAACAATGAACTATCTCCCTTAATGAAAAGACTACCATTCATCAGAATACAAATCTCCACAATGAACTATCTCCCTTAATAAAGAGACTACCATCCATAAGAGTACAAATATCAACAATGATTAATCTTACTTTATGAAGAGACTACCATCCATTGGAGTACAAATCACAACAATGAACTATCTCCCTTAATGAAGAGACTACCATTCATCATAGTACAAATCACAATAAAAAACTATCTCCCTTAATGAAGAGACTACCATCCATTAGGGTACAAATCTCACCAACGAACTATCACCAATAATGAAAAGGCTAGAATTGGTTGGAGTATAAATCTCAACAACAAACTATCTCTCTTAATGAAGATACTACCATCCATCGGAGTATAAATCTCAACAACAAACTATCTATCTCAATGAAGAAACTACCTTCCATTAGAGTACAAATCTCAACAATGAACTATCTCCCTTAATGAAGACCCAACCATCCAATGGAGTACAAATCTCAAAAATAAACTATCTCCCTTAATGAAAAGACTACCATCCATCATAGTACAAGTCTTAACAACGAACAATCTCCCTAATGAAGAGACTACCATCCATCAAAGTATAAATATCAATAACAAACTATATCCCTTAATTAAGAGACTACCATCCATCGGAGTACAAATCTCAACAGGGAATTATCTCCCTTAATGAAGAGACTACCATCCATTGGGGTAGAAATCAAAACAATGAACTATATCCCTTAAAGAAGAGACTACCATCAATCGTAGTACAAATCTCAACAACGAACTATCTCATTTAATGAACAGAGTACCATCCATCGGAGTACAAATCTCAACAACGAACTATCTCCCTTAATGAAGATACTAGCATCCGTAGGAGTACAAATCTCAACAACGACGTATCTCCCTTAATAAAGAGACTACCATCCATTAGAGTAGAAATATAAAAAATGAACTATATCCCTTAATGAAGAGACTACCATCCATCGGAGTACAAATGTCCATAATGAACTATCTCCCTTAATGAAAAGACTACCATCCATCAGAGTACAAATCTCCACAATGAACTATCTCCCTTAATGAAGAGACTACCATTCATTAGAGTACAAATCTCAATAAAAAACTATCTCCTTTAATGAGGAGACTACAATCCATTGGAGTACAAATCTCACAAACGAACTATCATCATTAATGACAAGGCTAGAATTGGTTGGAGTATAAATCTCAACAACAAACTATCTATCTTAATGAAGATACTACCATCCATCGGAGTATTAATCTCAACAACAAACTATCTATCTCAATGAAGAGACTACCCTCCATTAGAGTACAAATCTCAACAATGAACTATCTCCCATAATGAAGAGCCAACCATCCAATGGAGTACAAATCTCAAAAACAAACTATCTCCCTTAATGAAGAAACTACTATCCAACATAGTACAAGTCTCAACAACGAACAATCTCCCTATTTAAGAGACTACCATCCATCAAAGTATAAATCTCAATAATTAACTATCTCCCTTAATTAAGAGACTACCATCCATCGGAGTACAAATCTCAACAAGGAACTATCTCCCTTAATGAAGATAATACCATCCATTGGGGTAGAAATCAAAACAATGAACTACATACCTTAAAGAAGAGACTACCATCAATCGCAGTACAAATCTCAACAACGGACTATCTCCCTTAATGAAGAGAGTACCATCTATCGGAGTACAAATCTCAACAACAAACTATCTCCCTTAATGAAGATACTACCATCCATAGGAGTACAAATCTCAACAACGAACTATCTCCCTTAATAAAGAGACTACCATCCATTAGAGTAGAAATATAAAAAAACAAACTATCTCCCTTAATGAAGAGACTACCATCCATCGGAGTACAAATCTCAACAATGAACTGTCTCCCTTAATGAAAAGACTACCATCCATCAGAGTACAAATCTCCACAATGAACTATCTCCCTTAAGAAAGAGACTACCATCCATAAGAGTACAAATATCAACAACGATTAATCTTACTTTATGAAGAGACTACCATCCATTGGAGTACAAATCACAACAATGAACTATCTCCCTTAAATAAGAGACTACCATTCATCATAGTACAAATCACAATAAAAAACTATCTCCCTTAATGAAGAGACTACCATCCATTAGGGTACAAATCTCACCAACAAACTATAACCAATAATGAAAAGGCTAGAATTGGTTGGAGTATAAATCTTAATAACAAACTATCTCCCTTAATGAAGATACTACCATCCATCGCAGTATAAATCTCAACAACAAACTATCTATCTCAATGAAGAGACTACCTTCCATTAGAGTACAAATCTCAATAATGAACTATCTCCCTTAATGAAGAGCCAACCATCCAATGGAGTACAAATCTTAAAAACAAACAATCTCCCTAATGAAGATACTACTATCCATCAATGTATAAATCTCAATAACAAACTATCTCCCTTAATTAAGAGACTACCATCCATCGGAGTACAAATCTCAAGAAGGAATTATCTCCTTAATGAAGAGACTACCATCCATTGGGGTAGAAATCAAAACAATGAACTATATCCCTTAAAAAAGAGACTACCATCAATCGCAGTACAAATCTCAACAACGAACTATCTCCCTTAATGAAGAGAGTACCATCCATCAGAGTACAAATCTCAACAACGAACTATCTCCCTTAATGAAGATACTACCATCCATAGGAGTAAAAATCTCAACAACGAACTATCTCCCTTAATAAAGAGACTACCATCCATTAGAGTAGAAATATAAAAAACGAACTATATCCCTTAATGAAGAGACTACCATCCATCGGAGTACAAATGTCCACAATGAACTATCTCCCTTAATGAAAAGACTACCATCCATCAGGGTACAAATCTCCACAATGAACTATCTCCCTTAATAAAGAGACTACCATCCATCAGAATACATATATCAATAACGATTAATCTTCCTTTATGAAAAGACTACCATCCATTGTAGTACAAATCACAACAATGAACTATCTCCCTTAATGAAGAGACTACCATTCATTAGAGTACAAATCTCAATAAAAAAATATCTCCTTTAATGAAGAGACTACAATCCATTGGAGTACAAATCTCACAAACGAACTATCACCATTAATGACAAGGCTAGAATTGGTTGGAGTATAAATCTCAACAACAAACTATTTATCTTAATGAAGATACTACCATCCATCGGAGTATAAATCTCAACAACAAACTATCTATCTCATTGAAGAGACTACCTTCCATTAGAGTACAAATCTCAACAATGAACTATCTCCCTTAATGAAGAGCCAACCATCCAATGGAGTACAAATCTCAAAAACAAACTATCTCCCTTAATGAAGAAACTACCATCCAACATACTACAAGTCTCAACAACAAACAATCTCACTAATGGGGAGACTACCATCCATCAAAGTATAAATCTCAATAACGAACTATCTCCCTTAATTATGAGACTACCATCCATCGGAGTACAAATCTAAACAAGGAACTATCTCCCTTAATGAAGAGACTACCATCCATTGGGGTAGAAATCAAAACAATGAACTATATCCCTTAAAGAAGAGACTACCATCAATCGCAGTACAAATCTCAACAACGAACTATCTCCCTTAATGAAGAGAGTACCGTCCATCGGAGTACAAATCTCAACAACGAATTATCTCCCTTTATGAAGATACTACCATACATAGGAGTACAAATCTCAACAACGAACTATCTCCCTTAATAAAGAGATTACCATCCATTGGAGTATAAATCTCACAAACGAACTATCACCATTAATGAAAAGGCTAGAATTGGTTGGAGTATAAATCTGAACAATAACTATCTCTCTTAATGAAGATACTACCATCCATCGGAGTATAAATTTCAACAACAAACTATATATCTCAATGAAGAGACTACCTTCCATTAGAGTACAAATCTCAACAACGAATTATCTCCCTTAATGAACAGCCAACCATCCAATGGAGTACAAATCTCAAAAACAAACTATCTCCCTTAATGAAGAAACTACCACCCATCATAGTACAAGTCTCAACAACGAACTATCTCCCTAATGAAGAGATTACCATCCATCAAAGTATAAATCTCAATAACAAACTATCTCCATTAATTAAGATACTACCATCCATCGGAGTACAAATCTCAACAAGGACATATCTCCCTTAATGAAGAGACTACCATCCATTGGGGAAGAAATCAAAACAATTAACTATATCCCTTAAAGAAGAGACTACCATCAATCGCAATACAGATCTCAACAACGAACTATCTCCCTTAATGAAGAGAGTACCATCCATCGGAGTATAAATCTCAACAACGAACTATCTCCCTTAATGAAGATACTACCATCCATAGGAGTAAAAATCTCAACAACGAACTATCTCCCTTAATAAAGAGACTACCATCCATTAGAGTAGAAATATAAAAAACAAACTATCTCCCTTAATTAAGAGACTACCATCCATCGGAGTACAAATCTCAACAATGAACTATCTGCCTTAATGAAAAGACTACCATCCATCAGAGTACAAATCTCCATAATGAACTATCTCCCTTAATAAAGAGACTACCATCCATCAGAGTACATATATCAATAACGATTAATCTTCCTTTATAAAGAGACTACCATCCATTGGAGTACAAATCACAACAATGAACTATCTCCCTTAATGAAGAGACTACCATTCATCAGAGTACAAATCTCAATAAAAAACTACCTCCTTTAATGAAGATACTACAATCCATTGGAGTACAAATTTCACAAACGAACTATCACCATTAATGAAAAGGCTAGAATTGGTTGGAGTATAAATCTCAACAACGAACTATCTCTCTTAATGAATATACTCCCATCCATTGGAGTATAAATCTCAACAACAAACTATTTATCTCAATGAAGAGACTACATTTCATTAGAGTACAAATGTCAACAATGAACTATCTCCCTTAATGAAGAGCTAACCATCCAATGGAGTACAAATCTCAAAAACAAACTATCTCCCTTAATGAAGAAACTACCATCCATCATAGTACAAGTCTCAACAACGAACTATCCCCCTTAATGAAGAGACTACAATCCATCAAAGTATAAATCTCAATAACGAACTATCTTCCTTAATTAAGAGACTACCATCCATAGGAGTACAAATCTCAACAAGGAACTATCTCCCTTAATGAAGAGACTACCATCCATTTGGGTAGAAATCAAAACAATGAACTATATCCCTTAAAGAAGAGACTACCATCAGTCACAGTACAATTTTCAACAACGAACTATCTCCCTTAATGAAGAGAGTACCATCAATCGAAGTACAAATCTCAACAACGAACTATCTCCCTTAATGAAGATACTACAATCCATAGGAGTACAAATCTCAACAACGAACTATCTCCCTTAATAAAGAGACTACCGTCCATTAGAGTAGAAATATCAAAAACGAACTATCTCCCTTAATGAAGAGACTACCATCCATTGGATTACAATTCTCACAAACGAACTATCACCATTAATGAAAAGTCTAGAATTGGTTGGAGTATAAATCTGAACAATAACTATCTCTCTTAATGAAGATACCACCATCCATCGGAGTATAAATCTCAACAAAAAACTATCTATCTCAATGCAGAGACTACCTTCCATTAGAGTACAAATCTCAACAACGAACTATCTTCCTTAATGAAGAGCTAACCATCCATTGGAGTACAAATCTCAACAACGAACTATCTCCCTTAATGAAGAGAGTACCATACCATCGGAGTATAAATCTCAACAACGAACTATCTCCCTTAATGAAGATACTACCATCCATAGGAGTACAAATCTCAACAACGAACTATCTCCCTTAATAAAGAGACTACCATCCATTAGAGTAGAAATATTAAAAACAAACTATCTCCCTTAATGAAGAGACTACCATCCATCGGAGTACAAATCTCAACAATGAACTATCTGCCTTAATGAAAAGACTACCATCCATCAGAGTACAAATCTCCATAATGAACTATCTCCCTTAATAAAGAGACTACCATCCATCAGAGTACATATATCAATAACGATTAATCTTACTTTATAAAGAGACTACCATCCATTGGAGTACAAATCACAACAATGAACTATCTCCCTTAATGAAGAGACTACCATTCATCATAGTACAAATCTCAATAAAAAACTACCTCCTTTAATGAAGATACTACAATCCATTGGAGTAAAAATTTCACAAACGGACTATCACCATTAATGAAAAGGCTAGAATTGGTTGGAGTATAAATCTCAACAACAAACTATCTCTCTTAATGAATATACTCCCATCCATTGGAGTATAAATCTCAACAACAAACTATCTATCTCAATGAAGAGACTACATTTCATTAGAGTACAAATGTCAACAATGAACTATCTCCCTTAATGAAGAGCTAACCATCCAATGGAGTACAAATCTCAAAAACAAACTATCTCCCTTAATGAAGAAACTACCATCCATCATAATACAAGTCTCAACAACGAACTATCCCCCTTAATGAAGAGACTACAATCCATCAAAGTATAAATCTCAATAACGAACTATCTTCCTTAATTAAGAGACTACCATCCATAGGAGTACAAATCTCAACAAGGAACTATCTCCCTTAATGAAGAGACTACCATCCATTTAGGTAGAAATCAAAACAATGAACTATATTCCTTAAAGAAGAGACTACCATCAGTCACAGTACAATTTTCAACAACGAACTATCTCCCTTAATGAAGAGAGTACCATCAATCGGAGTACAAATCTCAACAACGAACTATCTCCCTTAATGAAGATACTACAATCCATAGGAGTACAAATCTCAACAACGAACTATCTCCCTTAATAAAGAGACTACCGTCCATTAGAGTAGAAATATCAAAAACGAACTATCTCCCTTAATGAAGAGACTACCATCCATTGGATTACAATTCTCACAAACGAACTATCACCATTAATGAAAAGTCTAGAATTGGTTGGAGTATAAATCTGAACAATAACTATCTCTCTTAATGAAGATACCACCATCTATCGGAGTATAAATCTCAACAAAAAACTATCTATCTCAATGCAGAGACTACCTTCCATTAGAGTACAAATCTCAACAACGAACTATCTCCCTTAATGAAGAGCTAACCATCCATTGGAGTACAAATCTCAACAACGAACTATCTCCCTTAATGAAGAGAGTACCATCCATCGGAGTATAAATCTCAACAACGAACTATCTCCCTTAATGAAGATACTACCATCCATAGGAGTACAAATCTCAACAACGAACTATCTCCCTTAAAAATGAGACTACCATCCATTAGAGTAGAAATATAAAAAACAAACTATCTCCCTTAATGAAGAGACTACCATCCATCGGAGTACAAATCTCAACAATGAACTATCTCCCTTAATGAAAAGACTACCATCCATCAGAGTACAAATCTCCACAATGAACTATCTCCCTTAATAAAGAGACTACCATCCATCAGAGTACATATATCAATAACGATTAATCTTCCTTTATGAAGATACTACCATCCATTCGAGTACAAATCACAACAATGAACTATCTCCCTTAATGAAGAGACTACCATTCATCAGAGTACAAATCTCAATAAAAAACTACCTCCTTTAATGAAGATACTACAATCCATTGGAGTACAAATTTCACAAACGAACTATCACCATTAATGAAAAGGCTAGAATTGGTTGGAGTATAAATCTCAACAACAAACTATCTCTCTTGATGAATATACTCCCATCCATTGGAGTATAAATCTCAACAACAAACTATATATCTCAATGAAGAGACTACATTTCATTAGAGTACAAATGTCAACAATGAACTATCTCCCTTAATGAAGAGCTAACCATCCAATGGAGTACAAATCTCAAAAACAAACTATCTCCCTTAATGAAGAAACTACCATCCATCATAGTACAAGTCTTAACAACGAACTATCCCCCTTAATGAAGAGACTACAATCCATCAAAGTATAAATATCAATAACGAACTATCTTCCTTAATTAAGAGACTACCATCCATAGGAGTACAAATCTCAACAAGGAACTATCTCCCTTAATGAAGAGACTACCATCCATTTGGGTAGAAATCAAAACAATGAACTATATCCCTTAAAGAAGAGACTACCATCAATCACAGTACAATTTTCAACAACGAACTATCTCCCTCAATGAAGAGAGTACCATCAATCGGAGTACAAATCTCAACAACGAACTATCTCCCTTAATGAAGATACTACAATCCATAGGAGTACAAATCTCAACAACGAACTATCTCCCTTAATAAAGAGACTACCGTCCATTAGAGTAGAAATATCAAAAACGAACTATCTCCCTTAATGAAGAGACTACCATCCATTGGATTACAAATCTCACAAAGGAACTATCACCATTAATGAAAAGTCTAGAATTGGTTGGAGTATAAATCTGAACAATAACTATCTCTCTTAATGAAGATACCACCATCCATCGGAGTATAAATCTCAACAAAAAACTATATATCTCAATGCAGAGACTACCTTCCATTATAGTAAAAATCTCAACAACGAACTATCTCCCTTAATGAAGAGCTAACCATCCATTGGAGTACAAATCTCAACAACAAACTATCTCCCTTAATGAAGAAAATACCATCCATCATAGTACAAGTCTCAACAATGAACTATCTCCCTTAATGAAGAGAGTACCATCCATTGGAGTACAAATCTCAACAACGAACTATCTCCCTTAATTAAGAGACTACCATCCATCGGAGTACAAATCTCAACAAGGAACTATCTCCCTTAATGAATAGAGTACCATCCATTTGAGTACAAATCTCAACACCGAACTATCTCCTTTAATGAGGGGACTACCTTCCATTGAAGTACAAATTTTAACTATGAATTATCTCCCTTAATCAAGAGACTATCATCCATCGGAGTATAAATCTCAACAACGAACCATCTCCCTTAATGAAAGGACTACCATCCATCAGAGTATAAATATCAACAACGAACAATCTCCCTTTATGAAGAGACTACCATCCATTGGAGTACAAATCAAAACAATGAACTTTCTCCATTAATGAAGAGACTACCATTCATCAGAGTAAATATCTCACTAAAAAACTCTCTCCCTTAATGAAGAGACTACCATCCATCGCAGTACAAATCTCAACAATGAACTATCTCCCTTAATGAAGAACCAACCATCCAATGGAGTACAAATCTCAAAAACAAACTATATCCCTTAATGAAAAGACTACAATCCATCAGAGTAAAAATCTCCACAATGAACTATCTCCCTTAATAAAGAGACTACCATCCATAAGAGTACAAATATCAACAACGATTAATCTTCCTTTATGAAGAGACTACCATCCATTGGAGTACAAATCACAACAATGAACTATCTCCCTTAATGAAGAGACTACCATTCATCATAGTACAAATCACAATAAAAAACTATCTCCCTTAATGAAGAGACTACCATCCATTAGAGTACAAATCTCACCAACGAACTATCACCAATAATGAAAAGGCTAGAATTGGTTGGAGTATAAATCTCAACAACAAACTATCTCTTTTAATGAAGATACTACCATCCATCGGAGTATAAATCTCAACGACAAACTATCTATCTCAATGAAGAGACTACCTTTCATTAGAGTACAAATCTCAACAATGAACTATCTCCATTAATGAAGAGCCAACCATCCAATGGAGTACAAATCTCAAAAACAAACTATCTCCCTTAATGAAAAGACTACCATCCACCATAGTACTAGTCTCAACAATGAACTATCTCCCTTAATTAAGAGACTACCGTCCATCGGAGTACAAATCTCAACAAGGAATTATCTCCCTTAATGAAGAGACTACCATCCATTGGGGTAGAAATCAAAACAATGCACTATATCCCTTAAAGAAGAGACTACCATCAATCGCAGTACAAATCTCAACAACGAACTATCTCCCTTAATGAAGAGAGTACCATCCATCCGAGTACAAATCTCAACAACGAACTATCTCCCTTATTGAAGATACTACCATCCATAGGAGTAGAAATATCAACAACGAACTATCTCCCTTAATAAAGAGACTACCGTCCATTAGAGTATAAATATAAAAAACGAACTATCTCCCTTAATAAAGAGACTACCATCCATCGGAGTACAAATGTCCACAATGAACTATCTCCCTTAATGAAAAGACTACCATCCATCAGGGTACAAATCTCCATAATGAACTATCTCCCTTAATAAAGAGACTACCATCCATCAGAATACATATAACAATAACGATTAATGTTCCTTTATAAAGAGACTACCATCCATTGGAGTACAAATCACAACAATGAACTATCTCCCTTAATGAAGAGACTACCGTTCATTAGAGTACAAATCTCAATAAAAAACTATCTCCTTTAATGAAGAGACTACAATCCATTGGAGTACAAATCTCACAAATGAACTATCACCATTAATGACAATGCTAGAATTGGTTGTAGTATAAATCTCAACAACAAACTATCTATCTTAATGAAGATACTATCATCCATCGGAGTATAAATCTCAACAACAAACTATCTATCTCAATGAAGAGACTACCTTCCATTAGAGTACAAATCTCAACAATGAACTATCTCCCTTAATGAAGAGCCAACCATCCAATGGAGTATAAATCTCAAAAACAAACTATCTCCCTTAATGAAGAAACTACCATCCAACATAGTACAAGTATCAACAACGAACAATCTCACTAATGGGGGGACTACCATCCATCAAAGTATAAATCTCAATAACGAACTATCTCCCTTAATTACGAGACTACCATCCATCGGAGTACAAATCTCAACAAGGAACTATCTCCCTTAATGAAGAGACTACAATCCATTGGGGTAGAAATCAAAACAATGAACTATATCCCTTAAAGAAGAGACTACCATCAGTCACAGTACAATTTTCAACAACGAACTATCACCCTTAATGAAGAGAGTACCATCCATCGGAGTACAAATCTCAACAATGAACTATCTCCCTTAATGAAGATACTACCATCCATAGGAGTACAAATCTCAACAACGAAATATCTCCCTTAATAAAGAGACTATCTTCCATTAGAGTAGAAATATAAAAAACAAACTATCTCCCTTAATGAAGAGACTACCATCCATCGGAGTACAAATCTCAACAATGAACTATCTCCCTTAATGAAAAGACTACCATCCATCAGAGTACAAATCTCCACAATGAACTATCTCCCTTAATAAAGAGACTACCATCCATCAGAGTACAAATATCACCAACGAACAATCTCCCTTTATAAAGAGCCTACCATCCATTGGAGTACAAATCACAACAATGAACTATCTCCCTTAATAAAGAGACTACCATCCATAAGAGTACAAATATCAACAACGATTAATCTTTGTTTATGAAGAGACTACCATCCATTGGAGTACAAATCACAACAATGAACTATCTCCCTTAATGAAGAGACTACCATTCATCATAGTACAAATCACAATAAAAAACTATCTCCCTTAATGAAGATACTACCATCCATTAGGGTACAAATCTCACAAACGAACTATCACCATTAATGACAAGGCTAGAATTGGTTGGAGTATAAATCTCAACAACAAACTATCTCTCTTAATAAAGATACTACCATCCATCGGAGTATAAATCTCAACAACAAGCTATCTATCTCAATGTAGAGACTACCTTGCATTAGAGTACAAATCTCAACAATGAACTATCTCCCTTAATGAAGAGCCAACCATCCAATGGAGTACAAACCTCAAAAAAAAACTATCTCCCTTAATGAAGAAACTACCATCCAACATAGTACAAGTCTCAACAACGAACAATCTCACTAATGGAGAGACTACCATCCATTAAAGTATAAATCTCAATAACGAACTATCTCCCTTAATTAAGAGACTACCATCCATCGGAGTACAAATCTCAACAAGGAACTATCTCCCTTAATGAAGAGACTACCATCCATTGGGGTAGAAATAAAAACAATGAACTATATCCCTTAAAGAAGAGACTACCATCATTCGCAGTACAAATCTCAACAACGAACTATCTCCCTTAATGAAGAGAGTACCATCCATCCGAGTACAAATCTCAACAACAAACTATCTCCCTTAATGAAGATACTACCATCCATAGGAGTGCAAATCTCAATAACGAACTATCTCCCTTAATTAAGAGACTACCATCCATTGGAGTACAAATCTCACAAACGAACTATCACCATTAATGAAAAGGCTAGAATTGGTTGGAGTATAAATCTGAACAATAACTATCTCTCTTAATGAAGATACTACCATCCATCGGAGTATAAATCTCAACAACAAACTATATATCTCAATGAAGAGACTACCTTCCATTAGAGTACAAATCTCAACAACGAATTATCTCCCTTAATGAACAGCCAACCATCCAATGGAGTACAAATCTCAAAAACAAACTATCTCCCTTAAAGAAGAGACTACCATCCATCAGAGTACAAATCTCAACAATGAACTATCTCCCTTAATGAAAAGACTACCATACATCAGAGTACAAATCTCCACAATGAACTATCTCCCGTAATAAAGAGACTACCATCCATCAGAGTACAAATATCAACAACGATTAATCTTCCTTTATGAAGAGACTACCATCCATTGGAGTACAAATCACAATAATGAACTATCTCCTTTAATGAAGAGACTACCATTCATCAGAGTACAAATCTCAATAAAAAACTATCTCCTTTAATGAAGAGACTACCATCCCTTGGAGTACAAATCTCACAAATGAACTATCACCATTAATGAAAAGGCTAGAATTGGTTGGAGTATAAATCTCAACAATAACAATCTCTCTTAATGAAGATACTACCATCCATCGGAGTATAAATCTCAACAATAAACTATCTAACTCAATGAAGAGACTACCTTCCATTAGAGTACAAATCTAAACAAAGAACTATCTCCCTTAATGAAGAGCCAACCATCCAATGGAGTACAAATCTCAAAAACAAACTATCTCCCTTAATGAAGAAACTACCATCCATCATAGTACAAGTCTCAACAACGAACTATCTCCCTAATGAAGAGACTACCATCCATCAAAGTATAAATCTCAATAACAAACTATCTCCATTAATTAAGAGACTACCATCCATCGGAGTACAAATCTCAACAAGGACCTATCTCCCTTAATGAAGAGACTACCATCCATTGGGGTAGAAATCAAAACAATGAACTATATCCCTTAAAGAAGAGACTACCATCAATCGCAGTACAAATCTCAACAACGAAGTATATCCCTTAATGAAGAGAGTACCATCCATAGGAGTATAAATCTCAACAACGAACTATCTCCCTTAATGAAGATACTACCATCCATAAGAGTACAAATCTCAATAACGAACTATCTCCCTTAATAAAGAGACTACCATCCATTAGAGTAGAAATATAAAAAACAAACTATCTCCCTTAATGAAGAGACTACCATCCATCGGAGTAAAAATCTCAACAATGAACTATCTCCCTTAATGAAAAGACTACCATCCATCAGAGTACAAATCTCCACAATGAACTATCTCCCTTAATAAAGAGACTACCATCCATCAGAGTACATATATCAATAACGATTAATCCTCCTTTATGAAGAGACTACCATCAATTGGAGTACAAATCACAACAATGAACTATCTCCCTTAATGAAGAGACTACCATTTATCATAGTACAAATCTCAATAAAAAACTACCTCCTTTAATGAAGATACTACAATCCATTGGAGTACAAATTTCACAAACGAAATATCACCTTTAATGAAAAGGCTAGAATTGGTTGGAGTATAAATCTCAACAACAAACTATCTCTCTTAATGAATATACTACCATCCATTGGAGTATAAATCTCAACAACAAACTATCTATCTCAATGAAGAGACTACATTTCATTAGAGTACAAATGTCAACAATGAACTATCTCCCTTAATGAAGAGCTAACCATCCAATGGAGTACAAATCTCAAAAACAAACTATCTCCCTTAATGAAGAAACTACCATCCATCATAGTACAAGTCTCAACAACGAACTATCCCCCTTAATGAAGAGACTACCATCCATCAAAGTATAAATCTCAATAACGAACTATCTTCCTTAATTAAGAGACTACCATCCATAGGAGTACAAATCTCAACAAGGAACTATCTCCCTTAATGAATAGACTACCATCCATTTGGGTAGAAATCAAAATAATGAACTATATCCCTTAAATAAGAGACTACCATCAATCACAGTACAATTTTCAACAATGAACTATCTCCCTTAATGAAGAGAGTACCATCAATCGAAGTACAAATCTCAAGAACGAACTATCTCCCTTAATGAAGATACTACAATCCCTAGGAGTACAAATCTCAACAACGAACTATCTCCCTTAATAAAGAGACTACCGTCCATTAGAGTAGAAATATCAAAAACGAACTACCTCCCTTAATGAAGAGACTACCATCCATTGGATTACAAATCTCACAAATGAACTATCACCATTAATGAAAAGGATAGAATTGGTTGGAGTATAAATCTGAATAATAACTATCTATCTTAATGAAGATACCACCATCCATAGGAGTATAAATATCAACAAAAAACTATCTATCTCAATGCAGAGACTACCTTCCATTAGAGTACAAATCTCAAAAACGAACTATCTCCCTTAATAAAGAGCTAATCATCCATTGGAGTACAAATCTCAACAACAAACTATCTCCCTTAATGAAGAAACTACCATCCATCATAGTACAAGTCTCAACAATGAACTATCTCCCTTAATGAAGAGAGTACCATCCATTGGAGTACAAATCTCAACAACGAACTATCTCCCTTAATTAAGAGACTACCATCCATCGGAGTACAAATCTCAACAAGGAACTATCTCCCTTAATGAAGAGAGTACCATCCATTTGAGTACAAATCTCAACAACGAACTATCTCCTTTAATGTGGGGACTACCTTCCATTGAAGTACAAATTTTAACAATGAATTATCTCTCTTAATCAAGAGACTATCATCCATCGGAGTATAAATCTCAACAACGAACCATCTCCCTTAATGAAAAGACTACCATCCATTAGAGTATAAATATCAACATCGAACAATCTCCCTTTATGAATAGACTACCATCCATTGGAGTACAAATCACAATAATGAACTTTCTCCCTTAATGAAGAGACTACCATTCATCAGAGTAAAAATCTCACTAAAAAACTCTCTCCCTTAATGAAGAGACTACCATCCATCACAGTACAAATCTCAACAACTAACTATATCCCTTAATGAAGAACCAACCATCCAATGGAGTACAAATCTCAAAAACAAACTATATCCCTTAATGAAGAGACTACCATCCATCGGAGTACAAATCTCAACAATGAACTATCTCCCTTAATGAAAAGACTACCATCCATCAGAGTACAAATCTCCACAATGAACTATCTCCCTTAATAAAGAAATTACCATCCATAAGAGTACAAATATCAACAACGATTAATCTTCCTTTATGAAGAGACTACCATCCATTGGAGTACAAATCACAACAATGAACTATCTCCCTTAATGAAGAGACTACCATTCATCATAGTACAAATCACAATAAAAAACTATCTCCCTTAATGAAGAGACTACCATCCATTAGAGTACAAATCTCACCAACGAACTATCACCAATAATGAAAAGGCTAGAATTGGTTGGAGTATAAATCTCAACAACAAACTATCTCTCTTAATGAAGATACTACCATCCATCGGAGTATAAATCTCAACAACAAACTATCTATCTCAATGAAGAGACTACCTTCCATTAGAGTACAAATCTCAACAATGAACTATCTCCCTTAATGAAGAGCCAACCATCCAATGGAGTACAAATCTCAAAAATAAACTATCTCCCTTAATGAAGAGACTACCATCCATCGGAGTACAAATCTCAAAAAGGAACTATATCCCTTAATGAAGAGACTACCATCCATTGGGGTAGAAATCAAAACAATGAACTATATCCCTTAAAGAAGAGACTACCATCAATCGCGGTACAAATCTCAACAACGAACTATCTCCCTTAATGAAGAGAGTACCATCCATCGGAGTACAAATCTCAACAACAAACTATCGCCCTTAATGAAGATACTACCATCCATAGAAGTACAAATCTCAACAACTAACTATCTCCCTTAATAAAGAGACTACGATCCATTGGAGTACAAATCTCACAAACGAACTATCACCATTAATGAAAATGCTAGAATTGGTTAGAGTATAAATCTGAACAATAACTATCTCTCTTAATGAAGATACTACCATCCATCGGAGTATAAATCTCAACAACAAACTATATATCTCAATGAAGAGACTACCTTCCATTAGAGTACAAATCTCAATAACGAACTATCTCCCTTAATGAATAGCCAACCATCCAATGGAGTACAAATCTCAAAAACAAACTATCTCCCTTAATGAAGAGACTACCATCCATCGGAGTACAAATCTCAACAAGGAACTATCTCCCTTAATGAAGAGACTACCATCCATTGGGGTAGAAATCAAAACAATGAACTATATCCCTTAAAGAAGAGACTACCATCAATCGCAGTACAAATCTCAACAACGAACTATCTCCCTTAATGAAGAGAGTACCATCCATCGGAGTACAAATCTCAACAACAAACTATCTCCCTTAATGAAGATACTACCATCCATAGGAGTACAAATCTCAACAACTAACTATCTCCCTTAATAAAGAGACTACGATCCATTGGAGTACAAATCTCACAAACGAACTATCACCATTAATGAAAATGCTAGAATTGGTTGGAGTATAAATCTGAACAATAACTATCTCTCTTAATGAAGATACTACCATCCATCGGAGTATAAATCTCAACAACAAACTATATATCTCAATGAAGAGACTACCTTCCATTAGAGTACAAATCTCAATAACGAACTATCTCCCTTAATGAATAGCCAACCATCCAATAAAGTACAAATCTCAAAAACAAACTATCTCCCTTAATGAAGAGACTACCATCCATCAGAATACAAATCTCAACAATGAACTATCTCCCTTAATGAAAATACTACCATCCATCAGAGTACAAATCTCCACAATGACCTATCTCCCTTAATAAAGAGACTACCATCCATCAGAGTACAAATATCAACAACGATTGATCTTCCTTTATGAAGAGACTACCATCCATTGGAGTACAAATCACAATAATGAACTATCTCCCTTAATGAAGAGACTACCATTCATCAGAGTACAAATCTCAATAAAAAACTATCTCCTTTAATGAAGAGACTACCATCCATTGGAGTACAAATCTCACAAATGAAGTATCACCATTAATGAAAAGGCTAGAATTGGTTGGAGTATAAATCTCAACAATAACTATCTCTCTTAATGAAGATACTACCATCCATCGGAGTATAAATCTCAACAATAAAGTATCTATCTCAATGAAGAAACTACCATCCATCATAGTACAAGTCTCAACAACGAACTATCTCCTTAATGAAGAGACTACCATCCATCAAAGTATAAATCTCAATAACAAACTATCTCCATTAATTAAGAGACTACCAATCATCGGAGTACAAATCTCAACAAGGATCTATCTCCCTTAATGAAGAGACTACCATCCATTGGGGTAGAAATCAAAACAATGAACTATATCCCTTAAAGAAGATACTACCATCTATCGCAGTACAAATCTCAACAATGAACTATCTCCCTTAATGAAGAGAGTACCGTCCATCAGAGTACAAATCTCAACAACAAACTATCTCCCTTAATGAAGATACTACCATCCATAGGAGTACAAATCTCAACAACGAACTATCTCCCTTAATAAAGAGACTACCATCCATTGGAGTACAAATCTCACAAACGAACTATCACCATTAATGAAAAGGCTAGAATTGGTTTGAGTATAAATCTGAATAATAGCTATCTCTCTTAATGAAGATACTACCATCCATCGGAGTATAAATCTCAACAACAAACTATATATCTCAATGAAGAGACTACCTTCCATTAGAGTATAAATCTCAACAACGAACTATCTCCCTTAATGAACAACCAACCATCCAATGGAGTAGAAATCTAAAAAACAAACTATCTCCCTTAATGAAGAGACTACCATCCATCGGAGTACAAATCACAACAATGAACTATCTCCCTTAATGAAAATACTACCATCCATCAGAGTATAAATCTCCACAATGAACTATCTCCCTTAATAAAAAGACTACCATCCATCAGAGTACATATATCAATAACGATTAATCTTCCTTTATGAAGAGACTACCATCCATTGGATTACAAATCACAACAATGAACTATCTCCCTTAATGAAGAGACTACCATTCATCAGAGTATAAATCTCAATATAAAACTACCTCCTTTAATGAAGAGACTACAATCCATTGGAGTACAAATCTCACAAACGAACTATCACCATTAATGAAAAGGCTAGATTTGGTTCGAGTATATATCTCAACAACAAACTATCTCTCTTAATGAAGATACTACCATCCATCGGAGTAGAAATCTCAAAAACAAACTAGCTATCTCAATGAAGAGACTACATTTCATTAGAGTATAAATCTCAACAATGAACTATCTCCCTTAATGAAGAGCTAACCATCCTATGGAGTAAAAATCTCAAAAACAAACTATCTCCCTTAATGAAAAAACTACCATCCATCATAGTACAAGTCTCAACAACGAACAATCTCCCTAATGAAGAGACTACCATCCATCAAATTATAAATTTCAATAACGAATTATCTCCCTTAATTAAGAGACTACCATCCATCGGAGTACAAATCTCAACAAGGAACTATCTCCCTTAATAAAGAGACTACCATCCATTGGGGTAGAAATCAAAACAATGAACTATATCCCTTAAAGAAGAGACTACCATCAATCGCAGTACAAATCTCAACAACGAACTATCTCCCTTAATGAAGAGAGTACCATCCATCGGAGTACAAATCTCACAAATGATCTATCTCCCTTAATGAAGATACTACCATCCATAGGAGTACAAATCTCAACAACGAACTATCTCCCTTAATAAAGAGACTACCATCCATTGGAGTACTAATCTCACAACCGAACTATCACCATTAATGAAAAGGCAAAAAATTGGTTGGAGTATAAATCTGAACAATAACTATCTCTCTTAATGAAGATACTACCATCCATCGAAGTATAAATCTCAACAACAAACTATATATCTCAATGAAGAGACTACCTTCCATTAGAGTACAAATATCAACAATGAACTACCTCCCTTAATGAACAGCCAACCATCCAATGGAGTACAAATCTCAAAAACAAACTATCTCCCTTAATGAAGAGACTACCATCCGTCGGAGTACAAATCTCAACAATGAACTATCACCCTTAATGAAAAGACTACCATCCATCAGAGTACAAATCTCCACAATGAACTATCTCCCTTAATAAAGAGACTACCATCCATCAGAGTACAAATATCAACAACGATTAATCTTCCTTTATGAAGAGACTACCATCCATTAGAGTACAAATCACAACAATGAGCTGTCTCCCTTAATGAAGAAACTACCATCCATCAGAGTACAAATGTCCAAAATGAACTATCTCCCTTAATGAAAAGACTACCATCCATCAGGGTACAAATCTCCACAATGAACTATCTCCCTTAATAAAGAGACTACCATCCATCAGATTACATATATAAATAAAAATTAATCTTCCTTTATGAAGAGACTACCATCCATTGGAGTACAAATCACAACAATGAACTATCTCCCTTAATGAAGAGACTACCATTCATTAGAGTACAAATCTCAATAAAAAACTATCTCCTTCAATGAAGAGACTATAATCCATTGGAGTACAAATCTCACAAACAAACTATCACCATTAATGACAAGGCTAGAATTGGTTGAAGTATAAATCTCAACAACAAACTATCTCTCTTAATGAAGATACTACCATCCATCGGAGTATAAATCTCAACAACAAACTATCTATCTCAATGAAGAGACTACCTTCCATTAGAGTACAAATATCAGCAATGAACTATCTCCCTTAATGAAGAGCCAACCATCTAATGGTGTACAAATCTCAAAAACAAACTATCTCCCTTAATGAAGAAACTACCATCCAACATATTACAAGTCTCAACAACGAACAATCTCCCTAATGAAGAGACTACCATCCATCAAAGTATAAATCTCAATAACGAACTATCTCCCTTAATTAAGAGACTACCATCCATCGGAGTACAAATCTCAACAAGGAACTATCTCCCTTAATGAAGAGACTACCATCCATTGGGGTAGAAATAAAAACAATGAACTATCTCCCTTAAATAAGAGACTACCATCAATCGCAATACAAATATCAACAACAAACTATCTCCCTTAATGAAGAGAGTACCATCCATCGGAGTACAAATCTCACAAATGAACTATCTCCCTTAATGAAGATACTACCATCCATAGGAGTACAAATGTCAACAACGAACTATCTCCCTTAATAAAGAGACTACCATCCATTGGAGTACAAATGTCAACAACGAATTATCACCATTAATGAAAAGGCTAGAATTGGTTGGAGTATAAATCTGAACAATAAATATCTCTCTTAATGAAGATACTACCATCCATCGGAGTATAAATCTCAACAACAAACTATATATCTCAATGAAGAGACTACCTTCCATTAGAGTACAAATCTCAACAACGAATTATCTCCCTTAATGAATAGCCAACCATCCAATGGAGTACAAATCTTAAAAATAAACTATCTCCCTTAATGAAGAGACTATCATCCATCGGAGTATAAATCTCAACAAGGAACTTTCTCCCTTAATGAAGAGACTACCATCAATCGCGGTACAAATCTCAACAATGAACTATCTCCCTTAATGAAGAGAGTACCATCCATCGGAGTACAAATCTCAACAACAAACTTTCTCCCTTAATGAAGATACTACCATCCATAGGAGTACAAATCTCAACAACTAACTATCTCCCTTAATAAAGAGACTACGATTCATTGGAGTACAAATCTCACAAACGAACTATCACCATTAATGAAAATGCTAGAATTGGTTGGAGTATAAATCTGAACAATAACTATCTCTCTTAATGAAGATACTACCATCCATTGGAGTATAAATCTCAACAACAAACTATATATCTCAATGAAGAGACTACCTTCCATTAGAGTACAAATCTCAACAACGAACTATCTCCCTTAATGAATAGCCAACCATCCAATGGAGTACAAATCTTAAAAATAAACTATCTCCCTTAATGAAGAGACTATCATCCATCGGAGTATAAATCTCAACAAGGAACTTTCTCCCTTAATGAAGAGACTACCATCAATCGCGGTACAAATCTCAACAATGAACTATCTCCCTTAATGAAGAGAGTACCATCCATCGGAGTACAAATCTTAACAACAAACTTTCTCCCTTAATGAAGATACTACCATCCATAGGAGTACAAATCTCAACAACTAACTATCTCCCTTAATAAAGATACTACGATCCATTGGAGTACAAATCTCACAAACGAACTATCACCATTAATGAAAATGCTAGAATTGGTTGGAGTATAAATCTGAACAATAACTATCTCTCTTAATGAATATACTACCATCCATTGGAGTATAAATCTCAACAACAAACTATATATCTCAATGAAGAGACTACCTTCCATTAGAGTACAAATCTCAATTACGAACTATCTCCCTTAATGAATAGCCAACCATCCAATGGAGTACAAATCTCAAAAACAAACTATCTCCCTTAATGAAGAGACTACCATCCATCGGAGTACAAATCTCAACAAGGAACTATCTCCCTTAATGAAGAGACTACCATCCATTGGGGTAGAAATCAAAACAATGAACTATATCCCTTAAAGAAGAGACTATCATCAATCGCAGTACAAATCTCAACAACGAACTATCTCCCTTAATGAAGAGAGTACCATCCATCGGAGTACAAATCTCAACAACAATCTATCTCCCTTAATGAAGATACTACCATCTATAGGAGTACAAATCTCAACAACTAACTATCTCCCTTAATAAAGAGACTACGATCCATTGGAGTACAAATCTCACAAACAAACTGTCACCATTAATGACAAGGCTAGAATTGGTTGAAGTATATATCTCAACAACAAACTATCTCTCTTAATGAAGATACTACCATCCATCGGAGTATAAATCTCAACAACAAACTATCTATCTCAATGAAGAGACTACCTTCCATTAGAGTACAAATATCAGCAATGAACTATCTCCCTTAATGAAGAGCCAACCATCTAATGGAGTACAAATCTCAAAAACAAACTATCTCCCTTAATGAAGAAACTACCATCCAACATATTACAAGTCTCAACAACGAACAATCTCCCTAATGAAGAGACTACCATCCATCAAAGTATAAATCTCAATAACGAACTATCTCCCTTAATTAAGAGACTACCATCCATCGGAGTACAAATCTCAACAAGGAACTATCTCCCTTAATGAAGAGACTACCATCCATTGGGGTAGAAATAAAAACAATGAACTATCTCCCTTAAATAAGAGACTACCATCAATCGCAGTACAAATATCAACAACAAACTATCTCCCTTAATGAAGAGAGTACCATCCATCGGAGTACAAATCTCACAAATGAACTATCTCCCTTAATGAAGATACTACCATCCATAGGAGTACAAATGTCAACAACGAACTATCTCCCTTAATAAAGAGACTACCATCCATTGGAGTACAAATGTCAACAACGAATTATCACCATTAATGAAAAGGCTAGAATTGGTTGGAGTATAAATCTGAACAATAAATATCTCTCTTAATGAAGATACTACCATCCATCGGAGTATAAATCTCAACAACAAACTATATATCTCAATGAAGAGACTACCTTCCATTAGAGTACAAATCTCAACAACGAATTATCTCCCTTAATGAATAGCCAACCATCCAATGGAGTACAAATCTTAAAAATAAACTATCTCCCTTAATGAAGAGACTATCATCCATCGGAGTATAAATCTCAACAAGGAACTTTCTCCCTTAATGAAGAGACTACCATCAATCGCGGTACAAATCTCAACAATGAACTATATCCCTTAATGAAGAGAGTACCATCCATCGGAGTACAAATCACAACAACAAACTTTCTCCCTTAATGAAGATACTACCATCCATAGGAGTACAAATCTCAACAACTAACTATCTCCCTTAATAAAGAGACTACGATTCATTGGAGTACAAATCTCACAAACGAACTATCACCATTAATGAAAATGCTAGAATTGGTTGGAGTATAAATCTGAACAATAACTATCTCTCTTAATGAAGATACTACCATCCATTGGAGTATAAATCTCAACAACAAACTATATATCTCAATGAAGAGACTACCTTCCATTAGAGTACAAATCTCAACAACGAACTATCTCCCTTAATGAATAGCCAACCATCCAATGGAGTACAAATCTTAAAAATAAACTATCTCCCTTAATGAAGAGACTATCATCCATCGGAGTATAAATCTCAACAAGGAACTTTCTCCCTTAATGAAGAGACTACCATCAATCGCGGTACAAATCTCAACAATGAACTATCTCCCTTAATGAAGAGAGTACCATCCATCGGAGTACAAATCTTAACAACAAACTTTCTCCCTTAATGAAGATACTACCATCCATAGGAGTACAAATCTCAACAACTAACTATCTCCCTTAATAAAGATACTACGATCCATTGGAGTACAAATCTCACAAACGAACTATCACCATTAATGAAAATGCTAGAATTGGTTGGAGTATAAATCTGAACAATAACTATCTCTCTTAATGAATATACTACCATCCATTGGAGTATAAATCTCAACAACAAACTATATATCTCAATGAAGAGACTACCTTCCATTAGAGTACAAATCTCAATTACGAACTATCTCCCTTAATGAATAGCCAACCATCCAATGGAGTACAAATCTCAAAAACAAACTATCTCCCTTAATGAAGAGACTACCATCCATCGGAGTACAAATCTCAAAAAGGAACTATCTCCCTTAATGAAGAGACTACCATCCATTGGGGTAGAAATCAAAACAATGAACTATATCCCTTAAAGAAGAGACTATCATCAATCGCAGTACAAATCTCAACAACGAACTATCTCCCTTAATGAAGAGAGTACCATCCATCGGAGTACAAATCTCAACAACAATCTATCTCCCTTAATGAAGATACTACCATCTATAGGAGTACAAATCTCAACAACTAACTATCTCCCTTAATAAAGAGACTACGATCCATTGGAGTACAAATCTCACAAACAAACTGTCACCATTAATGAAAATGCTAGAATTGGTTGGAGTATAAATCTGAACAATAACTATCTCTCTTAATGAAGATACTACCATCCATCGGAGTATAAATCTCAACAACAAACTATATATCTCAATGAAGAGACTACCTTCCATTAGAGTACAAATCTCAATAACGAACTATCTCCCTTAATGAATAACCAACCATCCAATGGAGTACAAATCTCAAAAACAAACTATCTCCCTTAATGAAGAGACTACCATCCATCGGAGTACAAATCTCAACAATGAACTATCTCCCTTAATGAAAATACTACCATCCATCAGAGTACAAATCTCCACAATGACCTATCTCCCTTAATAAAGAGACCACCATCCATCAGAGTACAAATATCAACAACGATTAATCTTCCTTTATGAAGAGACTACCATCCATTGGAGTACAATTCACAATAATGAACTATCTCCCTTAATGAAGAGACTACCATTCATCAGAGTACAAATATAAATAAAAAACTATCTCCTTTAATGAAGAGACTACCATCCATTGGAGTACAAATCTCACAAATGAAGTATCACCATTAATGAAAAGGCTAGAATTGGTTGGAGTATAAATCTCAACAATAACTATCTCTCTTAATGAAGATACTACCATCCATCGGAGTATAAATCTCAACAATAAAGTATCTATCTCAATGAAGAAACTACCATCCATCATAGTACAAGTCTTAACAACGAACTATCTCCCTAATTAAGAGACTATAATCCATCAAAGTATAAATCTCAATAACAAACTATCTCCATTAATTAAGAGACTACCAACCATCGGAGTACAAATCTCAACAAGGATCTATCTCCCTTAATGAAGAGACTACCATCCATTGGGGTAGAAATCAAAACAATGAACTATATCCCTTAAAGAAGATACTACCATCTATCGCAGTACAAATCTCAACAACGAACTATCTCCCTTAATGAAGAGAGTACCGTCCATCAGAGTACAAATCTCACAAACGAACTATCACCATTAATGAAAAGGCTAGAATTGGTTTGAGTATAAATCTGAACAATAGCCATCTCTCTTAATGAAGATACTACCATCCATCGGAGTATAAATCTCAACAACAAACTATATATCTCAATGAAGAGACTACCTTCCATTAGAGTATAAATCTCAACAACGAACTATCTCCCTTAATAAACATTCAACCATCCAATGGAGTAGAAATCTAAAAAACAAACTATCTCCCTTAATGAAGAGACTACCATCCATCGTAGTACAAATCACAACAATGAACTATCTCCCTTAATGAAAATACTACCATCCATCAGAGTATAAATCTCCACAATGAACTATCTCCCTTAATAAAAAGACTACCATCCATCAGAGTACATATATCAATAACGATTAATCTTCCTTTATGAAGAGACTACCATCCATTGGATTACAAATCACAACAATGAACTATCTCCCTTAATGAAGAGACTACCATTCATCAGAGTACAAATCTCAATAAAAAACTACCTCCTTTAATGAAGAGACTACAATCCATTGGAGTACAAATCTCACAAACGAACTATCACCATTAATGAAAAGGCTAGATTTGGTTCGAGTATATATCTCAACAACAAACTATCTCTCTTAATGAAGATACTACCATCCATCGGAGTAGAAATCTCAAAAACAAACTAGCTATCTCAATGAAGAGACTACATTTCATTAGAGTATAAATCTCAACAATGAACTATCTCCCTTAATGAAGAGCTAACCATCCTATGGAGTAAAAATCTCAAAAACAAACTATCTCCCTTAATGAAAAAACTACCATCCATCATAGTACAAGTCTCAACAACGAACAATCTCCCTAATATAGAGACTACCATCCATCAAAGTATAAATTTCAATAATGAATTATCTCCCTTAATTAAGAGACTACCATCCATCGGAGTACAAATCTCAACAAGTAACTATCTCCCTTAATGAAGAGACTACCATCCATTGGGGTAGAAATCAAAACAATGAACTATATCCCTTAAAGAAGAGACTACCATCAATCGCAGGACAAATCTCAACAACGAACTATCTCCCTTAATGAAGAGAGTACCATCCATCGGAGTACAAATATCACGAACGAACTATCTCCCTTAATGAAGATACTACCATCCATAGGAGTACAAATCTCAACAACAAACTATCTCCCTTAATAAAGAGACTAACATCCATTGCAGTGCAAATCTCACAAAAGAACTATCACCATTAATGAAAAGGCTAGAATTGGTTGGAGTATAAATCTGAACAATAACAATCTCTCTTAATGAAGATACTACCATTCATCGGAGTATAAATCTCAACAACAAACTATATATCTCAATAAAAAGACTACCTTCCATTAGAGTACAAATCTCAACAACGAACTATCTCCCTTAATGAAGAGCCAACCATCCAATGGAGTACAAATCTCAAATACAAACTATCTCCCTTAATGAAAAGACTACCATCAATCAGAGTACAAATCTCCACAATGAACTATCTCCCTTAATAAAGAGACTACCATCCATCAGAGTACAAATATCAACAATGATTAATCTTCCTTTATGAAGAGACTACCATCCATTGGAGTACAAATCACAACAATGAACTATCTCCCTTAATGAAGAGACTACCATCCATTGGGGTAGAAATCAAAACAATGAACTATATCTCTTAATGAAGATACTACCATCCATCGGAGTATAAATCTCAACAATAAACTATTTATCTCAATGAAGAGACTACCTTCCATTAGAGTACAAATCTCAACAACGAACTATCTCCCTTAATGAAGATCCAACCATCCAATGGAGTACAAATCTCAAAAAAAAACTAACTCCCTTAATTAAGAAACTACCATCCATCATAGTACAAGTCTCAACAACGAACTATCTCCCTAATGAAGAGACTACCATCCATCAAAATATAAATCTCAATAACAAACTATCTCCATTAATTAAGAGACTACCATCAATCTGTGTACAAATCTCAACAAGGAACTATCTCCCTTAATGAAGAGACTACCATCCATTGGGGTAGTAATCAAAACAATGAACTATATCCCTTAAAGAAGAGACTACCATCAATCGCAATACAAATCTCAACAACGAACTATCTCCCTTAATGAAGAGAGTACCATCCATCGGAGTACAAATCTCAACAATGAACTATCTCCCTTAATGAAGATACTACCATCCATAGGAGTACAAATCTCAACAACGAACCATCTCCCTTAATAAAGAGACTACCATCCATTAGAGTAGAAATATAAAAAACAAACTATCTCCCTTAATGAAGATACTACCATCCATCGGAGTACAAATCTCAATAATGAACTATCTCCCTTAATGAAAAGACTACCATCCATCAGAGTACAAATCTGCACAATGAACTATCTCCCTTAATAAAGAGACTACCATCCATCAGAGTACATATATCAATAACGATTAATCTTCCTTTATGAAGAGACTACCATCCATTGGAGTACAAATCACATCAATGAACTATATCCCTTAATGAAGAGACTACCATTCATCAGAGTACAAATCTCAATAAAAAACTATCTCCTTTAACGAAGAGACTACAATCCATTGGAGTACAAATCTCACAAACGAACTATCACCATTAATGAAAAGGCTAGAATTGGTTGGAGTATAAATCTCAACAACAAACTATCTCTCGTAATGAAGATACTACCATCCATCGGAGTATAAATCTCAACAACAAACTATCTCTCGTAATGAAGATACTACCATCCATCGGAGTATAAATCTCAACAACAAACTATCTATCTCAATGAAGAGACTGCATTTCATTAGAGTACAAATCTCAACAATGAACTATCTCCCTTAATGAAGAGCCAACCATCCAATGGAGTACAAATCTCAAAAACAAACTATCTCCCTTAATGAAGACACTACCATCCATCATAGTACAATTCTAAACAACGAACAATCTCCATAATGAAGAGACTACCATCCATCAAAGTATAAATCTCAATAAGTAACTATCTCCCTTAATTAAGAGACTACCATCCATCGGAGTACAAATCTCAACAAGGAACTATCTCGCTTAATGAAGAGACTACCATCCATTGGGGTAGAAATCAAAACAATGAACTATATCCCTTAATGAAGATACTACCATCCATAGGAGTACAAATCTCAACAACGAACTATCTCCCTTAATAAAGAGACTACCATCCATTGGAGTGCAAATCTCACAAACGAACTATCACCATTAATGAAAAGGCTAGAATTGGTTGGAGTATAAATCTGAACAATAACTATCTCTCTTAATGAAGATACTAACATCCATCGGAGTATAAATCTCAACAACAAACTATCTGTCTCAATGAAGAGACTACCTTCCATTAGAGTACAAATCTCAACAACGAACTATCTCCCTTAATGAAGAGCCAACCATCTAATGGAGTACAAATCTCAAAAACAAACTATCTCCCATAATGAAGAGACTACCATCCATCGGAGTACAAATCTCAACAATGAACTATCTCCCTTAATCAAAAGACTACCATCCATCAGAGTATAAATCTCGAAAATGAAATATATCCCTTAATAAAGAGACTACCATCCATCAGAGTACAAATATCAACAACGATTAATCTTCCTTTATGAAGAGACTACCATCCATTGGAGTACAAATCACAACAATGAACTATCTCCCTTAATGAAGAGACTACCACTCATCAGATTACTAATCACAATAAAAAAATATCTCCTTTAATGAAGAGACTACCATCCATTGGAGTACAAATCTCACAAACGAACTATCACCATTAATGAAAAGGCTGGAATTGGTTGGAGTATAAATCTCAGCAATAACTATCTCTCTTAATGAAGATACTACCATCCATCGGAGTATAAATCTCAACAATAAACTATCTATCTCAATGAAGAGACTACCTTCCATTAGAGTACAAATCTCAACAATGAACTATCTCCCTTAATGAAGAGCCAACCATCCAATGGAGTATAAATCTCAAAAACAAACTATCTCCCTTAATGAAGAAACTACCATCCATCATAGTACAAGTCACAACAACTAACTATCTCCCTTAATTAAGAGACTACCATCCATCGGAGTACAAATCTCAACAAGGAACTATCTCCCTTAATGAAGAGACTACCATCCATTGGGGTAGAAATTAAAACAATGAACTATATCCCTTAAAGAAGAGACTACCATCATTCGCAATACAATTTTCAACAACGAGCTATCTCCCTTAACGAAGAGAGTACCATCCATCGGAGTACAAATCTCAACAACGAACTATCTCCCTTAATGAAGAGAGTACCATCCACCGGAGTACAAATCTCAACAACGAACTATCTCCCGTAATAAAATGACCACCATCCATTAGAGTAGAAATATCAAAAACGAACTATCTCCCTTAATGAAGTGAATACCATCCATTGGAGTACAATTCTCACAAACGAACTATCACCATTAATGAAAAGGCTAGAATTGGTTGGAGTATAAATCTGAACAATAACTATCTCTCTTAATGAAGATACTACCATCCATTGGAGTATAAATCTCAACAACAAACTATATATCTCAATGCAGAGACTACCTTCCATTAGAGTACAAATCTCAACAACGAACTATCTCCCTTAATGAAGAGCCAAACATCCATTGGAGTATAAGTCTCAACAACAAACTATCTCCCTTAATGAAGAAACTACCATCCATCATAGTACAAGTCTCAAAAATGAACTATCTCCCTTAATGAAGAGAGTACGATTCATTGGAGTACAAATCTCAACAACGAACTATCTCCCTTAATTAAGAGACTAACATCCATCGGAGTACAAATCTCAACAAGGAACTATCTCCCTTAATGAAGAGACTACCATCCATTTGAGTATAAATCTCAACAACCAACTATATCCTTTAATGAGGGGACTACCTTCCATTGAAGTACAAATTTCAACAACGAATTATCTCCCTTAATTAGGAGACTATCATCCATCGGAGTACAAATATCAACAACGAACTATCTCCCTTAATGAACAGACTACACTCCATCAGAGTACAAACATCAACAACGAACAATCTCCATTTATGAAGAGACTATGATCCATTGGAGTACAAATCACAATAATTAACTATCTCCCTTAATGAAGAGACTACCATTCATCATAGTACAAATCTTAATAAAAAACTATATCCCTTAATGAAGAGACTACCATCGATTAGAGTACAAATATCACCAACGAACTATCACCAATAATGAAAAGGCTAGAATTGGTTGGAGTATAAATCTCAACAACAAACTATCTCTCTTAATGAAGATACTACCATCCATCGGAGTATAAATCTCAACAACAAACTATCTATCTCAATGAAGAGACTACCTTCCATTAGAGTACAAATCTCAACAACGAACTATCTCCCTTAATGAAGATCCAACCATCCAATGGAGTACAAATCTCAAAAAAAAACTAACTCCCTTAATTAAGAAACTACCATCCATCATAGTACAAGTCTCAACAACGAACTATCTCCCTAATGAAGAGACTACCATCCATCAAAATATAAATCTCAATAACAAACTATCTCCATTAATTAAGAGACTACCATCAATCTGTGTACAAATCTCAACAAGGAACTATCTCCCTTAATGAAGAGACTACCATCCATTGGGGTAGTAATCAAAACAATGAACTATATCCCTTAAAGAAGAGACTACCATCAATCGCAATACAAATCTCAACAACGAACTATCTCCCTTAATGAAGAGAGTACCATCCATCGGAGTACAAATCTCAACAATGAACTATCTCCCTTAATGAAGATACTACCATCCATAGGAGTACAAATCTCAACAACGAACCATCTCCCTTAATAAAGAGACTACCATCCATTAGAGTAGAAATATAAAAAACAAACTATCTCCCTTAATGAAGATACTACCATCCATCGGAGTACAAATCTCAATAATGAACTATCTCCCTTAATGAAAAGACTACCATCCATCAGAGTACAAATCTGCACAATGAACTATCTCCCTTAATAAAGAGACTACCATCCATCAGAGTACATATATCAATAACGATTAATCTTCCTTTATGAAGAGACTACCATCCATTGGAGTACAAATCACATCAATGAACTATATCCCTTAATGAAGAGACTACCATTCATCAGAGTACAAATCTCAATAAAAAACTATCTCCTTTAACGAAGAGACTACAATCCATTGGAGTACAAATCTCACAAACGAACTATCACCATTAATGAAAAGGCTAGAATTGGTTGGAGTATAAATCTCAACAACAAACTATCTCTCGTAATGAAGATACTACCATCCATCGGAGTATAAATCTCAACAACAAACTATCTCTCGTAATGAAGATACTACCATCCATCGGAGTATAAATCTCAACAACAAACTATCTATCTCAATGAAGAGACTGCATTTCATTAGAGTACAAATCTCAACAATGAACTATCTCCCTTAATGAAGAGCCAACCATCCAATGGAGTACAAATCTCAAAAACAAACTATCTCCCTTAATGAAGACACTACCATCCATCATAGTACAATTCTAAACAACGAACAATCTCCATAATGAAGAGACTACCATCCATCAAAGTATAAATCTCAATAAGTAACTATCTCCCTTAATTAAGAGACTACCATCCATCGGAGTACAAATCTCAACAAGGAACTATCTCGCTTAATGAAGAGACTACCATCCATTGGGGTAGAAATCAAAACAATGAACTATATCCCTTAATGAAGATACTACCATCCATAGGAGTACAAATCTCAACAACGAACTATCTCCCTTAATAAAGAGACTACCATCCATTGGAGTGCAAATCTCACAAACGAACTATCACCATTAATGAAAAGGCTAGAATTGGTTGGAGTATAAATCTGAACAATAACTATCTCTCTTAATGAAGATACTAACATCCATCGGAGTATAAATCTCAACAACAAACTATCTGTCTCAATGAAGAGACTACCTTCCATTAGAGTACAAATCTCAACAACGAACTATCTCCCTTAATGAAGAGCCAACCATCTAATGGAGTACAAATCTCAAAAACAAACTATCTCCCATAATGAAGAGACTACCATCCATCGGAGTACAAATCTCAACAATGAACTATCTCCCTTAATCAAAAGACTACCATCCATCAGAGTATAAATCTCGAAAATGAAATATATCCCTTAATAAAGAGACTACCATCCATCAGAGTACAAATATCAACAACGATTAATCTTCCTTTATGAAGAGACTACCATCCATTGGAGTACAAATCACAACAATGAACTATCTCCCTTAATGAAGAGACTACCACTCATCAGATTACTAATCACAATAAAAAAATATCTCCTTTAATGAAGAGACTACCATCCATTGGAGTACAAATCTCACAAACGAACTATCACCATTAATGAAAAGGCTGGAATTGGTTGGAGTATAAATCTCAGCAATAACTATCTCTCTTAATGAAGATACTACCATCCATCGGAGTATAAATCTCAACAATAAACTATCTATCTCAATGAAGAGACTACCTTCCATTAGAGTACAAATCTCAACAATGAACTATCTCCCTTAATGAAGAGCCAACCATCCAATGGAGTATAAATCTCAAAAACAAACTATCTCCCTTAATGAAGAAACTACCATCCATCATAGTACAAGTCACAACAACTAACTATCTCCCTTAATTAAGAGACTACCATCCATCGGAGTACAAATATCAACAAGGAACTATCTCCCTTAATGAAGAGACTACCATCCATTGGGGTAGAAATTAAAACAATGAACTATATCCCTTAAAGAAGAGACTACCATCATTCGCAATACAATTTTCAACAACGAGCTATCTCCCTTAACGAAGAGAGTACCATCCATCGGAGTACAAATCTCAACAACGAACTATCTCCCTTAATGAAGAGAGTACCATCCACCGGAGTACAAATCTCAACAACGAACTATCTCCCGTAATAAAATGACCACCATCCATTAGAGTAGAAATATCAAAAACGAACTATCTCCCTTAATGAAGTGAATACCATCCATTGGAGTACAATTCTCACAAACGAACTATCACCATTAATGAAAAGGCTAGAATTGGTTGGAGTATAAATCTGAACAATAACTATCTCTCTTAATGAAGATACTACCATCCATTGGAGTATAAATCTCAACAACAAACTATATATCTCAATGCAGAGACTACCTTCCATTAGAGTACAAATCTCAACAACGAACTATCTCCCTTAATGAAGAGCCAAACATCCATTGGAGTATAAGTCTCAACAACAAACTATCTCCCTTAATGAAGAAACTACCATCCATCATAGTACAAGTCTCAAAAATGAACTATCTCCCTTAATGAAGAGAGTACGATTCATTGGAGTACAAATCTCAACAACGAACTATCTCCCTTAATTAAGAGACTAACATCCATCGGAGTACAAATCTCAACAAGGAACTATCTCCCTTAATGAAGAGACTACCATCCATTTGAGTATAAATCTCAACAACCAACTATATCCTTTAATGAGGGGACTACCTTCCATTGAAGTACAAATTTCAACAACGAATTATCTCCCTTAATTAGGAGACTATCATCCATCGGAGTACAAATATCAACAACGAACTATCTCCCTTAATGAACAGACTACACTCCATCAGAGTACAAACATCAACAACGAACAATCTCCATTTATGAAGAGACTATGATCCATTGGAGTACAAATCACAATAATTAACTATCTCCCTTAATGAAGAGACTACCATTCATCATAGTACAAATCTTAATAAAAAACTATATCCCTTAATGAAGAGACTACCATCGATTAGAGTACAAATATCACCAACGAACTATCACCAATAATGAAAAGGCTAGAATTGGTTGGAGTATAAATCTCAACAACAAACTATCTCTCTTAATGAAGATACTACCATCCATCGGAGTATAAATCTCAACAACAAACTATCTATCTCAATGAAGAGACTACCTTCCATTAGAGTACAAATCTCAACAACGAACTATCTCCCTTAATTAAGCGTCAACCATCCAATGGAGTAGAAATCTCAAAAACAAACTATCTCCCTTAATGAAGAAACTACCATCCATCATAGTACAAGTCTCAAGAACGAACTATCTCCCTTAATGAAGAGACTACCATCCATCAAAGTATAAATCTCAATAACGAACTATCTCCCTTAATTAAGAGACTACCATCCGTCGGAGTAAAAATCTCAACAAGGAACTATCTCCCTTAATGAAGAGAATACCATCCATTGGGGTATAAATCAAAACAATGAACTATATCCCTTAAAGAAGAGACTACCATCAATCGCATTACAATTTTCAACAACGAACTATCTCCCTTAATGAAGAGAGTACCATCCACCGGAGTACAAATCTTAACAACGAACTATCTCCCTTAATGGAGATACTACCATCCATAGGAGTACAAATCTCAACAATGAACTATCTCCCTTAATAAAGAGACTACCGTCCATTAGAGTAGAAATATCAAAAACGAACAATCTCCCTTAATGAAGAGACTACCATCCATTGGAGTACAAATCTTACAAACGAACTATCACCATTAATGAAAAGGCTAGAATTGGTTGGAGTATAAATCTGAACGATAACTATCTCTCTTAATGAACATACTACCATCCATTGGAGTATAAATCTCAACAACAAACTATATATCTCAATGCAGAGACTACCTTCCATTAGAGTACAAATCTCAACAACGAACTATCATCCTTAATGAAGAGCCAAACATCCATTGGAGTATAAATCTCAACAACAAACTATCTCCCTTAATGAAGAAACTACCATCCATCATAGTACAAGTCTCAAAAATGAACTATCTCCCTTAATGAAGAGAGTACCATTCATTGGAGTACAAATCTCAACAACGAACTATCTCCCTTAATTAAGAGACTACCATCCATCGGAGTACAAATCTCAACAAGGAACTATCTCCCTTAATGAAGAGACTACCATCCATTTGAGTATAAATCTCAACAACCAACTATCTCCTTTAATGAGGGGACTACCTTCCATTGAAGTACAAATTTCAACAACGAATTATCTCCCTTAATTAGGAGACTATCATCCATCGGAGTACAAATCTCAACAACGAACTATCTCCCTTAATGAAAAGACTACACTCCATCAGTGTACAAACATCAACAACGAACAATCTCCATTTATGAAGAGACTATGATCCATTGGAGTACAAATCACAATAATGAACTATCTCCCTTAATGAAGAGACTACCATTCATCATAGTACAAATATCAATAAAAAACTATATCCCTTAATGAAGAGACTACCATCGATTAGAGTACAAATATCACCAACGAACTATCACCAATAATGAAAAGGCTAGAATTGGTTGGAGTATAAATCTCAACAACAAACTATCTCTCTTAATGAAGATACTACCATCCATCGGAGTATAAATCTCAACAACAAACTATCTATCTCAATGAAGAGACTACCTTCCATTAGAGTACAAATCTCAACAACGAACTATCTCCCTTAATTAAGCGTCAACCATCCAATGGAGTAGAAATCTCAAAAACAAACTATCTCCCTTAATGAAGAAACTACCATCCATCATAGTACAAGTCTCAAGAACGAACTATCTCCCTTAATGAAGAGACTACCATCCATCAAAGTATAAATCTCAATAACGAACTATCTCCCTTAATTAAGAGACTACCATCCGTCGGAGTAAAAATCTCAACAAGGAACTATCTCCCTTAATGAAGAGAATACCATCCATTGGGGTATAAATCAAAACAATGAACTATATCCCTTAAAGAAGAGACTACCATCAATCGCATTACAATTTTCAACAACGAACTATCTCCCTTAATGAAGAGAGTACCATCCACCGGAGTACAAATCTTAACAACGAACTATCTCCCTTAATGGAGATACTACCATCCATAGGAGTACAAATCTCAACAATGAACTATCTCCCTTAATAAAGAGACTACCGTCCATTAGAGTAGAAATATCAAAAACGAACAATCTCCCTTAATGAAGAGACTACCATCCATTGGAGTACAAATCTTACAAACGAACTATCACCATCAATGAAAAGGCTAGAATTGGTTGGAGTATAAATCTGAACGATAACTATCTCTCTTAATGAACATACTACCATCCATTGGAGTATAAATCTCAACAACAAACTATATATCTCAATGCAGAGACTACCTTCCATTAGAGTACAAATCTCAACAACGAACTATCATCCTTAATGAAGAGCCAAACATCCATTGGAGTATAAATCTCAACAACAAACTATCTCCCTTAATGAAGAAACTACCATCCATCATAGTACAAGTCTCAAAAATGAACTATCTCCCTTAATGAAGAGAGTACCATTCATTGGAGTACAAATCTCAACAACGAACTATCTCCCTTAATTAAGAGACTACCATCCATCGGAGTACAAATCTCAACAAGGAACTATCTCCCTTAATGAAGAGACTACCATCCATTTGAGTATAAATCTCAACAACCAACTATCTCCTTTAATGAGGGGACTACCTTCCATTGAAGTACAAATTTCAACAACGAATTATCTCCCTTAATTAGGAGACTATCATCCATCGGAGTACAAATCTCAACAACGAACTATCTCCCTTAATGAAAAGACTACACTCCATCAGAGTACAAACATCAACAACGAACAATCTCCATTTATGAAGAGACTATGATCCATTGGAGTACAAATCACAATAATGAACTATCTCCCTTAATGAAGAGACTACCATTCATCATAGTACAAATATCAATAAAAAACTATATCCCTTAATGAAGAGACTACCATCGATTAGAGTACAAATATCACCAACGAACTATCACCAATAATGAAAAGGCTAGAATTGGTTGGAGTATAAATCTCAACAACAAACTATCTCTCTTAATGAAGATACTACCATCCATCGGAGTATAAATCTCAACAACAAACTATCTATCTCAATGAAGAGACTACCTTCCATTAGAGTACAAATCTCAACAACGAACTATCTCCCTTAATTAAGCGTCAACCATCCAATGGAGTAGAAATCTCAAAAACAAACTATCTCCCTTAATGAAGAAACTACCATCCATCATAGTACAAGTCTCAAGAACGAACTATCTCCCTTAATGAAGAGACTACCATCCATCAAAGTATAAATCTCAATAACGAACTATCTCCCTTAATTAAGAGACTACCATCCGTCGGAGTAAAAATCTCAACAAGGAACTATCTCCCTTAATGAAGAGAATACCATCCATTGGGGTATAAATCAAAACAATGAACTATATCCCTTAAAGAAGAGACTACCATCAATCGCATTACAATTTTCAACAACGAACTATCTCCCTTAATGAAGAGAGTACCATCCACCGGAGTACAAATCTTAACAACGAACTATCTCCCTTAATGGAGATACTACCATCCATAGGAGTACAAATCTCAACAATGAACTATCTCCCTTAATAAAGAGACTACCGTCCATTAGAGTAGAAATATCAAAAACGAACAATCTCCCTTAATGAAGAGACTACCATCCATTGGAGTACAAATCTTACAAACTAACTATCACCATTAATGAAAAGGCTAGAATTGGTTGGAGTATAAATCTGAACGATAACTATCTCTCTTAATGAACATACTACCATCCATTGGAGTATAAATCTCAACAACAAACTATATATCTCAATGCAGAGACTACCTTCCATTAGAGTACAAATCTCAACAACGAACTATCATCCTTAATGAAGAGCCAAACATCCATTGGAGTATAAATCTCAACAACAAACTATCTCCCTTAATGAAGAAACTACCATCCATCATAGTACAAGTCTCAAAAATGAACTATCTCCCTTAATGAAGAGAGTACCATTCATTGGAGTACAAATCTCAACAACGAACTATCTCCCTTAATTAAGAGACTACCATCCATCGGAGTACAAATCTCAACAAGGAACTATCTCCCTTAATGAAGAGACTACCATCCATTTGAGTATAAATCTCAACAACCAACTATCTCCTTTAATGAGGGGACTACCTTCCATTGAAGTACAAATTTCAACAACGAATTATCTCCCTTAATTAGGAGACTATCATCCATCGGAGTACAAATCTCAACAACGAACTATCTCCCTTAATGAAAAGACTACACTCCATCAGAGTACAAACATCAACAACGAACAATCTCCATTTATGAAGAGACTATGATCCATTGGAGTACAAATCACAATAATGAACTATCTCCCTTAATGAAGAGACTACCATTCATCATAGTACAAATATCAATAAAAAACTATATCCCTTAATGAAGAGACTACCATCGATTAGAGTACAAATCTCACCAACGAACTATCACCAATAATGAAAAGGCTAGAATTGGTTGGAGTATAAATCTCAACAACAAACTATCTCTCTTAATGAAGATACTACCATCCATCGGAGTATAAATCTCAACAACAAACTATCTATCTCAATGAAGAGACTACCTTCCATTAGAGTACAAATCTCAACAACGAACTATCTCCCTTAATTAAGCGCCAACCATCCAATGGAGTAGAAATCTCAAAAACAAACTATCTCCCTTAATGAAGAAACTACCATCCATCATAGTACAAGTCTCAAGAACGAACTATCTCCCTTAATGAAGATAATACCATCCATCAAAGTATAAATCTCAATAACGAACTATCTCCCTTAATTAAGAGACTACCATCCGTCGGAGTAAAAATCTCAACAAGGAACTATCTCCCTTAATGAAGAGAATACCATCCATTGGGGTATAAATCAAAACAATGAACTATATCCCTTAAAGAAGAGACTACCATCAATCGCAGTACAATTTTCAACAACGAACTATCTCCCTTAATGAAGAGAGTACCATCCACCGGAGTACAAATCTTAACAACGAACTATCTCCCTTAATGAAGATACTACCATCCATAGGAGTACAAATCTCAACAATGAACTATCTCCCTTAATAAAGAGACTACCGTCCATTAGAGTAGAAATATCAAAAACGAACAATCTCCCTTAATGAAGAGACTACCATCCATTGGAGTACAAATCTCACAAACGAACTATCACCATTAATGAAAAGGCTAGAATTGGTTGGAGTATAAATCTGAACAATAACTATCTCTCTTAATGACCATACTACCATCCATTGGAGTATAAATCTCAACAACAAACTATATATCTCAATGCAGAGACTACCTTCCATTAGAGTACAAATCTCAACAACGAACTATCATCCTTAATGAAGAGCCCAACATCCATTGGAGTATAAATCTCAACAACAAACTATCTCCCTTAATGAAGAAACTACCATCCATCATAGTACAAGTCTCAAAAATGAACTATCTCCCTTAATGAAGAGAGTACCATTCATTGGAGTACAAATCTCAACAACGAACTATCTCCCTTAATTAAGAGACTACCATCCATCGGAGTACAAATCTCAACAAGGAACTATCTCCCTTAATGAAGAGACTACCATCCATTTGAGTATAAATCTCAACAACCAACTATCTCCTTTAATGAGGGGACTACCTTCCATTGAAGTACAAATTTCAACAACGAATTATCTCCCTTAATTAGGAGACTATCATCCATCGGAGTACAAATCTCAACAACGAACTATCTCCCTTAATGAAAAGACTACACTCCATCAGAGTACAAACATCAACAACGAACAATCTCCATTTATGAAGAGACTATGATCCATTGGAGTACAAATCACAATAATGAACTATCTCCCTTAATGAAGAGACTACCATTCATCATAGTACAAATATCAATAAAAAACTATATCCCTTAATGAAGAGACTACCATCGATTAGAGTACAAATCTCACCAACGAACTATCACCAATAATGAAAAGGCTAGAATTGGTTGGAGTATAAATCTCAACAACAAACTATCTCTCTTAATGAAGATACTACCATCCATCGGAGTATAAATCTCAACAACAAACTATCTATCTCAATGAAGAGACTACCTTCCATTAGAGTACAAATCTCAACAACGAACTATCTCCCTTAATTAAGCGCCAACCATCCAATGGAGTAGAAATCTCAAAAACAAACTATCTCCCTTAATGAAGAAACTACCATCCATCATAGTACAAGTCTCAAGAACGAACTATCTCCCTTAATGAAGATAATACCATCCATCAAAGTATAAATCTCAATAACGAACTATCTCCCTTAATTAAGAGACTACCATCCGTCGGAGTAAAAATCTCAACAAGGAACTATCTCCCTTAATGAAGAGAATACCATCCATTGGGGTATAAATCAAAACAATGAACTATATCCCTTAAAGAAGAGACTACCATCAATCGCAGTACAATTTTCAACAACGAACTATCTCCCTTAATGAAGAGAGTACCATCCACCGGAGTACAAATCTTAACAACGAACTATCTCCCTTAATGAAGATACTACCATCCATAGGAGTACAAATCTCAACAATGAACTATCTCCCTTAATAAAGAGACTACCGTCCATTAGAGTAGAAATATCAAAAACGAACAATCTCCCTTAATGAAGAGACTACCATCCATTGGAGTACAAATCTCACAAACGAACTATCACCATTAATGAAAAGGCTAGAATTGGTTGGAGTATAAATCTGAACAATAACTATCTCTCTTAATGACCATACTACCATCCATTGGAGTATAAATCTCAACAACAAACTATATATCTCAATGCAGAGACTACCTTCCATTAGAGTACAAATCTCAACAACGAACTATCATCCTTAATGAAGAGCCCAACATCCATTGGAGTATAAATCTCAACAACAAACTATCTCCCTTAATGAAGAAACTACCATCCATCATAGTACAAGTCTCAAAAATGAACTATCTCCCTTAATGAAGAGAGTACCATTCATTGGAGTACAAATCTCAACAACGAACTATCTCCCTTAATTAAGAGACTACCATCCATCGGAGTACAAATCTCAACAAGGAACTATCTCCCTTAATGAAGAGACTACCATCCATTTGAGTATAAATCTCAACAACCAACTATCTCCTTTAATGAGGGGACTACCTTCCATTGAAGTACAAATTTCAACAACGAATTATCTCCCTTAATTAGGAGACTATCATCCATCGGAGTACAAATCTCAACAACGAACTATCTCCCTTAATGAAAAGACTACACTCCATCAGAGTACAAACATCAACAACGAACAATCTCCATTTATGAAGAGACTATGATCCATTGGAGTACAAATCACAATAATGAACTATCTCCCTTAATGAAGAGACTACCATTCATCATAGTACAAATATCAATAAAAAACTATATCCCTTAATGAAGAGACTACCATCGATTAGAGTACAAATCTCACCAACGAACTATCACCAATAATGAAAAGGCTAGAATTGGTTGGAGTATAAATCTCAACAACAAACTATCTCTCTTAATGAAGATACTACCATTCATCGGAGTATAAATCTCAACAACAAACTATCTATCTCAATGAAGAGACTACCTTCCATTAGAGTACAAATCTCAACAACGAACTATCTCCCTTAATTAAGCGCCAACCATCCAATGGAGTAGAAATCTCAAAAACAAACTATCTCCCTTAATGAAGAAACTACCATCCATCATAGTACAAGTCTCAAGAACGAACTATCTCCCTTAATGAAGATACTACCATCCATCAAAGTATAAATCTCAATAACGAACTATCTCCCTTAATTAAGAGACTACCATCCGTCGGAGTAAAAATCTCAACAAGGAACTATCTCCCTTAATGAAGAGAATACCATCCATTGGGGTATAAATCAAAACAATGAACTATATCCCTTAAAGAAGAGACTACCATCAATCGCAGTACAATTTTCAACAACGAACTATCTCCCTTAATGAAGAGAGTACCATCCACCGGAGTACAAATCTTAACAACGAACTATCTCCCTTAATGAAGATACTACCATCCATAGGAGTACAAATCTCAACAATGAACTATCTCCCTTAATAAAGAGACTACCGTCCATTAGAGTAGAAATATCAAAAACGAACAATCTCCCTTAATGAAGAGACTACCATCCATTGGAGTACAAATCTCACAAACGAACTATCACCATTAATGAAAAGGCTAGAATTGGTTGGAGTATAAATCTGAACAATAACTATCTCTCTTAATGACCATACTACCATCCATTGGAGTATAAATCTAAACAACAAACTATATATCTCAATGCAGAGACTACCTTCCATTAGAGTACAAATCTCAACAACGAACTATCATCCTTAATGAAGAGCCCAACATCCATTGGAGTATAAATCTCAACAACAAACTATCTCCCTTAATGAAGAAACTACCATCCATCATAGTACAAGTCTCAAAAATGAAGTATCTCCCTTAATGAAGAGAGTACCATTCATTGGAGTACAAATCTCAACAACGAACTATCTCCCTTAATTAAGAGACTACCATCCATCGGAGTACAAATCTCAACAAGGAACTATCTCCCTTAATGAAGAGACTACCATCCATTTGAGTATAAATCTCAACAACCAACTTTCTCCTTTAATGAGGGGACTACCTTCCATTGAAGTACAAATTTTAACAACGAATTATCTCCCTTAATTAGGAGACTATCATCCATCGGAGTACAAATCTCAACAATGAACTATCTCCCTTAATGAAAAGACTACACTCCATCAGAGTACAAACATCAACAACGAACAATATCCATTTATGAAGAGACTATGATCCATTGGAGTACAAATCACAATAATGAACTATCTCCCTTAATGAAGAGACTACCATTCATCATAGTACAAATCTCATTAAAAAACTATATCCCTTAATGAAGAGACTACCATCGATTAGAGTACAAATCTCACCAACGAACTATCACCAATAATGAAAAGGCTAGAATTGGTTGGAGTATAAATCTCAACAACAAACTATCTCTCTTAATGAAGATACTACCATCCATCGGAGTATAAATCTCAACAACAAACTATCTATCTCAATGAAGAGACTACCTTCCATTAGAGTACAAATCTCAACAACGAACTATCTCCCTTAATTAAGCGCCAACCATCCAATGGAGTAGAAATCTCAAAAACAAACTATCTCCCTTAATGAAGAAACTACCATCCATCATAGTACAAGTCTCAAGAACGAACTATCTCCCTTAATGAAGATACTACCATCCATCAAAGTATAAATCTCAATAACGAACTATCTCCCTTAATTAAGAGACTACCATCCGTCGGAGTAAAAATCTCAACAAGGAACTATCTCCCTTAATGAAGAGAATACCATCCATTGGGGTATAAATCAAAACAATGAATTATATCCCTTAAAGAAGAGACTACCATCAATCGCAGTACAATTTTCAACAACGAACTATCTCCCTTAATGAAGAGAGTACCATCCACCGGAGTACAAATCTTAACAACGAACTATCTCCCTTAATGAAGATACTACCATCCATAGGAGTACAAATCTCAACAATGAACTATCTCCCTTAATAAAGAGACTACCGTCCATTAGAGTAGAAATATCAAAAACGAACAATCTCCCTTAATGAAGAGACTACCATCCATTGGAGTACAAATCTCACAAACGAACTATCACCATTAATGAAAAGGCTAGAATTGGTTGGAGTATAAATTTGAACAATAACTATCTCTCTTAATGACCATACTACCATCCATTGGAGTATAAATCTCAACAAAAAACTATATATCTCAATGCAGAGACTACCTTCCATTAGAGTACAAATCTCAACAACGAACTATCATCCTTAATGAAGAGCCCAACATCCATTGGAGTATAAATCTCAACAACAAACTATCTCCCTTAATGAAGAAACTACCATCCATCATAGTACAAGTCTCAAAAATGAAGTATCTCCCTTAATGAAGAGAGTACCATTCATTGGAGTACAAATCTCAACAACGAACTATCTCCCTTAATTAAGAGACTACCATCCATCGGAGTACAAATCTCAACAAGGAACTATCTCCTTTAATGAAGAGACTACCATCCATTTGAGTATAAATCTCAACAACCAACTTTCTCCTTTAATGAGGGGACTACCTTCCATTGAAGTACAAATTTCAACAACGAATTATCTCCCTTAATTAGGAGACTATCATCCATCGGAGTACAAATCTCAACAATGAACTATCTCCCTTAATGAAAAGACTACACTCCATCAGAGTACAAACATCAACAACGAACAATATCCATTTATGAAGAGACTATGATCCATTGGAGTACAAATCACAATAATGAACTATCTCCCTTAATGAAGAGACTACCATTCATCATAGTACAAATCTCAATAAAAAACTATATCCCTTAATGAAGAGACTACCATCGATTAGAGTACAAATCTCACCAACAAACTATCACCAATAATGAAAAGGCTAGAATTGGTTGGAGTATAAATCTCAACAACAAACTATCTCTCTTAATGAAGATACTACCATCCATCGGAGTATAAATCTCAACAACAAACTATCTATCTCAATGAAGAGACTACCTTCCATTAGAGTACAAATCTCAACAACGAACTATCTCCCTTAATTAAGCCTCAACCATCCAATGGAGTAGAAATCTCAAAAACAAACTATCTCCCTTAATGAAGAAACTACCATCCATCATAGTACAAGTCTCAAGAACGAACTATCTCCCTTAATGAAGAGACTACCATCCATCAAAGTATAAATCTCAATAACGAACTATCTCCCTTAATTAAGAGACTACCATCCGTCGGAGTAAAAATCTCAACAAGGAACTATCTCCCTTAATGAAGAGAATACCATCCATTGGGGTATAAATCAAAACAATGAACTATATCCCTTAAAGGAGAGACTACCATCAATCGCATTACAATTTTCAACAACGAACTATCTCCCTTAATGAAGAGAGTACCGTCCACCGGAGTACAAATCTTAACAACGAACTATCTCCCTTAATGGAGATACTACCATCCATAGGAGTACAAATCTCAACAATGAACTATCTCCCTTAATAAAGAGACTACCGTCCATTAGAGTAGAAATATCAAAAACGAACAATCTCCCTTAATGAAGAGACTACCATCCATTGGAGTACAAATCTTACAAACGAACTATCACCATTAATGAAAAGGCTAGAATTGGTTGGAGTATAAATCTGAACGATAACTATCTCTCTTAATGAACATACTACCATCCATTGGAGTATAAATCTCAACAACAAACTATATATCTCAATGCAGAGACTACCTTCCATTAGAGTACAAATCTCAACAACGAACTATCATCCTTAATGAAGAGCCAAACATCCATTGGAGTATAAATCTCAACAACAAACTATCTCCCTTAATGAAGAAACTACCATCCATCATAGTACAAGTCTCAAAAATGAACTATCTCCCTTAATGAAGAGAGTACCATTCATTGGAGTACAAATCTCAACAACGAACTATCTCCCTTAATTAAGAGACTACCATCCATCGGAGTACAAATCTCAACAAGGAACTATCTCCCTTAATGAAGAGACTACCATCCATTTGAGTATAAATCTCAACAACCAACTATCTCCTTTAATGAGGGGACTACCTTCCATTGAAGTACAAATTTCAACAACGAATTATCTCCCTTAATTAGGAGACTATCATCCATCGGAGTACAAATCTCAACAACGAACTATCTCCCTTAATGAAAAGACTACACTCCATCAGAGTACAAACATCAACAACGAACAATCTCCATTTATGAAGAGACTATGATCCATTGGAGTACAAATCACAATAATGAACTATCTCCCTTAATGAAGAGACTACCATTCATCATAGTACAAATATCAATAAAAAACTATATCCCTTAATGAAGAGACTACCATCGATTAGAGTACAAATCTCACCAACGAACTATCACCAATAATGAAAAGGCTAGAATTGGTTGGAGTATAAATCTCAACAACAAACTATCTCTCTTAATGAAGATACTACCATCCATCGGAGTATAAATCTCAATAACAAACTATCTATCTCAATGAAGAGACTACCTTCCATTAGAGTACAAATCTCAACAACGAACTATCTCCCTTAATTAAGCGCCAACCATCCAATGGAGTAGAAATCTCAAAAACAAACTATCTCCCTTAATGAAGAAACTACCATCCATCATAGTACAAGTCTCAAGAACGAACTATCTCCCTTAATGAAGATACTACCATCCATCAAAGTATAAATCTCAATAACGAACTATCTCCCTTAATTAAGAGACTACCATCCGTCGGAGTAAAAATCTCAACAAGGAACTATCTCCCTTAATGAAGAGAATACCATCCATTGGGGTATAAATCAAAACAATGAACTATATCCCTTAAAGAAGAGACTACCATCAATCGCAGTACAATTTTCAACAACGAACTATCTCCCTTAATGAAGAGAGTACCATCCACCGGAGTACAAATCTTAACAACGAACTATCTCCCTTAATGAAGATACTACCATCCATAGGAGTACAAATCTCAACAATGAACTATCTCCCTTAATAAAGAGACTACCGTCCATTAGAGTAGAAATATCAAAAACGAACAATCTCCCTTAATGAAGAGACTACCATCCATTGGAGTACAAATCTCACAAACGAACTATCACCATTAATGAAAAGGCTAGAATTGGTTGGAGTATAAATCTGAACAATAACTATCTCTCTTAATGACCATACTACCATCCATTGGAGTATAAATCTCAACAACAAACTATATATCTCAATGCAGAGACTACCTTCCATTAGAGTACAAATCTCAACAACGAACTATCATCCTTAATGAAGAGCCCAACATCCATTGGAGTATAAATCTCAACAACAAACTATCTCCCTTAATGAAGAAACTACCATCCATCATAGTACAAGTCTCAAAAATGAAGTATCTCCCTTAATGAAGAGAGTACCATTCATTGGAGTACAAATCTCAACAACGAACTATCTCCCTTAATTAAGAGACTACCATCCATCGGAGTACAAATCTCAACAAGGAACTATCTCCCTTAATGAAGAGACTACCATCCATTTGAGTATAAATCTCAACAACCAACTTTCTCCTTTAATGAGGGGACTACCTTCCATTGAAGTACAAATTTTAACAACGAATTATCTCCCTTAATTAGGAGACTATCATCCATCGGAGTACAAATCTCAACAATGAACTATCTCCCTTAATGAAAAGACTACACTCCATCAGAGTACAAACATCAACAACGAACAATATCCATTTATGAAGAGACTATGATCCATTGGAGTACAAATCACAATAATGAACTATCTCCCTTAATGAAGAGACTACCATTCATCATAGTACAAATCTCATTAAAAAACTATATCCCTTAATGAAGAGACTACCATCGATTAGAGTACAAATCTCACCAACGAACTATCACCAATAATGAAAAGGCTAGAATTGGTTGGAGTATAAATCTCAACAACAAACTATCTCTCTTAATGAAGATACTACCATCCATCGGAGTATAAATCTCAACAACAAACTATCTATCTCAATGAAGAGACTACCTTCCATTAGAGTACAAATCTCAACAACGAACTATCTCCCTTAATTAAGCGCCAACCATCCAATGGAGTAGAAATCTCAAAAACAAACTATCTCCCTTAATGAAGAAACTACCATCCATCATAGTACAAGTCTCAAGAACGAACTATCTCCCTTAATGAAGATACTACCATCCATCAAAGTATAAATCTCAATAACGAACTATCTCCCTTAATTAAGAGACTACCATCCGTCGGAGTAAAAATCTCAACAAGGAACTATCTCCCTTAATGAAGAGAATACCATCCATTGGGGTATAAATCAAAACAATGAACTATATCCCTTAAAGAAGAGACTACCATCAATCGCAGTACAATTTTCAACAACGAACTATCTCCCTTAATGAAGAGAGTACCATCCACCGGAGTACAAATCTTAACAACGAACTATCTCCCTTAATGAAGATACTACCATCCATAGGAGTACAAATCTCAACAATGAACTATCTCCCTTAATAAAGAGACTACCGTCCATTAGAGTAGAAATATCAAAAACGAACAATCTCCCTTAATGAAGAGACTACCATCCATTGGAGTACAAATCTCACAAATTAACTATCACCATTAATGAAAAGGCTAGAATTGGTTGGAGTATAAATCTGAACAATAACTATCTCTCTTAATGACCATACTACCATCCATTGGAGTATAAATCTCAACAACAAACTATATATCTCAATGCAGAGACTACCTTCCATTAGAGTACAAATCTCAACAACGAACTATCATCCTTAATGAAGAGCCCAACATCCATTGGAGTATAAATCTCAATAACAAACTATCTCCCTTAATGAAGAAACTACCATCCATCATAGTACAAGTCTCAAAAATGAAGTATCTCCCTTAATGAAGAGAGTACCATTCATTGGAGTACAAATATCAACAACGAACTATCTCCCTTAATTAAGAGACTACCATCCATCGGAGTACAAATCTCAACAAGGAACTATCTCCCTTAATGAAGAGACTACCATCCATTTGAGTATAAATCTCAACAACCAACTTTCTCCTTTAATGAGGGGACTACCTTCCATTGAAGTACAAATTTTAACAACGAATTATCTCCCTTAATTAGGAGACTATCATCCATCGGAGTACAAATCTCAACAATGAACTATCTCCCTTAATGAAAAGACTACACTCCATCAGAGTACAAACATCAACAACGAACAATATCCATTTATGAAGAGACTATGATCCATTGGAGTACAAATCACAATAATGAACTATCTCCCTTAATGAAGAGACTACCATTCATCATAGTACAAATCTCATTAAAAAACTATATCCCTTAATGAAGAGACTACCATCGATTAGAGTACAAATCTCACCAACGAACTATCACCAATAATGAAAAGGCTAGAATTGGTTGGAGTATAAATCTCAACAACAAACTATCTCTCTTAATGAAGATACTACCATCCATCGGAGTATAAATCTCAACAACAAACTATCTATCTCAATGAAGAGACTACCTTCCATTAGAGTACAAATCTCAACAACGAACTATTTCCCTTAATTAAGCGCCAACCATCCAATGGAGTAGAAATCTCAAAAACAAACTATCTCCCTTAATGAAGAAACTACCATCCATCATAGTACAAGTCTCAAGAACGAACTATCTCCCTTAATGAAGATACTACCATCCATCAAAGTATAAATCTCAATAACGAACTATCTCCCTTAATTAAGAGACTACCATCCGTCGGAGTAAAAATCTCAACAAGGAACTATCTCCCTTAATGAAGAGAATACCATCCATTGGGGTATAAATCAAAACAATGAACTATATCCCTTAAAGAAGAGACTACCATCAATCGCAGTACAATTTTCAACAACGAACTATCTCCCTTAATGAAGAGAGTACCATCCACCGGAGTACAAATCTTAACAACGAACTATCTCCTTTAATGAAGATACTACCATCCATAGGAGTACAAATCTCAACAATGAACTATCTCCCTTAATAAAGAGACTACCGTCCATTAGAGTAGAAATATCAAAAACGAACAATCTCCCTTAATGAAGAGACTACCATCCATTGGAGTACAAATCTCACAAACGAACTATCACCATTAATGAAGAAACTACCATCCATCATAGTACAAGTCTCAACAACGAACAATCTCCCTTAATTAAGAGACTACCATCCATTAGAGTACAAATCTCAACAACGAACTATCATCCTTAATGAAGAGCCCAACATCCATTGGAGTATAAATCTCAACAACAAACTATCTCCCTTAATGAAGAAACTACCATCCATCATAGTACAAGTCTCAAAAATGAAGTATCTCCCTTAATGAAGAGAGTACCATTCATTGGAGTACAAATCTCAACAACGAACTATCTCCCTTAATTAAGAGACTACCATCCATCGGAGTACAAATCTCAACAAGGAACTATCTCCCTTAATGAAGAGACTACCATCCATTTGAGTATAAATCTCAACAACCAACTTTCTCCTTTAATGAGGGGACTACCTTCCATTGAAGTACAAATTTTAACAACGAATTATCTCCCTTAATTAGGAGACTATCATCCATCGGAGTACAAATCTCAACAATGAACTATCTCCCTTAATGAAAAGACTACACTCCATCAGAGTACAAACATCAACAACGAACAATATCCATTTATGAAGAGACTATGATCCATTGGAGTACAAATCACAATAATGAACTATCTCCCTTAATGAAGAGACTACCATTCATCATAGTACAAATCTCATTAAAAAACTATATCCCTTAATGAAGAGACTACCATCGATTAGAGTACAAATCTCACCAACGAACTATCACCAATAATGAAAAGGCTAGAATTGGTTGGAGTATAAATCTCAACAACAAACTATCTCTCTTAATGAAGATACTACCATCCATCGGAGTATAAATCTCAACAACAAACTATCTATCTCAATGAAGAGACTACCTTCCATTAGAGTACAAATCTCAACAACGAACTATCTCCCTTAATTAAGCGCCAACCATCCAATGGAGTAGAAATCTCAAAAACAAACTATCTCCCTTAATGAAGAAACTACCATCCATCATAGTACAAGTCTCAAGAACGAACTATCTCCCTTAATGAAGATACTACCATCCATCAAAGTATAAATCTCAATAACGAACTATCTCCCTTAATTAAGAGACTACCATCCGTCGGAGTAAAAATCTCAACAAGGAACTATCTCCCTTAATGAAGAGAATACCATCCATTGGGGTATAAATCAAAACAATGAACTATATCCCTTAAAGAAGAGACTACCATCAATCGCAGTACAATTTTCAACAACGAACTATCTCCCTTAATGAAGAGAGTACCATCCACCGGAGTACAAATCTTAACAACGAACTATCTCCCTTAATGAAGATACTACCATCCATAGGAGTACAAATCTCAACAATGAACTATCTCCCTTAATAAAGAGACTACCGTCCATTAGAGTAGAAATATCAAAAACGAACAATCTCCCTTAATGAAGAGACTACCATCCATTGGAGTACAAATCTCACAAATTAACTATCACCATTAATGAAAAGGCTAGAATTGGTTGGAGTATAAATCTGAACAATAACTATCTCTCTTAATGACCATACTACCATCCATTGGAGTATAAATCTCAACAACAAACTATATATCTCAATGCAGAGACTACCTTCCATTAGAGTACAAATCTCAACAACGAACTATCATCCTTAATGAAGAGCCCAACATCCATTGGAGTATAAATCTCAATAACAAACTATCTCCCTTAATGAAGAAACTACCATCCATCATAGTACAAGTCTCAAAAATGAAGTATCTCCCTTAATGAAGAGAGTACCATTCATTGGAGTACAAATATCAACAACGAACTATCTCCCTTAATTAAGAGACTACCATCCATCGGAGTACAAATCTCAACAAGGAACTATCTCCCTTAATGAAGAGACTACCATCCATTTGAGTATAAATCTCAACAACCAACTTTCTCCTTTAATGAGGGGACTACCTTCCATTGAAGTACAAATTTTAACAACGAATTATCTCCCTTAATTAGGAGACTATCATCCATCGGAGTACAAATCTCAACAATGAACTATCTCCCTTAATGAAAAGACTACACTCCATCAGAGTACAAACATCAACAACGAACAATATCCATTTATGAAGAGACTATGATCCATTGGAGTACAAATCACAATAATGAACTATCTCCCTTAATGAAGAGACTACCATTCATCATAGTACAAATCTCATTAAAAAACTATATCCCTTAATGAAGAGACTACCATCGATTAGAGTACAAATCTCACCAACGAACTATCACCAATAATGAAAAGGCTAGAATTGGTTGGAGTATAAATCTCAACAACAAACTATCTCTCTTAATGAAGATACTACCATCCATCGGAGTATAAATCTCAACAACAAACTATCTATCTCAATGAAGAGACTACCTTCCATTAGAGTACAAATCTCAACAACGAACTATTTCCCTTAATTAAGCGCCAACCATCCAATGGAGTAGAAATCTCAAAAACAAACTATCTCCCTTAATGAAGAAACTACCATCCATCATAGTACAAGTCTCAAGAACGAACTATCTCCCTTAATGAAGATACTACCATCCATCAAAGTATAAATCTCAATAACGAACTATCTCCCTTAATTAAGAGACTACCATCCGTCGGAGTAAAAATCTCAACAAGGAACTATCTCCCTTAATGAAGAGAATACCATCCATTGGGGTATAAATCAAAACAATGAACTATATCCCTTAAAGAAGAGACTACCATCAATCGCAGTACAATTTTCAACAACGAACTATCTCCCTTAATGAAGAGAGTACCATCCACCGGAGTACAAATCTTAACAACGAACTATCTCCTTTAATGAAGATACTACCATCCATAGGAGTACAAATCTCAACAATGAACTATCTCCCTTAATAAAGAGACTACCGTCCATTAGAGTAGAAATATCAAAAACGAACAATCTCCCTTAATGAAGAGACTACCATCCATTGGAGTACAAATCTCACAAACGAACTATCACCATTAATGAAAAGGCTAGAATTGGTTGGAGTATAAATCTGAACAATAACTATCTCTCTTAATGACCATACTACCATCCATTGGAGTATAAATCTCAACAAAAAACTATATATCTCAATGCAGAGACTACCTTCCATTAGAGTACAAATCTCAACAACGAACTATCATCCTTAATGAAGAGCCCAACATCCATTGGAGTATAAATCTCAACAACAAACTATCTCCCTTAATGAAGAAACTACCATCCATCATAGTACAAGTCTCAAAAATGAAGTATCTCCCTTAATAAAGAGAGTACCATTCATTGGAGTACAAATCTCAACAACGAACTATCTCCCTTAATTAAGAGACTACCATCCATCAGAGTACAAATCTCAACAAGGAACTATCTCCCTTAATGAAGAGACTACCATCCATTTGAGTATAAATCTCAACAACCAACTTTCTCCTTTAATGAGGGGACTACCTTCCATTGAAGTACAAATTTCAACAACGAATTATCTCCCTTAATTAGGAGACTATCATCCATCGGAGTACAAATCTCAACAATGAACTATCTCCCTTAATGAAAAGACTACACTCCATCAGAGTACAAACATCAACAACGAACAATATCCATTTATGAAGAGACTATGATCCATTGGAGTACAAATCACAATAATGAACTATCTCCCTTAATGAAGAGACTACCATTCATCATAGTACAAATCTCAATAAAAAACTATATCCCTTAATGAAGAGACTACCATCGATTAGAGTACAAATCTCACCAACGAACTATCACCAATAATGAAAAGGCTAGAATTGGTTGGAGTATAAATCTCAACAACAAACTATCTCTCTTAATGAAGATACTACCATCCATCGGAGTATAAATCTCAACAACAAACTATCTATCTCAATAAAGAGACTACCTTCCATTAGAGTACAAATCTCAACAACGAACTATCTCCCTTAATTAAGCGCCAACCATCCAATGGAGTATAAATCTCAAAAACAAACTATCTCCCTTAATGAAGAAACTACCATCCATCATAGTACAAGTCTCAAGAACGAACTATCTCCCTTAATGAAGAGACTACCATCCATCAAAGTATAAATCTCAATAACGAACTATCTCCCTTAATTAAGAGACTACCATCCGTCGGAGTACAAATCTCAACAAGGAACTATCTCCCTTAATGAAGAGAATACCATCCATTGGGGTATAAAGCAAAACAATGAACTATATCCTTTAAAGAAGAGACTACCATCAATCGCAGTACAATTTTAAACAACGAACTATCTCCCTTAATGAAGAGAGTACCATCCACCGGAGTACAAATCTTAACAACGAACTATCTCCTTTAATGAAGATACTACCATCCATAGGAGTACAAATCTCAACAATGAACTATCTCCCTTAATAAAGAGACTACCGTCCATTAGAGTAGAAATATCAAAAACGAACAATCTCCCTTAATGAAGAGACTACCATCCATTGGAGTACAAATCTCACAAACGAACTATCACCATTAATGAAAAGGCTAGAATTGGTTGGAGTATAAATCTGAACAATAACTATCTCTCTTAATGACCATACTACCATCCATTGGAGTATAAATCTCAACAAAAAACTATATATCTCAATGCAGAGACTACCTTCCATTAGAGTACAAATCTCAACAACGAACTATCATCCTTAATGAAGAGCCCAACATCCATTGGAGTATAAATCTCAACAACAAACTATCTCCCTTAATGAAGAAACTACCATCCATCATAGTACAAGTCTCAAAAATGAAGTATCTCCCTTAATAAAGAGAGTACCATTCATTGGAGTACAAATCTCAACAACGAACTATCTCCCTTAATTAAGAGACTACCATCCATCGGAGTACAAATCTCAACAAGGAACTATCTCCCTTAATGAAGAGACTACCATCCATTTGAGTATAAATCTCAACAACCAACTTTCTCCTTTAATGAGGGGACTACCTTCCATTGAAGTACAAATTTCAACAACGAATTATCTCCCTTAATTAGGAGACTATCATCCATCGGAGTACAAATCTCAACAATGAACTATCTCCCTTAATGAAAAGACTACACTCCATCAGAGTACAAACATCAACAACGAACAATATCCATTTATGAAGAGACTATGATCCATTGGAGTACAAATCACAATAATGAACTATCTCCCTTAATGAAGAGACTACCATTCATCATAGTACAAATCTCAATAAAAAACTATATCCCTTAATGAAGAGACTACCATCGATTAGAGTACAAATCTCACCAACGAACTATCACCAATAATGAAAAGGCTAGAATTGGTTGGAGTATAAATCTCAACAACAAACTATCTCTCTTAATGAAGATACTACCATCCATCGGAGTATAAATCTCAACAACAAACTATCTATCTCAATAAAGAGACTACCTTCCATTAGAGTACAAATCTCAACAACGAACTATCTCCCTTAATTAAGCGCCAACCATCCAATGGAGTATAAATCTCAAAAACAAACTATCTCCCTTAATGAAGAAACTACCATCCATCATAGTACAAGTCTCAAGAACGAACTATCTCCCTTAATGAAGAGACTACCATCCATCAAAGTATAAATCTCAATAACGAACTATCTCCCTTAATTAAGAGACTACCATCCGTCGGAGTACAAATCTCAACAAGGAACTATCTCCCTTAATGAAGAGAATACCATCCATTGGGGTATAAAGCAAAACAATGAACTATATCCTTTAAAGAAGAGACTACCATCAATCGCAGTACAATTTTAAACAACGAACTATCTCCCTTAATGAAGAGAGTACCATCCACCGGAGTACAAATCTTAACAACGAACAATCTCCCTTAATGAAGAGACTACCATCCATTGGAGTACAAATCTCACAAACAAACTATCACCATTAATGAAAAGGCTAGAATTGGTTGGAGTATAAATCTGAACAATAACTATCTCTCTTAATGAATATACTACCATCCATCGGAGTATAAATCTCAACAACAAACTATCTATCTCAATTCATAGACCACCTTCCATTAGAGTACAAATCTCAACAACGAACTATCTCCCTTAATGAAGAGCCAACCATCCATTGGAGTACAAATCTCAACAACAAACTATCTCCCTTAATGGAGAAACTACCATCCATCATAGTACAAGTCTCAACAATGAATTATCTCCCTTAAAGAAGAGAGTACCATCCATTGGAGTACAAATCTCAACAACGAACTATCTCCCTTAATTAAGAGACTTCCATCCATCGGAGTACAAATCTCAACAAGGAACTATCTCCCTTAATGATAAGAGTACCATCCATTTGAGTACAAATCTCAACAACGAACTATCTCCTTTAATGAGGGGACTACCTTCCATTGAAGTACAAATTTCAACAATGAATTATCTCCCTTAATCAAGAACCTTCATCCATCAGAGTATAAATCTCAACAATGAACTATCTCCTTTAATGAGGGGACTACCTTCCATTGAAGTACAAATTTCAACAATGAATTATCTCCCTTAATCAGGAGACTATCATCCAGCAGAGTACAAATATCAACAACGAACAATCTCCCTTTATGAAGATACCACCATCCATTGGAGAACAAATCACAACAATGAACTATCTCCCTTAATGAAGAGACTACCATACATCAGAGTAAAAATCTCACTAAAAAACTCTCTTCCTTAATGAAGAGACTACCATCCATCGCAGTACAAATTTCAACAACAAATTATCTCCCTTAATGAAGAGAGTACCATCCATCAGAGTACAAATCTCAACAATGAACTATATTCCTTAATGAAGATACTACCATCCATAGGAGTACAAATCTCAACAACGAACTATCTCCCTTAATAAAGAGACTACCATCCATCAGAGTACAAATCTCCACAATGAACTATCTCCCTTAATAAAGAGACCACCATCCATCAGAGTACAAACATAAACAACGAACAATCTCCCTTTATGAAGAGACTATGATCCATTGGAGTACAAATCACAACAATTAACTATCTCCCTTAATGAAGAGACTACCATTCATCATAGTACAAATCTCAATAAAAAACTATCTCCCTTAATGAAGAGACTACCATCCATTAGAGTACAAATCTCACCAACGAACTATCACCAATAATGAAAAGGCTAGAATTGGTTGGAGTATAAAGCTCAATAGCAAACTATCTCTCTTAATGAAGATACTACCATCCATCGGAGTATAAATCTCAACAACAAACTATCTATCTCAATGAAGAGACTACCTTCCTTTAGAGTACAAATCTCAATAATGAACTATCTCCCTTAATGAAGAGCCAACCATCCAATGGAGTACAAATCTCAAAAACGAACTATCTCCCTTAATGAAGAAATTACCATCCATCATAGTACAAGTTTCAACAACGAACAATCTCCCTAATGAAGAGACTACCATCCATCAAAGTATAAATCTCAATAACAAACTATCTCCCTTAATTAAGAGACTACCATCCATCGTAGTACAAATCTCAACAAGGAACTATCTCCCTTAATGAAGATACTACCATCCATTGGGGTAGAAATCAAAACAATGAAATATATCCCTTAAAGAAGAGACTACCATCAACCGCAGTACAAATCTCAACAATGAACTATCTCCCTTAATGAAGAGAGTACCATCCATCGGAGTACAAATCTCAACAACGAACTATCTCCCTTAATGAAGATACTACCATCCATAGGAGTACAAATCTCAACAACGAACTATCTCCCTTAATAAAGAGACTACCATCCATTAGAGTAGAAATATCAAAAAAGAACTACCTCCCTTAATGAAGAGACTACCATCCATCGGAGTACAAATCTCAACAATGAACTATCTCCCTTAATGAAAAGACTACCATCCATCAGAGTACAAATCTCCACAATGAACTATCTCCCTTAATAAAGAGACTAACATCCATCAGAGTACATATATCAATAACAATTAATCTTCCTTTATGAAGAGACTACCATCCATTGGAGTACAAATCACAACAATGAACTATCTCCCTTAATGAAGAGACTACCATTCATCAGAGTAAAAATCTCAATAAAAAACTATCTCCTTTAATAAAGAGACTACCATCCATTGGAGTACAAATCTTACAAACGAACTATCACCATTAATGAAAAGGATTAAATTGGTTGGAGTATAAATCTCAACAACAAACTATCTCTCTTAATGAAGATACTACCATCCATCGGAGTATAAATCTCATCAACAAACTATCTATCTCAATGAAGAGACTACCTTCCATTAGATTACAAATCTCAACAACGAACTATATCCCTTAATGAAGAGCCAACCATCCAATGGAGTACAAATCTTAAAAACAAACTATCTCCCTTAATGAAGAAACTACCATCCATCATAGTACAAGTCTCAACAACGAACAATCTCCCTTAATTAAGAGACTACCATCCATCGGAGTACAAATCTCAACAAGGAACTATCTCCCTTAATGAAGAGACTACCATCCATTGGGGTAGAAATCAAAACAATGAACTATATCCCTTAAAGAAGAGACTACCATCAATCGCAGTACAAATCTCAACAACGAACTATATCCCTTAATGAAGTTAGTACCATCCATTGGAGTACAAATCTCAACAACGAACTATCTCTCTTAATGAAGATACTACCATCCATAGGAGTACAAATCTCAACAACGAACTAACTCCCTTAATAAAGAGACTACCATCCATTAGATTAGAAATATAAAAAATGAACTATCTCCCTTAATGAAGAGACTACCATCCATCGGAGTACAAATCTAAGCAATGAACTATCTCCCCTAATGAAAAGACTACCATCCATCAGAGTGCAAATCTCCATAATGAACTATCTCCCTTAATAAAGAGACTACCATCCATAAGAGTACATATATCAATAATGATTAATCTTCCTTTATGAAGAGACTACCATCCATTGGAGTACAAATCACAATAATGAACTATCTCCCTTAATGAAGAGACTACCATTCATCAGAGTACAAATCTCAATAAAAAACTATCTCCTTTAATGAAGAGACTACCATCTATTGGAGTACAAATCTCACAAACGAAATATCACCATTAATGAAAAGGCTAGAATTGGTTGGAGTATAAATCTCAATAATAACTATCTCTCTTAATGAAGATACTACCGTCCATCTGAGTATAAATATCAACAATAAACTATCTATCTTAATGAAGAGAATACCTTCCATTAGAGTACAAATCTCAACAACGAACTATCTCCCTTAATGAAGAGCCAACCATCCAATGGAGTATAAATCTCAAAAACAAACTATCTCCCTTATTAAAGAGACCATCATCGATCAAAGTATAAATCTCAACAACGAACCATCTCCCTTAATTAAGATGCTACCATCCATCGGAGTACAAATCTCAACAAGGAACTATCTCCCTTAATGAAGAGACTACCATCCATTGGGGTAGAAATCAAATATAAACCCTTAAAGAAGAAACTATCATCAATAGCAGTACAATTTTCAACAACGAACTATCTCCCTTAATGAAGAGAGTACCATCCATCGGAGTACAAATCTCAACAACGAACTATCTCCCAAAATGAAGATACTACCATCCATAGGAGTACAAATCTCAACAATGAACTATCTCCCTTAATAAAGAGACTACAATCCATTAGAGTAGAAATATCAAAAACGAACTATCTCCCTTAATGAAGAGACTACCATCCATTGGAGTACAAATCTCATAAACGAACTATCACCATTAATGAAAAGGCTAGAATTGGTTGGAGTATAAATCTGAACAATAACTATCTCTCTTAATGAAGATACTTCCATCCATCAGAGTATAAATCTCAACAACAAACTATTTATCTCAATGAAGAGACTACCTTCCATTAGAGTACAAATCTCAAAAACGAACTATCTCTCTTAATGAAGAGCCAACCATCCAATGGAGTACAAATTCAAAAACAAACTATCTCCCTTAATGAAGAAACTACCATCCATCATAGTACAAGTCTCAACAACGAACTATCTCCCTAATAAAGAGACTACCATCCATCAAAGTATAAATCTCAATAACGAACTATCTCCCTTAATTAAGAGACTACCATCCATCGGAGTACAAATCCCAACAAGGAACTATCTCCCTTAATGAAGGGACTACCATCCATTGGGGTAGAAATCAAAACAATGATCTATATCCCTTAAAGAAGAGACTACCATCAACCGCAGTACAAATCTCAACAACGAACTATCTCCCTTAATGAATAGAGTACCATCCATCGGTGTACAAATCTCATCAACGAACTATCTCCCTTAATGAAGATAGTACAATCCATAGGAGTACAAATCTCAACAACGAACTATCTCCCTTAATAAAGAGACTACCATCCATTATAGAAGAAAAATCAAAAACGAACTATCTCCCTTAATGAAGAGACTACCATCCATCGGAGTACAAATCTCAACAATGAACTATCTCCCATAATTAAAAGACTACCATCCTTCAGAGTACAAATCTCCACAATGAACTATCTCCCTTAATAAAGAGACTACCATCCATCAGATTACAAATATCAACAACGAACAATCTCCCTTTATGAAGATACTACCATCTTTTGGAGTACACTTCACAATAATGAACTATATCCCTTAATGAAAAGACTACCATTCATCAGGGTACAAATCTCAATAAAAAACCATCTCCCTTAATGAAGAGACTACCATCCATTGGAGTACAAATCTCACCAACAAACTAACTATCTCAATGCAGAGACTACCTTTCGTTAGAGTATAAATCTCAACAACAAACTATCTCCCTTAATGAAGAACTACCATCCATCAAAGTACAAGTCTCAACAATGAACTATCTCCCTTAATGAAGAGAGTATCATCCATTGGATTACAAATCTCAACAACAAACTATCTCCCTTAATTAAGAGACTACCATCCAACAGAGTACAAATCTCAACAAGGAACTATCTCCCTTAATGAAGAGACTACCATCCTTTGGAGTACAAATCTCAACAACGAACTATCTCCTTTAATGCGGGGACTACCTTCCATTGAAGTACAAATTTCAACAAAGAATTATATCCCTTAATCATGAGACTATCATCCATCGGAGTACAAATCTCAACCACGAACTATCTCCCTTAATGAAAAGACTACCATCCATCAGAGTACAAATATCCACAGTGAACTATCTCCCTTAATAAAGAGACTACCATCCATCAGAGTACAAATATCACCAACGAACAATCTCCCTTTATAAAGAGCCTACCATCCATTGGAGTACAAAACACAACAATGAACTATCTCCCTTAATGAAGAGACTACCATTCATCAGAGTACAAATCTCAATAAAAAACTATCTCTCTTAATGAAGAGACTACCATCCATTTGAGTACAAATCTCACCCATAAACTATCACCATTAATGAAGAGACTACCATCCATTTGAGTACAAATCTCACCAAAGAACTATCTCCATTAATGAAGAGACTACCATTCATCAGAGTACAAATCTCAATAAAAAACTATCTCCCTTAATGAAGAGACTACCATCCATTGGAGTACAAATCTCAACAACGAACTATATCCCTTAAAGAAGAGACTACCATCAATCGGAGTACAAATCTCAACAACAAACTATCTCCATTAATGAAGATAGTACCATCCATCGGAGTACAATTCTCAACAATGAACTATCTCCCTTAATTAAGATACTACCATCCATAGGAGTTCAAATCTCATCAACGAACTATCTCCCTTAATGAAGAGACTACCATCCATTGGAGTACAAATCTCAACAATGAACTATCTCTTTTAATGAGGGGACTACCTTCCATTGAAGTACAAATTTCAACAACGAAATATCTCCCTTAATCAGGAGACTATCATCCATCCGAGTACAAATCTCAACAACGAACTATCTCCCTTAATGAAGAGACTACCATTTATTGGAGTAAAAAACTTAACAACTAACTACTTCCATTAATGAAATGACAACCATCCATTAGATTACAAATATCAAAAACGAACTATCTCCATTAATAAAGAGACTATCATCCATCAGAGTACAAATCTCAACAAAAAACTATCTTCCTCAATGAATAGACTATCATATATTAGAGTAGAAATATCAATATTGAAGTATCTCCCTTAATGAAGAGACTACCATCCATTGCAGTACAAATTTCCACAACGAATTATCTACCTTATTGAAGTGACTACCATCCATCGAAGAACAAATTTCCACAACAAACTATCTCCCTTAATAAAGAGACTACCATCCATTAGAGTAGAAATATCAAAAACGAACTATCTCCCTTAATGTAGACACTACCATCCATCGGAGTATAAATCTCAATAATGAACTATCTCCCTTAATGAAAAGACTACCATCCATCAGAGTACAAATCTCCCAAATGAACTATCTCCCTTAATAAAGAGACTACCATCCATCAGAGTACAAATATCAACAATGCACAATCTCCCTTAATGAAGAGACTACCATCCATTGGAGTACTAATCACAACAATGAACTATCTCCCTTAATGAAGAGACTACCATTCATCAGAGTACAAATCTCAATAAAAAACTATCTCCCTTAATGAAGAGACTACCATCCATTGGAGTTGAAATCTCACCAACGAACTATCACCCTTAATGAAGATGCTAGACTTGGTTGGATTATAAATCTCAACAACGAACTATCTATATTAATGAAGATACTACCATCCATCGGAGTACAAATCACAACAAGGAACTATCTCCCTTAATGAAGATAGTACCATCCATTTGAGTACAAATCTCAACAACGAACTATCTCCTTTAATGAGGGGACTACCTTCCATTGAAGTACAAATTTCAACAACGAATTATCTCCCTTAATCAGGAGACTATCATCCATCGGAGTACAAATATCAACAACGAACTATCTCCCTTAATGAAAAGACTACCTTCAATTAGAGTACAAATCGCCACAACAAACTATTTCCCTAAATAAAGAGACTACCATCCGTCAGAGTACAAATATCTACAACAAACAATCTTCCATCATGAAGAGACTACCATCCATTGGAGTACAAATCACAATATTGAACTATCTCCCTTAATGAAGAGACTACCATTCATAAGAGTACAAATCTCAATAAAAAATTTTCTCCCTTAATGAAGAGACTACCATCCATTGGAGTACAAATCTCAACAACAAACTATACTCCTTAATGAAGATACTACCATCCATAGGAGTAAAAATCAAAACAACGAATTTTCTCCCTTAATGAAGAGACAACCATCCATCAGAGTATAAATCTCAACAATGAACTATCTCCCTTAATGAAAAGACTACCATTCATCAGAGTACAAGTATCCATAATGAACTATCTCCCTTAATAAAGAGACTACCATCCATCAAAGTACAAATATCAACAACGAACTATCTCCCTCTATAAAGAGACTACCATCCATTAGAGTACAAATCACAACAATAAAATATCTCCCTTAATGAAGAAACTACCATTAATCAGAGTACAAATCTCAATAAAAAACTATCTCCCTTAATGAAGATACTACCATCCATCGGAGTATAAATGTCAACAACAAACTATCTATCTCAATGAAGAGACTACCTTCAATTAGAGTACAAATCTCAATAACGAACTATCTCCCTTAATGAAGAGCCAACCATCCATTGGAGCACAAATCTCAACAACAAACTATCTCCCTTAATGAAGAAACTACCATCCATCATAGTACAAGTATCAACAAAGAACTATCTCCCTTAATGAATAGACTACCATCCATCAAAGTATAAATCTGAACAACGAACTATCTCCCTTAATTAAGAGACTACCATTCATCGGTGTACAAATCTCAACAAGGAACTACCTCCCTTAATGAAGAGAGTACCATCCATTTGAGTATAAATCTCAACAACGAACTATATCCTTTAATGAGGGGACTACCTTCCATTGAAGTACAAATTTCAACAACGAATTATCACCCTTAATCAGGAGACTATCATCCATCGGAGTACAAATCTCAACAACGAACTATCTCCCTTAATGAAAAGACTACCATCCATCAGAGTACCAATCTCCACAACAAACATTATCCCTTTATAAAGAGACTACCATCCATTGGAGTACAAATCACAACAATGAACTATCTCCCTTAATGAAGAGACTAACATTCATCGAAGTACAAATCTCAATAAAAAACTATCTCCCTTTATAAAGAGACTACCATCCATTCGAGTACAAATCTCAACAAGGAACAATCTCCCTTAATGAAGAGATGACCATCCATTGGAGTACAAATCTCAACAACGAACTATCTCCCTTAATTAAGAGACTACCACCCATCAGAGTACAAATCTCAACAAGGAACTATCTCCCTTAATGAAGAAAGTACCATCCATTGGAGTACAAATCTCAACAACGAACTATCTCCTATAATGAGGGGACTACCTTCCATTGAAGTACAAATTTCAACAAAGAATTATCTCCCTTAATCAGGAGACTATCATACATCGGAGTACAAATCTCAACAACAAACTTTCTCCCTTAATGAAAAGACTACCATCCATCACAGTACAAATCTCCCTTAATGAAGAGACTACCATCCATTGGAGTACAAATCACAACAATGAACTATCTCCCTTAATGAAGAGACTACCATTCATCGAAGTACAAATCTCAATAAAAAACTATCTCCCTTAATAAAGAGACTACCATCCATTGGAGTACAAATCTCACCAATGACATATCACCCTTAATGAAAAGGCTTGAATTGGTTGGAGTATAAATCTTAACAACAAACTATCTCTCTTAATGAATATACTACCATCAATCAGAGTATAAATCTCAACAACAAACTAGCTATCTAAATGAAGAGACTACCTTCCGTTAGAGTACAAATCTCAACAACGAACTATCTCCCTTAATGAAGAGCCAACCATGCATTGGAGTACAAATCTCAACAACAAACTATCTCCCTTAATGAAGAAACTACCATCCATCATAGTACAAGTATCAACAAAGAACTATCTCCGTTAATGAAGAGACTACCATCCATCAGAGTACAAATATCAACAACGAACAATCTCCCTTTATGAAGAGACTACCATCCATTGGAGTACAAATCACAACAATGTACCATCTCCCTTAATAAAGAGACTACCATTCATTAGAGTACAAATCTCAAAAAAAACTATCTCCCTTAATGAAGAGACTACCATCCATTTGAGTACAAATCTCAACAACGAACTATCTCCTTTAATGAGGCGACTACCTTCCATTGAAGTACAAAATTCCACAATGAATTATCTCCCTTAATCAGGAGATTATCATCCATCGGAGTACAAATTTCAACAACGAACTCTCTCCCTTAATGAAAAGACTACCATCTATCAGAGTACAAATCTCCACAATAAACTATCTCCCTAAATAAAGAGACTACCATCCATCAGATTACAAATATCAACAACGAACAATCTCCCTTTATGAAGAGACTACCATCCATTGGAGTAAAAATCACAACAATGAACTATCTCCCTTAATAAAGAGACTACCATTCATTAGAGGACAAATCTCAATAAAAAACTATCTCCCTTAATGAAGAGACTACCATCCATTTGAGTACAAATCTCACCAACAAACTATCTCCCTTAATGAAGAGAGAACCATCCATCAGAGTATAAATCTCAACAACGAACTATATCCCTTAATGAAGATACTACCATCCATGGGAGTAAAAATATCAACAACGAACTATCTCCCTTAATAAAGAGACTATCATCCATTAGAGTAGAAATATCAAAAATGAACTATCTCTCTTCATGAAGAGACTACCATCCATCAGAGTACGAATCTCAACAATGAACTATCATCGTTAATGAAAAGGCTTGAATTGGTTGGAGTATAAATCTTAACAACAAACTATCTCTCTTAATGAATATACTACCATCAATCAGAGTATAAATCTCAACAACAAACTAGCTATCTAAATGAAGAGACTACCTTCCATTAGAGTACAAATCTCAACAACGAACTATCTCCCTTAATGAAGAGCCAATCATCCATTGGAGTACAAATCTCAACAACAAACTATCTCCCTTAATGAATAAACAACCATCCATCATAGTACAAGTATCAACAAAGAACTATCTCCGTTAATGAAGAGACTACCATCCATCAGAGTACAAATATCAACAAAGAACAATCTCCCTTTATGAAGAGACTACCATCCATTGGAGTACAAATCACAACAATGTACTATATCCCTTAATAAAGAGACTACCATTCATTAGAGTACAAATCTCAAAAAAAACTATCTCCCTTAATGAAGAGACTACCATCCATTTGAGTACAAATCTCAACAACGAACTATCTCCTTTAATGAGGCGACTACCTTCCATTGAAGTACAAATTTCCACAACGAATTATCTCCCTTAATCAGGAGATTATCATCCATCGGAGTACAAATTTCAACAACGAACTCTCTCCCTTAATGAAAAGACTACCATCCATCAGAGTACAAATCTCCACAATAAACTATCTCCCTAAATAAAGAGACTACCATCCATCAGAGTACAAATATCAACAACGAACAATCTCCCTTTATGAAGAGACTACCATCCATTGGAGTACAAATCACAACAATGAACTATCTCCCTTAATAAAGAGACTACCATTCATTAGAGTACAAATCTCAATAAAAAACTATCTCCCTTAATGAAGAGACTACCATCCTTTGGAGTACAAATCTCACCAACGAACTATCTCCCTTAATGAAGAGAGAACCATCCATCAGAGTATAAATCTCAACAACAAACTATATCCCTTAATGAAGATACTACCATCCATGGGAGTAAAAATATCAACAACGAACTATCTCCCTTAATAAAGAGACTATCATCCATTAGAGTAGAAATATCAAAAATGAACTATCTCTCTTCATGAAGAGACTACCGTCCATCAGAGTACAAATCTCAACAATGAACTATCACCCTTAATGAAAAGGCTTGAATTGGTTGGAGTATAAATCTTAACAACAAACTATCTCTCTTAATGAATATACTACCATCAATCAGAGTATAAATCTCAACAACAAACTAGCTATCTAAATGAAGAGACTACCTTCCATTAGAGTTCAAATCTCAACAACGAACTATCTCCCTTAATGAAGAGCCAACCATGCATTGGAGTACAAATCTCAACAACAAACTATCTCCCTTAATGAAGAAACTACCATCCATCATAGTACAAGTATCAACAAAGAACTATCTCCGTTAATGAAGATACTACCATCCATCAGAGTACAAATATCAACAACGAACAATCTCCCTTTATGAAGAGACTACCATCCATTGGAGTACAAATCACAACAATGTACCATCTCCCTTAATAAAGAGACTACAATTCATTAGAGTACAAATCTCAAAAAAAACTATCTCCCTTAATGAAGAGACTACCATCCATTTGAGTACAAATCTCAACAACGAACTATCTCCTTTAATGAGGCGACTACCTTCCATTGAAGTACAAATTTCCACAACGAATTATCTCCCTTAATCAGGAGATTATCATCCATCATAGTACAAATTTCAACAACGAACTCTCTCCCTTAATGAAAAGACTACCATCTATCAGAGTACAAATCTCCACAATAAACTATCTCCCTAAATAGAGAGACTACCATCCATCAGAGTACAAATATCAACAACGAACAATCTCCCTTTATGAAGAGACTACCATCCATTGGAGTACAAATCACAACAATGAACTATCTCCCTTAATAAAGAGACTACCATTCATTAGAGGACAAATCTCAATAAAAAACTATCTCCCTTAATGAAGAGACTACCATCCATTGGAGTACAAATCTCACCAACAAACTATCTCCCTTAATGAAGAGAGAACCATCCATCAGAGTATAAATCTCAACAACGAACTATATCCCTTAATGAAGATACTACCATCCATGGGAGTAAAAATATCAACAACGAACTATCTCCCTTAATAAAGAGACTATCATCCATTAGAGTAGAAATATAAAAAATGAACTATCTCTCTTCATGAAGAGACTACCATCCATCAGAGTACGAATCTCAACAATGAACTATCACCCTTAATGAAAAGGCTTGAATTGGTTGGAGTATAAATCTTAACAACAAAATATCTCTCTTAATGAATATACTACCATCAATCAGAGTACAAATCTCAACAACAAACTAGCTATCTAAATGAAGAGACTACCTTCCATTAGAGTACAAATCTCAACAACGAACTATCTCCCTTAATGAAGAGCCAATCATCCATTGGAGTACAAATCTCAACAACAAACTATCTCCCTTAATGAAGAAACTACCATCCATCATAGTACAAGTATCAACAAAGAACTATCTCCGTTAATGAAGAGACTACCATCCATCAGAGTACAAATATCAACAATGAACAATCTCCCTTTATGAAGAGACCACCATCCATTGGAGTACAAATCACAACAATGTACTATCTCCCTTAATAAAGAGACTACCATTCATTAGAGTACAAATCTCAAAAAAAACTATCTCCCTTAATGAAGAGACTACCATCCATTTGAGTACAAATCTCAACAACGAACTATCTCCTTTAATGAGGCGACTACCTTCCATTGAAGTACAAATTTCCACAACGAATTATCTCCCTTAATCAGGAGATTATCATCCATCGGAGTACAAATTTCAACAACGAACTCTCTCCCTTAATGAAAAGACTACCATCCATCAGAGTACAAATCTCCACAATAAACTATCTCCCTAAATAAAGAGACTACCATCCATCAGAGTACAAATATCAACAACGAACAATCTCCCTTTATGAAGAGACTACCATCCATTGGAGTACAAATCACAACAATGAACTATCTCCCTTAATAAAGAGACTACCATTCATTAGAGTACAAATCTCAATAAAAAACTATCTCCCTTAATGAAGAGACTACCATCCTTTGGAGTACAAATCTCACCAACGAACTATCTCCCTTAATGAAGAGAGAACCATCCATCAGAGTATAAATCTCAACAACAAACTATATCCCTTAATGAAGATACTACCATCCATGGGAGTAAAAATATCAACAACGAACTATCTCCCTTAATAAAGAGACAATCATCCATTAGAGTAGAAATATCAAAAATGAACTATCTCTCTTCATGAAGAGACTACCGTCCATCAGAGTACAAATCTCAACAATGAACTATCACCCTTAATGAAAAGGCTTGAATTGGTTGGAGTATAAATCTTAACAACAAACTATCTCTCTTAATGAATATACCACCATCAATCAGAGTATAAATCTCAACAACAAACTAGCTATCTAAATGAAGAGACTACCTTCCATTAGAGTACAAATCTCAACAACGAACTATCTCCCTTAATGAAGAGCCAATCATCCATTGGAGTACAAATCTCAACAACAAACTATCTCCCTTAATGAAGAAACTACCATCCATCATAGTACAAGTATCAACAAAGAACTATGTCCGTTAATGAAGAGACTACCATCCATCAGAGTACAAATATCAACAATGAACAATCTCCCTTTATGAAGAGACTACCATCCATTGGAGTACAAATCACAACAATGTACTATCTCCCTTAATAAAGAGACTACCATTCATTAGAGTACAAATCTCAAAAAAAACTATCTCCCTTAATGAAGAGACTACCATCCATTTTAGTACAAATCTCAACAACGAACTATCTCCTTTAATGAGGCGACTACCTTCCATTGAAGTACAAATTTCCACAATGAATTATCTCCCTTAATCAGGAAATTATCATCCATCGGAGTACAAATTTCAACAACGAACTATCTCCCTTAATGAAAAGACTACCATCCATCAGAGTACAAATCTCCACAATTAACTATCTCCCTAAATAAAGAGACTACCATCCATCAGAGTACAAATATCAACAACGAACAATCTCCCTTTATGAAGAGACTACCATCCATTGGAGTACAAATCACAACAATGAACTATCTCCCTTAATAAAGAGACTACCATTCATTAGAGGACAAATCTCAATAAAAAACTGTCTCCCTTAATGAAGAGACTACCATCCATTGGAGTACAAATCTCACCAACAAACTATCTCCCTTAATGAAGAGAGAACCATCCATCAGAGTATAAATCTCAACAACGAACTATATCCCTTAATGAAGATACTACCATCCATGGGAGTAAAAATATCAACAACGAACTATCTCCCTTAATAAAGAGACTATCATCCATTAGAGTAGAAATATCAAAAATGAACTATCTCTCTTCATGAAGAGACTACCGTCCATCAGAGTACAAATCTCAACAATGAACTATCTCCCTTAATGAAAAGACTACCATCCATTAGAGTACAAGTATCCACAATGAATTATCTCCCTTAATAAAGAGACTACCATCAAACAGATTATAAATATCAACAAAGAACAATCTCCCTTTATGAAGAGACTACCATCCATTGGAGTACAAATCACAACAATGAACTATCTCCCTTAATGACGAGACTACCATTCATCAGAGTATAAATCTCAACAACAAACTATCTCTCTTAATGAAGATTCTACAATCCATCGGAGTATAAATCTCAAAAACAAACTATCTATCTCAATGCAGAGAATACCTTCCATTAGAGTACAAATATTAATAATGAACCATTTCCCTTAATGAAGAGCCAACCATCTATTGGAGTACAAATCTCAACAACAAATTATCTCCCTTAATTAAGAAACTACCATCCATCATAGTATAAGTATCAACAACGAACTATCTCCCTTAACGAAGAGAGTACCATCCATTGGAGTACAAATCTCAACAACGAACTATCTCCCTTAATTAAGAGACTACCATCCATCGGAGTACAAATCTCAACAAGGAACTATCTCCCTTAATAAAGAGAGTACCATCCATTGGAGTACAAATCTCAACAACGAACTATATCCTTTAATGAGGGGACTACCTTCCACTGAAGTACAAATTTCAACAAAGAATTATCACCCTTAATCAGGAGACTATCATCCATCGGAGTACAAATCTCAACAACGAACTATCTCCCTTAATGAAAAGACTACCATCCATCAGAGTACAAATCTCTAAAATGAACTATATCCCTTAATAAAGAGACTACCATACATCAGAGTACAAATATCAACAACAAACAATCTTGCTTTATAAAGAGACTACCAGCCATTGGAGTACAAATCTCACCAAAGAACTATCACCCTTAATGAAAAGGCTAGAATTAATTGGAGTATAAATCTTAACAACAAACTATCTCTCTTAATGAAGATACTACCATCCATCGGAATATAAATCTCAACAACAAACTATATATCTCAATGAAGAGACTACCTACCTTTAGATTATAAATCTCAACAACGAACTATCTCCCTTAATGAAGAGCCAACCATCCATTGGAGTACAAATCTCAACAACAAACTATCTCCCTTAATGAAGAAACTACCATCCATCATAGTATAAGTCTCAACAACGAACTATCTCCCTTAATGAAGAGAGTACCATCCATTGGAGTACAAATCTCAACAACGAACTATCTCCCTTAATTAAGAGACTACCATCCATCGGAGTACAAATATAAACAAGGAACTATCTCCCTTACTGAAGAGAGTACCATCCATTGGAGTACAAACCTCAACAACAAACTATCTCCTTTAATGAGGGGACTAGCTTCCATTGAAGTAAAAATTTCTACAAAGAATTATCTCCCTTAATCAGGAGACTATCATCCATCGGAGTAAAAATCTCAACAACGAACTATCTCCCTTAATGAAAAGACTACCATCCATCAGAGTACAAATCCCTACAATAAACTATCTCCCTAAATAAAGAGACTACCATCCATCAGAGTACAAATATCAACAACGAACAATCTCCCTTTATGAAGAGACAACCATCCATTCAGGTACAAATCACAACAATGAACTATCTCCCTTAATAAAGAGACTACCATTCATTAGAGTAAAAATCGCAATAAAAAACTATCTCCCTTAATGAAGAGACTACCATCCATTGGAGTACAAATCTCACCAACGAACTATCTCCCTTAATGAAGAGAGTACCATCCATCGGAGTACAAATCTCAACAACGAAGTATATCCCTTAATAAAGATACTATAATCCATAGGAGTAAAAATCTCAACAATGAACTATCTCCCTTAATAAAGAGACTACCATCCATTAGAGTAGAAATATAAAAAACGAACTATCTCCCTTAATGAAGAGACTACCATCCATCAGAGTACAAATCTCAATAATGAACTATCTCCCTTAATGAAAAGACTACCATCCATCAGAGTACAAGTATCCATAATGAACTTTCTCCCTTAATAAAGAGACTACCATCCAACAAATTACAAATATCAACAACGAACAATCTCCCTTTATGAAGAGACTACCATCCATTGGAGTACAAATCAAAACAATGAACTATCTCCCTTAATGAAGAGACTACCATTCATCAGAGTACAAATCTCAATAAAAAACTATCTCCCTTAATGAAGAGACTACCATCTATTGGAGTACAAATCTCACCAACGAACTATCACCATTAATGTAAAGGCTAGAATTGGTTGGAGTATAAATCTCAACAACAAACTATATCTCTTAATGAAGATACTACAATCCATCGGAGTATAAATCTCAACAACAAACTATCTATCTCAATGCAGAGACTACCTTCCATTAGAGTACAAATCTTAACAACGAACTATCTCCCTTAATGAAGAGCCAACCATCCATTGGAGTACAAATCTCAACAACAAACTATATCCCTTAATGAAGAAACTACCATCCATCATAGTACAAGTCTCAACAACGAACTATCTCCCTTAATGAAGAGAGTACCATCCATTAGATTACAAATCTCAACAACGAATTATCTCCCTTAATTAAGAGACTACCATCCATCGGAGTACAAATCTCAACAAGGAACTATCTCCATTAATGAAGAGGGCACCATCCATTGGAGTACAAATCTCAACAACGAACTATCTCCTTTAATGAAGGGACTACCTTCCATTGATGTACAAATTTATACAAAGAATTATCTCCCTTAATCAGGAGACTATCATCCATCGAAGTACAAATCTCAACAAAGAACTATCTCCCTTAATGAAAAGAATACCATCCATCAGAGTACAAATCTCCACAATAAACTATCTCCCTAAATAAAGAGACTACCATCCATCAGAGTACAAATATCAACAATGAACAATCTTTTATGAAGAGACTACCATCTGTTGGAGTACAAATCACAACAATGAACTATCTCCCTTAATAAAGAGACTACCATTCATTAGAGTACAAATCTCAATAAAAAACTATCTCCCTTAATGAAGAGACTACCATCCATTGGAGTACAAATCTCACTAACAAACTATCTCCCTTAATGAAGAGAGTACCATCCATCGGAGTACAAATCTCAACAATGAACTAAATCCATTAATAAAGATACTATAATCCATAGGAGTAAAAATATCGACAACAAACTATCTCCCTTAATAAAGAGACTACCATCCATTAGAGTAGAAATATCAAAAACAAACTATCTCCCTTAATGAAGAGACTACCATCCATCACAGTACAAATCTCAACAATGAACTATATCCCTTAATGAAAAGACTACTATCCATCAGAGTACAAGTATCCACAATGAACTATATCCCTTAATAAAGAGACTACCATCAAACAGATTATAAATATCAATAACGAACAATCTCCCTTTATGAAGAGACTACCATCCATTGGAGTACAAATCACAACAATGAACTATCTCCCTTAATAAAGAGACTACCATTCATTAGAGTACAAATCTCAATAAAAAACTATCTCCCTTAATGAAGAGACTACCATCCTTTGGAGTACAAATCTCACCAACGAACTATCTCCCTTAATGAAGAGAGAACCATCCATCAGAGTATAAATCTCAACAACAAACTATATCCCTTAATGAAGATACTACCATCCATGGGAGTAAAAATATCAACAACGAACTATCTCCCTTAATAAAGAGACTATCATCCATTAGAGTAGAAATATCAAAAATGAACTATCTCTCTTCATGAAGAGACTACCGTCCATCAGAGTACAAATCTCAACAATGAACTATCACCCTTAATGAAAAGGCTTGAATTGGTTGGAGTATAAATCTTAACAACAAACTATCTCTCTTAATGAATATACCACCATCAATCAGAGTATAAATCTCAACAACAAACTAGCTATCTAAATGAAGAGACTACCTTCCATTAGAGTACAAATCTCAACAACGAACTATCTCCCTTAATGAAGAGCCAATCATCCATTGGAGTACAAATCTCAACAACAAACTATCTCCCTTAATGAAGAAACTACCTTCCATCATAGTACAAGTATCAACAAAGAACTATGTCCGTTAATGAAGAGACTACCATCCATCAGAGTACAAATATCAACAATGAACAATCTCCCTTTATGAAGAGACTACCATCCATTGGAGTACAAATCACAACAATGTACTATCTCCCTTAATAAAGAGACTACCATTCATTAGAGTACAAATCTCAAAAAAAACTATCTCCCTTAATGAAGAGACTACCATCCATTTTAGTACAAATCTCAACAACGAACTATCTCCTTTAATGAGGCGACTACCTTCCATTGAAGTACAAATTTCCACAATGAATTATCTCCCTTAATCAGGAGATTATCATCCATCGGAGTACAGATTTCAACAACGAACTATCTCCCTTAATGAAAAGACTACCATCCATCAGAGTACAAATCTCCACAATTAACTATCTCCCTAAATAAAGAGACTACCATCCATCAGAGTACAAATATCAACAACGAACAATCTCCCTTTATGAAGAGACTACCATCCATTGGAGTACAAATCACAAAAATGAACTATCTCCCTTAATAAAGAGACTACCATTCATTAGAGGACAAATCTCAATAAAAAACTGTCTCCCTTAATGAAGAGACTACCATCCATTGGAGTACAAATCTCACCAACAAACTATCTCCCTTAATGAAGAGAGAACCATCCATCAGAGTATAAATCTCAACAACGAACTATATCCCTTAATGAAGATACTACCATCCATGGGAGTAAAAATATCAACAACGAACTATCTCCCTTAATAAAGAGACTATCATCCATTAGAGTAGAAATATCAAAAATGAACTATCTCTCTTCATGAAGAGACTACCGTCCATCAGAGTACAAATCTCAACAATGAACTATCTCACTTAATGAAAAGACTACCATCCATCAGAGTACAAGTATCCACAATGAATTATCTCCCTTAATAAAGAGACTACCATCAAACAGATTATAAATATCAACAAAGAACAATCTCCCTTTATGAAGAGACTACCATCCATTGGAGTACAAATCACAACAATGAACTATCTCCCTTAATGACGAGACTACCATTCATCAGAGTATAAATCTCAACAACAAACTATCTCTCTTAATGAAGATTCTACAATCCATCGGAGTATAAATCTCAAAAACAAACTATCTATCTCAATGCAGAGAATACCTTCCATTAGAGTACAAATATTAACAATGAACCATCTCCCTTAATGAAGAGCCAACCATCTATTGGAGTACAAATCTCAACAACAAGTTATCTCCCTTAATTAAGAAACTACCATCCATCATAGTATAAGTATCAACAACGAACTATCTCCCTTAACGAAGAGAGTACCATCCATTGGAGTACAAATCTCAACAACGAACTATCTCCCTTAATTAAGAGACTACCATCCATCGGAGTACAAATCTCAACAAGGAACTATCTCCCTTAATAAAGAGAGTACCATCCATTGGAGTACAAATCTTAACAACGAACTATATCCTTTAATGAGGGGACTACCTTCCACTGAAGTACAAATTTCAACAAAGAATTATCACCCTTAATCAGGAGACTATCATCCATCGGAGTACAAATCTCAACAACGAACTATCTCCCTTAATGAAAAGACTACCATCCATCAGAGTACAAATCTCTAAAATGAACTATATCCCTTAATAAAGAGACTACCATACATCAGAGTACAAATATCAACAACAAACAATCTTGCTTTATAAAGAGACTACTAGCCATTGGAGTACAAATCTCACCAAAGAACTATCACCCTTAATGAAAAGGCTAGAATTAATTGGAGTATAAATCTTAACAACAAACTATCTCTCTTAATGAAGATACTACCATCCATCGGAATATAAATCTCAACAACAAACTATATATCTCAATGAAGAGACTACCTACCTTTAGATTATAAATCTCAACAACGAACTATCTCCCTTAATGAAGAGCCAACCATCCATTGGAGTACAAATCTCAACAACAAACTATCTCCCTTAATGAAGAAACTACCATCCATCATAGTATAAGTCTCAACAACGAACTATCTCCCTTAATGAAGAGAGTACCATCCATTGGAGTACAAATCTCAACAACGAACTATCTCCCTTAATTAAGAGACTACCATCCATCGGAGTACAAATATAAACAAGGAACTATCTCCCTTACTGAAGAGAGTACCATCCATTGGAGTACAAACCTCAACAACGAACTATCTCCTTTAATGAGGGGACTAGCTTCCATTGAAGTAAAAATTTCTACAAAGAATTATCTCCCTTAATCAGGAGACTATCATCCATCGGAGTAAAAATCTCAACAACGAACTATCTCCCTTAATGAAAAGACTACCATCCATCAGAGTACAAATCCCTACAATAAACTATCTCCCTAAATAAAGAGACTACCATCCATCAGAGTACAAATATCAACAACGAACAATCTCCCTTTATGAAGAGACAACCATCCATTCAGGTACAAATCACAACAATGAACTATCTCCCTTAATAAAGAGACTACCATTCATTAGAGTAAAAATCGCAATAAAAAACTATCTCCCTTAATGAAAAGACTACCATCCATTGGAGTACAAATCTCACCAACGAACTATCTCCCTTAATGAAGAGAGTACCATCCATCGGAGTACAAATCTCAACAACGAAGTATATCCCTTAATAAAGATACTATAATCCATAGGAGTAAAAATCTCAACAATGAACTATCTCCCTTAATAAAGAGACTACCATCCATTAGAGTAGAAATATAAAAAACGAACTATCTCCCTTAATGAAGAGACTACCATCCATCAGAGTACAAATCTCAATAATGAACTATCTCCCTTAATGAAAAGACTACCATCCATCAGAGTACAAGTATCCATAATGAACTTTCTCCCTTAATAAAGAGACTACCATCCAACAAATTACAAATATCAACAACGAACAATCTCCCTTTATGAAGAGACTACCATCCATTGGAGTACAAATCAAAACAATGAACTATCTCCCTTAATGAAGAGACTACCATTCATCAGAGTACAAATCTCAATAAAAAACTATCTCCCTTAATGAAGAGACTACCATCTATTGGAGTACAAATCTCACCAACGAACTATCACCATTAATGTAAAGGCTAGAATTGGTTGGAGTATAAATCTCAACAACAAACTATATCTCTTAATGAAGATACTACAATCCATCGGAGTATAAATCTCAACAACAAACTATCTATCTCAATGCAGAGACTACCTTCCATTAGAGTACAAATCTTAACAACGAACTATCTCCCTTAATGAAGAGCCAACCATCCATTGGAGTACAAATCTCAACAACAAACTATATCCCTTAATGAAGAAACTACCATCCATCATAGTACAAGTCTCAACAACGAACTATCTCCCTTAATGAAGAGAGTACCATCCATTAGATTACAAATCTCAACAACGAATTATCTCCCTTAATTAAGAGACTACCATCCATCGGAGTACAAATCTCAACAAGGAACTATCTCCATTAATGAAGAGGGTACCATCCATTGGAGTACAAATCTCAACAACGAACTATCTCCTTTAATGAAGGGACTACCTTCCATTGATGTACAAATTTATACAAAGAATTATCTCCCTTAATCAGGAGACTATCATCCATCGAAGTACAAATCTCAACAAAGAACTATCTCCCTTAATGAAAAGAATACCATCCATCAGAGTACAAATCTCCACAATAAACTATCTCCCTAAATAAAGAGACTACCATCCATCAGAGTACAAATATCAACAATGAACAATCTTTTATGAAGAGACTACCATCTGTTGGAGTACAAATCACAACAATGAACTATCTCCCTTAATAAAGAGACTACCATTCATTAGAGTACAAATCTCAATAAAAAACTATCTCCCTTAATGAAGAGACTACCATCCATTGGAGTACAAATCTCACTAACAAACTATCTCCCTTAATGAAGAGAGTACCATCCATCGGAGTACAAATCTCAACAATGAACTAAATCCATTAATAAAGATACTATAATCCATAGGAGTAAAAATATCAACAACAAACTATCTCCCTTAATAAAGAGACTACCATCCATTAGAGTAGAAATATCAAAAACAAACTATCTCCCTTAATGAAGAGACTACCATCCATCACAGTACAAATCTCAACAATGAACTATATCCCTTAATGAAAAGACTACTATCCATCAGAGTACAAGTATCCACAATGAACTATATCCCTTAATAAAGAGACTACCATCAAACAGATTATAAATATCAACAACGAACAATCTCCCTTTATGAAGAGACTACCATCCATTGGAGTACAAATAACAACAATGAACTATCTCCCTTAATGAAGAGACTACCATTCATCAGAGTACAAATCTCAATAAAAAACTATATCCCTTAATGAAGAGACTACCATCCATTGGAGTACAAATCTCACCAACAAACTATCACCATTAATGAAAAGGCTATAATTGGTTGGAGTATAAATCTCAACAACAAACTATCTCTCTTAATGAATATACTACAATCCATCGGAGTATAAATCTCAACAACAAACTATCTATCTCAATGCAGAGAATACCTTCCATTAGAGTACAAATCTTAACAACGAACTATCTCCCTCAATGAAGAGCCAACCATCCATTGGAGTACAAATCTCAACAAAAAACCATGTCCCTTAATGAATAAACTACCATCCATCATAGTATAAGTCTCAACAATGAACTATCTCCCTTAATGAAGAGAGTACCATCCATTGGAGTACAAATCTCAACAATTAACTATCTCCCTTAATTAAGAGACTACCATCCATCGGAGTACAAATATCAACCAGGAACTATCTCCCTTAATGAAGAGAGTACCATCCATTGGAGTACAAATCTCAACAACGAACTATCTCCTTTAATGAGGGGACTACCTTCCATTGAAGTACAAATTTCAACAATGAATCATCTCACTTAATCAGGAGACTATCATCCATCGGAGTATAAATCTCAACAACGAACTATCTCCCTTAATGAAAAGACTACCATCCATCAGAGTACAAATCTCCATAATGAACTGTCTCCCTTAATAAAGAGACTACCATCCATCAGAGTACAAATATCAACAACAAACAATCTCGCTTTATAAAGAGACTACCATCCATTGGAGTATAAATTACAACAATGAACTATCTCCCTTAATGAAGAGACTACCATTCATCAGAGTATAAATCTCAATAAAAAACTATCTCCATTAACGAAGAGACTACCATCCATTGGAGTACAAGTCTCACCAACAAACTATCACCCTTAATGAAAAGGCTAGAATTAATTGGAGTATAAATCTTAACAACAAACTATCTCTCTTAATGAAGATACTACAATGCATCAGAGTATAAATCTCAACAACAAACTATCTATCTCAATGCAGAGACTACCTTCCATTAGAGTACAAATCTTAACAACGAACTATCTCCCTTAATGAAGAGCCAACCATCCAAGGGAGTACAAATCTCAACAACAAACTATATCCCTTAATGAAGAAACTACCATCCATCATAGTACAAGTCTCAACAACGAACTATCTCCCTTAATGAAGAGAGTACCATCCATTAGAGTACAAATCTCAACAACGAATTATCTCCCTTAATTAAGAGACTACCATCCATCGGAGTACAAATATCAACAAGGAACTATCTCCATTAATGAAGAGGGTACCATCCATTGGAGTACAAATCTCAACAACGAACTATCTCCTTTAATGAAGGGACTACCTTCCATTGAAGTACAAATTTCTACAAAGAATTATCTCCCTTAATCAGGAGACTATCATCCATCGAAGTACAAATCTCAACAAAGAACTATCTACCTTAATGAAAAGAATACCATCCATCAGAGTACAAATCTCCACAATAAACTATCTCCCTAAATAAAGAGACTACCATCCATCAGAGTACAAATATCAACAACGAACAATCTCCCTTTATGAAGAGACTACCATCTGTTGGAGTACAAATCACAACAATGAACTATCTCCCTTAATAAAGAGACTACCATTCATTAGAGTACAAATCTCAATAAAAAACTATCTCCCTTAATGAAGAGACTACCATCCATTGGAGTACAAATCTCACTAACAAACTATCTCCCTTAATGAAGAGAGTACCATCCATCGGAGTACAAATCTCAACAATGAACTAAATCCATTAATAAAGATACTATAATCCATAGGAGTAAAAATATCAACAACAAACTATCTCCCTTAATAAAGAGACTACCATCCATTAGAGTAGAAATATCAAAAACAAACTATCTCCCTTAATGAAGAGACTACCATCCATCACAGTACAAATCTCAACAATGAACTATCTCCCTTAATGAAAAGACTACTATCCATCAGAGTACAAGTATCCACAATGAACTATATCCCTTAATAAAGAGACTACCATCCAACAGATTACAAATATCAACAACGAACAATCTCCCTTTATGAAGAGACTACCATCCATTTGAGTACAAATAACAACAATGAACTATCTCCCTTAATGAAGAGACTACCATTCATCAGAGTACAAATCTCAATAAAAAACTATATCCCTTAATGAAGAGACTACCATCCATTGGAGTACAAATCTCACCAACGAACTATCACCATTAATGAAAAGGATATAATTGGTTGGAGTATAAATCTCAACAACAAACTATCTCTCTTAATGAATATACTACAATCCATCGGAGTATAAATCTCAACAACAAACTATCTATCTCAATGCAGAGAATACCTTCCATTAGAGTACAAATCTTAACAACGAACTATCTCCCTCAATGAAGAGCCAACCATCCATTGGAGTACAAATCTCAACAACAAACTATGTCCCTTAATGAATAAACTACCATCCATCATAGTATAAGTCTCAACAATGAACTATCTCCCTTAATGAAGAGAGTACCATCTATTGGAGTAAAAATCTCAACAATTAACTATCTCCCTTAATTAAGAGACTACCATCCATCGGAGTACAAATATCAACAAGGAACTATCTCCCTTAATGAAGAGAGTACCATCCATTGGAGTACAAATCTCAAAAAAGCACTATCTCCTTTAATGAGGGGACTACCTTCCATTGAAGTACAAATTTCAACAATGAATCATCTCACTTAATCAGGAGACTATCATCCATCGGAGTATAAATCTCAACAACGAACTATCTCCCTTAATGAAAAGACTACCATCCATCAGAGTACAAATCACCATAATGAACTGTCTCCCTTAATAAAGAGACTACCATCCATCAGAGTACAAATATCAACAACAAACAATCTCGCTTTATAAAGAGACTACCATCCATTGGAGTATAAATTACAACAATGAACTATCTCCCTTAATGAAGAGACTACCATTCATCAGAGTATAAATCTCAATAAAAAACTATCTCCATTAATGAAGAGACTACCATCCATTGGAGTACAAGTCTCACCAACAAACTATCACCCTTAATGAAAAGGCTAGAATTAATTGGAGTATAAATCTTAACAACAAACTATCTCTCTTATTGAAGATACTACCATCCATCGGAGTATAAATCTCAACAACAATCTAACTATCTCAATGAAGAGACTACCTACCTTTAGAGTACAAATCTCAACAACGAACTATCTCCTTTAATGAAGAGCCATCCATCCATTGGACTACAAATCTTAACAACAAACTATGTCCCTTAATGAAGAAACTACCATCCATCATAGTATAAGTCTCAACAACGAACTATCTCCCTTAATGAAGAGAGTACCATCCATTGGAGTACAAATCTCAACAATTAACTATCTCCCTAAATTAAGAGACTACCATCCATCGGAGTACATTCTAAACAAGGAACTATCTCCCTTTATGAAGAGAGTACCATCCATTGGAGTACAAATCTCAACAACGAACTATCTCCTTTAATAAGGGGACTACCTTCCATTGAAATACAAAATTCTACAAAGAATTATCTCCCTTAATCAAGAGACTATCATCCATAGGAGTACAAATCTCAACAACGAACTATCTCCTTTAATGAAAAGACTACCATCCATTAGAGTACAAATCTCCACAATAAAATATATCCCTTAATAAAGAGACTACCATCCATCAGAGTACAAATATCAACAACGAACAATCTCCATTTATAAAGAGACTACCATCCATTGGAGTACAAATCACAACAATGAACTATCTCCCTTAATGAAGAGACTACCATTCATCAGAGTACAAATCTCAATAAAAAAACTATCTCCCTTAATGAAGAGACTACCATCCATTGGAGTACAAATCTCAGCAAAAAACTATGACCCTTAATGAAAAGGATAGAAGTGGTTGGAGTATAAATCTTAACAACAAACTATCTCTCTTAATGAAGATACTACCATCCATCGGAGTATAAATCTCAACAACAAACTATCTATCTCAATGAAGAGACTACCTTCCATTAGAGTACAAATCTCAACAACGAACTATCTCCCTCAATGAAGAGCCAACCATCTATTGGAGTACAAATCTCAACAACAAACTATCTCCCTAAGTGAAGAAACTACCATCCATCATAGTACAAGTATCAACAATGAACTATCTCCCTTAATGAAGAAACTACCATCCATCAAAGTATAAATCTCAACAACGAACTATCTCCCTTAATTAAGAGACTACCATCCATCAGAGTACAAATCTCAACCAGGAACTATCTCCCTTAATGAAGAGAGTACCATCCATTTGAGTACAAATCTCAAAAACGAACTATCTCCTTTAATGAGGGGACTACCTTCCATTAAAGTACAAATTTCAACAACGATTTATCTCCCTTAATCAGGATACTATCATCCATCGGAGTACAAATCTCAACAACGAACTATCTCCCTTAATGAAAAGACTACCATCCATCAGAGTACAAATCTCCACAATTAAATATCTCCCTTAATAAAGAGACTACCATCCATCAGAGTACAAATATCAACAAGGAACAATCTCCCTTAATGAAGAGACTACCATTCATCAGAGTACAAATCTGAATAAAAAACTATCTCCCTTAATGAAGAGACTACCATCCATTGGAGTACAAATCTCACCAACGAACTATCACCATTAATGAAAAGGCTATAATTGGTTGGAGTATAAATCTCAACAACAAACTACCTCTCTTAATGAAGATACTACAATCCATCGGAGTATAAATCTCAACAACATACTATCTATCTCAATGCAGAGAATACCTTCCATTAGAGTACAAATCTTAACAACGAACTATCTCCCTCAATGAAGAGCCAACCATCCATTGGAGTACAAATCTCAACAACAAACTATGTCCCTTAATGAAGAAACTACCATCCATCATAGTATAAGTCTAAACAATGAACTATCTCCCTTAATGAAGAGAGTACCATCCATTAGAGTACAAATCTCAACAATTAACTATCTCCCTTAATTAAGAGACTACCATCCATCGGAGTACAAATATCAACAAGGAACTATCTCCCTTAAAGAGGAGAGTACCATCCATGGGAGTACAAATCTCAACAACGAATAATCTCCTTTAATGAGGGGACTACCTTCCATTGAAGTACAAATTTCAACAAAGAGTCATCTCACTGAATCAGGAGACTATCATCCATCGGAGTACAAATCTCAACAACGAACTATCTCCCTTAATGAAAAGACTACCATCCATCAGAGTACAAATCTCCATAATGAACTGTCTCCCTTAATAAAGAGACTACCATCCATCAGAGTACAAATATCAACAACAAACAATCTCGCTTTATAAAGAAACTACCATCCATTGGAGTATAAATCACAATAATGAACTATCTCCCTTAATGAAGAGACTACCATTCATCAGACTAGAAATCTTAATAAAAAACTATCTCCATTAATTAAGAGACTACCATCCATTGGAGTACAAATCTCACCAACAAACTATCACCCTTAATGAAAAGGCTAGAATTAATTGGAGTATAAATCTTAACAACAAACTATCTCTCTTATTGAAGATACTACCATCCATTGGAGTATAAATCTCAACAATAAACTATCTATCTCAATGAAGAGACTACCTTCCATTAGAGTAAAAATCTCAACAACGAACTATCTCCCTTAATGAAGAGCCAACCATCTATTGGAGTACAAATCTCAACAACAAACTATCTCCCTTAATGACGAAACTACCATCCATCATAGTACAAGTATCAACAAAGAACTATCTCCCTTAATGAAGAGACTACCATCCATCAAAGTATAAATCTCAACAACGAACTATCTCCCTTAATTAAGAGACTACCATCCATCAGAGTACAAATCTCAACAAGGAACTATCTCCATTAATGAAGAGAGTACCATCCATTTGAGTACAAATCTCAAAAACGAACTATCTCCTTTAATGAGGGGATTACCTTCCATTGAAATACAAATTTCAACAACGAATTATCTCCCTTAATCAGGAGACTATCATCCATCGGAGTACACATATCAACAACGAACTATCTCACTTAATGAAAAGACTACCATCCATCAGAGTACAAATCTCGACAATAAACTACCTCCCTAAATAAAGAGACTACCATCCATCAGAGTACAAATATCAACCACGAACAATCTCCCTTTATGAAGAGACTACCATCCATTGGAGTACAAATCACAACAATGAACTATCTCCCTTAATGAAGAGACTACCATTCATCAGAGTACAAATATCAATAAAAAACTATCTCCCTTAATGAAGAGACTACCATCCATTGGAGTACAAATCTCACCAACGAACTATCACCCTTAATGAAAAGGCTAGAAGTGGTTGGAGTATAAATCTTAACAAAAAACTATCTCTCTTAATGAAGTTACTACCATCAATCGGAGTATAAATCTCAACAACAAAATATCTATCTCAATGAAGAGACTACCTTCCATTAGAGTACAAATCTCAAAAACGAACTATCTCCCTTAATGAAGAGCCAACCATCCATTGGAGTACAAATCTCAACAACAAACTATCTCCCTTAATGAAGAAACTACCATCCATCATAGTACAAGTATCAACAAAGAACTATCTCCCTTAATGAAGAAACTACCATCCATCAAAGTATAAATCTCAACAACGAACTATCTCCCTTAATTAAGAGACTACCATCCATCAGAGTACAAATCTCAACAAGGAACTATCTCCCTTAATGAAGAGAGTACCATCCATTTGAGTACAAATCTCAAAAACGAACTATCTCCTTTAATGAGGGGACTACCTTCCATTGAAGTACCAATTTCAACAACGATTTATCTCCCTTAATCAGAATACTATCATCCATCGGAGTACAAATCTCAACAACGAACTATCTCCCTTAATGAAAAGACTACCATCCATCAGAGTACAAATCTCCACAATGAAATATCTCCCTTAATAAAGAGACTACCATCCATCGGAGTACAAATATCAACAACGAACAATCTCCCTTTATAAAGAGACTACCATCCATTGGAGTACAAATCACAACAATGAACTAACACCCTTAATGAAGAGACTACCATTCATCAGAGTACAAATCTCAATAAAAAACTATCTCCTTTAATAAAGAGACTACCATCCATTGAAGTACAAATCTTACTAACGAACTATCACCCTTAATGAAAAGGCTAGAAGTGGTTGGAGTATAAATCTTAATAACAAACTATCTCTCTTAATGAAGATACTACCATCCATCGGAGTATAAATCTCAACAGCAAACTATCTATCTCAATGAAGAGACTACCTTCCATTAGAGTACAAATGTCAACAACGTACTATCTCCCTTAATGAAGAGCCAACCATGCATTGGAGTACAAATCTAAAAAACAAACTATCTCCCTTAATGAAGAAACTACCATCCATCATAGTACAAGTATCAAAAAAGAACTATCTCCCTTAATGAAGAGTCTACCATCCATCAAAGTATAAATCTCAAGAACGAACTATCTCCCTTAATTAAGAGACTACCATCCATCAGAGTACAAATCTCAACAAGGAACTATCTCCATTAATGAAGAGAGTACCATCCATTTGAGTACAAATCTCAAAAACCAACTATCTCCTTTAATGAGGGGATTACCTTCCATTGAAATATAAATTTCAACAACGAATTATCTCCCTTAATAAGGAGACTATCATCCATCGGAGTACAAATCTCAACAACGAACTATCTCACTTAATGAAAAGACTACCATCCATCAGAGTACAAATCTCGACAATAAATTACCTCCCTAAATAAAGAGACTACCATCCATCAGAGTACAAATATCAACAACGAACAATCTCCCTTTATGAAGAGACTACCATCCATTGGTGTACAAATCAGAACAATGAACTATCTCCCTTAATGAAGAGACTACCTCATCAGAGTACAAATATCAACAAAAAACTATCTCCCTTAATGAAGAGACTACCATCCATTGGAGTACAAATCTCACCAACGAACTATCACCCTTAATGAAAAGCCTAGAATTGGTTGGATTATAAATCTTAGCAACAAACTATCTCTCTTAATGAAGATACTACCATCCGTTGGAGTATAAATCTCAACAATAAAGTATCTATCTCAATGAAGAGACCACCTTCCATTAGACTACAAATCTCAAGAATGAACTATCTCCCTTAATGAAGAGCCAACCATCCATTGGAGTACAAATCTCAACAACAAACTATCTCCCTTAATGAAAAAACTACCATCCATCATAGTATAAGTCTCAACAACGAACTATCTCCCTTAATGAAGAGAGTACCATCCATTGGAGTACAAATCTCAACAACGAATTATCTCCCTTAATCAAGAGACTATCATCCATCGGAGTACAAATCTCAACAATGAACTATCTCACTTAATAAAAAGACTACCATCCATCAGAGTACAAATCTCCACAATAAACTACCTCCCTAAATAAAGAGACTACCATCCATCAGAGTAGAAATATCAACAACAAACAATCTCCCTTTATGAAGAGACTACCATCCATTGGAGTACAAATCACAACAATGAACTATCTCCCTTAATGAAGAGACTACCATCCATCATAGTACAAATCTCAACAACGAACTATCTCCCTTAATGAAGAGAGTACCATCCATTAGAGTACAAAAAATTTCACCAACGAGCTATCTCCTTTAATTAAGAGACTACCATCCATCGGAGTACAAATCTAAACAAGGAACTATCTCCCTTAATGAAGAGAGTACCATCCATTGGAGTACAAATCTCAACAACGAACTATCCCCTTTAATGAGGGGACTACCTTCCATTGAAGTACAAATTTCAACAAAGAATTATCTCCCTTAATCAGGAGACTATCATCCATCAGAGTACAAATCTCCACAATGAACTATCTCCCTTAATAAAGAGACTACCATCCATCAGAGTACAAATATCAACAACGAACAATCTCCCTTTATAAAGAGACTACCATACATTAGAGTACAAATCACATCAATGAACTATCTCCCTTAATGAAGAGACTACCATTCATCAGAGTACAAATCTAAATAAAAAACTATCTCCCTTAATGAAGAGACTACCATCCATTGGAGTACAAATCTCACCAACGAACTATCACCCTTAATGAAAAGGCTAGAAGTGGTTGGAGTATAAATCTTAACAACAAACTATATCTATTAATGAAGATACTACCATCTATCGGAGTATAAATCTCAACAACAAACTATCTATATCAATGAAGAGACTACCTTCCATTAGAGTACAAATCTCAACAATGAACTATCTCCCTTAATGAAGAGCCAACCATCCATTGGAGTACAAATATCAACAACAAACTATCTCCCTTAATGAAGAAACTACCAACCATCATAGTACAAGTATCAACAAAGAATTATCTCCCTTAATGAAGAGACTACCATCCATCAAAGTATAAATCTCAACAACGAACTATCTCCCTTAATTAAGAGACTACCATCCATCAGAGTACAAATCTCAACAAGGAACTATCTCCATTAATGAAGAGAGTACCATCCATTTGAGTACAAATCTCAAAAATGAACTATCTCCTTTAATGAAGGGATTACCTTCCATTGAAATACAAATTTCAACAACGAATTATCTCCCTTAATCAGGAGACTATCATCCATCGGAGTACAAATCTCAACAACAAACTATCTCACTAAATGAAAAGACTACCATCCATCAGAGTACAAATCTCTACAATAAACTACCTCCCCAAATAAAGGGACTACCATCCATCAGAATACAAATATCAACAACGAACAATCTCCCTTTATGAAGAGACTACCATCCATTGGATTACAAATCACAACAATGAACTATCTCCCATAATGAAGAGACTACCATTCATCAGAGTACAAATCTCAATAAAAACTATCTCCCTTAATGAAGAGACTACCATCCATTGGAGTACAAATCTCACCAACGAACTATCACCCTTAATGAAAAGGCTAGAATTGGTTGGAGTATATATATTAGCAACAAACTATCTCTCTTAATGAAGATACTACCATCCATTGGAGTATAAATCCCAACAACATACTATCTATCTCAATGAAGAGACTACCTTCCATTAGAGTACAAATCTCAACAACGAACTATCTCCCTTAATGAAGAGCCAACCATCCATTGGAGTACAAATCTCAACAACAAACTATCTCCCTTAATGAAGAAACTACCATCCATCATAGTATAAGTCTCAACAACGAACTATCTCCCTTAATGAAGAGAGTACCATCCATTGGAGTACAAATCTCAACAACGAACTATCTCCCTTAATTAAGAGACTACCATCCATCGGAGTACAAATCTAAACAAGGAACTATGTCCCTTAATGAAGAGAGTACCATCCATTAGAGTACAAATCTCAACAACGACCTATCTCCTTTAATGAGGGGACTACTTTCCATTGAAGTACAAATTTCAACAAATAATTATCTCCCTTAATCAGGAGATTATCATCCATCAGAGTACAAATCTCAACAACGAACTATCTCCCTTAATGAAAAGACTACCATCCATCAGAGTACAAATCTCCACAATGAACTATCTCCCTTAATAAAGAGATTACCATCCATCAGAGTACAAATATCAACAACGAACAATCTCCCTTTATAAAGAGACTACCATCCATTGGAGTATAAATCACAACAATGAACTATCTCCCTTAATGAACATACTACCGTTCATCAGAGTACAAATCTCAATAAAAAACTATCTCCCTTAATAAAGAGACTACCATCCATTGGAGTACAAATCTCACCAACGAACTATCACCCTTAATGAAAAGACTACCATTCATCAGAGTACAAATCTCAATAAAAAACTATCTCCCTTAATGAAGAGACTACCATCAATTGGAGTACAAATCTCACCAACGAACTATCACCCTTAATGAAAAGGCTAGAACTGGTTGGAGTATAAATCTTAGCAACAAACTATCTCTCTTAATCAAGATACTACCATCCATTGGAGTATAAATCTCAACAACATAATATCTATCTCAATGAAGAGACTACCTTCCATTAGAGTACAAATCTCAACAACGAACTATCTCCCCTAATGAAGAGCCAACCATCCATTGGAGTACAAATCTCAACAACAAACTAGCTCCCTTAATGAAGAAACTACCATCCATCATAGTATAAGTCTCAACAACGAACTATCTCCCTTAATGAAGAGAGTACCATCCATTGGAGTACAAATTTCAATAATGAACTATCTCCCTTAATTAAGAGACTACCATCTAACGGAGTACAAATCTAAACAAGGAACTATCTCCCTTAATGAAGAGAGTACCATCCATTGGAGTACAAATCTCAACAACGACCTATCTCCTTTAATGAGGGGACTACCTTCCATTGAAGTACAAATTTCAACAAAGAATTATCTCCCTTAATCAGGAGATTATCATCCATCAGAGTACAAATCTCAACAACAAACTATCTTCCTTAATGAAAAGACTACCATCCATCAGAGTACAAATCTCCACAATGAACTATCTCCCTTAATAAAGAGACTACCATCCATCAGAGTACAAATATCAACAATTAAAAGTCTCCCTTTATAAAGAGACTACCATCCATTGGAGTACAAATCTCACCAACCAACTATCACCCTTAATGAAAAGGCTAGAATTGGTTGGAGTATAAATCTTAGCAACAAACTATCTCTCTTAATGAAGATACTACAATCCATTGGAGTATAAATCTCAACAACATACTATCTATCACAATGAAGAGACTACCTTCCATTAGAGTACAAATCTCAACAACGAACTATCTCCCTTAGTGAAGAGCCAACCATCCATTGGAGTACAAATCTCAACAACAAACTATCTCCCTTAATGAAGAAACTACCATCCATCATAGTACAAGTATCAATAAAGAACTATCTCCCTTAATGAAGAAACTACCATCCATCAAAGTATAAATCTCAACAACGAACTATCTCCCTTAATTAAGAGACTACCATCCATCAGAGTACAAATCTCAACAAGGAACTATCTCCCTTAATGAAGAGAGTACCATCCATTTGAGTACAAATCTCAAAAACGAACTATCTCCTTTAATGAGGGGACTACCTTCCATTGAAGTACCAATTTCAACAACGATTTATCTCCCTTAATCAGGATACTATCATCCATCGGAGTACAAATCTCAACAAAGAACTATCTCCCTTAATGAAAAGACTACCATCCATCAGAGTACAAATCTCCACAATGAAATATCTCCCTTAATAAAGAGACTACCATCCATCAAAGTACAAATATCAACAACGAACAATCTCCCTTTATAAAGAGACTACCATCCATTGGAGTACAAATCACAACAATGAACTATCTCCCTTAATGAAGAGACTACCATTCATCAGAGTACAAATCTCAATAAAAAACTATCTCCCTTAATGAAGATACTACCATCCATCAGAGTATAAATCTCAACAACGAACTATTTATCTCAATGAAGAGACTACCTTCCATTAGAGTACAAATCTCAACAACAAACTATCTCCCTTAATGAAGAGCCAACGATGCATTGGATTACAAATCTCAAAAACAAACTATCTCCCTTAATGAAGAGACTACCATCCATCAAAGTATGAATCTCAACAAAGAACTATCTTCCTTAATGAAGAGAGTACTATCCATTTGAGTATAAATATCAAAAACGAACTATCTCCCTTAATCAGGAGACTATCATCCATCGGAGTACAAATCTCAACAACGAACTATCTCACTTAATGAAGAGACTACCATCCATCAGAGTCAAATCTCCACAATAAACTACCTCCCTAAATAAAGAGACAACCATCCATCAGAGTACAAATATCAACAACGAACAATCTCCCTTTATGAAGAGACTACCATCCATTGGAGTACAAATCACAACAATGAACTATCTCCCTTAATAAAGAGACTACCATTCATCAGAGTACAAATCTCAATAAAAAACTATCTCCCTTAATGAAGAGACTACCATCCATTGGAGTACAAATCTCACCAACGAGCTATCACCCTTAATGAAAAGGCTAGAATTGGTTGGAGTATAAATCTTAGCAACAAACTATCTCTCTTAATGAAGATACTACCATCCATTGGAGTATAAATCTGAACAACAAAGTATCTATCTCAATAAAGAGACTACCTTCTATTAGAGTGCAAATCTCAACAACGAACTATCTCCCTTAATGAAGAGCCAGCCATCCATTGGAGTACAAATCTCAACAACAAACTATCTCCCTTAATGAAGAAACTACCATCCACCATAGTATTAGTCTCAACAATGAACTATCTCCCTTAATGAAGAGAGTACCATCCATTGGAGTACAAATCTCAACAACGAACTGTCTGCTTTAATTAAGAGACTACCATCCATCGAAGTACAAATTTAAACAAGGAACTATCTCCCTTAATGAAGAGAGTACCATCCATTGGACTACAAATCTCAACAACGAACTATCCCTTTTAATGAGGGGACTACCTTCCATTGAAGTACAAATTTCAACAAAGAATCATCTCCCTTAATCAGGAGACTATCATCCATCAGAGTACAAATCTCAATAACGAACTATCTCCCTTAATGAAAAGACTACCATCCATCAGAGTACAAATCTCCACAATGAACTATCTCCCTTAATAAAGAGACTACCATCAATCAGAGTACAAATATCAACAACGAATAATCTCCCTTTATAAAGAGACTACCATCCATTAGATTACAAATCACAACAATGAACTATCTCCCTTAATGAAGAGACTACCATTCATCAGAGTACAAATCTAAATAAAAAACTATCTCCCTTAATGAAGAGACTACCATCCATTGGAGTACAAATCTCACCAACGAACTATCACCCTTAATGAAAAGGCTAAAAGTGGTTGGAGTATAAATCTTAACAACAAACTATCTCTCTTAATGAAGATACTACCATCCATCGGGGTATAAATCTCAACAACAAACTATATATCTCAATGAAGAGACTAACTTCCATTAGAGTAAAAATCTCAACAACGAACTATCTCCCTTAATGAAGAGCCAACCATCCATTGGAGTACAAATATCAACAACAAACTATCTCCCTTAATGAAGAAACTACCATCCATCGTAGTACAAGTATCAACAAAGAACTATCTCCCTTAATGAAGAGACTACCATCCATCAAGGTATAAATCTCAACAACGAACTATCTCCATTAATTAAGAGACTACCATCCATCGGAGTACAAATCTAAACAAGGAACTATCTCCCTTAATGAAGAGAGTACCATCCATTGGAGTACAAATCTCAACAACGACCTATCTCCTTTAATGAGGGGACTACCTTCCATTGAAGTACAAATTTCAACAAAGAATTATCTCCCTTAATCAGGAGATTATCATCCATCAGAGTACAAATCTCAACAACGAACTATCTCCCTTAATGAAAAGACTACCATCCATCAGAGTATAAATCTCCACAATGAACTATCTCCCTTAATAAAGAGACTACCATCCATCAGAGTACAAATATCAACAACGAACAATCTCCCTTTATAAAGAGACTACCATCCATTGGAGTACAAATCACAACAATGAACTATCTCCCTTAATGAACAGACTACCATTCATCAGAGTACAAATCTCAATAAAAAACTATCTCCCTTAATGAAGAGACTACCATCCATTGGAGTACAAATCTCACCAACCAACTATCACCCATAATGAAAAGACTACCATTCATCAGAGTACAGATCTCAATAAAAAACTATCTCCCTTAATGAAGAGACTACCATCCATTGGAGTACAAATCTCACCAACGAACTATCACCCTTATTGAAAAGGCTAGAATTGGTTGGAGTATAAATCTTAGCAACAAACTATCTCTCTTAAACAAGATACTACCATCCATTGGAGTATAAATCTCAACAACATAATATCTATCTCAATGAAGAGACTACCTTCCATTAGAGTACAAATCTCAACAACGAACTATCTCCCCTAATGAAGAGCCAACCATCCATTGGAGTACAAATCTCAACAACAAACTATCTCTCTTAATGAAGAAACTACCATCCATCATAATATAAGTCTCAACAACGAACTATCTCCCTTAATGAAGAGAGTACCATCCATTGGAATACAAATTTCAATAACGAACTATCTCCCTTAATTAAGAGACTACCATCCAACGGAGTACAAATCTAAACAAGGAACTATCTCCCTTAATGAAGAGAGTACCATTAATTGGAGTACAAATCTCAACAACGACCTATCTCCTTTAATGACGGGACTACCTTCCATTGAAGTACAAATTTCGACAAAGAATTATCTCCCTTAATCAGGAGATTATCATCCATCAGAGTACAAATCTCAACAACGAACTATCTTCCTTAATGAAAAGACTACCATCCATCAGAGTACAAATCTCAACAATGAACTATCTCCCTTAATAAAGAGACTACCATCCATCAGAGTACAAATATCAACAATGAACAATCTCCCTTTATAAAGAGACTACCATCCATTGGAGTACAAATCACAACAATGAACTATCTCCCTTAATGAACAGACTACCATTCATCAGAGTACAAATCTCAATAAAAAACTATCTCCCTTAATGAAGAGACTACCATCCATTGGAGTACAAATCTCACCAACGAACTATCACCCTTAATGAAAAGACTACCATTCATCAGAGTACAAATCTCAATAAAAAACTATCTCCCTTAATGAAGAGACTACCATCCATTGGAATACAGATCTCACCAACGAACTATCACCCTTAATGAAAAGGCTAGAATTGGTTGGAGTATAAATCTTAGCAACAAACTATCTCTCTTAATGAAGATACTACCATCCATTGGAGTATAAATCTCAACAACATACTATCTATCTCAATGAAGAGACTACCTTCCATTAGAGTACAAATCTCAACAACGAACTATCCCCCTTAATGAAGAGCCAACCATCCATTAGAGTACAAATCTCAACAACAAACTATCTCCCTTAATGAAGAAACTACCATCCATCATAGTACAAGTATCAACAAAGAACTATCTCCCTTAATGAAGAAACTACCATCCATCAAAGTATAAATATCAACAATGAACTATCTCCATTAATTAAGAGACTACCATCCATCAGAGTACAAATCTCAACAAGGAACTATCTCCCTTAATAAAGAGAGTACCATCCATTTGAGTACAAATCTCAAAACCGAACTATCTCCTTTAATGAGGGGACTACCTTCCATTGAAGTACCAATTTCAACAACGATTTATCTCCCTTAATCAGGATACTATCATCCATCAGAGTACAAATCTTAACAACGAACTGTCTCCCTTAATGAAAAGACTACCATCCATCAGAGTACAAATCTCCACAATGAAATATCTCCCTTAATAAAGAGACTACCATCCATCGGAGTACAAATATCAACAACGAACAATCTCCCTTTATAAAGAGACTGCCATCCATTGGAGTACAAATCACAACAATGAACTATCTCCCTTAATGAAGAGACTACCATTCATCTGAGTACAAATCTCAATAAAAAACTATCTCCCTTAATGAAGAGACTACCATCCATTGGAGTACAAATCTCACCAACGAACTATCACGCTTAATGAAAAGGCTAGAAGTGGTTGGAGTATAAATCTTAATAACAAACTATTTCTCTTAATGAAGATACTACCATCCATCAGAGTATAAATCTCAACAACAAACTATCTATCTCAATGAAGAGACTACCTTCCATTAGAGTACAAATCTCAACAAAAACTATCTCCCTTAATGAAGAGCCAACCATGCATTGGATTACAAATCTCAACAACAAACTATCTCCCTTAATGAAGAAACTACCATCCATCATAGTATTAGTCTCAACAACGAACTATCTCCCTTAATGAAGAGAGTACCATCCATTGGAGTACAAATCTCAACAACGAACTATCTGCTTTAATTAAGAGACTACCATCCATCTAAGTACAAATCTAAACAAGGAACTATATCCCTTAATGAAGAGAGTACCATCCATTGGACTACAAATCTCAATAACGAACTATCCCGTTTAATGAGGGGACTACCTTCCATTGAAGTACAAATTTCAACAAAGAATTATCTCCCTTAATCAGGAGACTATCATCCATCAGATTACAAATCTCAACAACGAACTATCTCCCTTAATGAAAAGACTACCATCCATCAGAGTACAAATCTCCACAATGAACTATCTCCCTTAATAAAGAGACTACCATCCATTGGAGTACAAATCTCACCAACAAACTATCACCCTTAATGAAAAGGCTAGAAGTGGTTGGAGTATAAATCTTAACAACAAACTATCTCTCTTAATGAAGATACTACCATCCATCGGAGTATAAATCTCAACAACAAACTATCTATCTCAATGAAGAGACTAACTTCCATTAGAGTACAAATCTCAACAACGAACTATCTCCCTTAATGAAGAGCCAACCATCCATTGGAGTACAAATATCAACACCAAACTATCTCCCTTAATGAAGAAACTACCATCCATCATAGTACAAGTATCAACAAAGAACTATCTCCCTTAATGAAGAGACTACCATCCATCAAAGTATAAATCTCAACAACGAACTATCTCCATTAATTAAGAGACTACCATCCATCAGAGTACAAATCTCAACAAGGAACTATCTCCCTTAATGAAGAGAGTACCATCCATTTGAGTACAAATCTCAAAAACGAACTATCTCCTTTAATAAGGGGATTACCTTCCATTGAAATACAAATTTCAACAACGAATTATCTCCCTTAATCAGGAGACTATCATCCATCGGAGTACAAATCTCAACAACGAACTATCTCACTTAATGAAAAGACTACCATCCATCAGAGTACCAATCTCCACAATAAACTACCTCCCTAAATAAAGGGACTACCATCCATCAGAGTACAAATATCAACAACGAACAATCTCCCTTTATGAAGAGACTACCATCCATTGGAGTACAAATCACAACAATGAACTATCTCCCTTAATGAAGAGACTACGATTCATCAGAGTACAAATCTCAATAAAAAACTATCTCCCTTAATGAAGAGACTACCATCCATTGGAGTACAAATCTCACCAACGAACTATCACCCTTAATGAAAAGGCTAGAATTGGTTGGAGTATAAATCTTAGCAAAAAACTATCTCTCTTAATGAAGATACTACCATCCATTGGAGTATAAATCTCAACAACAAAGTATCTATCTCAATGAAGAGACTACCTTCCATTAGAGTACAAATCTCAACAACGAACTATCTCCCTTAATGAAGAGCCAACCATCCATTGGAGTAAAAATCTCAACAACAAACTATCTCCCTTAATGAAGAAACTACCATCCATCATAGAATAAGTCTCAACAACGAACTATCTCCCTTAATGAAGAGAGTACCATCCATTGGAGTACAAATCTCAACAACGAACTATCTCCTTTAATGAAGAGACTACCATCAATCCGAGTACAAATCTAAACAAGGAACTATCTCCTAATGAAGAGACTACCATCCATTGGAGTACAAATCTCAACAACGAACTATCCCCTTTAACGAGGGGAATACCTTCCATTGAAGTAAAAATTTCAACAAAGAATTATCTCCCTTAATCAGAAGACTATCATCCATCAGAGTACAAATCTCAACAACGAACTATCTCCCTTAATGAAAAGACTACCATCCATCAGAGTACAAATATCAACAACGAACAATCTCCCTTTATAAAGAGACTACCATCCATTAGAGTACAAATCACAACAATGAACTATCTCCCTTAATGAAGAGACTACCATTCATCAGAGTACAAATCTAAATAAAAAACTATCTCCCTTAATGAAGAGACTACCATCCATTGGAGTACAAATCTCACCAACGAACTATCACCTTTAATGAAAAGGCTAGAAGTGGTTGGAGTATAAATCTTAACAACAAACTATCTCTCTTAATGAGGATACTACCATCCATCGGAGTATAAATCTCAACAACAAACTATCTATCACAAAGAAGAGACTACCTTCCATTAGAGTACAAGTCTCAACAACGAACTATATCCCTTAATGAAGAGCCAACCATCCATTGGAGTTCAAATATCAACAACAAACTATCTCCCTTAATAAAGAAACTACCATCCATCATAGTACAAGTATCAACAAAGAACTATCTCCCTTAATGAAGAGATTACCATCCATCAAAGTATAAATCACAACAACGAACTATCTCCATCAATTAAGACACTACCATCCATCAGAGTACAAATCTCAACAAGGAACTATCTCCCTTAATGAAGAGAGTACCATCCATTTGAGTACAAATCTCAAAAACGAACTATCTCCTTTAATAAAGGGATTACCTTCCATTGAAATACAAATTTCAACAACGAATTATCTACCTTAATCAGGAGACTATCATCCATCGGAGTACAAATCTCAACAACGAACTATCTCACTTAATGAAAAGACTACCATCCGTGAGAGTACAAATCTCCACAATAAAATACCTCCCTAAATAAATAGAATACCATCCATCAGAGTACAAATATAAACAACGAACAATCTCCCTTTATGAAGAGACTACCATCCATTGGAGTACAAATCACAACAATGAACTATCTCCCTTAATGAAGAGACTACCATTCATCAGAGTACAAATCTCAATAAAAAACTATCTCCCTTAATGAAGAGACTACCATCCATTGGAGTACAAATCTCACCAACGAGCTATCACCCTTAATGAAAATGATAGAATTGGTTGGAGTATAAATCTTAGCAACAAACTATCTCTCTTGATGAAGATACTACCATCCATTGGAGTATAAATCTTAACAACAAAGTATCTATCTCAATTAAGAGACTACCTTCCATTAGAGTACAAATCTCAACAACGAACTATCTCCCTTAATGAAGAGCCAACCATCCATTGGAGTACAAATCTCAACAACAAACTATCTCCCTTAATGAAGAAACTACCATCCATCATAGTATAAGTCTCAACAACGAACTATCTCCCTTAATGAAGAGAGTACCATCCATTGGAGTACAAATCTCAACAACGAACTATCTCCTTTAATTAAGAGACTACCATCCATCGGAGTACAAATCTAAACAAGGAACTATCTCCCTTAATGAAGAGAGTACCATCCATTGGAGTACAAATCTCAACAACGAACTATCCCCTTTAATGAGGGGAATACCTTCCATTGAAGTACAAATTTAAATTAAGAATTATCTCCCTTAATCAGGAGACTATCATCCATCAGAGTACAAATCTCAACAAAGAACTATCTCCCTTAATGAAAAGACTACCATCGATCAGAGTACAAATCTCCACAATGAACTATCTCCCTTAATAAAGAGACTACCATCCATCAGAGTACAATTATCAACAATGAACAATCTCCCTTTATAAAGAGACTACCATCCATTAGACTACAAATCACAACAATGAACTATCTCCCTTAATGAAGAGACTACCATTCACCAGAGTACAAATCTAAATAAAAAACTATCTCCCTTAATGAAGAGACTACCATCCATTGGAGTACAAATCTCACCAACGAACTATCACCCTTAATGAAATGGCTAGAAGTGGTTGGAGTATTAATCTTAACAACAAACTATCTCTCTTAATGAAGATACTACCATCCATCGGAGTATAAATCTCAACAAGAAACTATCTATCACAATGAAGAGACTACCTTCCATTAGAGTACCAATCTCAACAAAGAACTATCTCCCTTAATGAAGAGACTACCATCCATCAAAGTATAAATCTCAACAACGAACTATCTCCATTAATTAAGAGACTACCATCCATCAGAGTACAAATCTCAACAAGGAACTATCTCCCTTAATGAAGAGAGTACCATCCATTTGAGTATAAATCTCAAAAACGAACTATCTCCTTTAATGAGGGGATTACCTTCCATTGAAATACAAATTTCAACAACGAATTATCTCCCTTAATCAGGAGACTATCATCCATCGGAGTACAAATCTCAACAACGAACTATCTCACTTAATGAAAAGACTACCATCCATCAGAGTACAAATCTCCACAATAAACTACATCCCTAAATAAAGGGACTACCATCCATCAGAGTATAAATATCAACAACGAACAATCTCCATTTATGAAGATACTACCATCCATTGGAGTACAAATCACAACAATGAACTATCTCCCTTAATGAAGAGACTACCATTCATCAGAGTACAAATCTCAATAAAAAACTATCTCCATTAATGAAGACACTACCATCCATTGGAGTACAAATCTCACCAACAAACTATCACCCTTAATGAAAAGGCTAGAATTGGTTGGAGTATAAATCTTAGCAACAAACTATCTCTCTTAATGAAGATACAACCATCCATTGGAGTATAAATCTCAACAACATACTATCTATCTCAATGAAGAGAATACCTTCCATTAGAGTACAAATCTCAACAACGAACTATCTCCCCTAATGAAGAGATAACAATCCATTGGATTACAAATCTCAACAACAAACTATCTACCTTAATGAAGAAACTACCATCCATCATAGTATAAGTCTCAACAACGAACTATCTCCCTTAATGAAGAGAGTACCATCCATTGGAGTACAAATCTCAACAACGAACTATCTCCCTTAATTAAGAGACTACCATCCATCAGAGTACAAATCTCAACAAGGAACTATCTCCCTTAATGAAGAGAGTACCATCCATTTCAGTACAAATCTCAACAACGAACTATCTCCTTTAAATTAGGGGACTACCTTCCATTGAATTACAAATTTAAACAATGAATTATCTCCCTTAATTAGGAGACTATCATCCATCAGAGTACAAATCTCAACAACGAACTATCTCCCTTAATGAAGAGACTACCATCCATTAGATTACAAATCTCAGCAATGAACTATCTCCCATAATGAAGAGACTATTATCCATCAGAGTACAAATCTCAACAAAAATCTATCTCCCTCAATGAATATACTATCATACATTGGAGTAGAAATATCAATCTTGAAGTATCTCCCTTAATGAAGAGTCTACCGTCCATTGGAGTACAAATTTCAACAACGAATTATCTCCCTTAATGAAGTGACTACCATCCATCGGAGTACAAATTTCCACAACAAACTATCTCCCTTAATAAAGAGATTAGCTTCCATTAGAGTAGAAATATCAAAAACGAACTATCTCCCTTAATGTAGATACTACCATCCATAGGAGTAAAAATCTCAACAATGAACTATCTCCCTTAATGAAAAGACTACCATCCATCAGAGTACAAATCTCCATAATGAACTATCTCCCTTAATAAAGAGACTACCATCCACCAGAGTACAAATATCAACAATGGACAATCTCCTTTTGCGAAGAGACTACCATCCATTGGATTACTAATCACAACAATGAACTATCTCCCTTAATGAAGAGACTACCATTCATCAGAGTACAAATCTCAATAAAAAACTATCTCCCTTTATGAAGAGACTACCATCCATTGGAGTACAAATCTCACCAACGAACTATCACCCTTAATGAAAAGGCTAGAATTGGTTGGAGTATAAATCTCAACAACAAACTATCTCTGTTAATGAAGATACTACCATCCATCGGAGTATAAATCTCAACAACAAGCTATCTATCTCAATGAAGAGACTACCTTCCATTAGAGTACAAATCTCAACAACAAACTATCTCCCTTAATGAAGAGCCAATCATCCATTTGAGTACAAATCTCAATAACAAACTATCTCCCTTAATGAAGGAACTACCATCCATCATAGTACAAGTCTAAACAACAAACTACCTCCCTTAATGAAGAGACTACCATCCATCAAAATATAAATCTCAACAACGAACTATCTCTCTTAATTAAGAGAATACCATCAATCGGAGTATAAATATCAACAAGGAACTATCTCCCTTAATAAAGAGACTACCATCCATCTGGGTAGAAATCAAAATAATGAACATTAACCCTTAAAGAAGAGACTACCATCAATCGGAGTACAAATCTCAATAACAAACTATCTCCCTTAATGAAGAGACTAAAATCCATTGGAGTACAAATCTCAACAACGAACTATCTCTTTTAATGAGGAGACTACCTTCCATTGAAGTACAAATCTCAACAATGAACTATCTCCCTTAATGAAGAGACTACCACCTATTGGAGTAAAAATCTCAATAACGAACTATCTCCCTTAATGAAGATTCTACCATCCATCGGAATACAAATCTTAACAACGAACTATTTCCTTAATTAAAAGACTACCATGCATTCGATTAAAAATCTCATCAATGAATTATTTCCCTTAATGAAGAGACTATCATCCATCAGAGTACAAATCTCAACAACAAACTATCTCCCTCAATGAAGAGACTATCTTACACTAGAGTAGAAGAATCAATATTGAAGTATCTCCCTCAATGAAGTGACTACCATCCATTGGAGAAAAAATTTCCACAACAAACTTTCTCCCTTAATAAAGAGGCTACCATCCATTAGAGTAGAAATATCAAAAACAAACTATCTCCCTTAATGAAGAGACTACCATCCATCGGAGTACAATTCTCAACAATGAACTATCTCCCTTAATGAAAAGACAACCATCCATCAGAGTACAAATCTCCATAATAAACTATCTCCATTAATAAAGAGACTACCATCCATCAGAGTACAAATATCAACAACGAACAATCTCCCTTTATGAAGAGACTACCATCCATTTGAGTACAAATCACAATAATGAACTATCTCCCTTAATGAAGAGACTACCATTCATGAAAGTACAAATCTCAATAAAAAACTATCTCCCTTAATGAAGAGACTACCATCCATTGGAGTACAAATCTCACCAACAAACTATCACCATTAATGAAAAGGCTAGAATTGGTTAGAGTATAAATCTCAACAATAAACTATCTCTCTTAATGAAGATACTACAATCCATTAGAGTATAAATCTTAACAACAAACTATCTATCTCAATGAAGAGACTACCTTCCATTAGAGTAAAAATCTCAACAACAAACAATCTCCCTTAATGAAGAGCCAATCATCCATTTGAGTACAAATCTCAACAACAAACCATTTCCCTTAATGAAGAAACTACATTCCATCATAGTACAAGTCTGAACAATGAGCTATCTCCGTTAATGAATAGACTACCATCAATCAATGTATAAATCTCAACAACAAACTATCTCTCTTAATGAAGATAATACATCCATCGAAGTATAAATCTCAACAATAAAATTATCTATCTCAATGAAGAGATTACCTTCCTTTAGAGTACAAATCTCAATAACGAACTATCTCCCTTAATGAAGAGCCAACCATCCATTGGAGAACAAATATCAACAACAATCCATCTCCCTTAATGAAGAAACTACCATCCATCATAGTACAAGTCTCAACAATGAACTATCTCCCTTAATGAAGAGACTAACATCCATCAAAGTATAAATCTAAAAAACGAACTATCTCCCTTAATTAAGAGACTACCATCCATCGGAGTACAAACACCAACAAGGAACTATCTCCCTTAATGAAGAGACTACCATTCACCAGAGTACAAATCTAAATAAAAAACTATCTCCCTTAATGAAGAGACTACCATCCATTGGAGTACAAATCTCACCAACGAACTATCACCCTTAATGAAATGGCTAGAAGTGGTTGGAGTATTAATCTTAACAACAAACTATCTCTCTTAATGAAGATACTACCATCCATCGGAGTATAAATCTCAACAAGAAACTATCTATCACAATGAAGAGACTACCTTCCATTAGAGTACCAATCTCAACAAAGAACTATCTCCCTTAATGAAGAGACTACCATCCATCAAAGTATAAATCTCAACAACGAACTATCTCCATTAATTAAGAGACTACCATCCATCAGAGTACAAATCTCAACAAGGAACTATCTCCCTTAATGAAGAGAGTACCATCCATTTGAGTATAAATCTCAAAAACGAACTATCTCCTTTAATGAGGGGATTACCTTCCATTGAAATACAAATTTCAACAACGAATTATCTCCCTTAATCAGGAGACTATCATCCATCGGAGTACAAATCTCAACAACGAACTATCTCACTTAATGAAAAGACTACCATCCATCAGAGTACAAATCTCCACAATAAACTACATCCCTAAATAAAGGGACTACCATCCATCAGAGTATAAATATCAACAACGAACAATCTCCATTTATGAAGATACTACCATCCATTGGAGTACAAATCACAACAATGAACTATCTCCCTTAATGAAGAGACTACCATTCATCAGAGTACAAATCTCAATAAAAAACTATCTCCATTAATGAAGACACTACCATCCATTGGAGTACAAATCTCACCAACAAACTATCACCCTTAATGAAAAGGCTAGAATTGGTTGGAGTATAAATCTTAGCAACAAACTATCTCTCTTAATGAAGATACAACCATCCATTGGAGTATAAATCTCAACAACATACTATCTATCTCAATGAAGAGAATACCTTCCATTAGAGTACAAATCTCAACAACAAACTATCTCCCCTAATGAAGAGATAACAATCCATTGGATTACAAATCTCAACAACAAACTATCTACCTTAATGAAGAAACTACCATCCATCATAGTATAAGTCTCAACAACGAACTATCTCCCTTAATGAAGAGAGTACCATCCATTGGAGTACAAATCTCAACAACGAACTATCTCCCTTAATTAAGAGACTACCATCCATCAGAGTACAAATCTCAACAAGGAACTATCTCCCTTAATGAAGAGAGTACCATCCATTTCAGTACAAATCTCAACAACGAACTATCTCCTTTAAATTAGGGGACTACCTTCCATTGAATTACAAATTTAAACAACGAATTATCTCCCTTAATTAGGAGACTATCATCCATCAGAGTACAAATCTCAACAACGAACTATCTCCCTTAATGAAGAGACTACCATCCATTAGATTACAAATCTCAGCAATGAACTATCTCCCATAATGAAGAGACTATTATCCATCAGAGTACAAATCTCAACAAAAATCTATCTCCCTCAATGAATATACTATCATACATTGGAGTAGAAATATCAATCTTGAAGTATCTCCCTTAATGAAGAGTCTACCGTCCATTGGAGTACAAATTTCAACAACGAATTATCTCCCTTAATGAAGTGACTACCATCCATCGGAGTACAAATTTCCACAACAAACTATCTCCCTTAATAAAGAGATTAGCTTCCATTAGAGTAGAAATATCAAAAATGAACTATCTCCCTTAATGTAGATACTACCATCCATAGGAGTAAAAATCTCAACAATGAACTATCTCCCTTAATGAAAAGACTACCATCCATCAGAGTACAAATCTCCATAATGAACTATCTCCCTTAATAAAGAGACTACCATCCACCAGAGTACAAATATCAACAATGGACAATCTCCTTTTGCGAAGAGACTACCATCCATTGGATTACTAATCACAACAATGAACTATCTCCCTTAATGAAGAGACTACCATTCATCAGAGTACAAATCTCAATAAAAAACTATCTCCCTTTATGAAGAGACTACCATCCATTGGAGTACAAATCTCACCAACGAACTATCACCCTTAATGAAAAGGCTAGAATTGGTTGGAGTATAAATCTCAACAACAAACTATCTCTCTTAATGAAGATACTACCATCCATCGGAGTATAAATCTCAACAACAAGCTATCTATCTCAATGAAGAGACTACCTTCCATTAGAGTACAAATCTCAACAACAAACTATCTCCCTTAATGAAGAGCCAATCATCCATTTGAGTACAAATCTCAATAACAAACTATCTCCCTTAATGAAGGAACTACCATCCATCATAGTACAAGTCTAAACAACAAACTACCTCCCTTAATGAAGAGACTACCATCCATCAAAATATAAATCTCAACAACGAACTATCTCTCTTAATTAAGAGAATACCATCAATCGGAGTATAAATATCAACAAGGAACTATCTCCCTTAATAAAGAGACTACCAACCATCTGGGTAGAAATCAAAATAATGAACATTAACCATTAAAGAAGAGACTACCATCAATCGGAGTACAAATCTCAATAACAAACTATCTCCCTTAATGAAGAGACTACAATCCATTGGAGTACAAATCTCAACAACGAACTATCTCTTTTAATGAGGAGACTACCTTCCATTGAAGTACAAATCTCAACAATGAACTATCTCCCTTAATGAAGAGACTACCACCTATTGGAGTAAAAATCTCAATAACGAACTATCTCCCTTAATGAAGATTCTACCATCCATCGGAATACAAATCTTAACAACGAATTATTTCCTTAATTAAAAGACTACCATGCATTCGATTAAAAATCTCATCAATGAATTATTTCCCTTAATGAAGAGACTATCATCCATCAGAGTACAAATCTCAACAACAAACTATCTCCCTCAATGAAGAGACTATCTTACACTAGAGTAGAAGAATCAATATTGAAGTATCTCCCTCAATGAAGTGACTACCATCCATTGGAGAAAAAATTTCCACAACAAACTATCTCCCTTAATAAAGAGGCTACCATCCATTAGAGTAGAAATATCAAAAACAAACTATCTCCCTTAATGAAGAGACTACCATCCATCGGAGTACAATTCTCAACAATGAACTATCTCCCTTAATGAAAAGACAACCATCCATCAGAGTACAAATCTCCATAATAAACTATCTCCATTAATAAAGAGACTACCATCCATCAGAGTACAAATATCAACAACGAACAATCTCCCTTTATGAAGAGACTACCATCCATTTGAGTACAAATCACAATAATGAACTATCTCCCTTAATGAAGAGACTACCATTCATGAAAGTACAAATCTCAATAAAAAACTATCTCCCTTAATGAAGAGACTACCATCCATTGGAGTACAAATCTCACCAACAAACTATAACCATTAATGAAAAGGCTAGAATTGGTTAGAGTATAAATCTCAACAATAAACTATCTCTCTTAATGAAGATACTACAATCCATTAGAGTATAAATCTTAACAACAAACTATCTATCTCAATGAAGAGACTACCTTCCATTAGAGTAAAAATCTCAACAACAAACAATCTCCCTTAATGAAGAGCCAATCATCCATTTGAGTACAAATCTCAACAACAAACCATTTCCCTTAATGAAGAAACTACATTCCATCATAGTACAAGTCTGAACAATGAGCTATCTCCGTTAATGAATAGACTACCATCAATCAATGTATAAATCTCAACAACAAACTATCTCTCTTAATGAAGATAATACATCCATCGAAGTATAAATCTCAACAATAAAATTATCTATCTGAATGAAGAGATTACCTTCCTTTAGAGTACAAATCTCAATAACGAACTATCTCCCTTAATGAAGAGCCAACCATCCATTGGAGAACAAATATCAACAACAATCCATCTCCCTTAATGAAGAAACTACCATCCATCATAGTACAAGTCTCAACAATGAACTATCTCCCTTAATGAAGAGACTAACATCCATCAAAGTATAAATCTAAAAAACGAACTATCTCCCTTAATTAAGAGACTACCATCCATCGGAGTACAAACACCAACAAGGAACTATCTCCCATAATGAAGAGACTACCATCCATTGTAGTACAAATCTCACCAACTAATTATCTCCCTTAATCAGGAGACTATCATCCATCCAAGTACAAATCTCAACAACGAACTATCTCCCTTAATGAAGAGACTACCATCTATTGGAGTAAAAATCACAACAAGGAATTATCTCCCTTAATGAAGATACTACCATCCATCGGAATACAAATCTTGACACTGAACTATCTCCCTTAATGAAGAGACTATCATCCATCAGAGTACAAATCTCAACAACAAACTATCTCCCTCAATGAATAGACTATCATACATTAAATTAAAAATATCAATATTGAAGTATCTCCCTTAATGAAGATACTACCATCCATTGGAGTACAAATTTTAACAATGAATTATCTCCCTTAATGTAGTGACTACCATCCATCGGAGTACAAATTTCCACAATAAACCATCTCCCTTAATAAAGAGATTACCATCCATTAGAGTAGAAATATCAAAAGCGAACTATCTCCCTTAATGTAGGCACTACCTTCCATAGGAGTGCAAATCTTAACAATGAACTATCTCCCTTAATGAAAAGACTACCATCCATCAGAGTACAAATCTCCACAATGAACTATCTCCCTTAATAAAGAGACTACCATCCATCAGTGTACAAATACCAACAACGAACAATCTCCCTTTGTGAAGAGACTACCATCCATTAGAGTACTAATCACAACAATGAACTATCTCCCTTAATGAAGAGACTACCATTCATTAGAGTACAAATCTCAATAAAAAACTATCTCCCTTAATGAAGAGACTACCATCCATTGGAGTACAAATCTCACCAACAAACTACCACCCTTAATGAAAAGGCTAGAATTGGTTGGAGTATAAATCTCAACAACAAACTATCTCTCTTAATGAAGATACTACCATCCATCGGAGTATAAATCTAAACAACAACCTATCTATCCCAATGAAGAAACTACCTTCCATTAGAATACAAATCTCAACAATGAACTATGTCCCTTAATGAAGAGCCAACCATCCATTGGAGTACAAATCTCAATAACAAACTATCTCTCTTAATGAAGAAACTACCATCCATCATAGTACAAGTCTCAACAATGAACTATCTCCCTTAATAAAGAGACTACCATCCATCAAAGTATAAATCTCAACAATGAACTATATCTCTTAATTAAGAGACTACCATCCATCGGAGTACAAATATCAATAACGAACTATCTCCCTTAAAGAAGATACTACCATCAATCGGAGTAAAAATCTCAACAACGAACTATCTCCTTTAATGAGGAGACTACCTTCCATTGAAGTACAAATTTCAACAAAGAATTATCTCCCTTAATCAGGAGACTATCATCCATCTGAGTACAAATCTCAACAACGAACTATCTCCCTTAATGAAGAGACTACCATCTATTGGAGTAAAAATCTCAACAATGAACTGTCTCCCTTAATGAAGATACTACCATCCATCGGAATACAAATCTTAACAATGAACTCTTTCCTTAATGAAAAGACTACCATGCATTGGATTAAAAATCTCTACAATGAACTATCTCCCTTAATGAAGAGATTATCATCCATCAGAGTACAAATATCAAAAACAAACTATCTCCCTCAATGAATAGACTATCATACATTGGAGTAGAAATATCAATATTGAAGTATCTCCCTTAATGAAGAGACTACCATCCATTGGAGTACAAATTTCAACAACAAATTATCTCCCTTAATGAAGTGACTACCATTCATCAGAGTACAAATTTTCGTAACAAACTATCTCCCTTAAAAAAGAGACTACCATCCATTAGAGTACAAATATCAAAAACAAATTATCTCCCTTAATGAAAAGACAACCATCCATCAGAGTACTAATCTCCATAAAGAACTATCTCCCTTAATAAATACACTACCATCCATCAGAGTACAAATATCAACAAAGAACAATCTCCCTTTATGAAGGGACTACAATCCATTTGAGTACAAATCACAATAATGAACTATCTCCATTAATGAAGAGACTACCATTCATCAGAGTACAAATCTCAATAAAAAACTATCTCCCTTAATGAAGAGACTACCATCCATTGGAGTACAAATCTCACCAAGGAACTATTACCATTAATGAAAAGGCTATAATTGGTTGGAGTATAAATCTCAACAATAAACTATCTCTCTTAATGAAGATACTACCATCCATCGGAGTATAAATCTAAACAACAAACTATCTAACTCAATGAAGAGACTGCCTTCCATTAGAGTACAAATCTCAACAATAAACTATCTCCCTTAATGAAGAGCCAACTATCCATTGGAGTACAAATCTCAACAACAAACTATCTCCCTTAATGAAGAAACTACCATCCCTCATAGTACAAGTCTCAACAATGAGCTATCTCCCTTAATGAAGAGACTACCATCCCTCAAAGTATAAATCTCAACAACAAACTATCTCTCTTAATGAAGATACTACCATCTATCAGAGTATAAATCCAAACAATAAACTATTTATCTCAATGAAGAGACTACCTTCCATTAGAGTAAAAATCTCAACAACGAACTATTTCCTTTAATGAAGAGCCAACCATCCATTGGAGTACAAATCTCAACAACAAACTATCTCCCTTAATGAAGAAACTACCATCCATCATAGTACAAGTCTCAACAACGAACTATCTCCCTTAAAGAAGAGACTACCATCCATCAAAGTATATATCTCAACAATGAACTATCTGTCTTAATTAAAAGACTACCATCCATGGGAGTACAAATACAAACAAGGAACTATCTCCCTTAATGAAGAGACTTCCATCCATTGTAGTACAAATCTCAGCAACGAATTATCTCCCTTAATCAGGAGACTATCATCCATCTGAGTACAAATCTCAACAACGAATTATCTCCCTTAATAAAGAGACTACCATCTATTGGAGTAAAAATCTCAACAACGAACTATCTCCCTTAATGAAGATACTACCATCCATCGGAATACAAATCTTAACAACGAACTATTTCCCTTAATGAAAAGACTACCATCCATTGGATTACAAATCTCAACAACGAACTATCTCCCTTAATGAAGAGACTATCATCCATCAGAGTACAAATCTCAACAACAAACTGTCTCCCTCAATGAATAGACTATCATACATTGGAGTAGAAATATCAATATTGAAGTATCTCCCTTAATAAAGAGGCTACCATCCATTGGAGTACAAATGTCCACAACAAATTATCTCCCTTAATGAAGTGACTACCATCCATCGGAGTACAAATTTCCATAACAAACTATCTCCCTTAATAAAGAGACTACCATCCATTAGAGTAGAAATATCAAAAACAAACTATCTCCCTTAATGAAGAGACTACCATCCAGCAGAGTACAACTCTTAACAATGAACTATCTCCCTTAATGAAAAGACAACCATCCATAAGAGTACAAATCTCCATAATGAACTATCTCCCTTAATAAAGAGACTACCATCCATCAGAGTACAAATATCAACAAGGAACAATCTCCCTTTATGAAGAGACTACAATCCATTTGAGTACAAATCACAACAATGAACTATCTCCCTTAATTAAAAGACTACCATTCATCAGAGTACAAATCTCAATAAAAAACTATCTCCCTTAATGAAGAGACTACCATCCATTGGAGTACAAATCTCCCCAACGAACTATCACCATTAATGAAAAGGCTAGAATTCGTTGGAGTATAAATCTCAACAATAAACTATCACTCTTAATGAAGATACTACCATCCATCAGAGTATAAATCTAAACAACAAACTATCTAACTCAATGAAGAGACTACCTTCCATTAGAGTACAAATCTCAACAATGAACTATCTCCCTTAATGAAGAGCCAACTATCCATTGGAGTACAAATCTCAACAACAAACTATCTCCTTTAATGAAGAAACTACCATTCCTCATAGTACAAGTCTCAACAATGAGCTATCTCCCTTAATGAAGAGACTACCATCCATCAAAGTATAAATCTCAACAAAAAATTATCTCTCTTAATGAAGATACTACCATCTATCGGAGACTACCTTCCATTAGAGTACAAATCTCAACAACGAACTATCTCCCTTAATAAAGAGCCAATCATCCATTGGAGTACAAATATCAACAACAAACTATCTCCCTTAATGAAGAAACTACCTTCCATCATAGTACAAGTCTCAACAACGAACTATCTCCCTTAATGAATAGACTACCATCCATCAAAGTATAAATCTCAACAATGAACTATCTCTCTTAATTAAGAGACTACCATCCAACGGAGTACTAATACAAACAAGGAACTATCTCCCTTAATGAAGAGACTACCATCCATTGTAGTACAAATCTCACCAATGAATTATCTCCCTTAATCAGGAGACTATCATCCATCCGAGTACAAATCTCAACAACGAACTATATCCCTTAATGAAGAGACTACCATCTATTGGAGTAAAAATCTCAACAACGAACTATCTCACTTAATGAAGATACTACCATCCATCGGAATACAAATCTTAACAACGAACAATCTCCCTTTATGAAGAGACTACAATCCATTTGAGTACAAATCACAACAATTAACTATCTCCCTTAATGAAGAGACTACCATTCATCAGAGTACAAATCTCAATAAAAAACTATCTCCCTTAATGAAGAGACTACCATCCATTGGAGTATAAATCTCACCAATGAACTATCACCCTTAATGAAAAGGCTAGAATTGTTTGGAGTATAAATGTCAACAACAAACTATCTCTCTTAATGAAGATACTACCATCCATCGGAGTATAAATCTCAACAACAAACTATCTATCTCAATGAAGAGACTACCTTCCATTATAGTACAAATCTCAACAACGAACTATCTCCCTTAATGAAGAGCCAACCATCCATTGGAGTACAAATCTCAATAACAAACTATCTCCCTTAATGAAGAAACTACCATTCATTATAGTATGAGTCTCAATAACGAAATATCTCCCTTAATTAAGAGACTACCATCCATCAAAGTATAAATCTCAACAACGAACTATCTCTCTTAATTAAGAGACTACCATCCATCGGAGTACAAATATCAACAAGGAACTATCTCCCTTAATGAAGAGACTATCATCCATCGGGGTAGAAATCAAAACAATGAACTATATCCCTTAAAGAATAGACTACCATCCATTGGAGTACACATTTCAACAACGAACTATCTCCCTTAATGAAGAGAGTACCATCCATCGGAGTACAAATCTTAACAACGAACTATCTCCCTTAATGAAGATACTACCATCCATCAAAGTATAAATCTCAATAACAAACTATCTCTCTTAATGAAGATACTACCATCCATCAGAGTATAAATCTCAACAACAAACTATATATCTCAATGAAGAGACTACCTTCCATTAGAGTACAAATCTCAATAATGAACTATCTCCCTTAATGAAGAGACTACCATCTATTGGAGTAAAAATCTCAACAATGAACTATCTCCCTTAATGAAGATACTACCATCCATCGGAATAAAAATCTTAACAACGAACTATTTCCCTTAATGAAAAGACTACCATGCATTGGATTACAAATCTCAACAATGAACTATCTCCCTTAATGAAGAGACTATCATCCATCATATTACATATCTCAACAACGAACTATCTCCCTCAATAAATAGACTATCATACATTGGAGTATCTCCCTTAATAAAGAGACTACCATCCATTGGAGTACAAATTTCAACAACGAATTATCTCCCTTAATGAAGTGACTACCATCCATCGGAGTACAAATTTCGACAACAAACTATCTCCCTTAATAAATAGATTACCATCCATTAGAGTAGAAATATCCAAAACAAACTATCTCCCTTAATGTAGACACTACCATCCATTGGAGTACAAATCTCAACAATGAACTATCTTCCTTAATGAAAAGACTACCATCCATCAGAGTAAAAATCTCCATAATGAACTATATCCCTTAATATAGAGACTACCATCCATCAGAGTACAAATATCAACAACGAAAAATCTCCCTTTGTGAAGAGACTACCATTCATTGGAGTACTAATCACAACAATGAACTATCTCCTTTAATGAAGAGACTACCATTCATCAGAGTACAAATCTCAATAAAAAACTATCTCCCTTAATGGAGAGACTACCATCCATTGGAGTATAAATCTCACCAATGAACTATCACCCTTAATGAAAAGGCTAGAATTGGTTGGATTATAAATCTCAACAACAAACTATCTCTCTTAATGAAGATACTACCATCCATCGGAGAATAAATCTCAACAACAAACTATTTATCTCAATGAAGAGACTACCTTCCATTAGAGTACAAATCTCAACAATGAACTATCTCCCTTAATGAAGAGCCAACCATCCGTTGGAGTACAAATCCCAATAACATACTATATCCCTTAGTGAAGAAACTACCATTCATTATAGTACAAGTCTCAACAACGAACTATCTCCCTTAATGAAGAGACTACCATCCATCAAAGTATAAATCTCAACAACGAAATATCTCTCTTAATTAAGAGACTACCATCCATTGGAGTACAAATATCAACAAGGAACTATCTCCCTTAATGAAGAGACTACCATCCATAGGTGTAGAAATCAAAACAATGAACTATATCCCTTAAAGAATAGACTACCATGAATCGGAGTACAAATCTCAACAACGAACTATCTCCCTTAATGAAGAGAGTACCATCCATCGGAGTACAAATCTTAACAACGAACTATCTCCCTTAATGAAGATACTACCATCCATAGGAGTACAAATTTCAACAATGAACTATCTCCCTTAATGAAGAGACTACCATCCATTGGAGTACAAATCTCACAACGAACTATCTCCTCTAATGAGGAGACTACCTTCCATTGAAGTACAAATTTCAACAACGAATTATCTCCCTTAATCAGGAGACTATCATCCATCCGAGTATAAATCTCAACAACAAACTATCTCCCTTAATGAAGAGACTACCATCTATTGGAGTAAAAATCTCAACAACGAACTATCTCCCTTAATGAAGATACTACCATCCATCGGAATACAAATCTTAACAATGAACTATTTCCCTTAACGAAAAGAATACCATGCATTGGATTACAAATCTCAACAATGAACTATCTCCCTTAATGAAGAGACTATCATCCATCAGAGTACAAATCTCAACAACAAACTATCTCCCTCAATGAATAGACTATCATACATTAGAGTAGAAATATCAATATTAAAGTATCTCCCTTAATGAAGACACTTGATCCATTGGAGTACAAATTTCAACAACAAATTATCTCCCTTAATGAAGTGACTACCATCCATCGGAGTACAAATTTCCACAACAAACTATCTGCCTTAATAAAGAGACTACCATCCCTTAGAGTAGAAATATCAAAAACAAACTATCTCCCTTAATGAAGAGATTACCATCCATCAGAGTACAAATCTCAACAAAGAACTATCTCCCTTAATGAAAAGACAATCGTCCATCAGAGTACAAATCTCCATAATGAACTATCTACCTTAATAAAGAGACTACCATCCATCATAGTACAAATATCAACAACGAACAATCTCCATTTATGAAGAGACTACAATCCATTTGAGTACAAATCACAACAATGAACTATCTCCCATAATGAAGAGACTACCATTCATCAGAGTACAAATCTCAATAAAAAACTATCTCCCTTAATGAAGAGACTACCATCCATTTGAGTACAAATCTCACCAACGAACTATCACCATTAATGAAAAGGCTAGAATTGGTTGGAGTATAAATCTCAACAATAAACTATAGCTCTTAATGAAGATACTACCATCCATTGGAGTATAAATCTCAACAACAAACTATCTATCTCAATGAAGAGACTACCTTCCATTATAGTACAAATCTCAACAACGAACTATCTCCCTTAATGAAGAGCCAACCATCCAATGGAGTACAAATTTCATTAAAAACTATCTCCCTTAATGAAGAAACTACCATCCATCATAGTACAAGTCTCAACAATGAGCTATCTCCCTTAATGAAGAGACTACCATCCATCAAAGTATAAATCTCTACAACAAACTATTTCTCTTAATGAAGATACTACCATCCATCAGAGTATAAATCTCAACAACAAACTATCTATCTCAATGAAGAGACTACCTTCCATTACAGTACAAATCTCAACAACGAACTATCTCCCTTAAAGAAGATCCAACCATCCATTGCAGTACAAATATCAACAACAAACTATCTCCCTTAATGAAGAAACTACCATGCATCATAGTATAAGTCTCAACAATGAACTATCTCCCTTAATGAAGAGACTACCATCCATCAAAGTATAAATCTCAACAACAAACTATCTCCCTTAATTTAGAGAGTACCATCCATCGGAGTACAAATACCAACAAGGAACTATCTCCCTTAATGAAGAGACTACCATCCATCGGGTTAGAAATCAAAACAATGAACTATATCCCTTAAAGAAGAGACTACCATCAATCGGAGTACAAATCTCAATAACGAACTATCTCCATTAATGAAGAGAGTACCATTCATCAGAGTACAAATTTCAACAACGAACTATATCCCTTAATGAAGATACTAACATCCATAGGAGTACAAATCTCAAAAATGAACTATCTCCCTTAATGAAGAGACTACCATCCATTGGAGTACAAATCTCAACAACAAACTATATCCTTTAATGAGGAGACTACCTTCCATTGAAGTACAAATTTCAACAACGAGTTATCTCCCTCAATCAGGAGACTATCATCCATCCGAGTATAAATCTCAAAAACGAACTATCTCCCTTAATAAAGAGACTACCATCTATTGGAGTAAAAATCACAACAACGAACTATCTCCCTTAATAAGGATACTACCATCCATCGGAATACAAATCTTAATAGCGAACTATTTCCCTTAATGAAAAAACTACCATCCATTGGATTACAAATCTAAACAACGAACTATTCCCTTAATGAAGAGACTATCATCCATCAGAGTACAAATCTCAACAACAAACTATCTCCCTCAATGAATAGACTATCATACATTGGAGTAGAAATATCAATATTGAAGTATCTCCCTTAATAAAGAGGCTACCATCCATCGGAGTACAAATTTCCACAACAAACTATCTCCTTTAATAAAGAGACTACCATCCATTAGATTAGAAATATCAAAAACGAACTATCTCCCTTAATGAAGAGACTACCATCCATCGAAGTACAAATCTTAACTACGAATTATCTCCCTTAATGAAGATAGTACCATCCATAGGAGTACAAATATCAACAACGAACTATCTCCCTTAATAAAGAGACTACCATCCATTGGAGTACAAATCTCAACAATGAAGTATCTCCTCTAATGAGGAGACTACTTCCATTTAAGTACAAATTTCAACAAAAATTATCTCCCTTAATCAGGAGACTATCATCCATCCGAGTACAAATCTCAACAATGAACTATCTCCCTTAATGAAGAGACTACCATCTATTGGAGTAAAAATCTCAACAACGAACTATCTCCCTTAATGAAGATACTACCATCCATCAAAATACAAATCTTAACAACGAACTATTTCCCTTAATGAAAAGACTACCATGCATTGGATTACAAATCTCAACAATGAACTATTTCCCTTAATGAAGAGACTATCATCAATCAGAGTACAAATCTCAACAACAAACTATCTCCCTCAATGAATGGACTATCATACATTAGAGTAGAAATATCAATATTAAAGTATCTCCCTTAATGAATAAACTACCATCCATCATAGTACAAGTCTCAACAATGAGCTATCTCCCTTAATGAAGAGACTACCATCCTTCAAAGTATAAATCTCTACAATAAACTATCTCTCTTAATGAAGATACTACCATCCATTGGAGTATAAATCTCAACAACAAACTATCTATCTCAATGAAGAGACTACCTTCTATTAGAGTACAAATCTGAACAACGAACTATCTCCCTTAATAAAGAGCCAACCATCCATTGGAGTACAAATCTCAACAACAAACTATCTCCCTTAATGAAGAAACTACCATGCATCATAGTACAAGTCTCAACCACGAATTATCTCCCTTAATGAAGAGACTACCATCCATCAAAGTATAAATCTCAACAACAAACTATCTCCCTTAATTTATAGACTACCATCCATCGGAGTACAAATACCAACAAGGAACTATCTCCCTTAATGAAGAGACTACCATCCATCGGGGTAGAAATCAAAACAATGAACTATATCCCTTAAAGAAGAGACTACCATCAATCGGAGTACAAATCTCAATAACGAACTATCTCTTTTAATGAAGAGTGTACCATCCATCGGAGTACAAATTTAAACAACGAACTATATCCCTTAATGAAGATACTACCATCCATAGGAGTAAAAATCTCAACAATGAACTATCTCCCTTAATGAAGAGACTACCATCCATTGGAGTACAAATCTCAACAACAAACTATATCCTTTAATGAGGAGACTACCTTCCATTGAAGTACAAATTTCAACAACGAGTTATCTCCCTTAATCAGGAGACTATCATCCATCCGAGTATAAATCTCAAAAACGAACTATCTCCCTTAATAAAGAGACTACCATCTATTGGAGTAAAAATCTCAACAACGAACTATCTCCCTTAATAAGGATACTACCATCCATCGGAATACAAATCTTAATAGCGAACTATTTCCCTTAATGAAAAAACTACCATCCATTGGATTACAAATCTCAACAACGAACTATCTCCCTTAATGAAGAGACTATCATCCATCAGAGTACAAATCTCAACAACAAACTATCTCCTTCAATTAATAGACTATCATACATTGGAGTAGAAATATCAATATTGAAGTATCTCCCTTAATGAAGAGACAACCATCCATTGGAGTACAAATTTCAACAACGAATTATCTCCCTTAATGAAGTCACTACCATCAATCGGAGTACAAATTTCCACAACAAACTATCTCCCTTAATAAAAAGACTACCATCCATTAGAGTAGAAATATCAAAAACGAACTATTTCCCTTAATGAAGAGACTACCATCCATTAGAGTAGAAATATCAAAAACGAACTATCTCCCTTAATGAAGAGACTACCATCCATCGGAGTACAAATCAAAATAATGAACTATATCCCTTAAAGAATAGACTACCATCAATTGGAGTATAAATCTCAACAACGAACTATCTCCCTTAATGAAGAGAGTACCATCCTTCGGAGTACAAATCTTAACAACGAACTATCTCCCTTAATGAAGATAGTACCATCCATAGGAGTACAAATATCAACAACGAACTATCTCCCTTAATGAAGAGACTACCATCCATTGGAGTACAAATCTCAACAATGAACTATCTCCTATAATGAGGAGACAACCTTCCATTGAAGTTCAAATTTCAACAACAAATTATCTCCCTTAATCAGGAGACTATTATCCATCCGAGTACAAATCTCAACAACGAACTATCTCCCTTAATGAAGAGACTACCATCTATTGGAGTAAAAATCTCAACAACGAACTATCTCCCTTAATGAAGATACTACCATCCATCAAAATACAAATCTTAACAACGAACTATTTCCCATAATGAAAAGACTACCATGCATTGGATTACAAATCTCAACAATGAACTATCTCCCTTAATGAAGAGACTATCATCTATCAGAGTACAAATCTCAACAACAAACTATCTCCCTAAATGAATAGACTATCATACATTAGAGTAGAAATATTAATATTAAAGTATCTCCCTTAATGAAGACACTACCATCCATTGGAGTACAAATTTCAACAACAAATTATGTCCCTTAATGAAGTGACTACCATCCATCGGAGTACAAATTTCCACAACAAACTATCTCCCTTAATAAAGAGACTACCATCCATTAGAGTAGAAATATCAAAAACAAACTATCTCTCTTAATGAAGAGACTACCATCCATTGGAGTACAAATCTCAACAATGAACTATCTCCCTTAATGAAAAGACAACCATCCATCAGAGTACAAATCTCCATAATGAACTATCTCCCATAATAAAGAGACTACCATCCATCAGAGTATAAATATCAACAACGAACAATCTCCGTTTATGAATAGACTACCATCCATTTGAGTATAAATCACAATAATGAACTATCTCCCATAATGAAGAGACTACCATTTATCAGAGTACAAATCTCAATAAAAAAATATCTCCCTTAATGAAGAGACTACCATCCATTGGAGTACAAATCTCACCAACGAACTATCACCATTAATGAAAAAATATCTCTCTTAATGAATATACTACCATCCATAAGAATATAAATCTCAACAACAAACTATATATCTCAATGAAGAGACTACCTACCATTAGAGTACAAATCTTAAGAACGAACTATCTCCTTTAATGAAGAGCCAACCATCCATTGGAGTACAAATCTCAACAATAAACTATCTCCCTTAATGAAGAAACTACCATCCATCATAGTACAAATTTCAACAACGAATTATCTCCCTTAATCAGGAGACTATCATCCATCCGAGTATAAATCTCAACAACAAACTATCTCCCTTAATGAAGAGACTACCATCCATCGGAATACAAATCTTAACAATGAACTAATTACCTTAATAAAAAGACTACCATACATTGGATTACAAATCTCAACATTGAACTATCTCCCTTAATGAATAAACTATCATCCATCGGAGTACAAATCTCAACAACAAACTATCTCTCTCAATGAATAGACTATCATTCATTGGAGTAGAAATATGAATATTGAAGTATCTCCCTTAATGAAGAGACTACCATCCATTGGAGTACAAATTTCAACAATGAATTATCTCCCTTAATGAAGTGACTACCATCCGTCGGAGTACAAATTTCAACAACAAACTATCTCCCTTAATAAAGAGACTACTATCCATTAGAGTAGAAATATCAAAAACGAACTATCTCACTTAATGAAGGGACTACCATCCATCGGAGTACAAATCTCAACAATGAACTATCTCCCTTAATGAAAAGACTACCATCCATCAGAGTACATATCTCCATAATGAACTATCTCCCTTAATAAAGAGACTACCATCCATAAGAGTACAAATTTCAAAAACGAACAACCTCCCTTTATGAAGGGACTACCACCCATTGTTGTACAAATTACAATAATGAACTATCTCCCATAATGAAGAGACTACCATTCATCAGAGTACAAATCTCAACAAAAAACTATCTCCCTTAATGAAGAGACTACCATCCATTGGAGTACAAATCTCACCATTAAACTATCACCCTTAATGAAAAGACTAGAATTGGTTGGAGTATAAATGTCAACAACAAACTATCTCTCTTAATGAAGATACTTACATCCATCGGAGTACAAATCTCAACAACGAACTATCTCCCTTAATGAAGAGCCAACCATCTATTGGAGTATAAATATCAACAACAAACTATCTCCCTTAATGAAGAAATTACCATCCATAATAGTAAAAATGTCAACAACGAACTATCTCCCTTAATGAAGAGACTACCATCTATCAAAGTATAAATATGAACAACGAACTATCTCCCTTAATTAAGAGACTACCATCCATTGGAGTACAAATATCAACAAGAAACTATCTCCCTTAATGAAGAGACTACCATCCATTAGGGTAGAAATCAAAACAATGAACTATATCCCTTAAAGAAGATACTACCATCAATCGGAGTACAAATCTCAACAACGAACTATCTCCCTTAATGAAGAGTGTACCATCTATCGGAGTAAAAATCTCAAAAACAAACTATCTCCCTTAATGAAGATACTACCATCCATAGGAGTACAATTCTAAATAATGACCTATATCCCTTAATGAAGAGACTACCATCCATTGGAGTACAAATATCAACAACGAACTCTCTCCTTTAATGAGGAGACTACCTTCCATTGAAGTACAAATTTCAAAAACGAATTATCTCCCTTAATTAGGAGACTATCATCCAACTGAGTATAAATGTCAACAACGAACTATCTCCCTTAATAAAGAGACTACCATTTATTGGAGTAAAAATCTCAACAACGAACTATCTCCGTTAATAAGGATACTACCATCCATTTGAATACAAATCTTAACAACGAACTATTTCCATTAATGAAAAGACTACCATCCATTGGATTACAAATCTCAACAAGGAACTATCTCCCTTAATTAAGAGACTATCATCCATCGGAGTACAAATCTCAACAACAAACTATCTCCCTCAATGAATAGACTATTATACATTGGAGTAGAAATATCAATATTGAAGTATCTCCCTTAATGAAGATACTACCATCCATTGGAGTACAAATTTCAACAACGAATTATCTCCCTTAATGAAGTGACTACCATCCGTCAGAGTACAAATTTCCACAACAAAATATATCCCTTAATAAAGATACTACCATCCTTTAGATTATAAATATCAAAAACTAACTATCTCCCTTAATGAAGAGACTACCATCCATCGGAGTACAAATCTCAACAATGAACTATCTCCCTTTATGAAGGGACTACCACCCATTGGAGTACAAATTACAACAATGAACTATCTCCATTAATGAAGAGACTACCATTCATCAGAGTACAAATCTCAATCAAAAACTATCTCCCTTAATGACGAGACTACAATCCATTGGAGTACAAATTTCACCATTGAACTATCACCCTTAATGAAAAGACTAGAATTGGTTGGAGTATAAACCTCAACAACAAACTATCTCTCTTTATGAAGATACTACCATCCACTAGAGTATAAATCTCAACAACAAACTATCTATCTCAATGAAGAGACTACCTTCCATTAGAGTACAAATCTCAACAACAAACTATCTCCGTTAATGAAGATCCAACCATCCTTTGGATTATAAATCTTAATAACAAACTATCTCCCTTAATGAAGAAATTACCATCCATCATAGTACAAGTCTCAACAATGAACTATCTCCCTTAATGAAGAGACTACCATCTATCAAAGTATATATCTGAACAACGAACTATCTTCCTTAATTAAGAGACTACCATTGATCGGAATACAAATATCAACAAGGAACTATCTCCCTTAATGAAGAGACTACCATCCATTAGGGTAGAAATAAAAACAATGAACTATATCCCTTAAAGAAGAGACTACCATCAATCGGAGTACAAATCTGAACAACGAACTATCTCCCTTAATGAAGAGTGTACCATCTATCGGAGTAAAAATCTCAACAACGAACTATCTCCCTTAATAAAGATACTACCATCTATTGGAGTAAAAATCTCAACAACGAACTATCTCCCTTAATAAGGATACTACCATCCATCTGAATTCAAATCTTAACAACGAACTATTTCCCTTAATGAAAAGACTACCATCCATTGGATTACAAATCTTAACAACGAACTATCTCCCTAAATGAAGATACTATCATCCATTAGAGTACAAATCACAACAACAAACTATCTCCCTCAATGAATAGACTATCATACATTGGAGTAGAAATATTAATATTGAAGTATCTCCCTTAATGAAGATACTACCATCCATTGGAGTACAAATTTCAACAAAGACTTATCTCCCTTAATGAAGTTACTACAATCCACCGGAGTACAAATTTCCACAAGAAACTATCTCCCTTAATAAAGAGACTACCATCCATTATAGTAGAAATATCAAAAACGAACTATCTCCCTTAATGAAGAGACTACCATCCACCATAGTACAATTATCAACAATGAACTATCTTTCTTAATGAAAAGACTACCATCCATCAGAGTACAAATCTCCATAATGAACTATCTCCCTTAATAAAGAGACTACCATCCATCAGAGTACAAATATCAACAACGAACAATCTCCCTTTATGAAGGACTACCATCCATTGGAGTACAAATCACAACAATGAACTATCTCCCTTAATGAAGAGACTACCATACATCAGTATACAAATCTCAATAAAAAACTATCACCCTTAATGAAGAGACTACCATCCATTGGAGTACAAATCTCACCAACGAACTATCACCATTAATGAAAAGGCTGGAATTGGTTGGAGTATAAATCTCAACAACAAACTACCTATTTTAATGAAGATACTACCATCCATCGGAATATAAATCTCAACAACAAACTATTTATCTCAATGAAGAGACTACCTACCATTAGAGTTCAAATCTCAACAACGAACTATCTCCTTTAATGAAGAGCCAACCATTCATTCGAGTACAAATCTCAATAATAAACTATCTCCCTTAATGAAGAAACTACCATCCATCATAGTACAAGTCTCAACAACGAACTATATCCCTTAATAAAGAGACTACCATCCATCAAAGTATAAATTTCAACAATGAACTATCTCCCTTAATTAAGAGACTACCATCCATCGGAGTATAAATCTCAACAAGGAACTATCTCCCTTAATGACGAGACTACCATCCATTGGAGTAGAAATCTAACCAACGCACTATCTCCTTCAATGAGGAGACTACCTTCCATTGAATTACAAATTTCAACAACAAATTATCTCCCTTAATCAGGAGACTATCATCCATCCAAGTACAAATCTCAACAACAAACTATCTCCCTTAATGAAGAGACTACCATCTATTGGAGTAAAAATATCAACAACGAACTATCTCCCTTAATGAAAAGACTACCATCCATTGGATTACGAATCTCAACATTGAACTATCTCCCTTAATTAAGAGACTATCATCCATCGGTGTACAAATCTCAACAACAAACTATCTCCCTCAATGAATAGACTATCATACATTGGAGTAGAAATATCAATATTGAAGTATCTCCCTTAATGAAGAGACTACCATCCATTGGAGTACAAATTTCAACAACGAATTATCTCCCTTAATGAAGTGCTACCATCCGTCAAAGTACAAATTTCCACAACAAAATATCTCCCTTAATAAAGAGACTACCATCCATTAGATTAGAAATATCAAAAACGAACTATCTCCCTTAATGAAGAGACTACCATCCATCGGAGTACAAATCTCAACAATGAACTATTTCCCTTAATGAAAAGACTACCATCCATCAGAGTACAAATCTCCATAATGAACTATCTCCCTTAATAAAGAGACTACCATCCATAAGAGTACAAATTTCAACAACGAACAATCTCCCATTATGAAGGGACTACCCCCATTGGAGTACAAATTACAACAATGAACTATCTCCCTTAATGAAGAGACTACCATTCATCAGAGTACAAATGTCAATAAAAAACTATCTCCCTTAATGAAGAGACTACCATCCATTGGAGTACAAATCTCACCATTGAACTATCACCCTTAATGAAAAGACTAGAATTGGTTGGAGTATAAATCTTAACAACAAACTATCTTTCTTAATGAAGATACTACTATCCATCATAGTATAAATCTCAACAATAAACTATCTATCTCAATGAAGAGACTACCTTCCATTAGAGTACAAATCTCAACAACGAACTATCTCCCTTAATGAAGAGCCAACCATCCATTGGAGTATAAATCTCAATAATAAACTATCTCCCTTAATGAAGAAATTACCATCCATCATAGTACAAGTCTCAACAATGAACTATCTCCCTTAATGAAGAGACTACCATCTATCAAAGTATAAATCTGAACACCGAACTATCTTCCTTAATTAAGATACTACCATCGATCGGAATACACATATCAACAAGGAACTATCTCCCTTAATGAAGAGACTACCATCCATTAGGGTAGAAATAAAAACAATGAACTATATCCCTTAAAGAAGAGACTACCATCAATCGGAGTACAAATCTGAACAATGAACTATCTCCCTTAACGAAGAGTGTGCCATCTATCGGATTAAAAATATCAACAACGAACTATCTCCCTTAATGAAGATACTACCATCCATAGGAGTACAAATCTCAACAACGAATATCTCCCTTAATGAAGAGACTACCATATATTGGAGTACAAATCTCAACAACAAACTATCTCCTTTAAGTAGGAGACTACCTTCAATTGAAGTACAAATTTCAACAAATAATTATCTCCCTTAATCATGAGACTATCATCCATCTGAGTATAAATCTGAACAACGAACTATCTCCCTTAATGAAGAGATTACCATCTATTGGAGTAAAATTCTCAACAACGAACTATCTCCCTTAATGAAGATACTACCATCCATCGGAATACAAATCTTAACAATGAACTATCTCCTTTAACGAAGAGACTACCATCCATCAAAGTATAAATCTCAACAACAAACTATCTCCCTCAATGAATAGACTATCATACTTTGGAGTAGAAATATCAATATTGAAGTATCTCCCTTAATGAAGAGACTACCATCCATTGGAGTACAAATTTCAACAACGAATTGTCTCCCTTAATGAAGTGACTACCATCCATCGGAGTACAAATTTCCACAACAAAATATCTCCCTTAATAAAGAGACTACCATCCATTAGAGTAGAAATATTAAAAACGAACTATCTCCCTTAATGAAGAGATTACCATCCATCAGAGTACAAATATCAACAATGAACTATCTTTCTTAATGAAATGACTACTGTTGTACCCCAAAATTTGCCCTCCCATATTTTTCAAGATTTGTCAAGATCAATCTCCAGATGATTCAAAATCCCTCAAGGGTTGCACAGTCCAATTGCCTCCTAATACAGTCAAAATTAGGGTTTTGGTTCTTGCAAAGATATTGAGGTTTCCAAGGGTCCAATCAAGTCCCATATGCCTACATACATTGTCAAGCATCCATATGTCAAGTTTCCAGAGTCACAGCATCAAGTTGCACAGTCAAAAACCCTAAATGCTTCACAGTCAACTGCAGGGGCAAAATGGTCATTTGACAGTCAAAAGTCAAAATTTTTGGTCAACATCTTATTTTGAAGCCACAAACATCATTTGATCAATTCTTGATCATGATTTCTCAAAGCATGGCTCAAAAAGTCTCAAGATGCAAAAGTTTCTATTTTTGGACAGTTGAAAAAGTCAACTGCAAATTGACCAGGGCATAACTTCCTCATGGTTTATCAGAAAAATTTCATCCAAAGATCATTTTGAAGAGAATGACATATCCTACAACTCATCTTCACACTTCAAGTCCAAGAAATGCTCTCACAAAAAGTTATCAATTTCAACATTATAGGTCATTTTCAAAAGTCAACAAAAAGGCACTTTAAGTCAAAGACCATAACTTGAGATTGCTAAATCAAAATGACATGGGACCAAAGGCATTGGTTAGAGGACTTCAAGACCTTTCCAAAATGTCCAAGAACATGATCATAGCTTCAAAATTGAGCAAGATATGCCTTGGAGAAGTTGGGAAAATTTTTAGGAATTTTGAAAAGTCAACTTTGCTTCAAAAGGTTCAAAAATGCTAATGGGCCTCAAATTCTTCCTTGAATCATTACCCAAAATCATATGCACGACCCATTAAGCTCAAAGGGATTTATTTTCTTATTTTTAATTAATTAATTGAGTTTTTATTATTATTAATTCATTTAATTAGTTTTAAATATAAGAAAAATATCAAATCATGCTTTTAAATCTTTTTATGCAGCAAATATCTTCCACATATGCAAGAGATTTCGTGCACCAATCAACAAGGCAATATCTTCCACAATTGGCAAGGGTTTCATGGCAAAAAGATTGAAAAAGATATGTTGAAAATAAAATCTCAAATTCATCAATTCATGGACCTTGGGCTTGGTTTCTTAACCTAATTCCATTCAGATATAAAGGCATAACATAACCTAATGCACAAGGACACGAAAAAACTGTTCAGAAGCTGCATACCAATTTGCAAAATTTCATCAAAAAACTTGGAAACTGAAATCCTAGTTACTGCACGTTTCAAAGCCTAAAATCTATTCCAACACATTGTTGGACCATCCAGGAAGCTTTTGCAATCAAGAATCAATCAAAACGTGCCAAGAATCATAGAACACAGATCACACGGTTTGCCAAAATTCCTTGAATTCCATATCACGATTCATGCATTATTAATACATTTGGTTGATTGTTTTGTGTTCACAGCACTCAGGCAAAGCCTTCTGTATGATTCAATTTCATTAATATGCCTTGAAACGAAATTCACCATGGAAGGATATCTAGGGTTTCAGGACTCAAAAATTGGGGCTTTCCTCATATGGAAAAATTAGACCTTAAAACCTATGCCATTGAATTCGTGGTATCAATACGAAGCAAACCAATACCTCGCGCCCTTTTTATATTTGTCCATGTTCTAATCGCTATTTTTGCAGTTTTCATTTAGTGGGGGTTTAAAACCCCCGCTATTTGTTTATATTACAGGTACAAAGACGAAGACGAAGCTAGCGTGTCATTGAGTGGTTGGACAATTCAAACTTTGGCGCGGTTTTTCAACGTCCAGCATAATGGCCTTTTCTTCATACATATTATTTGTTGTCCATTAAATATACAAACGCGCACATTAGCTCAGTTGGTGGGTGAGTTGTCCTGCAAGCATTGGGACCTGGGTTCGATTCCCAGGTCCCCCCCCCCCCATATGTTCAATAATTTTTGCCTTAATATATTCCCATGCAGTTTCCATCCAACGTTCTACCATGCACACACACGCCCAGGCTTGCCACATATTCATAATGATCAATCTGAAGGCTACAAAAGGAGGTCCATCGTGTACACTCAGTCAACCGCACGCACTCAAGCTGGAAAAGTCAAACAGGCTTTTTGTTCAATAGGCCAAAATTACTGCAAGCACCTCCAAATGGGCCAGACACCCCCCAATGTTTGTATTATATTTTTTAATTTCCTTTTCTTTTCAATTATATATTTACAATTCTTTTTTAATTGTTTTCTTATTTGTTTTGTTAATTCACAAATAATAAATTTTCTATAAAAAAAATCAATAACCAAAAATTGTAATATATTTAATTATATTTAATTTCTATTAATTTATTTTGTAAATAAACTCTAACCATTAATTTAGTAAATTAGGTTTTAAAACTTTAATCTTTTTCTTAATAAATTAAAATATGTAGAAATTAGGGTTTTGACATTTTCATCTATTTTTTCTTAAATAAATAATTTTCTCATTATTATTATTATTATTTACCAAATATTTTTGTAAATAAATATGTAAATAATTAATTAGCATAAATTAGGTCAACTTTAATATTTTTCATTTAATAATTAAAAATAACTTAGAATTAGGGTTTCTCTTAATTTTCAATTTTCTTTATTTTCATAAATACAAAAACCTAAAAAACATTTCTTTTCTTTAAATTAAATAATCAATTAGCTTTTTAATTTCATTTAATTTCTCAAAAGGGTCAAAACCCTCGGACTGTCAGTTTTAATTTCTATTTTCACACATTTATTTTCTTTCGAATATTATGTAACTGCTCAAGGCTTGTAATAGTAATTAGGTCTTTTACTTTCCGCATTTTTTACCAAACGGGTCTTTGTATTTTGGCGATGTATAGACCCGCGCCTTGTAATAGCGTAGGATTTATCTTTCCGCATTTAAATTTCCGCACTCTTAAAATTCTAATTGCATGAAAGAATGTATGGCTAAATAAAAAATAAGCGTATCTCACGATACAATGATCAAAGATAACATAAACTGAAAATAACACACAAATTCACACACCACTTCTAGGGTACACCTCACCTGTTGCCTTACCTTCGAAACGTGGTCGTCGAGTATAGGACGTTTTAGTAAGTCCTTATGTCCATGATCCAGTTGCCTCGAAATGGTTGCCTCGGATTAAAAAAGGATCAATGGCATAAGGGTAGCTTCTAAGGTGTCCTACTGTTGCTCTGGTGACCACACTGTCCCTACAAACGAATTGACCCGAACACCTCCAACGGTGGTGCTACCTACCTCTCAATGGTGGGATGGCACTACCTTAAGGACATTTACACAGCCTAATTCCTTAGGGTAGGTAGACGACTCATAGATACTTGCTCTATTCAAAAACAAATCAAAACTCTTTTCACACCGACACTTCCAAAAAGCTTTCAAAACAATTTTTCAAACACTCTTGAGGACTGATACAAGAGTTATTCCGAAATCTTTAAACGAAACTTTTTCAAACTCACTCACAATTGAAAAGCAAACACTTTGAAAACACAAATGAGCAAGTATCTAAGAGCCCATGGATAACCATGGATACAAAGGGTGCTAACACCTTCCCTTTCTATAAATCTACCTCCCGAACCGAGAAACTATCTCATAAGGAATTTTGCTGTGCTTTTGTCCTTTCCATGTTGGAGAACATAAAAGACGGTGGCGACTCTTGCTTCCACGACATTTTGCGAACCAGCGTTAAACAGTCAGTTCTAAATCCACCGATCACAGAACTGGCGACTCTGTTGGGGATATCTTATAAAGTGAGGTGTACCTTAGGATGGCTCAAACTTGTGTTTTCAATTGCTGTGTTTGTTTGCTTTATTATTGTGGGTACTGTTTCGGAGTTACATAGATCCTAACCCGGATTTGGGGATACCCTGTTAGGTAGCATAAGCTGTGAGGGACCTATCCGGTGTAGACCGACATGGGTGAAGCAGTGGCTACATTGGTGTGGTGCCTTGGTCTGTACCGATATCCCTTGTGTCGCAACGAGGAGAATATGGGTCTTCTGAGGAGTCATTAAGCACCAACCGACCTTAGAACCTTAAATGACCCAACTTGGCCAATAGAGCAGTAGCAGTATGCTACGCCCATTGAGGCTAAACTCTCGTGATGGTTCTGGCCGCAAGAAAAGATTGTGATGCTGGAGTTATGACCGATTGAGGGTAGTCAGTGATATTGGGATCCTCTAGAACCCGGTTACTTCTGATAGGACAGGTCTTAACCAACAAACTGAAAGAGGGTAACACCTAGACCCCATGCTGGCCTAAACTCTAAGGGCTTGTCTTGCGTGACTTGTGTGCCTTATCATGTTTGCCTTTGTGAATATTTGTGGTGTGCTTTATCATAACATCATGCCATCATAAACATTGCATGCATCCTGCATAAGGACTGACCATTTCAAAGACAAGAGGGTTTCACCTTTGCTCTGTTTTGTAGGACATCATGATGCCTATACGAAGGAATACTATCCGGTTTAATTTTGTTCACCCCCCTGAGTTGCTTGAAGAATTGGTTAGCAGAATTCCAAATACTACTTCCTTCATCCAGAGGCATGGTTCTCTTCTTGGTTTAGTCACTGCAAAATGGGACCAACAACTGATGAGTGTCCTGACACAGTTTTATGATCCCTTGTACAACTGCTTCACCTTTCAAGACTTCCAGCTGGTCCCTACCCTGGAAGAGTTCTCTGATTTGCTTGGTATCCCTATCTTGGATCAGACTCCCTACACTGGTTGGGAAAAGACTCTTAGGCTCGAGGAGATTGCTGCAGCCCTTCCCTTGACCCACAAGGAGGTAATGGACAACTGGGTGACTAGAAGCAAAGTTAAGGGTTTCTTGGCAAAGTTTCTGATTGGTAAGGCTAACAGTTTCTGGAATGACCTGGACTTTAGGGCGTATGAAGACATTCTGGCTCTCTTAATCTATGGTCTAGTCTTGTTCCCTAATCCTGACAACTTCATTAACGTCACTGCCATAAGGATCTTCATGTCTCGGAACCCTGTGCCCACTCTCTTGGGTGATATCCTGCAACAACTTTATGCTCGTACTTCCCGAAGACGAGGAACTTTGTGGTGTTGCACTCCTTTGTTAGTGAGGTGGTTTATTTCGCACCTCCCTAAGTTCGTGCTGAAGAACAAAGAAGGAAGAGGCTGGGCTCATAGGTTAATGTCTCTCACTGATAATGACATCATTTGGACTCTCAGAGGTTTGGATGAGGTAGCTGTTATTGATTGTTGCGGAGAATATCCTAATGTTCCTTTGATTGGTACCCAAGGAGGGATCTCTTATAATCCATGTCTAGCTCTCCGTCAGTTCGGAAAAGCCAGAAGAGCAGGGCCTTATGAGATGTGGGTGCCCCACATCAGTTTCGAGTTTCAGGTGGATAGTGATGAGCTGTGTCGTAGGTTCATCAAAGCTTAGGACATAATTCACAAAGCTGACCCACAAGAGTTGGGACCAAAGACTTCTCTACCTATGGAAGCCTACTACAAATGGGTCCGCATCCGTGCTCAGAAGTTAGGTATGCCATATGAAGCTGTCAGACCCGTCATCCTTGAATATCCTGATAAGGTTGGGGCTCCTCCAACTGTTCTCCCTCCTCAGATACCTACTGATATTGATACACTAAAGAGGTCTTGGGCGCAACTACGGGAAGAACGAGATTCTTATCGGGAAAAGTTCAACGAGCAGGAATTGAAGATCCAGAAACTGACAAAGCAATTGGAGAACGAGCGAGCCTTGAATGACTACATCCGTACTGAGAAGAGGAGACCATGGGATCAATAATGAGCTTTGGATGTTCTTTTACAGTTTTTATTTCCCTGTTCAGTATTTCTATTTTTTATGTAACACCTAAGGGCAATCTGTTGAACAATTTAAATTTCAAAGTTGAATCTAATGAAGTGTGTTCCTTTTTTGTTTACAAAGTTGATTCCCGATTGTCTTTGAAAACATAAATCATACGCATTCCATTCATCATGTGCATCACATGTACTCTTCTTTTCAGGTTGTTTAATGTTCTTCGCTGTTCATTTCAGCATCATGAACCCTGAATCATCTACTGAGCAGTCCATCAAGGCCCTTCAGGCTCAGAACGCCCAATTCCAAGAGCTGATCATGAGTCTGGCCCAAGGTCATGAGGAATTGAAGGCTCTGCTGGTCAAGAAGAAGAAGAAGAGAACTGTACTATTCAACACTGGCCGGAGGTTTGGTAACACACTGCAGAATGAGGTTGATCAAGCTGGTTCTTCTGTGGGGAAAGGCAGTCCCTAGAGGGGAAGGGTTCCTAGTCCGGTGGTCTCTGACAACAAGATCGATTTCAATGAGGAGCAGTATCCTCCAGCTGAAGACAAGTACAAGCAGTTAGAGGATCGTCTGAATGCCATGGAAATTCAACAAGTGCCTGGGTTGGATTTCGGAGACCTGGGTCTATCTTCTGGTGTGGTCATCCCACACAAGTTCAAAGCACCATCTTTCGCAAAGTATGACGAGGCGTCCTGCCCTAAGCTACATCTCAGATCTTATGTGCGGAAGATCCAACCATACACCATGGACAAGAACTTGTGGATCCACTTCTTCCAAGAGAGTCTTTCAGGGACTCATCTCGAATGGTTCTATCAGCTGAATGGAACCAAGGTTCGTAACTGGGAAGAATTGGCTACTGCTTTTTACAAGCAGTATCAGTATAATGCCGACCTCGCTCCTACACGTACCCAACTCCAGGGTATGTCGCTAGGATCGGGAGAAGGTTTTAAAGAGTATGCGCAAAAGTGGAGGGACCTGGCTGGCAGGGTGCAGCCACCGTTAACCGACCGTGAGCTAGTAGACATGTTCTTGGGGACCCTATCCGGGCCGTTCTTCAGTCATCTCATTGGAAATTCGTCTGCAGGGTTTACAGATCTCATTCTGACTGGGGAAAGGATAGAGGCTGGTATGAAATCAGGGAAGATTCAGAAAGGTGCGTCCTCAAGTTCTGAGAAAAAGCCTTTCAAAAAGGAGTCCAGTGCTGTGTATGGGCCTAGAAGGCAAAACAAACCAGAGCGCCGCCAAGCTGTCAACGCGGTGGTAATTGCAAAGCCTGCTGCCGCTCCTCGGCAACCTAACCAACCAAGGGGTGAGATACCCAGAAGAGAATTTACTCGGCTTAGTATGAACTTGTCACAAATCTTGCCGCAACTGCTAGCGACCAACTTGGTAACCATCAGAGAAGCTCCGAAGGTGGTGAACACGACCTCTCTGAAGTATAATCCCAATGCCCGCTGTGCTTATCATTCTGATAGCCCGGGGCATTCTACTGATGATTGCTGGGCCCTAAGAAATAAGGTTCACGACCTTATCGATGCGAAGGAAATACAGTTCGAGGCACCTGAAAGGCCAAACGTTGTGACTGCTCCTATGCCTCAGCATGAAGTAAATGCCATTGAGGAAGACCTGTATGCCGTTTCTGTGGATGATGTTGCTACCCCTCTATTGACTGTTAAGAGGAACCTGTTGCTAGCCGGTTTATTTCCGGGTTGTGGCAAGGGTTGCCTTCTGTGTGCCGTGTCCCCTGCTGGTTGTCCGTTGCTGAAGTCAGGCATCCAAAGCCTGATGGACAGCAAAGAGATTCTGTTCAAGAAGACCGCTGTTCCTTTTGTTCCCGCTGAAGAAGTATCTGTCGTCATAATTTTCAACAATCCTACCAAGGCTCCCCCGAGGAAGCCAGTCAAAATCATGTCCGCTGCACCCATTATCATTATTGTTCTGGGGCCCCTCCCCTATGAATCTGACAAGGCTGTCCCATGGCACTATGGGGCAGATGTGTATGTACTTGGAGTGAAGCAAGAGTTCAACACTAGTACCAGTATCAGTAACATCATTGGTCCCGCCAAAGTCACTCGCAGTGTCAGGCTCTTCTCGCCTGACATTGTGCCACCAGTCATCCGAAGACCTCTTATAATTACGCCTGTAAGTGCACCTGTTTCCCCTTCTGATCCAGTTTCTACCCCTGCTGCCGAGTCATCTGACACTCGGGGCAAAGGGATTGATGATGTGCCTGCCCGGATGGAGGCACCGAAGACTGTCAATGTTGAAGCCTCCCAGCAAGAGATGGAGGAAATCATTAAGATAATCAAGAAGAGTGACTTCAACGTCGTTGAACAGCTGGGGCATACCCCCTCTAAGATCTCCATGCTATCATTGCTGCTGTTCTCAGAGGCCCATGCCAAGGCCCTGATTTCATTTCTGAAGACGGCCCATGTGCCACAAGAGACCTCTGCAGATCAATTTACTGACTGTGTGGCCAATCTGACCGCCGACAATGGTTTGGGTTTCTCGGATGCTAATCTGACCGCTAAGGGAAAGAACCACAATGATGCCCTACATGTCTCCATAGAATGCAGGGGCACTACTCTTGCACACGTGTTGGTGGACACCGGTTCTTCGCTGAATATATTGCCCAAGAAGGCCTTAGACAGGCTGGATTGTGAAGGTCTGGAGTTGAAGCCTAGCAACATCATTGTCCGAGCCTTTGACGGGTCGAAGAGGATGGTGCATGGTGAGGTAGACATTCCGATTCGTGTGGGTTCTCAAGTATTTGACTCAACGTTCTATGTGATGGATATTCGTCCATCTTATTCCTATTTGCTGGGTCGACCTTAGATTCACAAGGCTGGGGTTGTGACCTCCACTCTACACCAGAAGCTCAAATACCCTGTCAGAGGGAAGATTGTTACTGTGCAGGGGGAGGAAGAATACATGGTTAGTCATCTGAATTCATTCCGGTATATAGAGATGGACGGGGACTTTATTGAAACCCCCTTTCAACATTTTGAAGAGGTACCTCCAACATTGGCGTCAGCTGAGACGGTAATTGAAGAAGATTTTCCTTTGAAGATGGCCTCCTTAAAGGACGCCCGGGATGTGATTGAGAAAGGTGAATGTGCTAACTGGGGCAGGCTCCCTGACTTTACCCCTAAACCTAACAAATTTGGACTGGGTTTTACTGCAGAGGCTCAGAGGGCTGTACGCAAAGCCAGGACCGGAAGACCTCCTGTGTTCATCACCAACCCGGGAGTGAATGCTATTGAAGGCGAGGCGGAGGAATCAGAGTTTGATAGTTGGATCTACCCGACGACCGACGGTGGACTGAACAATTGGACCGCAAGAGTCCACATACCCGTTAATTTTGTTACGCAGTAATGAATTCCTTTGTTTCTTTAATTTGTAATGAACAATAAATTGAAACTTTATGGTCCAGTGTCTTACCCGGGGCACCGTTGGCTTCATTTGTGAGGGCTTATTACTTGTCATTTCCATATATCATGAATAAAGACATTGGACGTTTTTTCGCATTTCAAATCTTGTGCTCCCTTTCTTTCTTTCTTTCTTTATATATTGCAAAACAACTATATTTACACACACTCACCTACACAGGTTTCAATCCACTCTGGATCTCACTGGTAACGACTGTACTACTGCCAGTTATGACTTCGAAAATCCGATCAACTTAGCCGAAGATGAAGGTGAAGATGATTGCGAAGTGCCTGGCGAGCTTGCAAGACTGTTACTCCAGGAAGAGAGGGCCATTCAGCCACATGAAGAGCCAGTGGAAACGATAAATCTGGGTACGGAGACAGATAGAAAGGAAGTTAAGATTGGTGCCAATCTAGAGCTTAGCGTGAAACAACGGTTGGTTCAGATGTTGCATGATTATGTGGAGATCTTCGCCTGGTCTTATGAAGACATGCCTGGGTTAGATACTGACATTGTGGTCCATCACTTGCCTACCAAGGAAGACTGTCCTCCGGTAAAACAAAAGGTCCGCCGTATGCGTCCAGAGATGTCCGAGAAGATCAAAGCTGAGGTTATGAAGCAATTTGACGCCGGTTTTCTTGCAGTGACTTCTTACCCTCAGTGGGTTGCCAACGTGGTTCCGGTGCCAAAGAAAGATGGTAAGGTCAGAATGTGTGTCGATTACAGGGATTTGAACAGGGCAAGCCCCAAGGATGATTTCCCTCTACCTCACATTGACGTTCTGGTTGACAATACTGCTCAGCACAAGGTGTTCTCCTTCATGGATGGTTTTTCAGGTTATAATCAGATCAAGATGGCTCCTGAAGACATGGAGAAAACCACTTTTGTTACTCAGTGGGGCACCTTTTGCTACAAGGTCATGCCTTTTGGGTTGAAAAATGCTGGGGCAACCTACCAACGTGCCATGGTTGCTTTATTTCATGACATGATCCATCATGAGATAGAAGTATATGTTGACGATATGATTGCAAGGTCCCAAACTGAGGAGGAACACCTTGACCATCTGCAGAAGCTGTTTGACTGTCTGAAGTTATACAAGCTGAGGTTGAACCCGAACAAGTGCACGTTTGGGGTAAGATCTGGAAAGTTGCTAGGCTTCGTCGTAAGTGACGAAGGTATTCAAGTGGACCCTGCCAAGGTTAAAGCCATACAAGAGATGCCAGTTCCCAAGACAGAGAAAGAAGTCAGAGGCTTTCTAGGACGACTGAATTACATTACCCGATTCATCTTGCACCTAACTGCTACCTGTGAGCCAATCTTCAAGCTGCTGAAGAAAGATCAGGTAGTACGTTGGAATGATGAATGTCAGGCCGCTTTTGACAAAATCAAAGAGTATCTCCAAGAACCACCCATTCTTATGCCACCGGTTGAAGGGAGACCTCTAATACTATACCTGACAATACTTGACAGCTCAATGGGGTGTGTGTTGGGGCAGCATGACGAGTCTGGCCGAAAAGAGCACGCCATTTATTACCTTAGAAAAAAGTTTACTGACTGTGAGACCCGATACTCACTACTCGAGAAAACTTGCTGTGCTTTAGTATGGGCTGCTCGTCGGCTGAGACAGTATATGCTGACTCACACTACTCTATTGATTTCAAAAATGGATCTGATCAAGTACATATTTGAAAAGCCTGCTCTATCTGGGAGAATAGCAAGATGGCAGATGATCTTGACGGAATACGACATCTAGTACACGACTCAGAAGGCTATCAAAGGAAGTGTATTGGCAGACCATTTGGCACACCAGGCAGTAGACGACTACCAGTCAATAAACTTTGAGTTTCCTGATGAGAGCATCATGGTAGTAACTGATTGCGAAGTACCTGGACCGGATGAAGGACCAGAGGAAGGATCCCGATGGTCTATGCACTTTGACGGAGCCTCCAACGCTTTGGGTAACGGCATTGGCGCTGTGATCATATCTCCCAAAGGCACTCATACTCCACTTACTGCCCGGCTATGTTTCAACTGCACCAACAACATGGCGGAGTATGAGGCATGCATCATGGGTCTTCAAGCTGCGATTGACTTAAGGATCAAGTTTCTGAGTGTCTTCGGAGATTCCGCTCTCGTGATCAATCAGATCAAAGGCGAGTGGGATACGAAACATCCAAACCTTATTCCTTACAAAGAATGTGTGTTGACATTGATTCCCCATTTTACAGAGATAACTTTTGAACACTTCCCAAGAGAGGAGAATCAGTTGGCGGACGCGCTGGCTACGATGTCTTCCATGTTCAAAGTCAAATGGGATAATGAGGCTCCCCGGATCATCATCTGGAAACTGGACGAACCGGCATACTGTTGTGATCTTGAGGCTGAGGTAGTGACTGAAAAACCTTGGTATCATGAAGTAAAGAGGTACTTGGAAGTTCAGGAATACCCTGAAGGTGCATTTGTCAACGACATGAAGTTTCTGAGAAGGTTCGCAGCGAAGTTCTTCCTCAGCAACGACATTCTGTACAAGCGAAACCATGATTCGACCTTACTGCGTTGTGTGGATAAGACTGAAGCAGAAAGGATCATGGCAGAGCTACATGAAGGTACGTTCGGAACGCATTCCAGTGGACATACCATGGCAAAGAAAATCCTTCGGGCAGGAAATTTCTGGTCCACAATGGAAGCCGACTGTTACCAACATTCTCGGACATGTCATAAGTGCCAGATATACGCAGATAAGGTGCACGTTCCTCCAGTCCCTCTGAATGTCTTGACTGCACCTTGGCCCTTTGCAATGTGGGGCATTGATATGATCGGTGAGATTAAACCTACAGCATCCAACGGGCATCGCTTCTTCCTGGTAGCGATCGATTACTTTACAAAGTGGGTTGAGGCAGCTTCTTATGCTACAGTAACCAAGAATGTCGTGGCACGGTTCATTCGGCACAACCTGATCTGTCGATACGACGTCCCAGAAAGGATCATTACGAACAATGGTACCAATCTCAATAACAAGATGATCACTGAGCTCTGCGAGCAATTCAAGATACAACACCACAACTCTTCTCCTTACCGGCCGAAGATGAATGGGGCTGTCGAAGCAGCTAATAAGAATATCAAAAAGATTGTGCAGAAGATGACAGTGACCTATAAAGATTGGCACGAGATGTTACCGTTTGCTCTTCATGGGTACCGTACCTCAGCAAGAACGTCAACCGGGGCAACTCCCTTTTCTTTGGTCTATGACATGGAGGCAGTCTTACCGATTGAAGTGCAGATACCCTCTCTCCGGATAATGAAGGATGCAGATCTGAGCGAAGATGATTGGATCCAGACACGACTTGATCAGTTAAACCTAATCTACGAAAAGAGACTTACTGCTATATGTCATGGTCAAACGTATCAAAAACGGATGATCAGGGCATTTAACAAGAAAGTCATACCACAAGAGTATCAAGTTAGGGACCCGGTAATCAAGCGCATCATCCTTCCTCAAAGTGATCCCAGGGGCAAATGGACCCCTACGTACGAAGGGCCATTTGTGGTTAAACATGTGTTCTCGGGAGGAGCCATGATCCTAACCACCATGGATGGTGACGACCTTCCTCACCCCGCCAATGCAGACATATTAAAAAGATACTACGCATGATAAAAGACCTTCTAGGTTGACATACCTAGGCAAAAATTAGGGCTTCCCGGCGAACCAAAAGGGTTCGGGCAAAATGAGGGATGAAATGAAAAAAATCTGTACAACCGGCAAGTCGAAAACCTGAAAAGGCGGCTTGGGCAAAAATGGGTATCCCGGTGGACTGAAAACCCGAAAGGGCGGTCCAGGCAAAAGTTAGGGATTAAAGCGTAATACTATGTCTCATTGAATCACCTTGCATCCAGAATCCGGTATCAACTATCAAGTTCAGACGACATTGATCAGTCAGCTTCATCTTCAACTGAGTAGCCAGGTGATGAGACGCTCGAAGATATAAAGGCGATAGCAGAGTTGGAACCCAGTGGGATCATATTTTTCACATAGCTGTTTTGTTTTCCCTTTTCGAAAAATTGTATAAACTCTGTTGTTCGGCGGCGTTCTCTTACTAGGACGTCAGCCTCTTGTACATAAACGCCTATTTATAGGCAACTTCAAAAAAAAATTAATACAAATTCACTTTTCAGCTAAATTGCCAACTGTTTTTTGTTCCTTTTCTGTTTTGTCTTGCGAAGAACGTCCAATGTTCAAATTTTGATATATGCATTTGACAATAATTGCTAGCTCATAAATATTTGCATGCGAAGCAAAGGATTAATTACAGGTAACATTAGAAACAGGGGCAATAATGAGTTGTCCAAGAAATCTAATTGCTCTGTCCACCCAGGTACCAAGGTAAGTTCGGCTGAAGAACATAACCAAGATATCTTAATTCCCCAGAGAGTGATCCAGCAAGTCAACGATACTCTCCCCAAGCAGAGTTAGTCCACAGTCAGCCTTAAGGAAGTTGGGTATCCCTAGCAGATCTCAACATTCCTCAGCAGTATACAAACATTCTTAACAAGCATCCCTGACAGTCTTGATCTAAGATTGTTCCCCGGCGGTATACCAAACATCCAGTGGAGTCACTTCCCCAGTATATCTCAAAAATTTCCCCAGGATAGTCCAGTCCAATCTAAAAAGTTTCCCCAGGAAAGTGGAATCCATCTCCCCAGCAGGTCTTGAAGCTTATCCCCAGTAGATTCTGGAAGCTTATCACCTGCAGAGTACATACGTCTCTCCCCGGTTTCATTTAAAGGTTATTTCCCCACCAGGATATAACTGGGTTATCCTCAGCCAATTGTCACGGAAAGATCGTCCCCGACGGAGTCTTCCTATCCCCCAGTGGAGTTCATCAATTCCTTCAAAATGGTATCCCCAGCGGAGTTATCATCAACATCTCAACAAAGAACCTCTCTTCCCCCACAGAGTTCACTCCCCGCAGAGTAATCTATTCGCCAAGTTTATTCCCCAATGGAGTCATCTTCTCCTACCGGTTTATGCTTATAACCATCATCCCCAACGGAAACAACGAAGCTCTACTCTTCCATATCAGCCCAGGATTCAACTTCCCGGCATTCATCGAGGATTCTCTTTCCTAGACAAAAACATACATTTCATAAACATCACATCATCATACATTATAGCATGCATATACGCATCATGAACATACAATCTCACTTATTCTGAGAACATCACGCATGTCATACATCATGACATCGCATACAACTAACGTTTTGTCTTTTCAAGACAAAGGTTAATACAAAGATGATTACCATTAAAGGTCACAACTAAAGATCCGATTTTTGTATCTTGCCAGGGTGTATCTGTTGACTACATTACCAGACTCGATTCCTGTATCTTGCCAGGGCACGTCTGAAGAGTTTGAAGATTCAATTCCTGTATCTTGCCAGGGTGTATCTGTTGACGACTATATTCCAGACTCGATTCCTGTATCCTGCCAGGGCACGTCTGAAGAGTTCGAAGATCCGATTCCTGTATCTTGCCAGGGTGTATCTGTTGACGACTACATTTCCAGACTCAATTCCTGTATCCTGCCAGGGCACGTCTGAAGAGTTCGAAGATCCGATTCCTGTATCTTGCCAGGGTGTATCTGTTGACGACTAATTCCAGACTCGATTCCTGTATCCTGCCAGAGCACGTCTGAAGAGTTCGAAGATCCGATTCCTGTATCTTGCCAGGGTGTATCTGTTGACGACTATATTCCATACTCGATTCCTGTATCTTGCCAGGGCACGTCTGAAGAGTTCGAAGATCCGATTCCTGTATCTTGCCAGGGTGTATCTGTTGATGACTATTTTCCAGATTCGATTCCTGTATCTAGCCAGGGCACATCTGTGAGTAACTGATTGTAGACTCGATACCTGTATCCGGCCAGGGCACATCTACATGAATAGTTTTTTTGAAGATTCGATACCTGTATCCAGCCAGGGCACATCTACATAAAGAGTTTGAAGATCAACTCCTGTAACAGGCCAGGTGATTATTTTTCTTTCTCAGGTACGCAAGTTCTCGCTAAGGAATCTCTTACGCGATCGACAACCTCCCGATGGCATCTATAAGCCCATCCACATACCGACAGTCTCCAAATGGCGTCTATAAGCCCGTTCCCGACAAGGTTCTGTCCCACTTCCAGATGGCATCTGTAAGCCCATTCCCGCCATCACACTGCTGATACTCTACTATGTGAGTGCAAATTTCTGGGCACTCTAGTGTTCAATCATCTTCCACCTTCGGATTACGAAAGGCACGCCAGCCAATCTACATCCTCAGGTCTAAGAAGAATGAATAGGGGCAACTGTTGTACCCCAAAATTTTCCCTCCCATATTCTTCAAGATTTGTCAAGATCAATCTCCAGATGATTCAAAATCCCTCAAGGGTTGCACAGTCCAATTGCCTCCTAATACAGTCAAAATTAGGGTTTTGGTTCTTGCAAAGATATTGAGGTTTCCAAGGGTCCAATCAAGTCCCATATTCCTACATACATTGTCAAGCATCCATATGTCAAGTTTCCAGACTCACAGCATCAAGTTGCACAGTCAAAAACCCTAAATGCTTCACAGTCAACTGCAGGGGCAAAATGGTCATTTGACAGTCAAAAGTCAAAATTTTTGGTCAACATCTTATTTTGAAGCCACAAACATCATTTGATCAATTCTTGATCATGATTTCTCAAAGCATGGCTCAAATAGTCTCAAGATGCAAAAGTTTCTATTTTTTGACAGTTGAAAAAGTCAACTGCAAATTGACCAGGGCATAACTTCCTCATGGTTTATCAGAAAAATTCCATCAAAAGCACATTTTGAAGAGAATGACATTTCCTACAACTCATCTTCACACTTCAAGTCCAAGAAATGCTCTCACAAAAAGTTATCAATTTCAACATTATAGGTCATTTTCAAAAGTCAACAAAAAGGCACTTTAAGTCAAAGACCATAACTTGAGATTGGTAAATCAAAATGACATGGGACCAAAGGCATTGGTTAGCGGACTTCAAGACCTTTCCAAAATGTCCAAGAACATGATCATAGCTTCAAAATTGAGCAAGATATGCCTTGGAGAAGTTGGGAAATTTTTAGGAATTTTGAAAAGTCAACTTTGCTTCAAAAGGTTCAAAAATGCTAATGGGCCTCAAATTCTTCCTTGAATCATTACCCAAAGCATATGCACGACCCATTAAGCTCAAAGGGATTTATTTTCTTATTTTTAATTAATTAATTGAGTTATTATTATTATTAATTCATTTAATTAGTTTTAAATATAAGAAAAATATCAAATCATGCTTTTAAATCTTTTTATGCAGCAAATATCTTCCACATATGCAAGAGATTTCGTGCACCAATCAACAAGGCAATATCTTCCACAATTGGCAAGGGTTTCATGGCAAAAATATTGAAAAAGATATGTTGAAAATCAAATCTCAAAATCATCAATTCATGGACCTTGGGCTTGGTTTCTTGACCTAATTCCATTCAGATACAAAGGCATAACATAACCTAATGCAGAAGGACACGAAAAACTGTTCAGAAGCTGCATACCAATTTGCAAAATTTCATCAAAAAACTTGGAAACTGAAATCCTAGTTACTGCAAGTTTCAAAGCCTAAAATCTATTCCAACACATTGCTGGACCATCCAGGAAGCTTTTGCAATCAAGAATCAATCAAAACGTGCCAAGAATCATAGAACACAGATCACACGGTTTGCCAAAATTCCTTGAATTCCATATCACGATTCATGCATTATTAATACATTTGGTTGATTGTTTTGTGTTCACAGCACTCAGGCAAAGCTTTCTGTATGATTCAATTTCATTAATATGCCGTGAAACGAAATTCACCATGGAAGGATATCTAGGGTTTCAGGACTCAAAAATTGTGGCTTTCCTCATATGGAAAAATTAGACCTTAAAACCTATGCCATTGAATTCGTGGTATCAAGACGAAGCAAACCAATACCTCGCGCCCTTTTTATATTTGTCCATGTTCTAATCGCTATTTTTGCAGTTTTCATTTAGTGGGGGTTTAAAACCCCCGCTATTTGTTAATATTACAGGTACAAAGACGAAGACGAAGCTAGCGTGTCATTGAGTGGTTGGACAATTCAAACTTTGGCGCGGTTTTTCAACGTCCAGCATAACGGCCTTTTCTTCATACATATTATTTGTTGTCCATTAAATATACAAACGCGCGCATTAGCTCAGTTGGTGGGTGAGTTGTCCTGCAGGCATTGGGACCTGGGTTCGATTCCTAGGTCCCCCCCTCCATATGTTCAATAATTTTTGCCTTAATATATTCCCATGCAGTTTCCATCCAACGTTCTACCATGCACACACACGCCCAGGCTTGCCACATATTCATGATGATCAATCTGAAGGCTACAAAAGGAGGTCCACCGTGTACACTCAGTCAACCACACGCACTCAAGCTGGAAAAGTCAAACAGGCTTTTTGTTCAATAGGCCAAAATTACTGCAAGCACCTCCAAATGGGCCAGACACCCCCCAATGTTTGTATTATATTTTTTAATTTCCTTTTCTTTTCAATTATATATTTACAATTCTTTTTTAATTGTTTTCTTAATTGTTTTGTTAATTCACAAATAATAAATTTTCTATAAAAAAAATCAAAAACCAAAAATTGTAATATATTTAATTATATTTAATTTCTATTAATTTATTTTGTAAATAAACTCTAACCATTAATTTAGTAAATTAGGTTTTAAAACTTTAATCTTTTTCTTAATAAATTAAAATATGTAGAAATTAGGGTTTTGACATTTTCATCTTTTTTTTCTTAAATAAATAATTTTCTCATTATTATTATTATTATTATTTACCAAATATTTTTGTAAATAAATATGTAAATAATTAATTAGCATAAATTAGGTCAACTTTAATATTTTTCATTTAATAATTAAAAATAACTTAGAATTAGGGTTTCTCTTAATTTTCAATTTTCTTTATTTTCATAAATACAAAAACCTAAAAAACATTTCTTTTCTTTAAATTAAATAATCAATTAGCTTTTTAATTTCATTTAATTTCTCAAAAGGGTCGAAACCCTCGGACTGTCAGTTTTAATTTCTATTTTCGCACATTTATTTTCTTTCGAATATTATGTAACTGCTCAAGGCTTGTAATAGTAATTAGGTCTTTTACTTTCCGCATTTTTTACCAAATGGGTCTTTGTATTTTGGCGATGTATAGACCCGCGCCTTGTAATAGCGTAGGATTTGTCTTTCCGCATTTAAATTTCCGCACTCTTAAAATTCTAAATGCATGAAAGAATGTATGGCTAAATAAAAAATAAGCGTAGCTCACGATACAATGATCAAAGATAACATAAACTGAAAATAACACACAAATTCACACACCACTTCTAGGGTACGCCTCACCTGTTGCCTTACCTTCGAAACGTGGTCGTCGAGTATAGGACGTTTTAGTAAGTCCTTATGTCCATGATCCAGTTGCCTCGAAATGGTTGCCTCGGATTAAAAAAGGATCAATGGCATAAGGGTAGCTTCTAAGGTGTCCTACTGTTGCTCTGGTGACCATACTGTCCCTACAAACGAATTGACCCGAACACCTCCAACGGTGGTGCTACCTACCTCTCAATGGTGGGATGGCACTACCTTAAGGACATTTACACAGCTTAATTCCTTAGGGTAGGTAGACGACTCATAGATACTTGCTCTATTCAAAAACAAATCAAAACTCTTTTCACACCGACACTTCCAAAAAGCTTTCAAAACAATTTTTCAAACACTCTAAAGGACTGATACAAGAGTTATTACGAAATCTTTAAACGAAACTTTTTCAAACTCACTCACAATTGAAAAGCAAACACTTTGAAAACACATATGAGCAAGTATCTAAGAGCCCATGGATAACCATGGATAGAAAGGGTGCTAACACCTTCCATTTCTATAAATCTACCTCCCGAACCGAGAAACTATCTCATAAGGAATTTTGCTGTGCTTTTGTCCTTTCCATGTTGGAGAACATAAAAGACGGTGGCGACTCTTGCTTCCGCGACATTTCGCGAACCAGCGTTAAACAGTCAGTTCTAAATCCACCGATCACAACTACCATCCATCGGAGTACAAATATCAACAACGAACAATCTCCCTTTATGAAGGACTACCATCCATTGGAGTACAAATCACAACAATGAACTATCTCCCTTAATGAACATACTACCATTCACCAAAGTACAAATCTCAATAAAAAACTATCTCCCTTAATAAAGAGACTACCATCCATTGGAGTACAAATCTCACTAACGAACTATCACCATTAAAGAAAAGTATAGAATTGGTTGGAGTATAAATCTCAACAGTAAACTATCTCTCTTAATGAAGATACTACCATCCATCGGAATATAAATCTCAACAACAAACTATTTATCTCAATGAAGAGACTACCTGCCATTAGAGTTCAAATCTCAACAACGAACTATCTCCTTTAATGAAGAGCCAACCATCCATTGGAGTACAAATCTCAATAATAAACTATCTCCCTTAATGAAGAAACTACCATCCATCATAGTACATGTCTCAACAACAAAATATATCCCTTAATGAAGAGACTAACATCCATCAAAGTATAAATCTCAACAACGAACTATCTCCCTTAATTAAGAGAATACCATCCATCGGAGTATAAATCTCAACAAGGAACTATCTCTCTTAATGAAGAGACTACCATTCATTGGAATAGAAATTTAACCAACGAACTATCTCCCTTAATGAAGAGACTACCATCTATTAGAGTACAAATATCCACAACGAACTATCTCCCTTAATGAAGATACTACCATCCATTGGAATACAAATCTAAACAACGAACTATTTCCCTTAATAAAAAGACTACCATCCATTGGATTACGAATCTCAACACTGAACTATCTCCCTTAATGAAGAGACTATCATCCATCGGAGTACAAATCTCAACAACAAACTATCTCCCTTAATGAATAGACTATCATACATTGGAGTAGAAATATCAATATTGAAGTATCTCCCTTAATGAAGAGACTACCATCAATTGGTGTACAAATTTCAACAATGAATTATCTCCCTTAGTGAAGTGACTACCATCTGTCAGAGTACAAATTTCCACAGCAAAATATCTCCCTTAATAAAGAGACTACCATCCATTAGATTAGAAATATCAAAAACGAACTATCTCTCTTAATGAAGAGACTACCATCCATCGGTGTAAAAATCTCAACAATGAACTATCTCCCTTAATGAAAAGACTACCATCAACCAGAGTATAAATCTCCATAATGAACTATCTCCCTTAATAAAGAGACTACCATACATAAGAGTACAAATTTCAACAACGAACAATCTCCCTTTATGAAGGGAATACCACCCATTGGAGTACAAATTACAACAATGAACTATCTGCCTTAATGAAGAGACTACCATTCATCAGAGTACAAATCTCAATAAAAAACTATCTCCCTTAATGAAGAGACTACAATCCATTGGAGTACAAATCTCACCATTGAACTATCACCCTTAATGAAAAGACTAGAATTGGTTGGAGTATAAATCTCAACAACAAACTGTCTCTCTTAACGAAGATACTACCATCCACCGGAGTATAAATCTCAAGCATAAACTATCTATCTCAATGAAGAGACTACCTTCCATTAGAGTACAAATCTCAACAACGAACTATCTCCCTTAATGAAGAGCCAACCATCCATTGGAGTATAAATCTTAATAACAAACTATCTCCCTTAATGAAGAAAATACCATCCATCTTAGTAAAAGTCTCAACAATTAACTATCTCCCTTAATGAAGAGACTACCATCTATCAAAGTATAAATCTGAACAACGAACTATCTTCCTTAATTAAGAGACTACCATCGTTCAGAATACAAATATCAACAAGGAACTATCTCCCTTAATGAAGAGACTACCATCCATTAGGGTAGAAATCAAAACAATGAACTATATACCTTAAAGAAGAGACTACCATCAATCGGAGTACAAATCTGAACAACGAACTATCTCCCTTAATAAAGAGTGTCCCATCTATTGGAGTAAAAATCTCAACAACGAACGATCTCCCTTAAAAAAGATAATAACGTCTATTGGAGTAAAAATCTCAACAATGAACTATCTCCCTTAATAAGGATAATACCATCCATCTGAATACAAATCCTAACAACGAACTATTTCCCTTAATGAAAAGACTACCATCCATTGGATTACAAATCTCAACAACGAACTATCTCCCTAAATGAAGAGACTATCATCCATCAAAGTACAAATCTCAACAACAAACTATCTCCCTCAATGAATAGACTATCATACATTGGAGTAGAAATATCAATATTGAAGTATCTCCCTTAATGAAGAGACTACCATCCATTGAAGTACAAAATTCAAAAACGACTTATCTCCCTTAATGAAGTCACTACCATCCATCGGAGTACAAATTTCCACAACAAACTAACTCCCTTAATAAAGAGACTACCATCCATTAGAGTAGAAATGTCAAAAACGAACTATCTCCCTTAATGAAGAGATTACCATCCATCGGAGTACAAATGTCAACAATGAACTATCTTTCTTAATGAAAAGACTACCATCCATCAGAGTACAAATCTCCATAATGAACTATCTCCCTTAATAAAGAGACTACCATCCATCAGAGTACAAATATCAACAACGAACAATCTCCCTTTATGATGGACTACCATCCATTGGAATACAAATCACAATAATGTACTACCTCCCTTAATGAACAGACTACCATTCATCAGAGTAAAAATCTCAATAAAAAACTATCTCCCTTAATGAATAGACTACCATCCATTGGAGTACAAATCTCACTAACGAACTATCCCCATTAATAAAAGGCTAGAATTGGTTGGAGTATAAATATCAACAACAAACTCTCTCTCTTAATGAAGATACTACCATCCATCGAAATATAAATCTCAACAACAAACTATCTATCTCAATGAAGAGACTACCTTCCATTAGAGTTCAAATCTCAACAACAAACTATCTCCCATAATGAAGAGCCAACCATCCATTGGAGTACAAATATAAAAAATAAACTATCTCCCTTAATGAAGAAACTACCATACATCATAGTACAAGTCTCAACAACAAACTATATCCCTTAATGAAGAGACTAACATCCATCAAAGTATAAATCTCAACAACAAACTATCTCCCTTAATTAAGAGATTACCTCCATCGGAGTATAAATCTCAACAAGGAACTATCTCCCTTAATGAAGAGACTACCATCCATTGGAGTAGAAATCTAACCAACGAACTATCTCCTTTAATGAGGAGACTACCTTCAATTGAATTACAAATTTCAACAACGAATTATCTCCCTTAATCAGGAGACTATCATCCATCCAAGTACAAATCTCAACATCAAACTATCTCCCTTAATGAAGAGACTACCATCTATTAGAGTAAAAATATCAACAACGAACTATCTCCTTTAATGAAGATACTACTATCCATCGAAATACAAATCTTAACAATGAACTATTTCAAAAAAATGAAAAGACTACCATCCATTGGATTACGAATCTCAACACTGAACTATCTCCCTTAATGAAGAGACTATCATCCATCGGAGTACAAATCTCAACAACAAACTATCTCCCTCAATGAATAGACTATCATACATTAGAGTAGAAATATCAATATTGAAGTATCTCCCTTAATGAAGAGACTACCATCCATTGGAGTACAAATTTCAACAACGAATTATCTCCCTTAATGAAGTGACTACAATCAATCAGAGTACAAATTTCCAGAACAAACTATCTCCCTTAATAAAGAGACTACCATCCATTAGATTAGAAATATCAAAAACGAACTATCTCCCTTAATGAAGAGACTACCATCCATCGGAGTACAAATCAAAATAATGAACTATCTCCCTTAATGAAAAGACTACCATCCTCCAGAGTACAAATCTCCATAATGAACTATCTCCCTTAATAAAGTGACTACCATCCATAAGAGTACAAATTTCAACAACAAACAATCTCCCTTTATGAAGGGACTACCACCCATTGGAGTACAAATTACAACAATGAACTATCTCCCTTAATGAAGAGACTACCATTCATCAGAGTACAAATCTCAATAAAAAATTATCTCCCTTAATGAAGAGACTACCATCCATTGGAGTACAAATCTCACCATTGAACTATCACCCTTAATGAAAAGATTAGAATTGGTTGGAGTATAAATCTCAACAACCAAATATCTCTCTTAATGAAGATACTACCATCCATCGGAGTATAAATATCAACCAAAAACTATTTATCTCAATGAAGAGACTACCTTCCATTAGAGTACAAATCTCAACAACGAACTATCTCCCTTAATGAAGAGTCAACCATCCATTGGAGTATAAATCTTAATAACAAACTATCTCCCTTAATGAAGAAATTACCATCCATCATAGTACAAGTCTTAACAACGAACTATCTCCCTTAATGAAGAGACTACCATCTATCAAAGTATAAATCTGAACAACGAACTATCTTCCTTAATTAAGAGACTACCATCGATCGGAAAAGAAATATCAACAAGGAACTATCTCCATTAATGAAAAGACTACCATCCATTAGGGTATAAATCAAAACAATGAACTATATCCCTTAAAGAAGAGACTACCACCAATCGGAGTACAAATATGAACAACGAACTATCTCCCTTAATGAAGAGTGTAACATCTATCGGAGTAAAAATATCAACAACGAACTATCTCCTTTAATGAAGATACTACCATCCATAGGAGTACAAATCTCAACAATGAACTATCTCCCTTAATGAAGAGACTACCATATATTGGAGTACAAATCTTAACAATGAACTATCTCCTTTAATGAGGAGACTACCTTCCATTGAAGTACAAATTTCAACAACGAATTATCTCCATCTAAGTATAAATTTGAACAAAAAACTATCTCCCTTAATGAAGAGATTACTATCTATTGAATTAAAAATCTCAACAACGAACTATCCCCCTTAATGAAGATACTACCATCCATCAGAATACAAATCCTAACAATGAAATATTTCCCTTAATGAAAAGACTACCATCCATTGGATTACATATCTCAACAACAAAATATCTCCTTTAATGAATAGACTACCATCCATCAGAGTATAAATCTCAACAACAAACTATCTCCCTCAATGAATAGACTATCATACATTGGAGTATAAATATCAATATTGAAGTATCTCCCTTAATGAAGAGACTACCATCCATTGGAGTACAAATTTCAAAAACGAATTATCTCCCTTAATGAAGTGACTACCATCCATCGGAGTACAAATTTCCACAACAAACTATCTCCCTTAATAAAGAGACTACCTTCCATTAGATTTGAAATATCAAAAACGAACTATCTCCCTTAATGAAGAGACAACCATCCATCAGAGTACAAATGTCAACAATGAACCATCTCCCTTAATGAAAAGACTACCATCCATCAGAGTACAAATCTCCATAATGAACTATCTCCCTTAATAAAGAGACTAGCATCTATCAGAGTACAAATATCAATAACGAACAATCTCCCTTTATGAAGAGACTACCATCCATTGGAGTACAAATCACAACAATGAACTATCTCCCTTAATGAACAAACTACCATTCATCAGAGTACAAATCTCAATAAAAAACTATCTCCCTTAATGAAGAGACTACCATCCATTGGAGTACAAATCTCACCAACGAACTACCACCATTAATGAAAAGGCTAGAATTGGTGGAGTATAAATCTCAACAACAAACTATCTCTCTTAATGAAGATACTACCATCAATCGGAGTATAAATCTCAATAACAAACTATCTATCTCAATGAAGAGACTACCTACCATTAGAGTACAAATCTCAACAACGAACTATATCCCTTAATGAAGAGCCAACCATCCATTGGATTAAAAATCTCAACAACAACCTATCTCCCTTAATGAAGAGACTACTATTCATCAAAGTACAGATCTCAATAAAAACTATCTCCCTTAATAAGAGACTACCATCCATTGGAGTACAAATCTCACCATTGAACTATCACCCTTAATGAAAAGACTAGAATTGGTTGGAGTATAAATCTCAACAACAAACTATCTCTCTTAATGAAGATACTACCATCCATCAGAGTATAAATCTCAACAACAAACTATCTATCTCAATGAAGAGACTACCTTACATTAGAGTACAAATATCAACAACGAACTATGTCCCTTAATAAAGAGCCAACCATCCATTGGAGTATAAATCTCAATAACAAACTATCTCCCAAAATGAAGAAATTACCATCCATCATAGTACAAGTCTCAACAACGAACTATCTCCCTTAATGAAGAGACTACCATCTATCAAAGTATAAATCTGAACAACGAACTATCTTCCTTAATTAAGTGACTACCATCGATCGGAATACAAATATCAAAAAGGAACTATCTACCTTAATGTAGAGACTACCATCCATTAGGGTAGAAATCAAAACAATGAACTATATCCATTAAAGAAGAGACTACCATCAATCGGAGTACAAATCTGAACAACGAACTATCTCCCTTAATGAAGAGTGTACCATCTATCAGAGTAAAAATCTCAATAACGAACTATCTCCCTTAATGAAGATACTACCATCCATAGGATTACAAATCTCAACAACGAACTATCTCCATTAATGAAGAGACTACCATCCATTGGAGTACAAATCTCAACAACGAACTATCTCCTTTAATGAGGAGACTACCTTCCATAGAAGTACAAATTTCAACAACGAATTATCTCCCTTAATCATGAGACTATCATCCATCTGAGTATAAATCTGAACAACGAACTATCTCCCTTAATGAAGACATTACCATCTATTGGAGTAAAAATCTCAACAATGAACTATCTTCCTTAATGAAGATACTACCATCCATCGGAATACAAATCTTAATTATGAACTATCTCCTTTAATGAAGACACCACCATCCATCGGAGTTTAAATCTCAACAACAAACTATCTCCCTTAATTAAGAGCCAACAATCCATTGGAGTATAAATCTCAACAAAAAACTATTTCCCTTAATGAAGAAATTACCATCCATCATAGTACAAGTCTCAACAACGAACTATCTCCCTTAATGAAGAGACTACCATCTATCAAAGTATAAATCTGAACAACGAACTATCTCCCTTAATTAAGAGACTACCATCCATCGGAATACAAATATCAACAAGGAACTATTTCCCTTAATGAAGATACTACCATCCATTAGGGTAGAAATCAAAACAATGAACTATATCCCTTAAAGAAGAGACTACCATCAATCGGAGTACAAATCTGAACAACAACTATCTCCCTTAATGAAGAGTGTACCATCTATCAGAGTAAAAGTCTCAACAACTAACTATCTCCCTTAATGAAGATACTACCATCCATAGGAGTAAAAATCTCAAAAACGAACTATCTCCCTTAATGAAGAGACTACCATCCATTGGAGTAAAAATCTCAACAACGAACTATCTCCTTAAATGAGGAGACTACCTACCATTGAAGTACAAATTTCAACAACGAATTATCTCCCTTAATCATGAGACTATCATCCATCTGAGTATAAATCTCAACAACGAACTATCTCCCTTAATGAAGAGATTACCATCTATTGGAATAAAAATCTCAACAACGAACTATCTCCCTTAATGAAGATACTACCATCCATCGGAATACAAATCTTAACAATGAACTATTTACCATAATGAAAAGACTACTATCCATTCGATTACAAATCTCAACAACGAACTATCTCCTTTAATGAAGAGACTACCATCCATCAGAGTACAAATCTCAACAACAATTTATCTCCCTCAATGAATAGACTATCATACATTGGAGTAGAAATATCAATATTGAAGTATCTCCCTTAATGAAGAGACTACCATCCATTGGAGTACAAATTTCAACAACGAATTATCTCCCTTAATGAAGTGACTACCATCCATCGGAGTACAAATTTCCACAAAAAGCTATCTCCCTTAATAAAGAGACTACCATCCATTAGAGTAGAAATATTAAAAAACGAACTATCTCCCTTAATGAAGAGACTACAATCCATCGGAGTACAAATCTCAACAATGAACTATATCCCTTAATGAAAAGACTACCATCCATCAGAGTTCAAATATCCATAATGAACTATCTCCCTTAATAAAGAGACTACCATCCATCAGAGTACAAATATCAACAACGAATAATCTCCCTTAATGAAGAGACTATCATTCATCAGAGTACAAATCTCAATAAAAAACTCTCTCCCGTAATGAAGATACTACCATCCATTGGAGTACAAATCTCACCAACAAACTACCACCATTAATTAAAAGGCTAGAATTGGTGGAGTATAAATATCAAGGACAAACTATCTCTCTTAATAAAGATACTACCATCCATCGGAGTATAAATCTCAATAAAAAACTATCTATCTCAACAAAGAGACTACCTTCCATTAGAGTAAAAATCTCAACTACGAACTATCTCCCTTAATGAAGAGCCAACCATCCATTGGAGTACAAATATCAACAACAAACTATCTCCCTTAATGAAGAAACTACCATCCATCATAGTATAAGTCTCAACAACGAACTATCTCCCTTAATGAAGTGACTACCATCCATCAAAGTATAAATCTCAACAACGAACTATCTCAATTAAGAGACTACCATCCATCGGAGTATAAATCTCAACAAGGAACTATCTCCCTTAATGAAGAGACTACCATCCATTGGAGTAAAAATCTCAACAATGAATTATCTCCTTTAATGAAGAGACTACCTTCCATTGAAGTACAAATTTCTACAACGAATTATCTCCCTTAATCAGGAGACTATCATCCATCCGAGTACAAATCTCAACAACAAACTATCTCCCTTAATGAAGAGCCAACCATCCATTGGGGTAAAAATCTCAACAACGAACTATCTCCCTTAATGTAGATACTACCATCCATCGGAATACAAATCTTAACAACGAACTATTTCCCTTAATGAAAAGACTACCATCCATTGGATTACAAATCTCAACAACGAACTATCTTCCTTAATGAAGAGGCTATCATCCATCAGAGTATAAATCTCAACAACAAACTATCTCTCTCAATGAATAGACTATCATACATTGGAGTAGAAATATCAATATTTAAGTATCTCCCTTAATGAAGAGACTACCATCCATCGGAGTACAAATTTCCACAATAAACTATCTCCCTTAATAAAGAGACTACCATCCATTAATGTAGAAATATCAAAAACGAACTATCTCCCTTAATGAAGAGACTACCATCCATCGGAGTACAAATCTCAACAATGAACTATCTCCATTAATGAAAAGACTACCATCCATCAGAGTACAAGTCTCCACAATGAACTATCTCCCTTAATAAAGAGACTACCATCCATCAGAGTACAAATATCAACAACGAACAATCTCCCTTTATGAAGAGACTACCATCCATTGGAGTATAAATCAAAACAATGAACTATCTCCCTTAATGAAGAGACTACCATTCATCAGAGTACAAATCTCAATAAAAAACTATCTCCCTTAATGAAGAAACTACCATCCATTGGAGTACAAATCTAACCAACGAACTATCACCATTAATGAAAAGGCTAGAATTGGTTGGAGTATAAATCTCAATAACAAACTATCTCTCTTAATGAAGATACTACCATCCATAGGACTATAAATCTCAACAACGAACTATCTCCCTTAATGAAGAGTGTACCATCTATCGGAGTAAAAATCTCAACAACAAACTTTCTCCCTTAATGAAGATACTACCATCCATAGGATTACAAATCTCAACAACGAACTATCTCCATTAATGAAGAGACTACCATCCATTGGAGTACAAATCTCAACAACGAACTATCTCCTTTAATGTGGAGACTACCTTCCATAGAAGTACAAATTTCAATAACAAATTATCTCCCTTAATGAAGTGACTAGCATCCATCGGAGTACAAATTTCCACAACAAACTATCTCCCTTAATGAAGACATTACCATCTATTAGAGTAGAAATATCAAAAATGAACTATCTCCATTAATGAAAAGACTACCATCCATCAGAGTACAAATCTCCACAATGAACTATCTCCCTTAATAAAGAGACTACCATCCATTAGAGTACAAATATCAACAACGAACAATCTCCCTTTATGAAGAGACTACCATCCATTGGAGTATAAATAAAAACAATGAACTATCTCCCTTAATGAGGAGTTTACCATTCATAAGAGTACAAATCTCAATAAAAAACTATCTCCCTTAATGAAGAAACTACCATCCATTAGAGTACAAATCTAACCAATGAACTATCACCATTAATGAAAAGGCTAGAATTGGTTGGAGTATAAATCTAAACAACAAACTATCTCTCTTAATGAAGATACTACCATCCATAGGAGTATAAATCTCAACAACAAATTATTTATCTCAATGAAGAGACAACCTTCCATTAGAGAACAAATCTCAACAATGAATTATCTCCCTTAATGAAGATCCAACCATCCATTGGAGTACAAATCTAAACAACAAACTATATCCCATAATGAAGAAACTTCCATCCATCATAGTACAAGTCTCAACAACGAACTATCTCACTTAATGAAGAGATTACTATCCATCAAAGTATAAATCTCAACAACGAACTATTTCCCTTAATTAAGAGACTACCATCCATCGGAGTACAAATCTCAACAAGGAACTATCTCCCTTAATGAAGAGACTACCATCCATTGGGGTAGAAATCAAAACAATGAAATATATCCCTTAAAGAAGATACTACCATCCATAGGAGTACAAATCTCAACAACGAACTATCTCCCTTAATTAAGAGAGTACCATCCATTGGAGTACAAATCTCAACAACGAAGTATCTCCCTTAATGAAGATACTACCATCCATAGGAGTACAAATCTCAACAAAGAACTATCACCCTTAATGAAGAGACTACTATCCATTGGAGTACAAATTTCAACAACGAAATATCTCCCTTAATCAAGAGACTACCATCTATTGGAGTAAAAATCTCAACAACGAACTATCTCCTTTAATAAGGATACAACCATCCATCGGAATACAAATCTTAACAACAAACTATTTCCCTTAATGAAAAGACTACCATCCATTGGATTACAAATCTCAACAATGAACTATCTACCTTAATGAAGAGACTATCATAAATCAGAGTACAAATCTCAACAATAAACTATCTCCCTCAATGAATAGACTATCATACATTGGAGTAGAAATATCAATATTGAAGTATCTCCCTTAATCAAGAGACTACCATCCATTGGAGTACAAATTTCAACAACGAATTATCTCCCTTAATGAAGTGACTACCATTCATCGGAGTACATGTTTCTACAACAAACTATCTCCCTTAATAAAGAGACTACCATCCATTAGAGTAGAAATATCAAAAACGAACTATCTCCCTTAATGAAGAGACTACCATCCATCAGAGTACAAATCTCAACAATGAACTATCTCCCTTAATGAAAAGACTACCATCCATCAGAGCACAAATCTCCATAATGAACTATCTCCCTTAATAAAGAGACTACCATCAATCAGAGTACAAATATCAACAACAAACAATCTCCCTTTATGAAGAGACTACCATCCATTGAAGTATAAATCAAAACAATGAACTATCTCCCTTAATGAGGAGTTTACCATTCATCAGAGTACAAATCTCAATAAAAAACTATCTCCCTTAATGAAGAAACTACCATCCATTGGAGTACAAATCTAACCAACGAACTATCACCATTAATGAAAAGGCTAGAATTGGCTGGAGTATAAATCTCAACAACAAACTATCTCTCTTAATGAAGATACTACCATCCATAGGAGTATAAATCTCAACAACAAACTATCTATCTCAATGAAGAGACAACCTTCCATTAGAGTACAAATCTCAACAATGAACTATCTCCCTTAATGAAGATCCAACCACCCATTGGAGTACAAATCTAAACAATAAACTATATCCCATAATGAAGAAACTACCATCCATCATAGTACAAGTCTCAACAACTAACTATCTCCCTTAATGAAGAGACTACTATCCATCAAAGTATAAATCTCAACAACGAACTATTTCCCTTAATTAAGAGACTACCATCCATCGGAGTACAAATCTTAAGAAGGAACTATCTCCCTTAATGAAGAGACTACCATCCATTGGGGTAGAAATCAAAACAATGAAATATATCCCTTAAAGAAGAGAATACCATCAATCGGAGTACAAATCTCAACAACAAACTATCTCCCTTAATTAAGAGAGTACCATCCATCGGAGTACAAATCTCAGCAACGGAGTATCTCCCTTAATGAAGATACTACCATCAATAGGAGTACAAATCTCAACAACAAACTATCACCCTTAATAAAGAGACTACCATCCATTGGAGTACAAATTTCAACAACGAAATATCTCCCTTAATGAAGAGACTACCATCTATTGGAGTAAAAATCTCAACAACGAACTATCTCCTTTAATAAGGATACTACCATCCATCGGAATACAAATCTCCATAATGAACTATCTCCCTTAATAAAGAGACTACCATCTATTGGAGTAAAAATCTCAACAACGAACTATATCCCTTAATAAGGATACTACCATCCATCGGAATACAAATCTTAACAACAAACTATTTCCCTTAATGAAAATACTACCATCCATTGGATTACAAATCTCAACAACGAACTATCTCCCTTAATGAAGAGACTATCATCAATCAGAGTACAAATCTCAACAACAAACTATCTCCCTCAATGAATAGACTATCATACATTGGAGTAGAAATATCATTATTGAAGTATCTCCCTTAATCAAGAGACTACCATCCATTGGAGTACAAATTTCAAAAACGAATTATCTCCCTTAATGAAGTGACTACCATTCATTGGAGTACATATTTCCACAACAAACTATCTCCCTTAATAAAGAGACTACCATCTATTAGAGTAGAAATATCAAAAACGAACTATCTCCCTTAATGAAGAGATTACCATCCATCAGAGTACAAATCTCAACAATGAACTATCTCCCTTAATGAAAAGACTACCATCCATCAGAGCACAAATCTCCATAATGAACTATCTCCCTTAATAAAGAGACTACCATCAATCAGAGTACAAATATCTACAACAAACAATAACCCTTTATGAAGAGACTACCATCCATTGGAGTATAAATCAAAACAATGAACTATCTCCCTTAATGAGGAGTTTACTATTCATCAGAGTACAAATCTCAATAAAAAACTATCTCCCTTAATGAAGAAACTACCATCCATTAGAGTACACATCTAACCAACGAACTATCACCATTAATTAAAAGGCTAGAATTGGCTGGAGTATAAATCTCAACAACAAACTATCTCTCTTAATGAAGATACTACCATCCATAGGAGTATAAATCTCAACAACAAACTATCTATCTCAATGAAGAGACAACCTTCCATTAGAGTACAAATCTCAACAATGAACTATCTCCCTTAATGAAGATCCAACCACCCATTGGAGTACAAATCTAAACAACAAACTATATCCCATAATGAAGAAACTACCATCCATCATAGTACAAGTCTCAACAACTAACTATCTCCCTTAATGAAGAGACTACTATCCATCAAAGTATAAATCTCAACAACGAACTATTTCCCTTAATTAAGAGACTACCATCCATCGGAGTACAAATCTTAAGAAGGAACTATCTCCATTAATGAAGAGACTACCATCCATTGGGGTAGAAATCAAAACAATTAAATATATCCCTTAAAGAAGAGAATACCATCAATCGGAGTACAAATCTCAACAATGAACTATATCCCTTAATTAAGAGAGTACATTTACTCGGAGTACAAATCTCAGCAACGAAGTATTTCCCTTAATGAAGATACTACCATCCATAGGAGTACAAATCTCAACAACGAACTATCTCCCTTAATTAAGAGAGTACCATCCATCGTAGTACAAATCTCAACAACGAAGTATCTCCCTTAATGAAGATACTACCATCCATAGGAGTACAAATCTCAACAACGAACTATCACCCTTAATGAAGAGACTACTATCCATTGGAATACAAATTTCAACAACGAACTATCTCCCTTAATGAAGAGACTACCATCTATTGGAGTAAAAATCTCAACAACGAACTATATCCCTTAATAAGGATACTACCATCCATCGGAATACAAATCTTAACAACAAACTATTTCCCTTAATGAAAAGACTACCATCCATTGGATTACAAATCTCAACAACAAACTATCTCCCTTAATGAAGAGACTATCATCAATCAGAGTACAAATCTCAACAACAAACTATCTCCCTCAATGAATAGACTATCATACATTGGAGTAGAAATATCAATATTGAAGTATCTCCCTTAATCAAAAGACTACCATCCATTGGAGTACAAATTTCAACAACGAATTATCTCCCTTAATGAAGTGACTACCATTCATCGGAGTACATATTTCCACAACAAAATATCTCCCTTAATAAAGAGACTACCATCCATTAGAGTAGAAATATCAAAAACGAACTATCTCCCTTAATGAAGAGACTACCATCCATCAGAGTACAAATCTCAACAATGAACTATCTCCTTTAATGAAAAGACTACCATCCATCAGAGCACAAATCTCCATAATGAACTATCTCCCTTAATAAAGAGACTACCATCAATCAGAGTACAAATATCTACAACAAACAATCTCCCTATATGAAGAGACTACCATCCATTGGACTATAAATCAAAACAATGAACTATATCCCTTAATGAGGAGTTTACCATTCATCAGAGTACAAATCTCAATAAAAAACTATCTCCCTTAATGAAGAAACTACCATCCATTGGAGTACAAATCTAACCAACGAACTATCACCATTAATGAAAAGGCTAGAATTGGCTGGAGTATAAATCTCAACAACAAACTATCTCTCTTAATGAAGATACTACCATCCATAGGAGTATAAATCTCAACAACGAACTATCTATCTCAATGAAGAGACAACCTTCCATTAGAGTACAAATCTCAACAATGAACTATCTCCCTTAATGAAGATCCAACCACCCATTGGAGTACAAATCTAAACAACAAACTATATCCCATAAGGAAGAAACTACCATCCATCATAGTACAAACCTCAACAACTAACTATCTCCCTTAATGAAGAGACTACTATACATCAAAGTATAAATCTCAACAACGAACTATTTCCCTTAATTAAGAGACTACCATCCATCGGAGTACAAATCTTAAGAAGGAACTATCTCCCTTAATGAAGAGACTACCATCCATTGGGGTAGAAATCAAAACAATGAAATATATCCCTTAAAGAAGAGAATACCATCAATCGGAGTACAAATCTCAACAACGAACTATCTCCCTTAATTAAGAGAGTACCATCGATCGGAGTACAAATCTCAGCAACGAAGTATCTCCCTTAATGAAGATACTACCATCAATAGGAGTACAAATCTCAACAACGAACTATCACCCTTAATAAAGAGACTACCATCCATTGGAGTACAAATTTCAACAATGAACTATCTCCCTTAATGAAGAGACTACCATCTATTGGAGTAAAAATCTCAACAACGAACTATCTCCCTTAATAAGGATACTACCATCCATCGGAATACAAATCTTAACAACAAACTATTTCCCTTAATGAAAAGACTACCATCCATTGGATTACAAATCTCAACAATGAACTATCTCCCTTAATAAAGAGACTATCATCAATCAGAGTACAAATCTCAACAAAAAACTATCTCCCTCAATGAATGGACTATCATACATTGTAGTAGAAATATCAATATTGAAGTATCTCCCTTAATCAAGAGACTACCATCCATTGGAGTACAAATTTCAACAACTAATTATCTCCCTTAATGAAGTTACTACCATTCATCGGAGTACATATTTCCACAACAAACTATCTCCCTTAATAAAGATACTACCATCCATTAGAGTAGAAATATCAAAAACGAATTATCTCCCTTAATGAAGAGACTACCATCCATCAGAGTTCAAATCTCAACAATGAACTATCTCCCTTAATGAAAAGACTACCATCCATCAGAGCACAAATCTCCATAATGAACTATCTCCCTTAATAAAGAGACTACCATCAATCAGAGTACAAATATCAACAACAAACAATCTCCCTTTATGAAGAGACTACCATCCATTGGAGTATAAATCAAAACAATGAACTATCTCCCTTAATGAGGAGTTTACCATTCATCAGAGTACAAATCTCAATAAAAAACTATCTCCCTTAATGAAGAAACTACCACCCATTGGAGTACAAATCTAACCAACGAACTATCTCCATTAATGAAAAGGCTAGAATTGGCTGGAGTATAAATCTCAACAACAAACTATATATCTTAATGAAGATACTTCCATCCATAGGAGTATAAATCTCAACAACAAACTATTTATCTCAATGAAGAGACAACTTTCCATTAGAGTACAAATCTCAACAATGAACTATCTCCCTTAATGAAGATCCAACCACCCATTGGAGTACAAATGTAAACAACAAACTATATCCCATAATGAAGAAACTACCATCCATCATAGTACAAGTCTCAACAACTAACTATCTCCCTTAATGAAGAGACTACTATCCATCAAAGTATAAATCTCAATAACGAACTATTTCCCTTAATTAAGAGACTACCATCCATCGGAGTACAAATCTTAAGAAGGAACTATCTCCCTTAATGAAGAGACTACCATCCATTGGGGTAGAAATCAAAACAATGAAATATATCCCTTAAAGAAGATAATACCATCAATCGGAGTACAAATCTCAACAACGAACTATCTCCCTTAATTAAGAGAGTACCATCCATCGGAGTAAAAATCTCAGCAACGAAGTATCTCCCTTAATGAAGATACTACCATCCATAGGAGTACAAATCTCAACAACGAACTATCACCCTTAATAAAGAGACTACCATCCATTGGAGTACAATTTTCAACAACGAACTATCTCCCTTAATGAAGAGACTACCCTCTATTGGAGTAAAAATCTCAACAACGAACTATCTCCGTTAATAAGGATACTACCATCCATCGGAATACAAATCTTAACAGCAAACTATTTCCCTTAATGAAAAGACTACCATCCATTGGATTACAAATCTCAACAATGAACTATCTCCCTGAATGAAGAGACTATCATCAATCAGAGTACAAATCTCAACAACAAACTATATCCCTCAATGAATAGACTATCATACATTGGAGTAGAAATATCAATATTGAAGTATCTCCCTTAATCAAGAGACTACCATCCATCCGAGTACAAATTTCAACAACAAATTATCTCCCTTAATGAAGTGACTACCATTCATCGGAGTACATATTTCCATAATAAACTATCTCACTTAATAAAGAGACTACCATCCATTAGAGTAGAAATATCAAAAACAAACTATCTCCCTTAATGAAGAGACTACCATCCATCGGAGTACAAATCTCAACAATGAACTATCTCCCTTAATGAAAAGACTACCATCCATCAGAGTACAAATCTCCATAATGAACTATCTCCCTTAATAAAGAGACTACCATCAATCAGAGTACAAATATCAACAACAAAAATATCCCTTTATAAAGAGACTACCATCCATTGGAGTACAAATCACAACAATGAACTATCTCCCTTAATGAAGAGACTACCATTCATCAGAGTACAAATCTCAATAAAAAACTATCTCCCTTAATTAAGAGACTACCATCCATTGAAGTACAAATCTCACCATCGAACTACCACCATTAATGAAAAGGCTAGAATTGGTGGAGTATAAATCTAAACAACAAACTATCTCTCTTAATGAAGATACTACCATCCATCGGAGTATAGATCTCAATAACAAACTATCTATCTCAATGAAGAGACTAACTTCCATTAGAGTACAAATGTCAACAACGAACTATCTCCCTTAATGAAGAGCCAACCATCCATTGGAGTACAAATCTCAACAACAAACTATCTCCCTTAATTAAGAGAGTACCATCCATCGGAGTACAAATCTCAGCAACGAAGTATCTCCCTTAATGAAGATACTACCATCCATAGGAGTACAAATCTCAACAACGAACTATCTCCCTTAATTAAGAGCGTACCATCCATCGGAGTACAAATCTCAACAACGAAGTATCTCCCTTAATGAAGATACTACCATCCATAGGAGTACAAATCTCAACAACGAACTATCACCCTTAATGAAGAGACTACTATCCGTTGGAGTACAAATTTCAACAACGAACTATCTCCCTTAATGAAGAGACTACCATCTATTGGAGTAAAAATCTCAACAACGAACTATATCCCTTAATAAGGATACTACCATCCATCGGAATACAAATCTTAACAACAAACTATTTCCCTTAATTAAAAGACTACCATCCATTGGATTACAAATCTCAACAAAGAATTATCTCCCTTAATGAAGAGACTATCATCAATCAGAGTACAAATCTCAACAACAAACTATCTCCCTCAATGAATAGACTATCATACATTGGAGTAGAAATATCAATATTGAAGTATCTCCCTTAATCAAGAGACTACCATCCATTGGAGTACAAATTTCAACAACGAATTATCTCCCTTAATGAAGTGACTACCATTCATCGGAGTACATATTTCCACAACAAACTATCTCCCTTAATAAAGAGACTACCATCCATTAGAGTAGAAATATAAAAAATGAACTATCTCCCTTAATGAAGAGACTACCATCCATCAGAGTACAAATCTCAACAATGAACTATCTCCCTTAATGAAAAGACTACCATCCATTAGAGCACAAATCTCCATAATGAACTATCTCCCTTAATAAAGAGACTACCATCAATCAGAGTACACATATCTACAACAAACAATCTCCCTTTATGAAGAGACTACCATCCATTGGGTTATAAATCAAAACAATGAACTATCTCCCTTAATGAGGAGTTTACCATTCATTAGAGTACAAATCTCAATAAAAAACTATCTCCCTTAATGAAGAAACTACCATCCACTAGAGTACAAATCTAACCAACGAACTATCACCATTAATGAAAAGGCTAGAATTGGCAGGAGTATAAATCTCAACAACAAACTATCTCTCTTAATGAAGATACTACCATCCATAGGAGTATAAATCTCAACAACAAACTATCTATCTCAATGAAGAGACAACCTTCCATTAGAGTACAAATCTCAACAATGAACTATCTCCCTTAATCAAGATCCAACCACCCATTGGAGTACAAATCTAAAGAACAAACTATATCCCATAATGAAGAAACTACCATCCATCATAGTACAAGTCTCAACAACTAACTATCTCCCTTAATGAAGATACTACTATCCATCAAAGTATAAATCTCAATAACGAACTATTTCCCTTAATTAAGAGACTACCATCCATCGGAGTACAAATCTTAAGAAGGAACTATCTCCCTTAATGAAGAGACTACCATCCATTGGGGTAGAAATCAAAACAATGAAATATATCCCTTAAAGAAGAGAATACCATCAATCGGAGTACAAATCTCAACAACGAACTATCTCCCTTAATTAAGAGAGTACCATCCATCGGAGTAAAAATCTCAGCAATGAAGTATCTCCCTTAATGAAGATACTACCATCCATAGGAGTACAAATCTCAACAGCGAACTATCACCCTTAATAAAGAGACTACCATCCATTGGAGTACAATTTTCAACAACGAACTATCTCCCTTAATGAAGAGACTACCCTCTATTGGAGTAAAAATCTCAACAACGAACTATCTCCCTTAATAAGGATACTACCATCCATCGGAATACAAATCTTAACAGCAAACTATTTCCCTTAATGAAAAGACTACCATCCATTGGATTACAAATCTCAACAATGAACTATCTCCCTGAATGAAGAGACTATCATCAATCAGAGTACAAATCTCAACAACAAACTATATCCCTCAATGAATAGACTATCATACATTGGAGTAGAAATATCAATATTGAAGTATCTCCCTTAATCAAGAGACTACCATCCATTCGAGTACAATTTTCAACAACAAATTATCTCCCTTAATGAAGTGACTACCATTCATCGGAGTACATATTTCCATAATAAACTATCTCACTTAATAAAGAGACTACCATCCATTAGAGTAGAAATATCAAAAACGAACTATCTCCCTTAATGAAGAGACTACCATCCATCGGAGTACAAATCTCAACAATGAACTATCTCCCTTAATGAAAAGACTACCATCAATCAGATTACAAATCTCCATAATGAACTATCTCCCTTAATAAAGTGACTACCATCAATCAAAGTACAAATATCAACAACAAAAATCTCCCTTTATGAAGAGACTACCATCCAATGGAGTACAAATCACAACAATGAACTATCTCCCTTAATGAAGAGACTACCATTCATCAGAGTACAAATCTCAATAAAAAACTATCTCCCTTAATTAAGAGACTACCATCCATTGAAGTACAAATCTCACCATCGAACTACCACCATTAATGAAAAGGCTAGAATTGGTGGAGTATAAATCTAAACAACAAACTATCTCTCTTAATGAAGATACTACCATCCATCGGAGTATAGATCTCAATAACAAACTATCTATCTCAATGAAGAGACTAACTTCCATTAGAGTACAAATGTCAACAACGAACTATCTCCCTTAATGAAGAGCCAACCATCCATTGGAGTACAAATCTCAACAACAAACTATCTTCCTTAATGAAGAAACTATCATCCATCATAGTACAAGTCTCAACAACAAACTATCTCCCTTAATGAAGAGACTACCATCCATCAAAGTATAAATCTAAACAACGAACTATCTTAATTAAGAGACTACCATCCATCGGAGTATAAATCTCAACAAGGAACTATCTCCCTTAATGAGGAGACTACCATCCATTGGAGTAGAAATCTCAACAACGAATTATCTCCTTTAATGAGGAGACTATTTTCCATTTAAGTACAAATTTCAACAACGAATTATCTCCCTTAATCAGGAGACTATCATCCATCCGAGTACAAATCTCAACAACGAAATATCTCCCTTAATGAAGAGCCAACCATCCATTGGAGTAAAAATCTCAACAACGAACTATCTCCCTTAATGAAGATACTACCATCCATCGGAATAAAAATCTTAACAACGAACTATTTCCCTTAATGAAAAGACTACCATCCATTAGATTATAAATCTCAACAACTAACTATTGAAGAAGTGAAAAACACAAGAAGGGGGGTTGAATTGTAAAACTGAAACTTAATGCAATGAACAAGATATTTTTATCCTTGTTCGTTTGATCTCAAACTACTCCAGTCCACCCGTCAAGGTGATTTCGCCTCTCTCCAACGAGGTCTTAATCCACTATATTCAACTGAATATTACAATCTGCTTTAACAACTGCTAAAGCCTTCTTGATGCAAACCACAACCCGGTTTGTCAAGGAAACACTTTCTTACAAAGAAGATAAAACTAGGTGTGTGAATGTTTTCTACAAAACTGTATCACAACTGTGATGTTACACAATTTAAGCTTATGAAACTAGATTGCTAAACAATGATTGAGTAAGAAGATATGTAGCGTTTAGCAAACTGAGAGAAGGAAGATTATGATTAGCTTTTAGGCGTGTAATATGTTGGAGAGCATTAGCCAATTCAATATTCATAGTCTTGTTTATATAGCACTGAGATTGTTGAACGTTGGAGCAAGAAACTTGATTCAATGTCAATAATAAACTTTCCTTATTGAGCAGATCTTGTCTGGAATAATGTCGTTGGTAATAATTCGCTTTCAATGCACAGTACCGTTGCTACTTAAAGCGTGTTCTGGCTTGGCTTCATTCTGACTCTGCTTAAGTGCTGATGAACTGTTGTTGTCTTTATCAGAGTGTTGAGCGCAGTTCTGTTCATCAAGCTTCAGCATACGCGTGAATTATTCTTCTGAATCTGGTATTCTGATATAGCATCTTCTGATGCTTACATTGATGACCAATATTCTGATGCTAATTAGGTGTGCTCTTGCTGATACCTATCAGAGTTTCTGCAAAACAGAACGTAATATTTTAGGTAGCAAATAGTTATTATATGAATCACATAATTAATATATCCTTTCATTTTGTTATCATAAAAACTTAAACATAGGGTAGTAGATTCAAACTTTGTTCTAACAATCTCCCCCTTTTTGATGATGACAAAAACTAGATATTTTTAATTGAAATAGAGTGAAAAGTATCAGAGATAACTAAATGATGAGATGTATCAGAGTAAGAAGTTATCAAAGATAAGGGATAAAGAGATATCAGAGTTGAGAAATACTCCCCCTGAATTTATTACTTCCCTTTTTACTTCCAAGAGTTCTTCAGGATCAGATCTTTATTGTCTTTCTTTGATCATCAGAATATCAGAGCTTTGACTATTAGAAGCTTTAGATCAGAATATCAGAGGAGAGCTTCATATCAGACTATCAGAGTTTTATCAGATCTTTGCTTTCGATCAGAGTATCAGAGCTTTAGTCTTCAGTGAGTTAGGAAGCATTCTTGTACCTGTAGACTTAAGCAAAAACAGAAAACATATTCAAGTATATCAGAGTTAGAATGTTTGAGATTTTCTGTCTTAGTAATCCGTTATTATTGAAAATATCATTCTTGTTCTCCCCCTTTTTCTCAGCAATCAAAAAGTGTAAGTGATGTGCTAAAACATTTAGAACAGAAAAACTTGTCATATTAAAAAGTTCAGAATCAAACAAAACAGTACAACAGATAATCAAAGAAAACATGAAAAAGACATGAATGAAAAACTAAGGTTGGGGAGGAAGGCGTGTGAACAGGTTCTCCAGCATGGCTTTGATCTAATCAGCTGTCTCATTCTGCTTTTGCACCATGCTGACAACTGTGTCTATCTTGCTATCCTGCACATCCATCCTTTCTTTCATCTTCTGGTCATTTTCATCCATCCTTTGCTGCAGACACATGTCATTCAGCTTCAGCTCTTCCAGAGTCTGCCTGTCCAAGGCAGCTTGAGAAACATCAGAAGCAGGGAGCTTCTGACAGCTTTCTACAACATCTTCTGCTTGACTTGCTTCAGCTTGAATAGTCTTGTCTTCTTCTGGTTGCACCTTTGAAGCTGGCTGTTTCTCAGACCATGGCTCACTATCCTGAGGGAGCACGTCTTCTTTCAGCAGCTGACTTCCAACTTCCTTCAGCAGCTTGCTGAAGTTCTGTTGTGCCTGCTCATAGTTGATATCCTGCAACTTGAGGGCTTCAGCACATACCCAAATTCTGAATTGTGACCAGAGCTGGTCAGAGGCAGCTGGGTCAATCATTCCAGGACAGACTTGCTTCAAAGAAGCAATCCACTACTACAAACCTGTTTCAAAATTCATAATACCAGAGCCAACATCTGGCTGTTTTGGTTTTGGAATGGCTATTTTAATTTTCAGATCAGCAAGACGGTCAAGGATTGTTAAATCTATGAAGGTCTTGCTGGGGTTTTCGGTGGTTTGCTTGGGAGCTGTTTGTTTTGGAGATGGAGTGGGAGAATCAGAAATAATGATTGGACTGTTTGTGGTTTTGGGAGTATTTGGTGGTGTAGATTCTGGCGAGGATGGCAGCTGGGCCATGGTGACTGTTGTTCCACATGGCAGCTAGATTGCTAGAGGTTGTGGTTCAGATGATTGAGGTGAATGGGGTTCAGAAGGTGGAGGAGTTCGAGTTTCAGAGTGATGAAACTCAGGTTGAGATGATGGTTGAGGTGATGGTGGATGAATTTCTGGTTGAGGAGAGGGAGAAGGAATTGCTGGTTGTGGAGAAGGAGGAGGAATTTCTGGTTGTTGAGAAGGAGGAGGAATTTCTGGTTGTTCAGGGATAAGAGGTTCTTCTGGAATGGGTGAGAGAGGTTGTTCTGGTTGTGGAGATTGGACAATTTGTGGTTCAGAGTTTGGATTATTGGAGGGGTGATCAGAGGTGTGTTGATCAATGTCAGACAACACTTTGTCAATTGCTGATGTTGTTGAGATTGTTGGTTTGGGATGTTTGGTTCGGGGTCTTCTGAGTTGTAGTGCCTCAGAAGGGTCATCTTCTGGTTTAGATTCATCTATTGTTAAGATGGGGATTGAGATTCTATGAGAGGTTTGAGATGGGATTGATGCTGGAATAGTAGAAGAATTTAAAACAGAAGCAGCAGATAAATTACCTCTTTTCTTGGACAGCGGACGCCACCGCCACTGTAACCAATTAACCTTGCTATGTGATCCTCAGTGATCACAATCTTCTTCCACATAATGTAGGAGGTGACTTGATGCGTTGAATCAGTTGCATGAATCTAGAATTCCTTGACTAACATTGGGAATGTTGGTCCAACCAATCTGTCAAAATACCTTTCCCATTTATGTGCCCTAACTTCTTCTGTTAAATCAAAGCCGTTTTCCTTCAGACTTCCAAAATCAATGATCAATTCAGATAACACTTCAAGATTCTTCACAGGAGTGAGGAGTGTTCTGAATGGCACTTGATACTATTCAGATGATGCTTTCTTCTGAGAACCTGCAGAAGCACTGCTGGAGGTTGCCATGTTCACACTTAAGGATTTTGAGAAAAACTGAGAAAATGGGTTTGAGAAAGATGAACACAGAAAAATGCAGAGAATACTTGAGAAATAATGAGAAACTGTAAAAGATTAAAGTGAGAGGTTAACGTGTTTAAATAGGCTTCAGAATATTTTGAAATTGTAAACATTTTCAAGAAAGAGAAATAAAGTCACGATTACGTTTTAAAAATATGATTACTTTCATTTAATGCTTGCTGATTTTGGGGGATTTGAGAAAGATACTTAAAACTGTTACCAGACATGTGTCTCAATTCACCCAATCAGCGTTTTGCCTTCTCAGAAGCGTGCACGCGTTCTGCTTCAGAGATATGCTGATGATTGGATGACACTTGTTTGATGTAGTGATCAGCACGTCTGTCTTTGAGCTTAGACTCTCAGATCTTTAGACTAGCATCTGATACAATCTGCATGTTCTATCTTTCTGAAAAGAGATTGATCAGAAGTTCACAGTAAAACAAATACATTCTGAAGATAAATATATGGAATTAAAACATTTTCACTCTGGGCAGATTTTCATGCTGAGATGTTTCAGAATGAAATTGAACCTATCTTCAGAAAGGGGTTTAGTGAAGATATCAACCAATTGATGGTCTGTATCTATAAATTTTAAATTCAAAATTCCTTTCTGAATATAGTCCCTAATGAAGTGATGTTTTATTTCTATATGCTTAGCTCTAGAATGTAAAATGGGATTCTTACTTAAGCAAATAGCAGAAGTATTATCACAGAGTATAGGAATGTTACTCTCAAAAATCTGGAAGTCTTCAAGATGACTTTTCATCCAGAGCATTTGTGTGCTACATCCTGCTGCTGCTATGTACTCAGCTTCTGCTGTTGATAGCGCAATTGTTGATTTCCTTTTGCTGGACCAAGAGATCAGATTTTTCCCAAAAACTGGCAGCTTCCAGAAGTACTTTTACGCTCCACTCTGTCTCCAGCAAAGTCAGCATCGCAGTAGCCTACTAAACTGTAATCACTAGATTTTCTATAAAACAAACCCAGATTAGTAGTACCTTTCAGATACTTGAAAATTCGCTTAACAGCTGTTAAGTGAGATTCTCTAGGATCTGATTGGAATCTAGCACAAATACAAACGCTGAATAATATATCAGGTCTTGAAGCTGTCAAATAAAGGAGAGAGCCAATCATACCTCTGTAGACTTTCTGTTCTACATTTTTGCTTACCTCTTCTCTTTCCAGAATGCACGTGGGATGCATTGGAATCTTTGATGGCTTACATTCTGAGAGGTCAAATTTCTTCAGAAGATCTCTGATGTATTTGCTCTGATGAATGTAAGTTCCCTCTGGAGTTTGATTGATCTGAATTCCTAGAAAGAATTTCAGTTCCCCCATGAGGCTCATCTCAAATTCTGCCTGCATACACTTAGCAAATTTTCTTCCAAGAGAAGGATTAGTAGAACCAAAAATAATATCATCAACGTAAATTTGACAGACTAAGATGTCATTCTTAACTGATTTACAGAATAAGGTAGTGTCCACCTTCCCTCTGGTGAATTCATTTTCTAACAGAAAGTTACTTAGCCTTTCATACCAAGCTCTGGGAGCTTGTTTCAGACCATATAGTGACTTCTTTAGTTTGAAAACATGTTCTGGATGTTTTGTATTTTCAAAACCAGGGGGTTGGTGCACATAAACCTCTTCTTCTATATAACCGTTTAAGAATGCACTCTTGACATCCATCTGATACAGAGTGATGCCTCTATTAACAGCAAATGAAATTAAAAGTCTGATAGATTCTAACCTGGCGACTGGAGCAAAGGTTTCTGTATAGTCTATCCCCTTATGCTGACTATAACCTTGTGCAACCATTCGTGCTTTGTTTCTGATGACTTCACCTTGTTCATTTAGCTTGTTTCTGAAGACCCATCTTGTTCCAATGACGTTGAATCCTTTTGGTCTGGGAACAAGATCCCATACGTCATTTCTGGTGAATTGATTCAGCTCTTCTTGCATTGCCAGAATCCAGTCATTATCCAGAAGTGCTTCATCAATAGAAGAAGGTTCAATCAGAGACACAAGTCCCATGAGGGTTTCTTCAGAGTTTCTGAAGCTTGCTCTTGTTCTGATTGGATCTTCCTTTCTTCCTAAGATAGTCTCTTCTGGGTGATCCAAGCTGCTTCTGGGTAATCTCTTCTGAGGTTGATCAACAGCTGTTGTAGGATTGCTAGCAGTGCTCCTTTCAGACATTGAAGGAGTGTCTGAGTTGAGAGCTTCTGATGACTTGTCTTCAGAACCTGTAAATTCAATTTCCATACCTGCAAAAACTTCATTCTGCTTTGACTTTTCAGAGTCAAGCTTATCATCAAAACGAACACTGATTGATTCTTCCACAATCTGTGTTTCTGTATTGTATACTCTGTACCCTCTTGAGCGTTCAGAGTATCCTAACATAATACACTTCTGTGCTTTAGAGTCAAACTTGTTCAAATAATATTTTGTATTTAACATAAAACAGGTACATCCAAATGGATGAAAATATGAAATGTTGGGCTTTCTGTTCTTCCACAATTCATATGGAGTCTTTTCCAGAATAGGTCTTATTGAGATTCTATTCTGAATGTAGCACGCTGTGTTTATTGCCTCTGCCCAGAAGATCTTAGCAACGTTTGTATCATTGATCATGGTTCTGGACATTTCTTGCAATGTTCTGTTCTTTTGTTCTACAACTCCATTTTGTTGGGGAGTTCTAGGACAAGAGAAATCATGCAGAATGCCTCTGTCATTAAAGAATGACTCAAAGTCTGTGTTTTCAAATTCTCCACCATGATCACTTCTGACTTTAACGATTCTAAGATCCTTTTCATTCTGAACTTTGTTACAGAAGGTAACAAACACAGAGTGTGACTCGTCCTTGTGTCTTAAGAACTTTACCCATGTCCATCTGCTATATTCATCTACGATTACTAACCCATACTTCTTGCCACTGACTGAAGCAGTTTTAACTGGTCCAAATAAGTCAATGTGCAGAAGTTCTAATGGCTTAGAGGTAGAAACAACATTTTTAGATTTAAAAGAAGGTTTTGCAAACTTGCCTTTCTGACATTCTTCACACAGAGCATCTGAATTGAACTTCAAATTAGGAAGTCCTCTGACCAGATTGAGTTTGTTAATCTGAGATATTCTTCTCATACTAACATGCCCCAATCTTCTGTGCCAGATCCACTGCTCGTTGTTAACAAACAGAAGGTACTTTACATTCTGACTCTTTAGTTCAGAAAGTTTGATTTTGTAAATGTTGTTTTTCCTCTTACCATTAAATAGGATAGTCCCATCTTTCTGACTAACAGCTTTACATGATTTTTGATTAAAGATTATATCATAACCATTATCACTTAATTGACTTATGGATAACAGATTATGAATTAATCCATCTACTAGCAGAACATTATTAATAGAGGGAAGATTTCCATTACCTACAGTTCCAGAGCCAATGTTCTTTCCCCTCTGATTGCCTCCAAAGCCAACGTGGCTTCCAGGCTTAAGTTCCAGGCTTTGGAACATATGCCTTCTTCCCGTCATGTGTCGCGAGCAGCCAGAGTCCAGGTACCATGACTGGTGTTTCTAACTTGCTGCTAAAGATATCTACAACATGTATTATTTTATCCTTAGGTACCCAGATTTTCTTGGGTCCTGATTTGTTAGATTTACCAAAACTCTGGTTGAATTTTGGTTTCACAGAGTACTTACTGCTAGTGTATTTAATATCATGTGTGTGACCATACACAAAATGTGAATTCAGAGGAGTGTGTTTAATGGTTAAGTCCATGACATTCTTTGGTGTAGGAGCCTTACCTTGGTATCCTATTCCCTTCCTGCCGTTTCTGCTAACTCCATAGATCATTGAAGCCATTTTGCTTCTATCTATGCTTTTAGAAAGGAACTTCTGGAAGCTGTGATCATACTCCTTGATGATCTCATCAGCGTTGCTAGGAGTTTCAGAAATTGGTTCCTTCTGAGAGTTTTGTAAAGTATTTTCTAATTTTGAAATTTTAATTCTCAGCTCAGAATTCTCCAATTTAAGACTCCCAGTCTTATTAGAGTCAGATTCAAGATTCCTTTTCAGGTCTCTGAATTTCACTCTAATCTGCTGATATCTTTCCAGGATTTTATTAAGGCTTTCAGCAAGTTCAGCCTTGGTAAAATTAACAGCAAAGTTAGGAAATACCTCTTCAGTATCTGATTCTGAGTCTGATTCAGAAGCTTCACTATCTTCTGAAATGTTAGCCATGAGAGCTATGTTTGCCCTCTCATCATCTGATTCTGAGTCATCTTCAGACGAGTCAGAGGCATCCCATGTAGCCATGAGACTTTTCTTCTTTTCTCTTCCAGACTTATTTTTGGGCTTTTCCATCTAAAGCTTTGGGCAGTCACTCTTGTAGTGTCCTTGCTCATTGCACTCATAGCAGATGATGTCCTTGGTGTTTGGCTTTCTGCTTCCTGAGGAGCCTTCAGATCTTCTGTATCCAGAGGAAGAATCTGTCCTTCTGTATCTGGAAGAAGACTCGTTCTAATCAGATCTTCTTGGATTTCTGAACTTCTTTTGCCTCTGCTTCCACAGTTGATTCACTCTTCTGGAGAGGAGGGAGAGTTCGTCTTCTTCTGATGAGGATCCATCAGATGTTTCTTCAACAGCCTGCAAAACTTTAGACTCATATTTTTTGTTAGATTTCAATGCTAAAGGCTTACCTTGCTTCTGAAGCTCGTCAGCTTCTAGCTCTATCTCATGACTTCTGAGGGAGCTGATAAGTTCCTCCAGAGTAATTTTGTTGAGATCTTTTGCTAACTTCAGAGCTGTAACCATTGGTCTCCACTGCTTGGGTAAGCTTCTGATGATTTTCTTGACATGGTCAGCAGTAGAGTATCCTTTGTCCAGAACCTTGAGACCACCTACCAGAATCTGGAATCTTGAGAACATTGTTTCAATGGATTCAGATTCTTCCATTTTGAACGCCTCATACTTCTGAATGAGCGCCAGAGCTTTAGTTTTTTGACCTGAACGTTGCCCTCTTGCATCATTCTGAGTGAGTCAAAAATGTTCTTTGCTGTGTCTCTGTTGGAGATCTTTTCATATTCAGTATAGGAGATGGCGCTGAGAAGGATGGTTCTGGCCTTGTGGTGATTCTTGAAGTCACGCTTTTGTTGGTCAGTCATTGTTTTTCTATCAATCTTCTGACCGCTTGCATTCACAGGGTGCGTGTATCCATCTGTCACCATATCCCACAGATCAGCATCATGTTCCAGAAAGAAGATTTCAATTCTGTCTTTCCAGTAATCAAAGTTCTCTCCATCAAAGACTGGAGGTTTGCCGCTGAATCTGTCTATGTCCTCATGGTTGTCATTGCTCGTGTAAGAATAGTTTCCTGCCATTATGTTTTTCTGACACTGGATCTTGTACTGACACGGTTAAGTGTTTTAGCTCAGAACCAGGCGCTCTGATGCCAATTGAAGAAGTGAAAAACACAAGAAGGGGGGTTGAATTGTAAAACTGAAACTTAATGCAATGAACAAGATATTTTTATCCTGGTTCGTTTGATCTCAAACTACTCCAGTCCACCCGTCAAGGTGATTTCGCCTCTCTCCAACGAGGTCTTAATCCACTATATTCAACTGAATATTACAATCTGCTTTAACAACTACTAAAGCCTTCTTGATGCAAACCACAACCCGGTTTGTCAAGGAAACACTTTCTTACAAAGAAGATAAAACTAGGTGTGTGAATGTTTTCTACAAAACTGTATCACAATTGTGATGTTACACAATTTAAGCTTATGAAACTAGATTGCTAAACAATGATTGAGTAAGAAGATATGTAGCGTTTAGCAAACTGAGAGAAGGAAGATTATGATTAGCTTTTAGGCGTGTAATATGTTGGAGAGCATTAGCCAATTCAATCTTCATAGTCTTGTTTATATAGCACTGAGATTGTTGAACGTTGGAGCAATAAACTTGATTCAATGCCAATAATAAACTTTCCTTATTGAGAAGATCTTGTCTGGAATGATGCCGTTGGTAATAATTCTCTTTCAATGCACAGTACCGTTGCTACTTAAAGCGTGTTCTGGCTTGGTTTCATTCTGACTCTGCTTAAGTGCTGATGAACTATTGTTGTCTTTATCAGAGTGTTGAGCGCAGTTCTGTTCATCAAGCTTCAGCATACGCATGAATTATTCTTCTGAATCTGGTATTCTGATATAGCATCTTCTGATGCTTACATTGATGACCAATATTCTGATGCTGATTAGGTGTGCTCTTGCTGATACCTATCAGAGTTTCTACAAAACAGAACGTAATATTTTAGGTAGCAAATAGTTCTTATATGAATCACATAATTAATATATCCTTTCATTTTGTTATCATCAAAACTTAAACATAGGATAGTAGATTCAAACTTTGTTCTAACAACTATCTCCCTTAATGAAGAGACTATCATCAATCAGAGTATAAATCTCAAAAACAAATTATCTCTCTCAATGAATATACTATCATACATTGGAGTAGAAATATCAATATTGAAGTATCTCCCTTAATGAAGAGACTACCATTCATTGGAGTAAAAATTTCACCAAACGAATTATCTCCCTTAATGAAGTGACTACAATCCATCGGAGTACAAATTTCCACCACAAACTATATCCCTTAATAAAGAGACTACCATCCATTAGAGTAGAAATATCCAAAATGAACTATCTCCCTTAATGAAGAGACTACCATCCATCGGAGTACAAATCTCAACAATGAACTATCTCCATTAATGAAAAGACTACCATGCATCAGAGTACAAATCTCCACAATGAACTATCTCCCTTAATAAAGAGACTACCATCCATCAGAGTACAAATATCAACAATGAACAATCTCCCTTTATGAAGAGACTACCATCCATTGGAGTATAAATCAAAACGATGAACTATCTCCCTTAATGAAGAGACTACCATTCATCAGAGTACAAATCTCAATAAAAAACCATCTCCCTTAATGAAGAAACTACCATCCATTGGAGTACAAATCTAACCAACGAACTATCACCATTAATGAAAAGGCTAGAATTGGTTGGAGTATAAATCTCAACAACAAACTATCTCTCTTAATGAAGTTACTACCATCCATAGGAGTATAAATCTCAACAATAAACTATCTATCTCAATGAAGAGTCAACCTTCCATTAGAGTACAAATCTCAACAATTAACTATCTCCCTTAATGAAGATCCAACCATCCATTGGAGTACAAATCTAAACAACAAACTATATCCCATAATGAAGAAACTACCATCCATCATAGTACAAGTCTCAACAACGAACTATCTCCCTTAATAAAGAGACTACCATCAATCAGAGTACAAATATGAACAACAAACAATCTCCATTTATGAAGAGACTCACATCCATTGGAGTATAAATCAAAACAATGAACTATCTCCATTAATGAGGAGTTTACCATTCATAAGAGTACAAATCTAAATAAAAAACTATCTCCCTTAATGAAGAAACTACCATCCATTGGAGTACAAATCTAACCAACGAACTATCACCATTAATGAAAAGGCTAGAATTGGTTGGAGTATAAATCTCAACAACAAACTATCTCTCTTAATGAAGTTACTACCATCCATACGAGTATAAATCTCAACAATAAACTATCTATCTCAATGAAGAGACAACCTTCCAGTAGAGTACAAATCTCAACAATTAACTATCTCCCTTAATGAAGATCCAACCATCCATTGGAGTACAAATCTAAACAACAAACTATATCCCATAATGAAGAAACTACCATCCATCATAGTACAAGTTTCAACAACGAACTATCTCCCTTAATGAAGAGACTACTATCCATCAAAGTATAAATCTCAACAACGAACTACTTCCCTTAATTAAGAGACTACCATCCATCGGAGTACAAATCTTAACAAGGAACTATCTCCCTTAATGAAGAGACTACCAACCATTGGGGTAGAAATCAAAACAATTAAATATATCCCTTAAAGAAGAGAATACCATCAATCGGAGTACAAATCTCAACAACGAACTATCTCCCTTAATTAAGAGAGTACCATCCATCGGAGTACAAATCTTAACAACGAAGTATCTCCCTTAATGAAGATACTACCATCCATAGGAATACAAATCTCACCAACGAACTATCACCCTTAATAAAGAGACTACCATCCATTGGAGTACAAATTTCAACAACGAACTATCTCCCTTAATGAAGAGACTACCATCTATTGGAGTAAAAATCTCAACAACGAACTATCTCCTTTAATAAGGATACTACAATCCATCGTAATATAAATATTAATAATAAACTATTTCCCTTAATGAAAAGACTACCATCCATTGGATTACAAATCTCAATAACGAACTATCTCCCTTAATGAAGAGACTATCATCAATCAGAGTACAAATCTCAACAACAAACTATCTCCGTTAATGAATAGACTATCATACATTGGAGTAGAAATATCAATATTGAATTATCTTCCTTAATCAAGAGACTACCATCCATTGGAGTACAAATTTCAACAACGAATTATCTCCCTTAATGAAGTGACTACCATTCATCGGAGTACATATTTCCACAACAAACTATCTCCCTTAATAAAGAGACTACCATCCATTAGAATAGAAATATCAAAAATGAACTATCTCCTTTAATGAAGAGACTACCATCCATCGGAGTACAAATCTCAACAATGAACTATCTCCATTAATGAAAAGACTACCATCCATCAGAGTACAAATCTCCACAATGAACTATCTCCCTTAATAAAGAGACTACCATCCATCAGAGTACAAATATCAACAACGAACAATCTCCCTTTATGAAGAGACTACCATCCATTGGAGTATAAATCAAAACGATGAACTATCTCCCTTAATGAAGAGACTACCATTCATCAGAGTACAAATCTCAATAAAAAACTATCTCCCTTAATGAAGAAACTACCATCCATTGGAGTACAAATCTAACCAACGAACTATCACCATTAATGAAAAGGCTAGAATTGGGTGGAGTATAAATCTCAACAACAAACTATCTCTCTTAATGAAGATACTACCATCCATAGGAGTATAAATATCAACAACAAACTATCTATCTCAATGAAGAGACAACCTTCCATTAGAGTACAAATATCAACAACGAACTATCTCCCTTAATGAAGATCCAACCATCCATTGGAGTACAAATCTAAACAACAAACTATATCCCATAATGAAGAAACTACCAACCATCATAGTACAAGTCTCAACAACGAACTATCTCCCTTAATGAAGAGACTACTATCCATCAAAGTATAAATCTCAACAACGAACTATTTACCTTAATTAAGAGACTACCATCCATCGGAGTACAAATCTTAACAAGTAACTATCTCCCTTAATGAAGAGACTACCATCCATTGGGGTAGAAATCAAAACAATGAAATATATCCCTTAAAGAAGAGAATACCATCAATCGGAGTACAAATCTCAACAACGAACTATCTCCCTTAATTAAGAGAGTACCATCCATCGGAGTACAAATCTCAACAACGAAGTATCTCCCTTAATGAAGATACTACCATCCATAGGAGTACAAATCTCAACAACGAACTATCACCCTTAATGAAGAGACTACCATCCATTGGAGTAAAAATTTCAACAACGAACTATCTCCCTTAATGAAGAGACTACCATCTATTGGAGTAAAAATCTCAACAACGAACTATCTCCCTTAATGAAGATACTACCATCCATCGGAATACAAATCTTAACAACAAACTATTTCCCTTAATGAAAAGACTACGATCCATTGGATTACAAATCTCAACAATGAACTATCTCCCTTAATGAAGAGACTATCATCCATCAGAGTACAAATCTCAACAACAAACCATCTCCCTCAATGAATAGACTATCATACATTGGAGTAGAAATATCAATATTGAAGTATCTCCCATAATGAAGAGACTACCATCCATTGGAGTAGAAATTTCAACAAAGAATTATCTCCCTTAATGAAGTGACTACCATCCGTAGAAGTATAAATTTCAACAACAAACTATCTCCCTTAATAAAGAGACTACCATCCATTAGAGTAGAAATATCAAAAACGAACTATCTCCCTTAATGAAGAGACTACCATCCATCGGAGTACAAATCTCAATAATGAACTATCTCCCTTAATGAAAAGACTACCATCCATCAGAGTACAAATCTCAATAATGAGCTATCTCCCTTAATAAAGAGACTACCATCCATAAGAGTACAAATATCAACAACGAACAATGTCCCTTTATGAAGAGACTACCATCCATTGGAGTAAAATCACAACAATGAACTATCTCCCTTAATGAAGAGACTACCACTCATCAGAGTACAAATCTCAATAAAAAACTATCTCCCTTAATGAAGAGACTACCATCCGTTGGATTACAAATCTCACCAACGAACTACCACCATTATTGAAAAGGCTAGAATTGGTGGAGTATAAATCTCAACAACAAACTATCTCTCTTAATGAAAATACTACCATCCATCGGAGTATAAATCTCAACAACAAACTATCTATCTCAATGAAGAGACTACCTTCCATAAGAGTACAAATCTCAACAACGAACTATCTCCCTTAATGAAGAGTCAACCATCCATTGGAGTAAAAATGTCAACAACAAACTATCTTCCTTAATGAAGAAACTACCATCCATCATAGTACAAGTCTCAACAACGAACTATCTCCCTTAATGAAGAAACTACCATCCATCAAAGTATAAATCTCAACAACGAACTATCTCAGTTAAGAGACTACGATCCATCGGAGTATAAATCTCAACAAGGAACTATCTCCCTTAAGGAAGAGACTACCATCCATTGAAGTACAAATTTCAAAAACGAATTATCTCCCTTAATCAGGAGACTATTATCCATGCGAGTACAAATCTCAACAACAAACTATCTCCCTTAATGAAGAGACTACTATTGGAGTAAAAATCTCAACAACGAACTATCTCCCATAATGAAGATACTACCATCCATCGGAATAGAAATCTTAACAACAGACAATCTCCCTTAATGAAAAGACTACCATCCATTGGATTACAAATCTCAACAATGAACTATCTCCCTTAATGAAGAGACTATCATCCATTGGAGTACAAATCTCAACAACAAACTATCTCCCTCAATGAATAGACTATCATACATTGGAATAGAAATATCAATATTGAAGTATCTCCCTTAATAAAAAGACTACCATACATTGGAGTACAAATTTCAACAACGAACAATCTCCCTTTATGAAGAGACTACCATCCATTGGAGTACAAATCACAACAATGAACTATCTCTCTTAATTAAAAGATTACCATTAATCAGAGTACAAATCTCAATAAAAAACTATCTCCCTTAATGAAGAGACTATCATCCATTGGATTACAAATCTCACCAACGAACTATCACCATTAATCAAAAGGCTAGAATTGGTTGGAGTATAAATCTCAACAACAAAATATCTCTCTTAATGAAGATACTACCATCCATCGGAGTATAAATCTCAACAACGAACTATCTATCTCAATGAAGAGACTACCTTCCATTAGAGTATAAATCTCAACAATGAACTATCTCCCTTAATGAAGAGCCAACCATCCATTGGAGTACAAATCTCAACAATAAACTATCTCCCCTAATGAAGAAACTACCATCCATCATAGTACAAGTCTCAACAACGAACTATCTCCCTTAATGAAGAGACTACCATCTATAAAAGTACAAATCTCAACAACGAACTCTTTCCCTTAATGAAGATACTACCATCCATAGGAGTATAAATCTCAACAACGAACTATCTCCCTTAATGAAGAGACTACCATCCATTGGAGTACAAATCTCAACAACGAACTATATCCTTTAATGAGGAGACTACCTTCCATTGAAGTAAAAATTTCAACAACAAATTATCTCCCTTAATCAAGATACTATAAGCCATCCGAGTACAAGTCTCAACAATGAACTATCTGCCTTAATGAAGAGACTACCTTCTATTGGAGTAAAAATCTCAAAAACTAACTATCTCCCTTAATGAAGATACTACCATCCATCGGAATACAAATCTTAACAACGAACTATTTCCCTTAATGAAAAGACTACCATCAATTGGATTACAAATCTCAACAACGAACTATCTCCCTTAATGAACAGACTATCATCCATCAGAGTATAAATCTCAACAACAAACTATCTCTCTCAATGAATAGACTATCATACATTGGTGTAGAAATATCAATATTGAAGTATCTCCCTTAATGAAGAGACTACCATCCATTGGAGTACAAATTTCAACAACGAATTATCTCCCTTAATGAAGTGACTACCATCCATCGAGTACAAATTTCCAAAACAAACTATCTCCCTTAATAAAGAGACTACCATCCATTAGAGTAGAAATATCAAAAGCGAACTATCTCCTTTAATGAAGAGACTACCATCCACCGGAGTACAAATCTATCCAATGAACTATCTCCATTAATGAAAAGACTACCATCCATCAGAGTACAAATCTCCACAATGAACTATCTCCCTTAATAAAGAGACTACCATCCATCATAGTACAAATATCAACAACGAACAATCTCGCTTTATGAAGAGACTACCATGCATTAAAACAATGAACTATCTCCCTTAATGAAGAGACTACCATTCATCAGAGTACAAATCTCAATAAAAAACTATCTCCCTTAATGAATAAACTACCATCCATTGGAGTACAAATATAACCAACGAACTATCACCATTAATGAAAAGGCTAGAATTGGTTGGAGTATAAATCTCAACAACAAACTACTCTCTTAATGAAGATACTACCATCCATCGGAGTATAAATCTCAACAAGAAACTATCTATCTCAATGCAGAGACTACCTTCCATTAGAGTACAAATCTTAACAATGAACTATCTCCCTTAATGAAGAGCCAACCATCCATTGGAGTACAAATCTCAACAACAAACTATCTCCCTTAATGAAGAGCCAACCATCCATTGGAGTACAAATCTCAACAAAAAATTATCTCCCTCAATGAAGAGGCAACCTTACATTAGAGTACAAGTCTAAACAATGAACTATCTCCCTTAATGAAGAGACTACTATCCATCAAAGTATAAATCTCAACAACGAACTATTTCCCTTAATTAAGAGACTACCATCCATCGGAGTACAAATCTTAACAAGGAACTATCTCCCTTAATGAAGAGACTACCATCCATTGGGGTAGAAATCAAAACAATGAACTATATCCCTTAAAGAAGAGAATACCATCAATTGGAGTACAAATCTCACCAACGAACTACCTCCCTTAATGAAGATACTACCATCCATCCGAGTACAAATCTCAACAACGAACTATCTCCCTTAATGAAGAGACTACCATCTATTGGAGTAAAAATCTCAACAACGAACAATCTCCCTTAATGAAGATACTACCATGCATCGGAATACAAATCTTAACAATGAACTATTTCCCTTAATGAAAAGACTACCATCCATTGGATTACAAATCTCAACAACGAACTATCTCCCTTAATGAAGAGACTATCATCCATCAGAGTACAAATCTCAACAACAAACTATCTCCCTCAATGAATAGAATATCATACATTGGAGTAGACATATCAATATTGAAGTATCTCCCTTAATGAAGAGACTACCATCCATTGGAGTACAATTTTCAACAACGAATTATCTCCCTTAATGAAGTGACTACCATCCATCGGAGTACAAATTTCCACAACAAACTATCTCCCTTAATAAAGAGACTACCATCCATCAGAGTACAAATCTCAACAATGAACTATCTCCCTTAATGAAAAGACTACCATACATCAGAGTACAAATCTCCATAATGAACTATCTCCCTTAATAAAGAGACTATCATCCATAAGAGTACAAATATCAACATTGAACAATCTCCCTTTAGGAAGGGACTACCATCCATTGGAGTACAAATCACAACAATGAATTTACTCCCTAAATGACGAGGCTACCATTCATCAGAGTATAAATCTCAATAAAAAACTATCTCCCTTAATATAGATACTACCATCCATTGGAGTACAAATCTCAACAACGAACTATCACCCTTAATGAAAATGCTAGAATTGATTATAGTATAAATTTCAACAACAAAATATCTCTCTTAATGAAGATACTACCATCCATCGGAGTATAAATATCAACAACAAACTATTTATCTCAATGAAGAGACTACCTTCCATTACAGTAAAAATCTTAACAACGAAATATCTTCCTTAATGAAGAGCCAACCATCCATTGGAGTATAAATATCAAAAACAAACTATCTCCCTTATTGAAGAAACTACCATCCATCATAGTACAAGTCTCAACAACGAACTATCTCCCTAATGAAGACACTACCATGCATAAAAGTATAAATCTCAACAACGCACTATCTCCCTTAATTAAGAGACTACCATCCACCGGAGTACAAATCTCAACAAGGAACTATCTCCCTTAATAAAGAGACCACCAGTCATTGGGGTGGAAATAAAAAGAATGAACTATTTCCTTTAAATAAGAGACTACCATCAATAGGAGTACAAATCTCAACAATGAAGTATCTCACTTAATGAAGAGAGTAACATCCATCAGAGTACAAATATCAACAACGAACTATCTCCTTTAATGAAGATACTTCCATCCATAAGAGTACAAATCTCAACAACGAACTATCTCCCTTAATGAAGTGACTACCATCCATTGGATTACAAATATCAACAATGAACTATCTCAATTATTGAGGAGACTACCTTCCATTGAAGTAAAAATTTCAACAATGAATTATCTCCCTTAATCAGGAGACTATCATCCATCCGAGTATAAATCTCAAAAACGAACTATCTCCCTTAATCAAAGACTACCATTTATTGGAGTACAAATCTCAAAAGCAAACTAAGTCCCTCAATGAAGAAAATATTATACATTGGAGTAGAAATATCATTATTTAAGTATCTCCGTTAATGAAGAGACTACCATCCATTGGAGTACAAATTTCAATAAAAAATTATATCCCTTAATGTAGTGACTACCATCCATCGGAGTACAAATTTCCAAAAAAAAACTATACCCCTTAATAAAGAGACTACCATCCATTGGAATAGATATATCAACAACGAACTATCTCCCTTAATGAAGAAACTACCATCCATCGGAGTACAAATCTCAATAATGAAATATCTCCCTTAATAAAATGACTACCATCCATCAGAGTACAAATATCAACAATGAACAATTTCCCTTTATGAAGAGACTACCATCCATTAGATTACAAATCTCACTAACGAACTATCACCCTTAATTAAAATACTAGAATTGGTTTGAGTATAAATCTCAACAACAAACTATCTCTCTTAATGAAGATACTACCATCCATCAGAGTATTAATCTCAACAACAAACAATCTATCTCAAAAAAAATACTACCTTCCATTAGAGTACAAATTTCAACTACGAACTATCTCCCTTAATGAAGAGCCAACCATCCATTGGAGTACAAAACTCAACAACAAATTATCTCCCTTAATGAAGAAACTACCATTCATCATAGTACAAGTCTCAACAATAAACTATCTCCCTTAATGAAGAGACTACCATCAATCAAAGAATAAATCTCAACAACGAACTATCTCCCTTAATTAAGAGACTACCATCTATAAGAGTACAAATCTCAATAAGGAACTCTCTCCCTTAATGAAAAGACTACCTTCCATTGGGGTAGAAATCAAAACAATGAACTATATCCCTTAAAGAAGAGACTACCATCAATAGGTGTACAAATCTCAACAACGAACTATCTCCCTTAATGAAGAGACTACCATCCATCGGAGTACAAATCTCAACAATGAACTATCTCCTTTAATGAGGAGACTACCTTCCATTGAAGTACAAATTTCAAACACGAATTAGCTCCCTTAATCAGGAGACTATCATCCATCCGAGTATAAATCTCAACAATGAACTATCTCCCTTAATGAAGAGACTACAATCTATTGGTGAAAAAATCTCAACAACAAACTATCTCACTTAATGAAGATACTACCTTCCACCTGAATACAAATATTAACAACGAACTATTTCCCTTAATTAATAGACTACCATCCATTGGATTACAAATCTCAACAACGAACTATCTCCCTTAATGAAGAGACTACCATCCATCAAAGTATAAATCTCAACAACGAACTATCTCACTTAATTAAGAGACTACCATCCATCGGGGTACAAATCACAACAAGGAACTATGTCCCTTAATGAAGAGACTGCCATCAATCGGAGTACAAATCTCAACAACGAACTATCTCCCTTAATGAAGAGAGTACCATTTATCGGAGTACAAATCTCCACAACGAACTATCGCCCTTAATAAATATACTACCATCCATAGGAGTACAAATATCAACAACGAACTATCTCCCTTAATGAAGAGACTACCATCCATTGGAGTACAAATCTCAACAATGAACTATCTCCATTAATGAGGAGACTACCTTCCATTGAAGTTCAAATTTCAACAAAGAATTATCTCCATTAATCAAGAGACTATCATCCATCGGAGTACAAATCTCAACAACGAACTATCTACCTTAATGAAGAGACTACCATCTATTTGAGTATAAATCTCAACAATGAAAAATCTCCCGTAATGAAGAGACTAACATCCATCGGAGTAAAAATATCAACAACGAACTATCTCCCTTAATGAAGATACTACCATCCATCGGAATAATAATCTCAACAACGAACTATTTCCCTTAATGAAAAGACTACCATCCATTGGATTACAAATCTCAACAACGAACTATCTCCCTTAATGAAGAGACTACCATCCATCAAAGTACAAATCTTAACAACAAACTATCTCCCTTAATTAAGAGACTACCATCCATCGGAATACAAATCTCAATAAGGAACTCTCTCCCTTAATGAAGAGACTACAATCCTTGGGGTAGAAATCAAAACAATGAACTATATCCCTTAAAGAAGAGACTACCATCAATAGGAGTACAAATATCAACAATGAACTATCTCCCTTAATGAAGAGACTACCATCAATCGGAGTACAAATCTCAACAACGAACTTTCTCGCTTAATGAAGATATTACCATCCATCCGAATACAAATCTCAACAACGAACTATTTCCCTTAATGAAAAGACAATCATCCATTGGAGTAAAAATTCCAACAACGAACTATCTCCTTTAATGAAGAGACTACCATCCATCAAAGTATAAATCTTAACAATAAATTATCTCCCTTAATTAAGAGACTACCATCCATAGGAGTACAAATCTTAATAAGGAACTCTCTCCCTTAATGAAGAGACACCATCCATTGGGGTAGAAATCAAAACAATGAACTATATCCCTTAAAGAAGAGATTACCATTAATAGGAGTACAAATCTCAACAACGAACTATCTTCCTTAATGAAGAGACTACCAACCATAGGAGTACAAATCTCAACAACAAACTATCTCCCTTAAAGAAGATACTACCATCCATAGGAGTACAAATCTCAACAACAAACTATCTCCCTTAATGAAGAGACTACCATCCATTGGAGTACAAATTTCAACAACGAACTATCTCCTTTAATGAGGAGACTACCTTCCATTGAAGTACAAATTTCAACAACGAATTATCTCCCTTAATCAGGAGACTATCATCTATCCGAGTATAAATCTCAACAATGAACTATCTCCCTTAATGAAGAGACTATAATCTATTGGAGTAAAAATCTCAACAACAAACTATCTCCCTTAATGAAGATACTACCATCCATCCGAATAAAAATCTTAACAACGAACTATTTCCCTTAATTAATAGACTACCATCCATTGGATTACAAATCTCAACAACGAACTATCTCCCTTAATGAAGATACTACCATCCATCAAAGTATAAATCTCAACAACGAAATATCTCCCTTAATTAAGAGACTACCATCCATCGGAGTACAAATCTCAATAAGGAACTCTCTCCCTTAATTAAGATACTACCATCCATTGGGGTAGAAATCAAAAAAATGTACTTTATCCCTTAAAGAAGAGACTACCATCAATAAGAGTAAAAATATGAACAACGAACTATATCCCTTGTTGAAAAGACAACCATCCATCGGAGTACAAATCTCAACAATGAACTATCTCCCTTAATGAAGATACTACCATCCATAGGAGTACAAATTTCAACAACGAACTATCTCCCTTAATGAAGAGACTACCATCCATTGGAGTACAAATCTCAACAATGAACTATCTCCTTTAATGAGGAGACTAACTTCAATTGAAGTTCAAATTTCAACAACAAATTGTCTCCCTTAATCAAGAGACTATCATCCATTGGAGTACAAATATCAACAACGAACTATCTCCCTTAAAGAAGAGACTACCATCTATTTGAGTATAAATCTCAACAATGAAAAATCTCCCTTAATGAAGAGACTAACATCCATTAGAGTAAAAATATCAACAACGAACTATCTCCCTTAATGAAGATACTACCATCCATCGGAATGCAAATCTCAACAACGAACTATTTCCCTTAATGAAAAGACTACCATCCAATGGATTACAAATCTCAACAACGAACTATCTCCCTTAATGAAGAGACTACCATGCATCAAAGTATAAATCTTAACAACAAACTATCTCCCTTAATTAAGATACTACCATCCATCGGAGTACAAATCTCAATAATGAACTATCTCGCTTAATGAAGAGAGTACCATCCATCGGAATACAAATATCAACAACAAACTATCTCCCTTAATGAAGATACTACCATCAATAGGAGTACAAATCGCAACATCGAAGTATCTCCCTTAATGAAGAGACTACTATCCATTGGAGTAAAAATCTCAACAACGAACTATCTCCTTTAATGAGGAGACTACTTTCCATTGAAATACAAATTTCAACAATGAATTATCTCCCTTAATCGGGAGTCTATCATCCATCGGAGTACAAATCTCAACAATGAACTATCTCGTTTAATGAAGAGACTACCATCCATTGGAGTAGAAATCTCAACAACGAACTATCTCCCTTAATGAAGATACTACCATCCATCGGAATACAAATCTCAACAACGAACTCTTTCCCTTAATGAAAAGACTACCATCCATTGGATTACAAATCTAAACAATGAACTATCTCCCTTAATGAAAAGACTAGTATCCATAAGAGTACAAATCTCAACAACGAACTATCTCCCTCAATGAAGAGACTACCATACATTGGTGCAGAAATAGCAATAATGAAGTATCTTCCTTAATGAAGAGACTACCATCCATTGGAGTACAAATTTCAACAATGAATTATCTCCCTTAATAAAGAGACTATCGTCCATTGGAGTAAAAATATCAACTATGAACTTTCTCCCTTAATAAAGATACTACCATCCATTGGAGTACAAATCTCAACAACGAACTATCTCCCTTAATGAAGAGACTATCATCCATCGGAGTACAAATCTCATCAATGGACTATCTCCCTTGGTGAATATACTACCATCCATCGGAATACAAATCTCAACAATAAACTATTTCCCTTAACGAAAACACTACCATCCATTGGATTACAAATCTCTACAAGGAACTATCTCCCTTAATGAAGAGAGTACCATCCATCGGAGTACAAATCTCAACAACGAACTATCTCCCTTAATAAAGATACTACCATCCATAGGAGTACAAATCTCAACAACGAACTATCTCCCTGAATGAAGAGACTACCATCCATTTGAGTACAAATCTCAACAATGAACTATCTCCATTAATGATGAGACTACCTTCCATTGAAGTACAAATTTCAACAATGAATTATCGCCCTTAATCCAGAGACTATCATCCATCAGAGTACAAATCTAAACAATGAACAATCTCCCTTAATAAAGAGAATACCATTTATTTAAGTACAAATCTCAACAATGAAAAATCTACCTTAATGAAGAGACTAACATCCATTGGAGTAAAAATCTCAACAACGAACTCTCTCGCTTAATGAAGATACTACCATCCATCGGAATACAAATCTCAACAACGAACTATTTCCCTTAATGAAAAGACTACCATCCATTGGAGTACAAATATCAACAACGAACTATCTCCATTAATGAAGAGACTACCAACCATAGGAGTACAAATCTCAACAACAAACTATCTCCCTTAAAGAAGATACTACCATCCATAGGAGTACAAATCTCAACAACGAACTATCTCCCTTAATGAAGAGACTACCATCCATTGGAGTACAAATTTCAACAACGAACTATCTCCTTTAATGAGGAGACTACCTTCCATTGAAGTACAAATTTCAACAACGAATTATCTCCCTTAATCAGGAGACTATCATCTATCCGAGTATAAATCTCAACAACGAACTATCTCCCTTAATGAAGAGACTATAATCTATTGGAGTAAAAATCTCAACAACAAACTATCTCCCTTAATGAAGATACTACCATCCATCCGAATAAAAATCTTAACAATGAACTATTTCCCTTAATTAATAGACTACCATCCATTGGATTACAAATCTCAACAACGAACTATCTTCCTTAATGAAGAGACTACCATCCATAAAAGTATAAATCTCAACAACGAAATATCTCCCTTAATTAAGAGACTACCATCCATCGGAGTACAAATCTCAATAAGGAACTCTCTCCCTTAATGAAGATACTACCATCCATTGGGGTAGAAATCAAAAAAATGTACTTTATCCCTTAAAGAAGAGACTACCATCAATAAGAGTAAAAATATGAACAACGAACTATATCCCTTGTTGAAAAGACTACCATCCATCGGAGTAGAAATCTCAACAACGAACTATCTCCCTTAATGAAGATACTACCATCCATAGGAGTACAAATTTCAACAACGAACTATCTCCCTTAATGAAGAGACTACCATCCATTGGAGTACAAATCTCAACAATGAACTATCTCCTTTAATGAGGAGACTACCTTCAATTGAAGTTCAAATTTCAACAACGAATTGTCTCCCTTAATCAAGAGACTATCATCCATTGGAGTACAAATATCAATAATGAACTATCTCCCTTAAAGAAGAGACTACCATCTATTTGAGTATAAATCTCAACAATGAAAAATCTCCCTTAATGAAGAGACTAACATCCATTGGAGTAAAAATATCAACAACGAACTATCTCCCTTAATGAAGATACTACCATCCATCGGAATGCAAATCTCAACAACGAACTATTTCCCTTAATGAAAAGACTACCATCCAATGGATTACAAATCTCAACAACGAACTATCTCCCTTAATGAAGAGACTACCATGCATCAAAGTATAAATCTTAACAACAAACTATCTCCCTTAATTAAGATACTACCATCCATCGGAGTACAAATCTCAATAATGAACTATCTCGCTTAATGAAGAGAGTACCATCCATCGGAATACAAATATCAACAACAAACTATCTCCCTTAATGAAGATACTACCATCAATAGGAGTACAAATTGCAACATCGAAGTATCTCCCTTAATGAAGAGACTACTATCCATTGGAGTAAAAATCTCATAAACGAACTATCTCCTTTAATGAGGAGACTACTTTCCATTGAAATACAAATTTCAACAACGAATTATCTCCCTTAATCGGGAGTATATCATCCATCGGAGTACAAATCTCAACAATGAACTATCTCGTTTAATGAAGAGACTACCATCCATTGGAGTAGAAATCTCAACAACGAACTATCTCCCTTAATGAAGATACTACCATCCATCGGAATACAAATCTCAACAACGAACTCTTTCCCTTAATGAAAAGACTACCATCCATTGGATTACAAATCTAAACAATGAACTATCTCCCTTAATGAAAAGACTAGTATCCATCAGAGTACAAATCTCAACAACGAACTATCTCCCTCAATGAAGAGACTACCATACATTGGTGCAGAAATAGCAATAATGAAGTATCTTCCTTAATGAAGAGACTACCATCCATTGGAATACAAATTTCAACAATGAATTATCTCCCTTAATAAAGAGACTATCGTCCATTGGAGTAAAAATATCAACTATGAACTTTCTCCCTTAATAAAGATACTACCATCCATTGGAGTACAAATCTCAACAACGAACTATCTCCCTTAATGAAGAGACTATCATCCATCAGAGTACAAATCTCAACAATGGACTATCTCCCTTGGTGAATATACTACCATCCATCGGAATACAAATCTCAACAATAAACTATTTCCCTTAACGAAAACACTACCATCCATTGGATTACAAATCTCTACAAGGAACTATCTCCCTTAATGAAGAGAGTACCATCCATCGGAGTACAAATCTCAACAACGAACTATCTCCCTTAATAAAGATACTACCATCTAAGGAGTACAAATCTCAACAACGAACTATCTCCCTGAATGAAGAGACTACCATCCATTTGAGTACAAATCTCAACAATGAACTATCTCCATTAATGATGAGACTACCTTCCATTGAAGTACAAATTTCAACAATGAATTATCGCCCTTAATCCAGAGACTATCATCCATCAGAGTACAAATCTAAACAACGAACAATCTCCCTTAATAAAGAGAATACCATTTATTTAAGTACAAATCTCAACAATGAAAAATCTACCTTAATGAAGAGACTAACATCCATTGGAGTAAAAATATCAACAACGAACTCTCTCGCTTAATGAAGATACTACCATCCATCGGAATACAAATCTCAACAACGAACTATTTCCCTTAATGAAAAGATAACCATCCATTGGAGTACAAATATCAACAACGAACTATCTCCATTAATGAAGAGACTACCATCCATCAAAGTATAAATCTTAACAACGAACTATCTCCCTTAATTAAGAGACTACCATCCATAGGAGTACAAATCTCAATAAGGAACTCTCTTCCTTAATGAAGAGACTACCATCCATTGGGGTAGAAATCAAAATGATGAACTATATCCCTTAAAGAAGAGACTACCATCAATAGGAGTACAAATATGAAAAACGTACTATCTCCCTTATTGAAGAGACTATCATCCATCAGAGTACAAATCTCAATAATGAACTATCTCCCTTAATGAAGATACTACCATCCATAGGATTGCAAATCTCAACAATGAACTATCTCCCTTAATGAAGAGACTACCATCCATTGGAGTACAAATCTCAACAATGAACTATCTCCTTTAATGAGGAGACTACCTTCCTCTGAAGTTCAAATTTCAACAATGAATAATCTCCCTTAATCTATAGACTATCATCCATCGGAGTACAATTCTCAACAACGAACTATCTCCCTTAATGAAGAGACTACCATCTATTTGATTATAAATCTCAACAATGAAAAATCTCGCTTAATGAAGAGACTAACATCCATTGGAGTAAAAATATCAACAACGAATAATCTCCCTTAATGAAGATACTACCATCCATCGGAATACAAATCTCAACAACGAACTATTTCCCTTAATGAAAAGACTACCATCCATTGGATTACAAATCTAAACAATGAACTATCTCCCTAAATAAAGAGACTACCATCCATCAAAGTATAAATCTTAACAACAAAATATCTCCCTTAATTAAGATACTACCATCCATCGGAGTACAAATCTCAATAAGGAACTCTCTCCCTTAATGAAGAGACTACAATCCATTGGGGTAGAAATCAAATCAATGAACTATATCCCTTTAAGAAGAGACTAGGATCAATAGGAGTACAAATTTCAACAACGAACTATCTCCCTTAATGAAGAGACTACCATCCATCGGAGTACAAATCTCAACAACGAATTATCTCGCTTAATGAAGATACTACAATCCATCAGAATACAAATCTCAACAACGAACTATTTCCCTTAATGAAAGGACTACCATCCATTAGAGTACAAATCCCAACAACGAACTATCTCCTTTAATGAAGAGACTATCATCCATCAAAGTATAAATCTTAACAACGAACTATCTCCCTTAATTAAGAGACTACCATCCATAGAAGTACAAATCTCAATAAGGAACTCTCTCCCTTAATGAAGAGACAACATCCATTGGGGTAGAAATCAAAACAATGAACTATATCCCTTAAAGAAGAGATTACCTTTAATAGGAGTAAAAATCTCAACAATGAACTATCTCCCTTAATGAAGAGACTATCATCCATCGGAGTACAAATCTCAACAACGGACTATCTCCCTTGATGAATATACTACCATCCATCAGAATACAAATCTCAACAATAAACTATTTCCCTTAATGAAAACACTACCATCCATTGGATTACAAATCTCTACAACGAAATATCTCCCTTAATGAAGAGAGTACCATCCATCGGAGTACAAATCTCAACAACGAACTGTCTCCCTTAATAAAGATACTACCATCCATAGGAGTACAAATCTCAACTGTGAACTATCTCCCTAAATGAAGAGACTACCATCCATTGGAGTACAAATATCAACAATGAACTATGTCCACTAATGAGGAGACTACCTTCCATTAAAGTACAAATCTCAACAACGAACTATCTCCCTTAATCAAGAGACTATCATCCATCGGAGTACAAATCTAAACGATGAACTATCTCCCTTAATAAAGAGAATACGATCTATTTAAGTACAAATCTCAACAATGAAAAATCTACCTTAATGAATAGACTAACATCCATTGGAGTAAAAATCTCAACAACGAACTATCTCACTTAATGAAGATACTACCATCCATCGGAATACAAATCCTAACAACGAACTATTTCCCTTAATGAAAAGACTACCATCCATTAGAGTACAAATCTCAACAACGAACTATCTCCATTAATGAAGAGACTACCATCCATCAAAGTATAAATCTTAACAACGGTCTATCTCCCTTAATTAAGATACTACCATCCATAGGAGTACAAATCTCAATAAGGAACTCTCTCCCTTAATGAAGAGACTACCATTCATTGGGGTAGAAATCAAAACAATGAACTATATCCCTTAAAGAAGAGACTACCATCAATAGGAGTACAAATCTCAACAACAAACTATCTCCCTTAATGAAGATACTACCAACCATCGGAGTACAAATCTCAACAACGAACTATCTCCCTTTATGAAGAGACTACCATCCATTGGAGTACAAATCTCAACAACGAACTATCTCCTCTAATGAGGAGACTACCTTCTATTGAAGTACAAATTTCAACAAAGAATTATTTCCCTTAATTAGGAGACTATCATCCATCCGAGTATAAATCTCAACAGCGAACTATCCCCCTTAATGAAGAGACTACAATCTATTGGAGTAAAAATCTCAACAACAAACTATCTCCCTAAATGAAGATACTACCATCTATCGGAATACAAATCTTAACAACGAACTATTTCCCTTAATTAAAAGACTACCATCCATTGGATTACAAATATCAACAACGAACTATGTCCGTTAATGAAGATACTACCATCCATCGGAAATACAAATCTTAACAACAAACTATTTCCATTAATTAATTAAATACCATCCATTAGATTACAAATATCAACAACGAACCATCTCCCTTAATGAAGAGACTATCATCCATCAAAGTATAAATCTCAACAACAAACTATCTCCCTCAATTAAGAGACTACCATCCATTGAAGTACAAATCTCAATAAGGAACTCTCTTCCTTAATGAATAGACTACCATCCATTGGGGTAAAAATCAAAAAATTAACTATATCCCTTAAAGAAGAGACTACCATCAATAGGAGTACAAATCTGAACAACGAACTATCTCCCTTACTGAAGAGACTAACATCCATCGGAGTACAAATCTCAACAACGAACTATCTTCATTAATGAAGATACTACTATCCATAGGAGTACAAATCTCAACAACGAACTATCTCCCTTAATGAAGAGACTACCATACATTGAAGTACAAATCTCAACAATGAAATATCTCCTTTAATGAGGAGACTACCTTCAATTGAAGTTCAAATTTCAACAACGAATTATCTCCCTTAATCAGGAGGCTATCATCCATCCGAGTAGAAATCTCAACAACGAACTATCTCCCTTAATGAAGAGACTACAATCGATTGGATTAAAAATATCAACAACAAACTATCTCACTTAATGAAGATACTACCATCCAAAGGAATACAAATCTTAACAACGAACTATTTCCCTTAATTAATAGACTACCATCCATTGGATTACAAATCTCAACAACGAACTATCTCCCTTAATGAAGAGACTACCATCCATTGGAGTAGAAATATCAACAACGAACTATCTCCCTTAATTAAGATACTACCATCCATCGGAGTACAAATCTCAACAAGGAACTATCTCCCTTAACAAAGAGACTACCATCAATCGGAGTACAAATCTCAACAACGTACTATTTCCCTTAATGAAGAGAGTACCATTCATCGGAGTACAAATCTCAATAACGAACTATCTCCCTTAATGAAGATACTACCGTCCATAGGAGTACAAATCTCAACAACGAACTATCTCCCTTAATAAAAAGACTACCATCCATTGGAGTACAAATCTCAAAAATGAACTATCATCATTAATGTGGAGACTACCTTCCATTGAACTACAAATTTTAACAACGAATTATCTCCCTTAATCAAGAGACTATCATCCATCGGAGTACAAATCTCAACAACAAACTATCTCCCTTAGTGAAGAGAATACCATCTATTTAAGTACAAATCTCAACAATGAAAAATCTACCTTAATGAAGAGACTAACATCCATTGGAGTAAAAATCTCAATAACGAACTATCTCGCTTAATGAAGATACTACCATCCATAGGAGTACAAATTTCAACAACGAACTATCTCCCTTAATGAAGAGACTACCATCCATTGGAGTACAAATCTCAACAATGAACTATCTCCTTTAATGAGGAGACTACCTTCAATTGAAGTTCAAATTTCAACAACGAATTGTCTCCCTTAATCAAGAGACTATCATCCATTGGAGTACAAATATCAATAATGAACTATCTCCCTTAAAGAAGAGACTACCATCTATTTGAGTATAAATCTCAACAATGAAAAATCTCCCTTAATGAAGAGACTAACATCCATTGGAGTAAAAATATCAACAACGAACTATCTCCCTTAATGAAGATACTACCATCCATCGGAATGCAAATCTCAACAACGAACTATTTCCCTTAATGAAAAGACTACCATCCAATGGATTACAAATATCAACAACGAACTATCTCCCTTAATGAAGAGACTACCATGCATCAAAGTATAAATCTTAACAACAAACTATCTCCCTTAATTAAGATACTACCATCCATCGGAGTACAAATCTCAATAATGAACTATCTCGCTTAATGAAGAGAGTACCATCCATCGGAATACAAATATCAACAACAAACTATCTCCCTTAATGAACATACTACCATCAATAGGAGTACAAATCGCAACATCGAAGTATCTCCCTTAATGAAGAGACTACTATCCATTGGAGTAAAAATCTCATAAACGAACTATCTCCTTTAATGAGGAGACTACTTTCCATTGAAATACAAATTTCAACAACGAATTATCTCCCTTAATCGGGAGTCTATCATCCATCGGAGTACAAATCTCAACAATGAACTATCTCGTTTAATGAAGAGACTACCATCCATTGGAGTAGAAATCTCAACAACGAACTATCTCCCTTAATGAAGATACTACCATCCATCGGAATACAAATCTCAACAACGAACTCTTTCCCTTAATGAAAAGACTAGCATCCATTGGATTACAAATCTAAACAATGAACTATCTCCCTTAATGAAAAGACTAGTATCCATCAGAGTACAAATCTCAACAACGAACTATTTTCCTCAATGAAGAGACTACCATACATTGGTGCAGAAATAGCAATAATGAAGTATCTTCTTTAATGAAGAGACTACCATCCATTGGAATACAAATTTCAACAATGAATTATCTCCCTTAATAAATAGACTATCGACCATTGGAGTAAAAATATCAACTATGAACTTTCTCCCTTAATAAAGATACTACCATCCATTGGAGTACAAATCTCAACAACGAACTATCTCCCTTAATGAAGAGACTATCATCCATCGGAGTACAAATCTCAACAATGGACTATCTCCCTTGGTGAATATACTACCATCCATCGGAATACAAATCTCAACAATAAACTATTTCCCTTAACGAAAACACTACCATCCATTGGATTACAAATCTCTACAAGGAACTATCTCCCTTAATGAAGAGAGTACCATCCATTGGAGTACAAATCTCAACAATGAACTATCTCCTTTAATGAGGAGACTACCTTCAATTGAAGTTCAAATTTCAACAACGAATTGTCTCCCTTAATCAAGAGACTATCATCCATTGGAGTACAAATATCAATAATGAACTATCTCCCTTAAAGAAGAGACTACCATCTATTTGAGTATAAATCTCAACAATGAAAAATCTCCCTTAATGAAGAGACTAACATCCATTGGAGTAAAAATATCAACAACGAACTATCTCCCTTAATGAAGATACTACCATCCATCGGAATGCAAATCTCAACAACGAACTATTTCCCTTAATGAAAAGACTACCATCCAATGGATTACAAATCTCAACAACAAACTATCTCCCTTAATGAAGAGACTACCATGCATCAAAGTATAAATCTTAACAACAAACTATCTCCCTTAATTAAGATACTACCATCCATCGGAGTACAAATCTCAATAATGAACTATCTCGCTTAATGAAGAGAGTACCATCCATCGGAATACAAATATCAACAACAAACTATCTCCCTTAATGAAGATACTACCATCAATAGGAGTACAAATCGCAACATCGAAGTATCTCCCTTAATGAAGAGACTACTATCCATTGGAGTAAAAATCTCATAAACGAACTATCTCCTTTAATGAGGAGACTACTTTCCATTGAAATACAAATTTCAACAACGAATTATCTCCCTTAATCGGGAGTCTATCATCCATCGGAGTACAAATCTCAACAATGAACTATCTCGTTTAATGAAGAGACTACCATCCATTGGAGTAGAAATCTCAACAACGAACTATCTCCCTTAATGAAGATACTACCATCCATCGGAATACAAATCTCAACAACGAACTCTTTCCCTTAATGAAAAGACTAGCATCCATTGGATTACAAATCTAAACAATGAACTATCTCCCTTAATGAAAAGACTAGTATCCATCAGAGTACAAATCTCAACAACGAACTATCTCCCTCAATGAAGAGACTACCATACATTGGTGCAGAAATAGCAATAATGAAGTATCTTCCTTAATGAAGAGACTACCATCCATTGGAATACAAATTTCAACAATGAATTATCTCCCTTAATAAATAGACTATCGACCATTGGAGTAAAAATATCAACTATGAACTTTCTCCCTTAATAAAGATACTACCATCTATTGGAGTACAAATCTCAACAACGAACTATCTCCCTTAATGAAGAGACTATCATCCATCGGAGTACAAATCTCAACAATGGACTATCTCCCTTGGTGAATATACTACCATCCATCGGAATACAAATCTCAACAATAAACTATTTCCCTTAACGAAAACACTACCATCCATTGGATTACAAATCTCTACAAGGAACTATCTCCCTTAATGAAGAGAGTACCATCCATCGGAGTACAAATCTCAACAACGAACTATCTCCCTTAATAAAGATACTACCATCCATAGGAGTACAAATCTCAACAACGAACTATCTCCCTGAATGAAGAGACTACCATCCTTTTGAGTACAAATCTCAACAATGAACTATCTCCATTAATGATGAGACTACCTTCCATTGAAGTACAAATTTCAACAATGAATTATCGCCCTTAATCCAGAGACTATCATCCATCAGAGTACAAATCTAAACAACGAACAATCTCCCTTAATAAAGAGAATACCATTTATTTAAGTACAAATCTCAACAATGAAAAATCTACCTTAATGAAGAGACTAACATCCATTGGAGTAAAAATCTCAACAACGAACTCTCTCGCTTAATGAAGATACTACCATCCATCGGAATACAAATCTCAACAACGAACTATTTCCCTTAATGAAAAGATAACCATCCATTGGAGTACAAATATCAACAACGAACTATCTCCATTAATGAAGAGACTAGCATCCATCAAAGTATAATTCTTAACAACGAACTATCTCCCTTAATTAAGAGACTACCATCCATAGGAGTACAAATCTCAATAAGGAACTCTCTTCCTTAATGAAGAGACTACCATCCATTGGGGTAGAAATCAAAATAATGAACTATATCCCTTAAAGAAGAGACTACCATCAATAGGAGTACAAATATGAAAAACGTACTATCTCCCTTATTGAAGAGACTATCATCCATCAGAGTACAAATCTCAATAATGAACTATCTCCCTTAATGAAGATACTACCATCCATAGGATTACAAATCTCAACAACGAACTATCTCCCTTAATGAAGAGACTACCATCCATTGGAGTACAAATCTCAACAATGAACTATCTCCTTTAATGAGGAGACTACCTTCCTCTGAAGTTCAAATTTCAACAATGAATTATCTCCCTTAATCTATAGACTATCATCCATCGGAGTACAATTCTCAACAACGAACTATCTCCCTTAATGAAGAGACTACCATCTATTTGATTATAAATCTCAACAATGAAAAATCTCGCTTAATGAAGAGACTAACATCCATTGGAGTAAAAATATCAACAACGAATAATCTCCCTTAATGAAGATACTACCATCCATCAGAATACAAATCTCAACAACGAACTATTTCCCTTAATGAAAAGACTACCATCCATTGGATTACAAATCTAAACAATGAACTATCTCCCTAAATAAAGAGACTACCATCCATCAAAGTATAAATCTTAACAACAAAATATCTCCCTTAATTAAGATACTACCATCCATCGGAGTACAAATCTCAATAAGGAACTCTCTCCCTTAATGAAGAGACTACAATCCATTGGGGTAGAAATCAAATCAATGAACTATATCCCTTTAAGAAGAGACTAGGATCAATAGGAGTACAAATTTCAACAACGAACTATCTCCCTTAATGAAGAGACTACCATCCATCGGAGTACAAATCTCAACAACGAATTATCTCGCTTAATGAAGATACTACAATCCATCAGAATACAAATCTCAACAACGAACTATTTCCCTTAATGAAAGGACTACCATCCATTGGAGTACAAATCCCAACAACGAACTATCTCCTTTAATGAAGAGACTATCATCCATCAAAGTATAAATCTTAACAACGAACTATCTCCCTTAATTAAGAGACTACCATCCATAGAAGTACAAATCTCAATAAGGAACTCTCTCCCTTAATGAAGAGACAACATCCATTGGGGTAGAAATCAAAACAATGAACTATATCCCTTAAAGAAGAGATTACCTTTAATAGGAGTAAAAATCTCAACAATGAACTATCTCCCTTAATGAAGAGACTATCATCCATCGGAGTACAAATCTCAACAACGGACTATCTCCCTTGATGAATATACTACCATCCATCGGAATACAAATCTCAACAATAAACTATTTCCCTTAATGAAAACACTACCATCCATTGGATTACAAAACTCTACAATGAAATATCTCCCTTAATGAAGAGAGTACCATCCATCGGAATACAAATCTCAACAACGAACTGTCTCCCTTAATAAAGATACTACCATCCATAGGAGTACAAATCTCAACTGTGAACTATCTCCCTAAATGAAGAGACTACCATCCATTGGAGTACAAATCTCAACAATGAACTATGTCCACTAATGAGGAGACTACCTTCCATTAAAGTACAAATCTCAACAACGAACTATCTCCCTTAATCAAGAGACTATCATCCATCGGAGTACAAATCTAAACGATGAACTATCTCCCTTAATAAAGAGAATACGATCTATTTAAGTACAAATCTCAACAATGAAAAATCTACCTTAATGAATAGACTAACATCCATTGGAGTAAAAATCTCAACAACGAACTATCTCACTTAAAGAAGATACTACCATCCATCGGAATACAAATCCTAACAACGAACTATTTCCCTTAATGAAAAGACTACCATCCATTAGAGTACAAATCTCAACAACGAACTATCTCCATTAATGAAGAGACTACCATCCATCAAAGTATAAATCTTAACAACGGTCTATCTCCCTTAATTAAGATACTACCATCCATAGGAGTACAAATCTCAATAAGGAACTCTCTCCCTTAATGAAGAGACTACCATTCATTGGGCTAGAAATCAAAACAATGAACTATATCCCTTAAAGAAGAGACTACCATCAATAGGAGTACAAATCTCAACAACAAACTATCTCCCTTAATGAAGAGACTACCAACCATCGGAGTACAAATCTCAACAACGAACTATCTCCCTTTATGAAGAGACTACCATCCATTGGAGTACAAATCTCAACAACGAACTATCTCCTCTAATGAGGAGACTACCTTCTATTGAAGTACAAATTTCAACAAAGAATTATTTCCCTTAATTAGGAGACTATCATCCATCCGAGTATAAATCTCAACAGCGAACTATCTCCCTTAATGAAGAGACTACAATCTATTGGAGTAAAAATCTCAACAACAAACTATCTCCCTAAATGAAGATACTACCATCTATCGGAATACAAATCTTAACAACGAACTATTTCCCTTAATTAAAAGACTACCATCCATTGGATTACAAATATCAACAACGAACTATGTCCGTTAATGAAGATACTACCATCCATCGGAAATACAAATCTTAACAACAAACTATTTCCATTAATTAATTAAATACCATCCATTAGATTACAAATATCAACAACGAACCATCTCCCTTAATGAAGAGACTATCATCCATCAAAGTATAAATCTCAACAACAAACTATCTCCCTCAATTAAGAGACTACCATCCATTGAAGTACAAATCTCAATAAGGAACTCTCTTCCTTAATGAATAGACTACCATCCATTGGGGTAAAAATCAAAAAATTAACTATATCCCTTAAAGAAGAGACTACCATCAATAGGAGTACAAATCTGAACAACGAACTATCTCCCTTACTGAAGAGACTAACATCCATCGGAGTACAAATATCAACAACGAACTATCTTCATTAATGAAGATACTACTATCCATAGGAGTACAAATCTCAACAACGAACTATCTCCCTTAATGAAGAGACTACCATCCATTGGAGTACAAATCTCAACAATGAAATATCTCCTTTAATGAGGAGACTACCTTCAATTGAAGTTCAAATTTCAACAACGAATTATCTCCCTTAATCAGGAGGCTATCATCCATCCGAGTAGAAATCTCAACAACGAACTATCTCCCTTAATGAAGAGACTACAATCGATTGGATTAAAAATATCAACAACAAACTATCTCACTTAATGAAGATACTACCATCCAAAGGAATACAAATCTTAAAAACGAACTATTTCCCTTAATTAATAGACTACCATCCATTGGATTACAAATCTCAACAACGAACTATCTCCCTTAATGAAGAGACTACCATCCATTGGAGTAGAAATATCAACAACGAACTATCTCCCTTAATTAAGATACTACCATCCATCAGAGTACAAATCTCAACAAGGAACTATCTCCCTTAACAAAGAGACTACCATCAATCGGAGTACAAATCTCAACAACGTACTATTTCCCTTAATGAAGAGAGTACCATTCATCGGAGTACAAATCGCAATAACGAACTATCTCCCTTAATGAAGATACTACCGTCCATAGGAGTACAAATCTCAACAACGAACTATCTCCCTTAATAAAAAGACTACCATCCATTGGAGTACAAATCTCAAAAATGAACTATCATCATTAATGTGGAGACTACCTTCCATTGAAGTACAAATTTTAACAACGAATTATCTCCCTTAATCAAGAGACTATCATCCATCGGAGTACAAATCTCAACAACAAACTATCTCCCTTAGTGAAGAGAATACCATCTATTTAAGTACAAATCTCAACAATGAAAAATATACCTTAATGAAGAGACTAACATCCATTGGAGTAAAAATCTCAATAACGAACTATCTCGTTTAATGAAGAGAGTACCATCAATCGGAGTACAAATCTTAACAAAAAACTATCTCACTTAATGAAGAGAGTACCATCCATCGGAGTACAAATCTCAACAACAAATTATCTCCCTTAATGAAGATACTACCATCCATAGGAGTACAAATCTCAACAACGAAGTATCTCCCTTAATGAAGAGACTACCATCTATTGGAGTACAAATATCAACAACGAACTATCTCCTTTAATGAGAAGACTACTTTCCATTGAAATACAAATTTCAATAACGAATTATCTCCCTTCATCGGGAGTTTATCATCCATCGGAGTATAAATCTCAACAATGAACTATCTCATTTAATTAAGAGACTACCATCCATTGGAGTAGAAATGTCAACAACGAACTATCTCCCTTAATGAAGATACTACCATCAATCGGAATACAAATCTCAACAACGAACTGTTTCCCTTAATGAAAAGACTACCATCCATTGGATTACAAATCTCAACAATGAACTATCTCCCTTAATGAAGAGACTATCATCCATCAGAGTACAAATCTCAACAACGAACTATCTCCCTCAATGGAGAGACTACTATACATTGGAGTACAAATTTCAACAACAAATTATCTCCCTTAATATAGAGACTATCGTCCATTGGAGTAAAAATATCAACCATGAACTTTCTCCCTTAATAAAGATACTACCATCCATTGGAGTACAAATATCAACAAATAACTATCTCCCTTAATGAAGAGACTATCATCCATCGAAGTACAAATCTCAACAACGGACTATCTCCCTTGATGAATATACTACCATGCATCGGAATACAAATCTCAACAACAAACTATTTCCCTTAATGAAAACACTACCATCCATTGGATTACAAATCTCAACAACGAACTATCTCCCTTAATGAAGAGACTACCATCCATCAGAGTACAAATCTCAACAACGGATTATCTCCCTCAATGAAAAGACTACCATACATTGGAGTAGAGATAGCAATAATGAAGTATATCCCTTAATGAAGAGACTACCATCCATTTGGAGTAAAAAATAAACCATGAACTATCTCCCTTAATAAAGATACTACCGTCCATCGGAGTACAAATCTCAACAATGAACTATCTCCCTTAATGAAGAGACAATCATCCATCGGAGTACATATCTCAAAAACGAACTATCTCCCTTAATATATAGACTACCATCCATTGGAGTACAAATCTCAACAATTAACTACCTCCATTAATGAAGAGACTCCCATCTATTGGAGTATAAATATAAACAACAAACTATATCATAATGAAGAGACTACCATTCATTGGAGTACAAATCTTAGCAATAAACTATCACCCTTAATGAAGTAACTCCCTTCTGTTGGAATAAATATCTTAAAAACAAACTATCTCCCTTCATGAAGATACTACCTTCCATCGGAATACTAATCATAACAACGAACTATTTCCCTTAAGAATACCAACCATTGGATTACAAATCTCAACAACGAACTATCTCCCTTAATGAAGAGACTACCATCCATCAGAGTACAAATCTCAATAAAAAACTATCTCCCTCAATGAAGACACTATCATACATTGTAGTAGAAATATCAATAATGAAATATCTCCCTTAATAAAGAGACTACCATCCATTGCAGTACAAATTTTAACAACCAATTATCTCCCTTAATGAAGTTACTACCATCCATCGGAGTACAAATTTCAACAATGAATTATCTCAATTAATGAAGAGACTACCATCCATTTGGAGTAAAAATATTAACCATGAACTATCTCTCTTAATAAAGATACTACCATCCATCGGAGTACAAATCTCAACAATGAACTATCTCTCTTAATGAAGAGTCTATCATCCATCGGAGTACAAATCTCAACAACGAAGTATCTGCCTTAATGAAGAGACTACTATTCATTGGTGTACATTCCATTAGAGTTCAAACTATAAACGACGAATTATCTCCCTTAATAAAGAGACTACATTCTATTAGAGTTCAAATCTCAACAACGAACTATCTCCCCTAATGAAGAGCCAACTATCCATTGGAATACAAATCTTAGCCACAAAATATCTCCCTTATTGAAAAGAATACCATCCATTGGATTACAAATTTCAACAATGAATTATCTTCCTTAATGAAGAGACTACCATCCATCAGAGTAAAAATCTCAGCAACGAACTATCTCCCTCAATGAAGAGACTACCATACATTGGAGTAGAAATAGAAATAATGAAGTATCTCCCTTAATAAAGAGACTACCATTCATTGGAGTACAAATTTCAACAATGAATTATCTCCCTTAATAAAGAGACTACCATCCATTGGAGTAAAAATATTAACCATGAACTATCTCCCTTAATAAAGATACTACCATCCATCGAAGTACAAATTTCAACAATGAACTATCTCCCTTAATGAAGAGACTATAATCCATCGGAGTACAAATCTCAACAATGAAATATCTCCCTTAATAAATTGACTACCATCCATCGTAGTACATATCTCAATAATGAACTACCTCCATTAATGAAGAGACTACCATCTATTGGAGTAAAAATATCAACAACAAACTATCTCATGATGAAGAGACTACTATTCATTCGAGTACATTCCATTAGAGTTCAAACTATCAATAACGAATTACCTCCCTTAATAAAGAGACTACCTTCCATTAAAGTTCAAATATCAACATCGAACTATCTCCCTTAATAAAGGACCAACCATCTATTGGAGCACAAATCTCAACAACAAACTATATCCCTTAATGAAGAAACTACCATCCATCATAGTACAAGTCTCAACAACGAACTATCTCCTTTAATGAAGAGACTACCATCCATCAAAGTATAAATCTCAATAACAAACTATCTCCCTTAATCTCAACAATGAACTACCTCCATTAAAGAAGAGACTACCATCTATTGGAGTATAAATATCAACAACAAACTATCTCGTAATGAAGAAACTACTATTCATTGGAGTACATTCCATTAGATTTCAAACTATCAATAACGAATTATCTCCCTTAATAAAGAGACTATGTTCCATTTGAGTTCAAATCTCAACAACGAAATATCTCCCTTAATGAAGAGCCAACCATCCATTGGAATACAAAACTAAACCACACATTATCTCCCTTAATGAAGAAACTACCATCCATCATAGTATAAATCTTAACAACAAACTATTTCCCTTACTGAAAAGACTACCATCCATTAGATTACAAATTTCAACAACGAACTATCTCCCTTAATGAATAGACTACCACCCATAATAGTACATATCTCAACAAAGAACTATCCCCCTCAATGAAGAGACTACCATACATTGGAGTAGAAATAGAAATAATGAAGTAACTCCCTTAATGAAGAGACTACCATCCATTGTAGTACAAATTTCAACAATGAATTATCTCCCTTAATGAAGAGACTACCATCCATTGGAGTAAAAATATCAACCATGAACTATCTCCCTTACTAAAGATACTACCATCCATCGGAGTACAAATCTCAACAATGAACTATCTCCCTTAATGAAGAGACTATCATCCATTGGAGTACAAATCTCAACAACGAACTATCTCTCTTAATGAAGAGAGTACCATCCATCGGAGTACAAATCTCAACAACGAACTATCTCCCTTAATGAAGATACCACCATCCATAGGAGTACAAATCTCAACAATGAACTAACCCCTTAATGAAGAGACTATCATCCATCGGAGTACAAATCTCAAAAACGAACTATCTACCTCAATAAATAGACTACCATCTATGGGAGTACAAATCTCAACAATGAACTAACTCCATTAATGAAGAGACTATCATCTATTGGAGTATAAATATCAATAACAAACTATCTCATAATGAAGAGACTACTATTCATTATAGTACATTCCATTAGAGTTCAAACTATCAACAATGCATTATCTCCCTTAATAAAGAGAAAACCTTCCATTAGAGTTCAAATCACAACAACAAACTATCTTCCTTAATGAAGAGCGAACCATCCATTGGAATACAAATCTCAACCACAAACTATCTACCTTGATGAAGAAACTACCATCCATCATAGTACAAGTCTCAACATATCTCCCTTAATGAAGAGACTACCATCCATCAAAGTATAAATCTCAACAAAAAACTATCTCCCTTAATCTCAACAATGAAATACCTCCATTAATTAAGAGACTACCGTCTATTGGAGTATAAATATCATAAACAAACTATCTAATAATGAAGAGACTACTATTCATTGGAGTACATTCCATTAGAGTTCAAACTATCAACAATGAATTATCTCCCTTAATAAAGAGATTACCTTCCATTAGAGTACAAATCTCAACATCGAACTATCTCCCTTAATAAAGGAACAACCATCTATTGGAGCACAAATCTCAACAACAAACTATATCCCTTAATGAAGAAACTACCATCCATCATAGTACAAGTCTCAACAACGAACTATCTCCTTTAATGAAGACTACCATCCATCAAAGTATAAATCTCAATAACAAACTATGTCCCTTAATTAAGAGACTACCATCCATCGGAGTACAAATCTCAACAAGGAACTATCTCCTTTAATGAAGACACTACCATACATTGGGGTAGAAATTAAAACAATGAACTATATCCCTAAAATAAGAGACTACGATCAATCGGAGTACAAATATCAACAACGAACTATCTCTCTTAATGAAGAGAGTACCATCCACTGGAGTACAAATCTCAACAACGAACTATCTCCCTTAATGAAGATACTACTATTCATAGGAGTACAAATCTCAACAATGGACTATCTCCCTTAATGAAGAGACTACCATCCATTGGAGTACAAATCTCAACAACGAACTATCTCCCTTAATGAAGAAACTACCATCCATCATAGTACAAATCTCAACAATGAACTATCTCCCTTAATGAAGAGACTACCATCCATCAAAGTATAAACCTCAACAACAAACTATCTCCCTTAATTAAGAGACTACCATCCATCGGACTACAAATCTCAACAAGGAAATAAATCCTTTAATGAAGAGACTACCATCCATTGGGGTAGAAATCAAAACAATGAACTATATCCCTTAAAGAAGAGACTACCATCAATCGGAGTACAAATCTCAACAATGAACTATCTCTCTTAATGAAGAGAGCACCATCTATCAGAGTACAAATCACAACAACGAACTATCTCCCTTAATGAAGATACTACCATCCATCGGATTACAAATCTCAACAACGAACTATCTCCCTCAATAAATAGACTACCATCCATCGGAGTACATATCTCAATAATGAACTACCTCCATTAATGAAGAGACTACCATCTATTGGAGTATAATTCATTGGAGTACATTCCCTTAGAGTTCAAACTATCAACAACGAATAATCTCCCTTAATAAAGAGACTACCTTCCATTAGAGTTAAAATCTCAAAAACAAACTATCTCCCTTAATGAAGAGCCACCTATCCATTGGAATACAAATCTCAACCACAAACTATCTCCCTTAATGAAGAAACTACCATCCATCATAGTAGTAGTCTCAACAACGAACTATCTTCCTTAAGGAAGAGACTACCCTCCATCAAAGTAAAAATCTCAACAAAAAACTATCTCCCTTAATCTCAACAATGAAGTACCTCCATTAATGAAGAGACTACCATCTATTGGAGTATAAATATCAACAACAAACTATCTCATAATGAACAGACTACTATTCATTGGAGTACATTCCATTAGAGGTCAAACTATCAACAACAAATTATCTCCCTTAATAAAGAGACTACCTTCAATTAGAGTTCAAATCACAACAGCAAACTATCTCCCTTAATGAAGGGCCAACCATCCATTGGAATACAAATCTCAACCACAAACTATCTCCCTTAATTAAGAAACTACCATCCATCAGAGTACAAGTCTCAACATATCTCCCTTAATTAAGAGACTACCATCCATCAAAGTATAAATCTCAACAATGAACTACCTCCATTAATGAAGAGACTACCATCTATTGGATTATAAATATCAACAACAAACTATCTCAAAATGAAGAGACTACTATTCATTAGAGTTCAAACTATCAACAACGAATTATCTCCCTTAATAAAGAGACTACATTTTATTAGAGTTCAAATCTCAACAACGAACTATCTCCCCTAATGAAGAGCCAACTATCCATTGGAACACAAATCTCAGCGACAAAATATCTCCCTTATTGAAGAAACTACCATCCATCATAGTATAAATCTTAACAACGAACTATTTCCCTTAATGAAAAGAATACCATCCATTGGATTACAAATTTCAACAATGAACTATCTCCCTTAATAAAGAGACTACCATCCATCAGAGTACAAATCTCAACAACGAACTATCTCCCTCAATGAAGAGACTACAATACATTGGAGTACAAATATAAAAATGAAGTATCTCCCTTAATAAAGAGACTACCATCCATTGGAGTAAAAACATTAACCATGAACTATCTCCATTAATAAAGATACTACCATCCATCGGAGTACAAATCTCAACAATGAACTATATCCCTTAATGAAGAGACTATAATCCATCAAAGTACAAATCTCAACAATGAACTATCTCCCTAAATAAATAGACTACCATCCATCATAGTTCAAATCTCAACAATGAACTACCTCCATTAATGAAGAGACTACCATCTATTGGAGTATAAATATCAAAAACAAATGATCTCATAATGAAGAGATTACTATTCATTGGAGTACATTCCATTAGAGTTCAAACTATCAATAACGAATTACCTCCCTTAATAAAGAGACTACCTTCCATTAGAGTTCAAATCTAAACACCGAAATATCTCCCTTAATGAAGAGCCAACCTTCCATTGGAATACAAATCTCAACCACAAACTCTCTCCCTTAATGAAGAAACTACCATCCATCATAGTACAAGTATCAACACCAAATTATACCCCTTAATAAAGAGACCACCATCCATCAAAGTATAAATCTCAGCAACAAACTATCTCCCTTAATCTCAACAATGAACTACCTCCATTAATGAAGAGACTACCATCTATCGGAGTATAAATATCAACAACAAACTATCTCATAATGAAGAAACTACTATTCATTGGAGTACATTCCATTAGATTTCAAACTATCAACAACGAATTATCTCCCTTAATAAAGAGACTATCTTCCATTTGAGTTCAAATCTCAAAAACGAACTATCTCCCTTAATGAAGAGCCAACCATCCATTGGAATACAAATCTCAACCACACACTATCTCCCTTAATGAAGAAACTACCATCCATCATAGTATAAATCTAAAAAAAGAACTATTTCCCTTAATGAAAAGACTACCATCCATTAGATTACAAATTTCAACAATGAACTATCTCCCTTAATGAACAGACTACCATCCATCAGAGTACATATCTCAAAAACGAACTATCTCCCTCAATGAAGAGACTACCATACATTGGAGTAGAAATAGAAATAATGAAGTATCTCCCTTAATGAAGAGACTACCATCAATTGTAGTACAAATTTCAACAATGAATTATCTCCCTTAATGAAGTGACTACCATCCATTGGAGTAAAAATATCACCCATGAACTATCTTCCTCAATAAAGATACTACCATCCATCGGAGTACAAATCACAACAATGAACTATCTCCCTTAATGAAGAGACTATCATCCATCGGAGTACAAATCTCAACAACGAACTATCTCTCTTAATGAACAGAGTACCATCCATCGGAGTACAAATCTCAACAACAAACTATCTCCCTTAATGAAGATACCACCATCCATAGGAGTACAAATCTCAACATCGAACTATCTCCCTTAATGAAGAGACTATCATCCATCGGAGTACAAATCTCAACAACGAACTATCTACCTCAATAAATAGACTGCCATCTATGGGAGTACAAACCTCAACAATGAACTAACTCCATTAATGAAGAGACTACCATCTATTGGAGTATAAATATCAATAACAAACTATCTCCTAATGAAGAGACTACTATTCATTGTAGTACATTCCATTAGAGTTCAAACTATCAACAACGAATTATCTCCCTTAATATAGAGGAAACCTTCCATTAGAGTTCAAATCACAACAACAAACTATCTCCCTTAGTGAAGAGCCCACCATCCATTGGAATACAAATCTCAACCACAAACTATCTCCCTTAATGAAGAAACTACCATCCATCATAGTACAAGTCTCAACATATCTCCCTTAATGAAGAGACTACTATCCATCAAAGTATAAATCTCAACAAAAAACTATCTCCCTTAATCTCAACAATGAGATACCTCCATTAATGAAGAGACTACCATCTATTGGAGTATAAATATCAACAACAAACTATCTCATAATGAATAGACTACTATTCATTGGAGTACATTCCATTGGAGTTCAAACTATCAACAATGTATTATCTCCCTTAATAAAGAGACTACCTTCTATTAGAGTTCAAATATCAACAACAAACTATCTCCCTTAATGAAGAGCCAACTATCCATTGGAATACAAATCTCAGTCACAAACTATCTCCCTTAATGAAGAAACTACCATCCATCATAGTATAAATCTCAACAACGAACTATTTCCATTAATTAAAAGAATACCATCCATTGGATTACAAATCTCAACAACGAACTATCTCCTTTAATGAAGAGACTACCATCCATCAGAGTACAAATCTGAACAACAAACTATCTCCCTCAATGAAGAGAGTACCATACATTGGAGTAGAAATAGCAATAATGAAGTATCTCTCTTAATAAACAGACTACCATCCATTGGAGTACAAATTTCAACAATGAATTATCTCCCTTAATGAAGGGACTACCATCCATTGTAGTAAAAATATCAACCACGGATTATCTCCCTTAATAAAGATACTACCATCCATCGAAGTACAAATATCAACAATGAACTATCTCCCTTAATGAAGTGACTATCATCCATCAGATTATAAATCTTAACAACGAACTATCTTCCTCAATAAATAGACTACCATCCATCGTAATACAAATCACAACAATGAACTACCTCCATTAATGAAGAGACTACCATCTATTGGAGTATAAATATCAACAACAAATTATCTCATAATGAAGAGACTACTATTCATTGGAGTACATTCCATTAGATTTCAAACTATCAACAGTGAATTATCTCCCTTAATAAAGAGACTACCTTCCATTAGAGTTCAAATATCAACAACAAACTATCTCCCTTAATGAAGATCCGACCATCCATTGGAATACAAATATCAACCACAAACTATCTCCCTTAATGAAGAAACTACAATCCATCATAGTATAAATCTAAACAACGAACTATTTCCCGTAATGAAAAGACTACCATCCATTGGATTACAAATCTCAACAACAAACTATCTCCCTTAATGAAGAGACTACCATCCATCAGAGTACAAATCTCAACAATGAACTATCTCCCTTGATGAAGAGACTACCATATATTGAAGTAGAAATAGAAATAATGAAGTATCTCCCTTAATGAAGAGACTACCATCCATTGTAGTACAAATTTCAACAATGAATTATCTCCCTTAATGAAGAGACTATCATCCATCAGAGTACCAATCTCAACAACGAACTATCTCCCTCAATTAAGAGACTACCATAAATTGGAGTAGAAATAGAAATAATGAAGTATCTCCATTAATGAAGAGACTACCATCCATTGGAGTACAAATATCAACAATGAATTATCTCCCTTAATGAAGAGACTACCATCCATTGGAGTAAAAATATCAACCATGAACTATCTCCCTTAATAAAGATTCTACCATCCATCAGAGTACAAATCTCAACAATGAACTATCTCCCTTAATAAAGAGACTATCATCCATCGGAGTACAAATCTCAACGATGAACTATCTCCCTCAATAAATAGACTATCATCCATCGGAGTACAAATCTTAACAATGAACTACCTCCATTAATGAAGAGACTTACATCTAATGGAGTATAAATATCAACAACAAACTATCTCATAATGAAGAGACTATTATTCATTGGAGTACATTCCATTAGAGTTCAAACTATCAACAACGAATTATCTCCCTTAATAAAGAGACTACCTTCCATTAGAGTTCAAATCTCAACAATGAACTATCTCCCTTAATAATAAGTCAACCATCCATTGGAATATAAATCTCAACCACAATCTATCTCCCTTAATGAAGAAACTACCATCCATCATAGTACATGTCTTAACAATGAATTATCTCCCTTAATGAAGAGACTACCATCGATCAAAGTATAAATCTCAACAACAAACTATCTCCCTTAATTAAGAGACTACCATCCATCGGAGTACAAATATCAACAAGGAACTATTTCCTTTAATGAAGAGACTACCTTCCATTAGGGTAGAAATCAAAACAATGAACTATATCCGTTAAAGAAGAGACTACCATCAATCGGAGTACAAATCTGAACAACGAAGTATCTCTCTTAATGAAGAGAGTACCATCCATCGGAGTATAAATCTCAACAACGAACTATCTCCCTTAATGAAGATACTACCATCCATAGGAGTACAAATCTCAAAAACAAACTATCTCCCTTAATGAAGAGACTACCATGCATTGGAGTACAAGTCTCAACAACAAACTATCTCCTTTAATGAGGAGACTACCTTCCATTGAAGTACAAATTTCAACGACGAATTATCTCCCTTAATCAGGAGACTATCATCCATCGGAGTACAAATCTCAACAACAAAATATATCGTTTAATGAAGATGCTACCATCTATTAGAGTACAAATATCAACAATGAAAAATCTCCTATAATGAAGAGACTAACATCCATTGGAGTTAAAATCTCAACAACGAACTATCTCCCTTAATGAAGATACTACCATCCATCGGAATAAAAATCTCAACAACGAACTATTTCCCTTAATGAAAACACTAACATCCATCAGAGTACAAATCTCAACAATGATCTATCTGCCTCAATGAAGAGACTACCATACATTGGAGTGGAAATAGCAATAATGAAGTATATTCCATAATGAAGAGACTACCATCCATTGGAGTACAAATTTCAACAGTGAATTATCTCGCTTAATAATAAGACTACCTTCCATTGGAGTAAAAATATCAACCATGAATTATCTCCCTCAATAAAGATACTACCATCCAATTCAGTACAAATCTCAACAACGAATCATCTCCCTTAATGAAGAGACTACCATCCATCGGAGTACAAATATCAACAATGAACTACCTCTATTAATGAAGAAACTACCATTTATTGGAGTATAAATATCAACAAAAAAATATCTCTTAATGAAGAGACTACCATTCATTGGAGTACAAATCTCAGCAATAAACTATCACCCTTATTGAAGTGACTACCATCCATTAAAGTACAAATCTCAACAATAAATTATCTCGTTTAATAAGGAGACTACCATCCATTGAAGTACAAATCCCACCAACTAACTATTTCCCTTAACAAAGAGACTGTCATCCATCAGAGTACAAATCTCAACAGCGAACTATCTCCCTAAATAAAGAGATTATCATCCATCGGAGTACAAATATCAACAACAAACTATCTGCCTTAAGGAATAGACTACCATCCATCGGAGTACAAATATCAACAATGAACTATCTCCATTAATGAAGAGACTACCATGAATTGGAGTATATATATATATATATGAATAACTAACTATCTCTTAATGAAGAGACTACCATTCATTGGAGTACAAATCCTTCCAACGAACTATCTACCTTAATTAAGAGACTACCATCCATTGTAGTACAAATCTCAACAACGAACTATCTCCTTTAATGAGGAGACTACCATTCATCGAAGTACAAATCTCAACAACAAACTATCTCAACAATGAATTATCTCCATTAATGAAGAGACTACCATCCATTGTAGTATAAATCCCAACAATGAACAATCTCCCTTATTGAAGAAACTACCATCCATATTTGGAAAAATCTCAACAACGAATTATCTCCCTTAATGATGATACTACCATCCATCGGAATACAAATTTCAACAACGAACTACCTCCATTAATGAAGATACTACCATCCATTGGATTACAAATTTCAACAACAAAATGCTCCTTTAATGAAGAGACTACCATCCATTATAGTACAAATCTTAACAACGAACTAAGTCCCTCAACAAAGATACTACCATACATTGGAGTATATATTTCAATAATTAAGAATGTCCCTTAATGAAGAGACTACCATCCATTGGTGTACAAATCTGAACAATAAAAAATCAGCCTTAATTTAGTGACTACCATCCATAGGAGTACAAATCTGAACAACGAACTTTCCCTCTTAATGAAGAGAATACCATCCATTGGAGTATAAATCTCAACAATGAACTATCTCCTTTAATGAGGAGACTACCATCCATTGAAGTACAAATCTCAACAACGAACTATCTCCCTTAATCAGGAGATTATCATCCATCGGAGTAGAAATCTCAACAACGAACTATCTCCCTTAATGAAGATACTACCATCCATTGGAGTAGAAATATCAACAACGAATTATATTTATTAATGAAGATACTACCATCCATAGGAGTATAAATATCAACAACGAACTATCTCCCAAAATGAAGAGACTACCATACTTCGGAGTATAAATCTCAACAAAGAACTATCTCCTTTAATGAAGATACTACCATCCATAGGAGTAGAAATATCAACAATGAAATATCTCCTTTAATGAGGAGACTACCTTCCATTGAAGTACAAATTTAAACAACGAAATATCTCCCTTACTCAGGAGACTATCATCAATCGAGTAAAAATCTCAACAACGAACTATCTCCATTAATGAAGAGACTACCATCTATTGGAGTAAAAATCTCAACAATAAACAATCTCCTTTAATGAAGAGACTAACATCCATTGGAGTAAAAATATCAACAAAGAACTATCTCCTTTAATGAAGATACTACCATCCATCAGAATACAAATCTCAACAACATACTTTTTCTCTTAATGGAAAGACTATCATGCATCAGATTACAAATCTCAACAACGAACTATCTCCCTCAATGAAGAAATTACCATACATTGGAGTAGATATCATAATAATGAAGTATGTCATTTAATGAAGAGACTACCATCCATTGGAGTACAAATATGAACAATAAACAATCACCCTAAAATAAGTGACTACCATCAATCGAAGTATAAACATCAACAACGAACTATCTCCTTTAATGAGGGAACTACCATCCATTGAAGTACAAATCTCAACAACAAACTATCTCCCTTAGTCATGAGATTATCATCCATCGGAGTACAAATCTCAACAATGAATTACCTGCCTTAATGAAGATACTACCATCCATTGGAGTAGAAATATCAACAACAAACTATCTCCCTTAATGAAGAGACTACCATCCATCGGAGTACAAATCTCAACAATGAACTATATCCCTTAATGAAGATACTAGCATCCATTGGAGTAGAAATATCAATGACTAACTATCTCCCTTAATAAAGAGACTACCATCCATCGGAGTACAAATCTATATAACAAACTATCTCCTTTAATGAAGAGACTATCATCCATCATAGTACAACTCACAACAACGAACTATATCCCTTAATTAATAGACTACCATCCATCGGAGTACAAATCTCAACAATGAAGATACTACCATCCATCGGAGTATAAATCTCAACAACAAACTATCTATCTCATGGAAGAGACTACCATACATTAGAGTACAAATATCAACAACGAACTATCTCCCTTAATGAAGATACAACCATCCATTGGAGTACAAATCTCAACAACTAACTATCTCCCTTAATAAAGAAACTACCATCCATCAGAGTACAAATCTCAACAACAAACTATCTCCCTCAATAAAGATACTATCATACATTTGAGTAGAAATATCAACAACGAACTATCTCCCTTAAAGAAGAGAATACCATCCATTGGATTAAAAATATCAACCACGAACTATCTCCCTTAATAAAGAGACTACCATCCATTGGAGTACAAATCTCAACAACAAATTATCGCCCTTAATGAAGATACTACCATCTATCGGAGTACAAATCCCAACAATGAACTATCTCCCTTAATGAGTAAACTACCATCCATTAGCGTAAAAATATCAACAACGAACTATCTCCCTTAATGATGAGACTACCATCCATTGGAGTACAAATATCAACAACAAAATATCTCTAAATGAAGAAACTACCATTCATTGGAGTACAAATCTCAACAATAAACAATCACCCTTAATGAAGATAATACCATCCATTGAAGTAGAAATATCAACAACTAAATATTTCCTTAATAAGGAGACTACCATCCATCGGAGTACAAATCTCAACAAGGAACTATCTCCCTTAATTACGTGACTACCATCCATCGGAGTACAAATTTCCATAATGAATTATCTCCTTTAATATAGAGACTAACATCCATTGGAGTAGAAATATCAACAAAGAATTATCTCCCTTAATAAAGAGACTACAATCCATTGGAGTAGAAATCTAAACAACGAACTATATCCCTTAAAGAAGAGAATACCATTCATTGGAGTAAAAATCTCAACAACAAACTATCTCGCTTAATAAAGAGACTACCATCAATCATAGTTCATATCTTAACAACGAAATATCTCCCTTAATTGAGAGACTACCTTCCATAGGAGTACAAATCTCAACAATGAACTATCTTCCTTAGTGAAGAGACTACCATCTATTGGATTACAAATATCAATAATAAACCATCTCATTAAATGAGGAGACTACCATCCATTGAAGTATAAATCTCAACAATGAATTATCTCCCTTAATCAGAAGACGATCAACAATCAGAGTACAAATCTTAACAACGAACTATGTCCCTTAATGAAGAGACTACCATCCATTGGAGTACAAATCTCAAAAATGAGCAATCTCCCTTAATGAAGAGACTAACTTTCATTGAAGTACAAACTTCAAAAACTAATTATCTCCCTTAATCATCAGACTACCATCCATCGGAGTACAAATATAAACAAAGAACTTTCTCCCTTAATGTAGATACTACCATATATTGGAGTACCAATCTTAACAATTAACAATCTACCTTAATTAAGAGACTAACATCCATTGTAGTAAAAATATCAACAACGAATTATCTCCCTTAATGAAGATATTACAATCCATCAGAATACAAATTTCAATAACGAACTATTTCCGTTTATGAAAATACTACCATCCATTGGATTACAAATCTAAACAACGAACTATCTCCCTTAATGAAGAGACTACCATCCATCAGTGTATAAATCTCATTAACAAACTATCTCCTTTAATGAAGAGACTACCATCCATTGGAGTATAGATTTCAACAACGAACTATCTCCCTTAATAAAGAGACTACCATCCATTGGAGTAAAAATATCAACAACGAACTATCTCCCTTAATAAAGAATCTACCATCCATTAGAGTACAAATCTCAACAAGGAACTATCTCCCTTATTGAAGAGACTACCACGCATTGGAGTAGAAATCAAAACAATGAACTATATCCCTTAAAGAAGAGACTACCATCAATTGGAGTATGACTTTCAACAATGAAATATCTCCCTCAATGAAGAGAATACCTTCCATAGGAGTACAAATCTTAACAACGAACTATCTTCCTTAATGAAAAGACTACCATCTATTGGATTACATATCTCAACAACTAACTATCTCCTTAGATAAGGAGACTACCATTCTTTGAAGTACAAATATCAACAAAGAAGTAGCTCCCTTAATCAAGAGACTAACGACCACCGGAGTACAAATCTTAACAACGAATTATCTCCCTTAATCAAGAGACTACCATCCTGAATGAAGAGACTACCATCCTTTGGAGTAAAAATCTCAACAAGGAACTATGTCCCTTAATGTATAGACTACCATCCACTGGAGTACAAATAACAACAATGAACTATCTCCCTTAATGAAGAGACTACCATCCATCAGAGTACAAATCTCAATAAAAAACTATATCCCTTAATGAAGAGACTACCATCCATTGGAGTACAAATCTCACCAACGAACTATCATCCATAATGAAAAGACTAGAATTGATTGGAGTATAAATCTCAACAACAAAATATCTCTCTTAATGAAAATTCTACCATCCATCGGAGTATAAATCTCAACAACAAACTGTCTATCACAATGAATAGACTACCATCTATTAGAGTATAAATCTCAATAACAAACTATCACCCTTAATGAAGAGCCAACCATCCTTTGGAGTACAAATCTCAATAATAAACTATCTCCCTTAATGAAGAAACTACCATCCATCATATTACAAGTATCAACAATAAACTATCTCCCTTAATAAAGAGACAACCATCCATCAAAGTATAAATCTTAGTAACAAAATATCTCCCTCAATAAAGAGACTACCATCCATCGGAGTACAAATCTCAACAAGGAACTATCTCCTTTAATGAAGAGACTACCATCCTTCGGACTACAAATCGAAACAATGAACTATATCCCTTAAAGAAGAGACTACCATTAATTGGAGTACAAATATCAACAACGAACTATCTCCATTAATGAAGAGAGTACCATCCATTGGAGTACAAATCTCAACAACGAACTATCTCTAAATTAAGAGACTTCCATTCATTGGAGTACAAATATCAACAATAAACAATCACCCTTAATGAAGTGACTACCATCCGTCGAAGTACAAATCTCAACAACGAACTATCCATCTTAATGAAGAGAATACCATCCATTGGAGTACAAATCTCAACAACGAATTATCTCCTTTAATGAAGAGACTACCATCTATTGAAGTACATATCTCAACAACGAACTATCTCCCTTAATCAATGGACTATCATCCATCGGAGTACAAATCTCAACAATGAACTATCTCTCTTAATGAAGATAATACCATCCATTGGAGTAGAAATATCAACAACTAACTATCTCTCTTAATAAAGAGACTACCATCCATCGGAGTACAAATCTCAACAACGAACTATCTACCTTAATTAAGTGACTACCATCCATCGGAGTACAAATTTCCACAATGAATTATCTCCCTTAATATAGAGACTACCATCCATTGGAGTAGAAATATCAACAACGAACTATCTCCCTTAATGAAGAGATTACAATCAATTGGAGTAGAAATCTAAACAACGAACTATATCCCTTAAAGAAGAGACTACCATCCATTGAAGTACAAATCTCAACAACAAACTCTATCCCTTAATGAAGAGACTACCATCCATCACAGTACATATCTCAACAATGAAATATCTCCCTTAATGGAGACACTACCTTCCATAGGAGTACAAATCTCAACAACAAACTATCTTCCTTAATTAAGAGACTACCATCTATTGGATTACAAATATCAATAATAAACTATCTCCTTTAATAAAGAGACTAACATCCATTGAAGTACAAATCTCAACAACGAATTATCTCCCATAATTAGAAGATGATCCACCATCAGAGTACAAATCTTAACAACAGACAATCTCCCTTAATGAAGAGACTACCATCCATCAGAGTACAAATCTCAATAAAAAACTATATCCCTTAATGAAGAGACTACCATCCATTGGAGTACAAATCTCACCAACGAACTATCATCCATAATGAAAAGACTAGAATTGATTGGAGTATAAATCTCAACAACAAAATATCTCTCTTAATGAAAATTCTACCATCCATCAGAGTATAAATCTCAACAACAAACTGTCTATCACAATGAATAGACTACCATCTATTAGAGTATAAATCTCAATAATAAACTATCACCCTTAATGAAGAGCCAACCATCCTTTGGAGTACAAATCTCAATAATAAACTATCTCCCTTAATGAAGAAACTACCATCCATCATATTACAAGTATCAACAATAAACTATCTCCCTTAATAAAGAGACAACCATCCATCAAAGTATAAATCTTAGTAACAAAATATATCCCTCAATAAAGAGACTACCATCCATCGGAGTACAAATCTCAACAAGGAACTATCTCCTTTAATGAAGAGACTACCATCCTTCGGACTATAAATCGAAACAATGAACTATATCCCTTAAAGAAGAGACTACCATTAATTGGAGTACAAATATCAACAACGAACTATCTCCATTAATGAAGAGAGTACCATCCATTGGAGTACAAATCTCAACAACGAACTATCTCTAAATTAAGAGACTTCCATTCATTGGAGTACAAATATCAACAATAAACAATCACCCTTAATGAAGTGACTACCATCCATCGAAGTACAAATCTCAACAACGAACTATCCATCTTAATGAAGAGAATACCATCCATTGGAGTACAAATCTCAACAACGAATTATCTCCTTTAATGAAGAGACTACCATCTATTGAAGTACATATCTCAACAACGAACTATCTCCCTTAATCAATGGACTATCATCCATCGGAGTACAAATCTCAACAATGAACTATCTCTCTTAATGAAGATAATACCATCCATTGGAGTAGAAATATCAACAACTAACTATCTCTCTTAATAAAGAGACTACCATCCATCGGAGTACAAATCTCAACAACGAACTATCTACCTTAATTAAGTGACTACCATCCATCGGAGTACAAATTTCCACAATGAATTATCTCCCTTAATATAGAGACTACCATCCATTGGAGTAGAAATATCAACAACGAACTATCTCCCTTTATGAAGAGATTACAATCAATTGGAGTAGAAATCTAAACAACGAACTATATCCCTTAAAGAAGAGACTACCATCCATTTAAGTACAAATCTCAACAACAAACTATATCCCTTAATGAAGAGACTACCATCCATCACAGTACATATCTCAACAATGAAATATCTCCCTTAATGGAGACACTACCTTCCATAGGAGTACAAATCTCAACATCAAACTATCTTCCTTAATTAAGAGACTACCATCTATTGGATTACAAATATCAATAATAAACTATCTCCTTTAATAAAGAGACTAACATCCATTGAAGTACAAATCTCAACAACGAATTATCTCCCATAATTAGAAGATGATCAACCATCAGAGTACAAATCTTAACAACAGACAATCTCCCTTAATGAAGAGACTACCATCCATTGGAGTACAAATCTCAAAAATGAACAATCTCCCTTAATGAAGAGACTACCATCCATTGGAGTAAAAATATAAACAATGAACTATCTCCCTTAACAAAGAGACTATCATCCATTGGAGTAAAAATCTCAACAAGGAACTATCTCCCTTATTGAAGAGACTACCATCAATTGGATTACAACTTTCAACAACTAAATATCTCCCTTAATGAAGATATTACCATCCATTGGAATACAAATCCTAACAAGGAACTATGTCCTTTAATGAATAGATTACCATCCACTGGAGTACAAATCACAACAATGAACTATCTCCCTTAATGAAGAGACTACCATCCATCAGAGTACAAATCTCAATAAAAAACTATCTCCCTTAATGAAGAGACTACCATCCATTGGAGTACAAATATCACCAACGAACCATCACCGTTAATGAAAAGACTAGAATTGATTGGAGTATAAATCTCAACAACAAAATATCTCTCTTAATGAAGATACTACCATCCATCGTAGTATAAATCTCAACAACAAATTGCCTATCGCAATGAAGAGACTACCATCCATTAGAGTGTAAATCTCAATAACAAACTATCACCCTTAATGAAGATCCAACCATCCTTTGGAGTACAAATCTCAATAATGAACTATCTCTCTTAATGAAGAAACTACCATGCATCATATTACAAGTCTCAATAATAAACTATCTCCCTTAATGAAGAGACAACCATCCATTTAATTATAAATATAAGCAACCAAATATCTCCCTTAATAAAAAGACTACCATCTATCAGAGTACAAATCTCAACAAGGAACTATCTCCTTTAATGAAGAGACTACCATCCATCGGACTACAAATCGAAACAATGAACTATATCCCTTAAAGAAGAGACTACCATTAATTGGAGTACAAATATCAACAACGAACTATCTCCCTTAATGAAGAGAGTACCATCCATCGGAGTACAAATCTCAACAAAAAACTATCTCTAAATTAATAGACTTCCATTCATTGGAGTACAAATATCAACACTAAACAATCACCCTTAATGAAGTGACTACCATTCATAAAAGTAAAAATCTCAACAACGAACTATCCCTCTTAATGAAGAGAATACCATCCATTGGAGTACAAATCTCAATAATGAACTATCTCCTTTAATGAAGAGACTACCATCTATTGAAGTACATATCTCAACAACGAACTACCTCCCTTAATCAATAGACTATCATCCATCAGAGTACAAATCTCAACAATGAACTATCTCCCTTAATGAAGATAATACAATCCATTGGAGTAGAAATATCTACAACTAACTATCTCTTTAAATAAAGAGACTACCATCATCGGAGTACAAATCTCAACAAGGAAATATCTACCTTAATTAAGTGACTCCCATCCATCGGAGTATAAATTTCCACAATGAATTATCTCCCTTAATATAGAGACTACCATCCATTGGAGTAGAAATATAAACAACCAACTATCTCCCTTAATGAAGAGATTACAATCCATTGGAGTAGAAATCTAAACAACGAACTATATCCCTTAAAGAAGAGACTACCATCCATTGGAGTACAAATCTCAACAACAAACTACCGACCTTAATGAAGAGACTACCATCCATAGGAGTACAAATCTCAAAAACGAACTATCTTCCTTAATTAAGAGACTACCATCTATTGGATTACAAATATCAAGAATAAACTATCTCCTTTAATAAGGAGACTACCATCCATTGAAGTACAAATCTCAACAACGAATTATCTCCCATAATTAGAAGACGATCAACCATCAGAGTACAAATATTAACAACAGACTATCTCCCTTAATGAAGAGACTACCATCCATTGGAGTATAAATATTAACCATGAACTATCTCCCTTAATAAAGAGACTACCGTCAATCGGAGTACAAATCTGAACAACAAACTATCTCCCTTAATGAAGATACTACCATCCATTGGAGAACAAATATCAACAATGAACTATCTTCTTTAATGATGAGACTACCTTCCATTGAAGTATAAACTTCAACAATGAATTATCTCCCTTAATCATCAGACTATCATCCATCGGAGTACAAATCTCAACAACGAACTATCTCCCTTAATGTAGAGATTAGCATTTATTGGAGTACAAATCATAACAATTAACAATCTCCCTTAATGAAGAGACTAACATCCATTGTAGTAAAAATATCAACAATGAATTATCTCCCTTAATAAAGATATTACCATCCATCAGAATACAAATCTCAATAACGAACTATTTCTGTTTATGAAAGTACTACCATCCATTGGATTACAAATCTAAACAACGAACTATCTCCCTTAATGAAGAGACTACCATCCAACAGAGTACAAATCTCAACAACCAACTATCTCCTTTAATGAGGAGACTACCATCTGTTGGAGTACATATTTCAACAACGAACTATCTCCATTAATAAAGATACTATCATCCATTGGAGTAAAAATATCAACTACGAACTATCTCTCTTGAAGAAGAGACTACCATCCGTTGGAGTAGAAATGAAAATAATGAACTATATCCCTTAAAGAAGAGACTACCATTAATTGGAGTACAAATTTCAATAACGAAATATCTCCCTTAATGAAGAGACTACCTTCCATAGGAATACAAATCTTAACAACAAACTATCTTCCTTAATGAAGAGACTACCATTTATTGGATTAAAAATATCAACAATGAACTATCTCCTTTAATGAGGAGACTACCATCCATTGAAGTTCAAATCTCAACAAATAATTATCTCCCTTAACGAGGAGACTAACAACCACTGGAGTAAAAATCTCAAGAACGAACTATCTCCCTTAATCAAGAGACTACCATCCATTGGAGTACAAATCTCAACAATGAACAATCTCCCTGAATGAATAGACTACCATCCTTTGGAGGAAAAATATCAATAATGAATTATCTCCCTTTACGAAGATACTACCATCCATCAGAATACAAATCTCAACAAGGAACTATCTCCCTTAATGAATAGACAACCATCCAATGGAGTACAAATCACAACAATGAACTATCTCCCTTAATTAAGATACTACCATTCATCATAGTACAAATCTCAATAAAAAACTATCTCCCTTAATGAAGAGACTACCATCCATTGGAGGACAAATCTCACCAACGAACTATCACCCTTAATGAAAAGACTAGCATTGATTGGAGTATAAATCTCAACAACGAAATCTCCCTTAATAAAGGTACTACCATGAACTATCTCCCTTAATAAAGATACTACCATCAATCGGAGTACAAATCTCAACAAGGAACTATCTCCCTTAATGAAGAGACTACCATCCAATGGAGTAGAAATAAAAACAATGAACTATATCCCTTAAAGAAGAGACTACCATCAAATGGAGTTCAAATCTCAACAATAAACTATCTCCCTTAATGAAGAGAGTACCATCCATCGGAGTACAAATCTCAATAACGAAATATCTCCATTAATGAAGATACTACCATCCATAGTAGTAAAAATCTCAATGACGAACTATCTCCCTTAATGAAGAGACTACCATCCACCCGATTACATATCTCATCGACGAACTATCACCCTTAATGAAAAGACTACCATTGATTGGAGTATAAATCTCAACAACAAACTATATCTCTTAATGAAGATAATACCATCCATCGGAGTATAAATCTGAACAACAAACTATCTATCACAATGAAGAGACTACCATCCATTAGAGTACAAAACAAACAACAAACTATCTCCCTTAATGAAGAGCCAACCATCCTTTGGAGTAAAAATCTCAACAATGAATTATCTCCATTAATGAAGAAACTTCCATCCATCATATTACAAGTCTCAACAATACACCTTCTCCCTTAATGAAGAGAGTACCATCCATCAAAGTATAAATCTCAGGAACGAACTATCTCCCTTAATAAATATACTACCATACATTGAAGTACAAATATCAACAACGAACTATCTTCCTTAATGAAGAGACTACCATTTATTGGATTAAAAATCTCAAGAAATAGCAATCTCCTTTAATGAGGAGACTACCATCCATTGAAGTACAAATCTCAACAAAGAACTATCTCCCTTAATCAGGAGACTATCAACCATCGGAGTACAAATCTCAACAACGAACTATCTCCCTTAATGAAGAGACTACCATCTGTTGGGCTACAAATATCAACAATAAACAATACCCCTGAATGAAGAGACTACCATCCATTGGAGTAAAAATATCAACCACGAACTATCTCCCTTAATGAAGATACTACCATCCTTCGAAGTAAAAATCTCTACAACGAACTATCTCCCTTAATAAAGAGCCAACCATCCATTGGAGTACAAATCTCAACAATAAACTATCTCCCTTAATGAAGAAACTTCCATCCATCATAGTACAAGTCTCAACAACAAACTATCTCCCTTAATGAAGAGACTACCATCCACTAAATTATAAATCTCAACAACGTACTATCTCCCTTAATAAAGATACTACCATCCATCGGATACAAATCTAAACAAGGAACTATCTCCCTTAATGAAGAGACTACCATTCGTTGGAGTAGAAATTAAATCAATACACTATATCCCTTAAAGAAGACACTACCATCAATTGGAGTACAAATCTCAACAATGAAGTATATCCCTTAATGAAGAGATTACCATCTATCGGAGTACAAATCTCAACAACGAACAATCTCCCTTAATAAAGATACTACCATCCATTGGAGTACAAATCTCAACGACAAACTATCTCCATTAATGAAGAGAATACCATCCATTGGGGTACAAATCTCAACAACGAACTATCTCCTTTAATGATAAGACTACCTTCCACTGAATTACAAACTTCAACAACAAACTATCTTCCTTAATCAGCAGACTATCATCCATCGGAGTAGAAATCTCAACAATGAACAATCTCACTTAATGAAGAGACTACCATCTATTGGAATAAAAATTTTAACAATGAAATATCTCCCTTAATGAATACTACTTTCCATAGGAGTACAAATCTCAATAACGAACTATCTTCCTTAATGAAGAGACTACCATCTATTAGATTTCAAATCTCAAGAACGAACTATCTCCTTTAGTGAGGAGACTACCATCAATCGGAGTACAAATCTCAACAAAGAACTATCTCCCTTAATTAGGAGACTATCAACCATCGGAGTACAAATATCAACAACGAACTATCTCCCTTAATGAAGAGACTACCATCTATTGGAATACAAATCTCAATAATGAACAATCTCCCTGAATGAAGAGACTATGATCCTTTGGAGTAAAAATCTCAACAATGAACTATCTCCCTTAATGAAGAAACTACCATCCATATTAGTACAAGTCTCAACAACAAACTAGCTCCCTTATGGAAGAGACTACCATCCACAAAAGTATAAATCTCAACAACGAACTATCTTCCCTAATAAAGAGACTACCATCCATCGGAGTACAAATGTTAACAAGGAACTATCTCCCTTAATGAAGAGACTACCATTTGTTGGTTTAGAAATCAAAACAATAAACTCTATCCCTTAAGGAAGAGACTACCATCAATTGGAGTATAAATTTCATCAATAAACTATATCCCTTAATGAAGAGATTACTATCCATCGGAGTACAAATCTCAACAATGAACAATCTCCCTTAATGAAGATAATACCATCCATTGGAGTACAAATCTCAACGACAAAATATCTCCCTTAATGAAGAGACTAACATCCATTGGAGTAAAAATCTCAACAACGAACTATCTCCCTTAATGAAGATATTATCATCCATCAGTTTACATATCTCAACAACGAACTATTTCCATTTATGAAAAGACTACCATGCATTGGATTACAAATCTCAACAATGAACTATCTCCCTTAATGAATAGACTACAACCCATCAGAGTACAAATCTCAAAGACAAACTATCTCCCTCAATGAAGAGACTATAATACATTGGAGTAGAAATATCAATAATTAGGTATCTCCCTTAATGAAGAGACTACCATCCATTAGAGTAGAAATTTAGACAATGAACTATCTCCCTTATTGAAGAGACTACCATCAATTGAAGTAAAAATATCAACCAGAAACTATTTCCCTTAATAAAGATACTACCATCCTTCGGAGTATAAATCTCAATAACAAACTATCTATCGCAATGAAAAGACTACCATCCATTAGAGTACAAATCTCAACAACAATATATTTCCCTTAATAAAGAGCCAACCGTCCATTGGAGTACAAATATCAACAATAAAATATCTCCCTTAATGAAGAAACTACCATCAATCATAGTACAAGTCTCAACAACAAACTATCTCCCTTAATGAAGAGACTACCATCCACTAAAGTATAAATCTCAACAACGTACTATCTCCCTTAATAAAGAGACTACCATTCATCGGAGTACAAATCTAAACAAGGAACTATCTCCCTTAATGAAGAGACTACCATTCGTTGGAGTAGAAATTAAATCAATACACTATATCCCTTAAAGAAGATACTACCATCAATTGGAGTACAAATCTCAACAACGAAGTATATCCCTTAATGAAGAGAGTACCATCTATCGGAGTACAAATCTCAACAACGAACAATCTCCCTTAATAAAGATACTACCATCCATTGGATTACAAATCTCAACGACGAACTATCTCCATTAATGAAGAGAATACCATCCATTCAATTACAAACTTCAACAACGAACTATCTTACTTAATCAGCAGACTATCATCCATCGGAGTAGAAATCTCAACATTGAACAATCTCACTTAATGAAGAGACTACCATCTATTGGAATACAAATTTTAACAACGAAATATCTCCTTTAATGAATACTACTTTCCATAGGAGTACAAATCTCAATAACGAACTATCTTCCTTAATGAAGAGACTACCATCTATTACATTTAAAATCTCAAGAACGAACTATCTCCTTTAATGAGGAGACTACCATCAATCGGAGTAAAAATCTCAACAAAGAACTATCTCCCTTAGTTAGGAGACTATCAACTATCGGAGTACAAATATCAACAACGAACTATCTCCCTTAATGAAGAGACTACCATCTATTGGAATACAAATCTCAATAATGAACAATCTCCCTGAATGAAGAGACTACCATCCTTTGGAGTAAAAATCTCACCAATGAACTATCTCCCTTAATGAAGATACTATCATCCATTGGAGTACAAATCACCAACATGAACTATCTCCCTTAATGAAGAGACTACCATACATAGGAGTACAAATCTCAATAAAAAACTATCTCCCTTAATGAAGAGACTACCATGCATTGGAGTACAAATCTCACAAACAAACTATCACCCTTAATGAAAAGACTAATATTGATTGGAATATAAATCTCAACAACAAACAATCTCTCTTAATGAAGATAATACCATCCATCGGAGTATAAATCTCAACAACAAACTATCTCCCTAAATGAAGAGACTACCATCCAACGGAATACAAATCTCAACAACGAACAATCTCCCTTAATGAAGAGACTTCCATCCATCAGAGTACAAATCTCAAAAAAAAACTATCTCCCTCAATGAAGAGACTATCATACATCGGAGTAGAAATATCAATAATGAAATATCTCCCTTAATGAAGAGAATATAATCCATTAGAGTAAAAATCTCAACAACGAACTATCTCCCTTAATAAAGAGCCAGGCATCCATTGGAGTACAAATTTCAACAACGAACTATCTCCTTTAATGAGGAGATTACCTTCCATTGAAGTACAAAGTTCAACAATGAATTATCTCACTTAATCAGCAGACTATCACCCATCGGAGTACAAATCTCAACAACGAACTATCTCCCCTAATAAAGAGACTACCATCTCGTGGAGTACAAATCTTGACAATTAAACTATCTCCCTCAATGAATAGACTATCATACATTGGAGTAGAAATATCAAATATGAAGTATCTCCCTTAATGAAGAGACTACCATCCATTTCCTTACAAATTTCAACAACGAACTATCTCCCTTAATGAAGAGACTACCATCCATTGGAGTAAAAATATCAACCACAAATTATCTCCCTTAATAAAGAGACTATCATCCATCGGAGTACAAATCTCAACCAAAAACTATTTCCCTTAATGAAGAGACTACCATCCATTGGATAACAAATATCAACAACAAACTATCTCTAAATGAATAGCCTACCATTCATTGGAGTACAAATCTCAAGAATAAACAATAACCCTTAATGATGTGACTATCATCCATTGGAGTACAAATCTCTACAACGAACTATCCCTCTTAATGAAGACAATACCATCCATTGGAGTACACATATCAACAACGAACTATCTCCTTTAAGGAGGAGACTACCAGCCATTGAAGTACAAAACTCCACAACAAACTATCTCCCTTAATGAAGAGACTACCATACATCGGAGTACAATTCTCAATAAAAAACTGTCTCCCTTAATGAGTAGACTACAATGCATTGGAATACACATCTCACCAACAAACTATCACCCTTAATGAAAAGACTAGTATTGATTGGAGTATAAATCTCAAAAACAAACTATCTCTCTTAATGAAGATACTACCATCCATCGGAGTATAAATCTCTACAACATACTATCTCCCTTAATGAAGAGACTACCATCTATTGGAGTACAAATCTTAACAATTAACAATCTCCCTTAATGAAGAGACTAATATCCATTGGAGCAAATATCTCAACAACGAACCATCTCCCTTAATGAAGATACTACAATCCATCGGAATACAAATCTCATCAACGAACTATCTCCCTTAATGAAGAGTCAACCATCCATTGGAGTACAAATCTCAACAACGAACTATCTCCTTTAATGAAGAGATTACCTTCCCTTGAAGTGCAAAATTAAAAAATGAATTATCTCGTTTAATCAGCAGACTATCATCCATAGGAGTACAAATCTCAACAATGAACTATCTCCCTTAATGGAGAGACTACCATCTATTGGAGTACAAATCTTAACAATTAAGAATCTCTCTTAATTAAGATACTAACATCCATTGGAGTAAAAATCTCAACAACGAATTGTCTCGCTTAATGAAGATACTACAATCCATCGGAATACAAATATCAACAATGAACTATTTCCCTTTATGAAAATACTACCATCCATTGGATTAGAAATCTCTACAAAGAACTATCTCCCTTAATGAAGAGACTACCATTCATCAGAGTACAAATCTCAACAACAAACTACTCCCTGAATGAAGAGACTATCATACATTGGAGTAGAAATATCAAATATGAAGTATCTCCCTTAATGGAGAGACTACCATACATTGGAGTAAAAATATCAACCACAAATTATCTCCCTTAATAAAGAGACTACTATCCATCGGAGTACAAATCGCAACAACGAAATATCTCCCTTAATGGAGAGACTACCATCTATTAGAGTACAAATCTTAACAATTAACAGTCTCCCTTAATGAAGAGACTAACTTCCATTGGAGTAAAAATCTCAAGAACGAACTATCTCGCTTAATGAAGATACTACAATCCATCAGAATACAAATATCAACAACGAACTATTTCCCTTTATGAAAAGACTATCATCCATTGGATTAGAAATCTCAACAATGAACTATCTCCCCTAATGAAGAGACTACCATCCATCAGAGTACAAATCTCAACAACAAACTATCTCCCTCAATCATGAGACTATCATGCATTTGAGTAGAAATATCAATAATGAAGTATCTCCCTTAATGAAGAGACTACCATCCATTGGATTACAAATTTCAACAATGAACTATCTCCCTTAATGAATATACTTCCATCCATTGGAGTAAAAATATCCACCACAAATTATCTTCCTTAATAAAGAGACTACCATCCATCAGAGTACAAATCTCAACAAGGAACTATCTCCCTTAATGAAGAGACTACCATTCGTTGGAGTATAAATCAAAACAATATACTATATCCCTTAAAGAAGAGACTACCATAAATTGGAGTACAAATCTCTACAACGAACTATATCCTTTAATGAAGAGAATACAATCCATCAGAGTACAAATCTCAAAAACGAACAATCTCCCTTAATGAAGATACTACCATCTATTGGAGTACAAATCTCAAGGATGAACTATCACCCTTAATGAAGAGACTACCATCCATTGGAGTACAAATATCAACAACGAACTATCTCCTTTAATGAGTAGACTACCTTCCATTTAAGTACAAACTTCAACAACGAACTATCTCCCTAAATCAGCAGACTATCATCCATCGGAGTAGAAATATCAACAACGAACTAGCTGACTTAATGAAGAGACTACCATCTATTGGAGTGCAAATTTTTACAACGAAATATCTCCCTTAATGAATACTACCTTCCATAGGAGTACAAATATCAACAACTAACTATCTCCCTCAATGGAGAGACTATCATACATTGTAGTAGAAATATCAAATATGAAGTATCTCCATTAATGAAGAGAATACCATCCATTGGAGTACAAATCTCAACGAAGAACTATCTCCATTAATGATGAGAATACCATCCATTAGATTACAAACTTCAACAACGAACTATCTTCCTTAATCAGCAGACTATCATCCATCGGAGTAGAAATCTCAACAATGAACTATCTCCCTTAATGAATAAACTACCATCCATTGGAGTAAAAATATCAACCACAAATTATCTTCCTTAATAAAGTGACTACCATCCATCAGAGTACAAATCTCAACAACGAACAATCTCCCTTAATGAAGATACTACCATATATTGGAGTACAAATCTCAACGATGAACTATTACCCTTAATGAAGAGACTACCATCCGTGGGAGTACAAATCTCAACAACAAACTATCTACTTTAATGAGGAGACTACCTTCCATTGAAGTACAAACTACAACAACGAATTATCTCCCTTAATCAGCAGACTATAATCCATCGGAGTAGAAATATCAACAACAAACTATCTGACTTAATGAAGAGACTACCATCTATAGGAGTACAAATTTTAACAACGAAATATCTCCCTTAATGAATACTACCTTCCATAGGAGTAAAAATCTCAACAATAAACTATCTCCCTCAATGAAGAGACTATCATACATTGGAGTAGAAATGTCAAATATGAAGTATCTCCCTTAATAAAGAGACTACCATCCATTGGATTACAAATTTCAACAACGAACTATCTCCCTTAATAAAGAGACTTCCATCCATTGGAGTAAAAATATGAACCACAAATTATCTCCCTTAATAAAGAGACTATCATCCATCGGAGTACAAATCTCAACAACAAACTATCTCCATTAATGAAGAGACTACTATCTACCAGAGTACAAATCTAAACAACGAACTATCTCCCTTAATGAAGAGACTACCATCTATTGGATATAAAATATCAACAACAAACTATCTCTAAATGAATAGCCTACCATTCATTGGTGTACAAATATCAAAATTAAACAATCACCCTTAATGATGTCACTACCATCCATTGAAGTACACATCTCTACAATGAACTATCCCTCTTAATGAAGACAATACCATCCATTGGAGTAAAAATCTCAACAACGAACTATCTCCTTAAATGAGGAGACTACCATCCATTGAAGTACAAATCTACACAACAAACTATATCCCTTAATGAAGATACTACCATCCATAGGAGTAAAAATCTCAACGACGAACTATCTCCCTTAATGAAGAGACTACAATCCATTGGAGTACAAATCACCACAATGAACTATCTCCCTTAATGAAGTAACTACCATACATCGGAGTACATTTTTTTAATAACAAACTATCTCCCTTAATGAATATACTACAATGCAATGGAGTAAAAATATCAGCAATAAACTATCACCCTTAATGAAAAGACTAGTATTGATTGGAGTATAAATCTCAAAAACAAACTATCTCTCTTAATTAAGATACTACCATCCATCGGAGTATAAATCTCTATAACAAACTATATCCTTTAATGAAGAGACTACCATCTATTGGAGTACAAATATTAACAATTAACAATCTCCCTTAATGAAGATACTAACATCCATTGAAGCAAAAATCTCAACAACGAACAATCTCCCTTAATGAAGATACTAACATCCATCAGAATACAAATCTTAACAACAAACTATCTCCCTCAATGAAGAGTCCACTATCCATCAGAGTACAAATCTCAAAATCAAACTATCTCCCTCAATGAAGATACTATCATACATTAGAGTAGAAATATCAATAATGAAGTATCACCCTTAATGAAGAGACTACCATCCATTGGAGTACAAATCTCAACAATGAATTATCTCCCTTAATCAAGAGCCAACCATCCATTGGAGTAAAAATCTCAACAACTAACTATCTCCTTTAATGAGGAGATTAGCTTCCCTTGAAGTACAAACTTCAACAACGAATTATCTCCCTTAATCAGTAGACTATCATCCATCGGAGTACAAATCTCAACAATGAACTATGTCCTTTAATGGAGAAATACCATCTATTGGAGTACAAATCTTAACAATTAACAATCTCCCTTAATGAAGAGACTAACATCCATTGGAGTAAAAATCTCAACAACGAACTGTCTCGCTTAATGAAGATACTACAATCCATCGGAATACAAATATCAAAAACGAACGATTTCCCTTTATGAAAAGACTACCATCCATTGGATTAGAAATCTCAACAACGAACTATCTCCCTTAATAAAGAGACTACCATCCATCAGAGTACAAATCTCAACAACAAACTATCTCCCTCAATGAAGAGACTATCATACATTGGCGTAGAAATATCAAATATGAAGTATCTCCCTTAATGAAGAGACTACCATCCATTGGATTACAAATTTCAACAAAGAACTATCTCCCTTAATTAAGAGACTACCATCCATTGAGGTAAAAATATCAACCACAAATTATCTTCCTTAATAAAGAGACTAACATCCATCGGAGTACAAAACTCAAAAACGAACTATCTCCCTTAATGGAGAGGCTACCATCTATTGTAGTACAAATCTTAACAATTAACAATCTCCCTTATGGAGAGACTACCATCCATTGGAGTAAAAATCTCAACAACGAACTATCTCACTTAACGAAGATACTACAATCCATTGGAATACAAATGACAACAACGAACTATTTCCCTTTATGAAAAGACTACCATCCATTGGATTAGAAATCTCAACAACGAACTATCTCCCTTAATAAAGAGAATACCATCCATCAGAGTAAAAATCACTACAACAAACTATCTCCCTCAATCAAGAGACTGTCATACATTGAAGTAGAAATATCAATAATGAAGTATCTCCCTTAATGAAGAGACTACCATCCATTGGATTACAAATTTCAACAACGAACTATCTCCCTTAATGAATAGACTACCATCCATTGGAGTAAAAAAATCAACCACAAATTATCTTCCTTAATAAAGAGACTACCATCCATCAGAGTACAAATCTCAACAAGGAACTATCTCCCTTAATGAAGAGACTACCTTTCGTTGGAGTAGAAATCAAAACAATATACTATATCCCTTAAAGAAGAGACTACCATCAATTGGAGTACAAATCTAAACAATGAACTATATCCTTTAATGAAGAGAATATAATCCATCGGAGTACAAATCTCAACAATGAACAATCTCCCTTAATGAAGATACTACCATCTATTGGAGTACAAATCTCAACGATGAACTATCACCCTTAATGTAGAGAGTACCATCCATTGGAGTACAAATCTCAAAAACGAACTATCTCCTTTAATGAGGACACTACCTTCCATTGAAGTACAAACTTCAACAACGAACTATCTCCTTTAATCCGCGGACTATCATCCATCGGAGTAGAAATATCAACAACGAACTATCTGACTTAATAAAGAGACTACCATCTATTGGAGTACAAATTTTAAAAACAAAATATCTCCCTTAATGAATACTACCTTCCATAGAAGTACAAATCTCAACAAAGAACTATCTCCCTCAATGAAGAGACTATCATACATTGGAGTAGAAATATCAAATATGAAGTATCTCCCTTAATGAAGAGACTACCATCCATTGGATTACAAATTTCAACAACGAACTATCTCCCTTAATGAAGAGAATGCCATCCATTGGAGTAAAAATATCAACCACAAATTATCTCCCTTAATAAAGAGACTACCATCCATCGGAGTACAAATCTCAACAAAAAACTATCTCCCTTAATGAAGAGACTACTATCTACGGGAGTAAAAATATCAGCAATGAACTATCTCCCTTAATGAAAAGACTAACATCCATTGGATATCAAATATCAACAACAAACTATCTCTAAATGAATAGCCTACCATTCATTGGTGTACAAATCTCAACATTAAACAATCACCCTTAATGATGTGACAACCATCCATTGGAGTACAAATCTCTACAACAAACTATCCCTCTTAATGAAAACAATACCATCCATTGGAGTAAAAATATCAACAACGAACTATCCCCTTTAATGGGGAGACTTCAATCCATTGAAGTACGAATATCCACAACAAACTATCTCCCTTAATGAAGATACTACCATCCATAGGAGTAAAAATCTCAACGACGAACTATTTCCCTTAATGAAGAGACTACAATCCATTGGAGTACAAATCACCACAATGAAGTATCTCCCTTAATGAAGAGACTACCATACATCGGAGTACAATTCTCAATAAAAAACTATCTCCCTTAATGAACAGACTACAATGCATTAGAGTAAAAATCTCACCAACAAACTATCACCCTTAATGAAAAGACTAGTATTGATTGGAGTTTAAATCTCAAAAACAAACTATCTCACTTAATGAAGATACTACCATCCATCGGAGTATAAATCTCTATAACAAACTATCTCCCTTAATGAAGAGACTAACATCTATTGGAGTACAAATCTTAACAATTAACAATCTCCCTTAATGAAGAGACTAACATCCATTGGAGCAAAAATCTCAACAATGAACTATCTCCCTTAATGAAGATACTACCATCCATCGGAATACAAATCTCAACAACGAACTATCTCCCTTAATGAAGAGACTACCATCTATTGTAGTACAAATCTTAACAATTAAAAATCTCCCTTAATGAAGAGACTAACAACCATTGGTGTAAAAATCTCAACAACGAACTATCTCGCATAATGAAGATACTAGAATCCATCGGAATAAAAATATCAACAACGAACTATTTCCCTTTATGAAAAGACTACCATCCATTGGATTAGAAATCTCAACAACGAACTATCTCCCTTAGTGAAGAGACAAACATCCATCAGAGTACAAATCTCAACAACAAACTATCTCCCTTAATGAATAGACTACCATCCATTGGAGAAAAAATATCAACCACGATGAAGTATCTCCCTTAATGAAGAGACTGACATCCATTGGAGTAAAAAAATCAACCATAAATTATCTCCCTTAATAAAGAGACTACCATCCATCAGAGTACAAATCTCAACAACAAACTATCTCCCTTAATGAAGAGACTACCATCCATTGGATTACAAATTTCAACAACGAACTATCTCCCTTAATGAAGAGAATGCCATCCATTGGAGTAAAAATATCAACCACAAATTATCTCCCTTAATAAAGAGACTACCATCCATCGGTGTACAAATCTCAACAACAAACTATCTCCCTTAATGAAGAGACTACTATCTACGGGAGTAAAAATATCAACAATGGACTATCTCCCTTAATGAAGAGACTAACATCCATTGGATATCAAATATCAACAACAAACTATCTCTAAATTAATAGCCTACCATTCATTGGTGTACAAATCTCAACATTAAACAATCACCCTTAATGATGTGACAACCATCCATTGGAGTACAATTCTCTACAACGAACTATCCCTCTTAATGAAAACAATACCATCCATTGGAGTAAAAATATCAACAACGAACTATCTCCTTTAATGGGGTGAGTACCATCCATTGAAGTACGAATATCCACAACAAACTATCTCCCTTAATGAAGATACTACCATCCATAGGATTAAAAATCTCAACGACGAACTATTTCCCTTAATGAAGAGACTACATTCCATTGGAGTACAAATCACCACAATGAAGTATCTCCCTTAATGAAGAGACTACCATACATCGGAGTACAATTCTCAATAAAAAACTATCTCCCTTAATGAACAAACTACAATGCATTAGAGTAAAAATCTCACCAACAAACTATCACCCTTAATGAAAAGACTAGTATTGATTGGAGTTTAAATCTCAAAAACAAACTATCTCACTTAATGAAGATACTACCATCCATCGGAGTATAAATCTCTACAACAAACTATCTCCCTTAATGAAGAGACTAACATCTATTGGAGTACAAATCTTAACAATTAACAATCTCCCTTAATGAAGAGACTAACATCCATTGGAGCAAAAATCTCAACAATGAACTATCTCCCTTAATGAAGATACTACCATCCATCGGAATACAAAACTCAACAACGAACTATCTCCCTTAATGAAGAGACTACCATCTATTGTAGTACAAATCTTAACAATTAAAAATCTCCCTTAATGAAGAGACTAACAACCATTGGAGTAAAAATCTCAACAACGAACTATCTCGCATAATGAAGATACTAGAATCCATCGGAATACAAATATCAACAACGAACTATTTCCCTTTATGAAAAGACTACCATCCATTGGATTAGAAATCTCAACAACGAACTATCTCCCTTAGTGAAGAGACTAACATCCATCAGAGTACAAATCTCAACAACAAACTATCTCCCTTAATGAATAGACTACCATCCATTGGATTAAAAATATCAACCACGATGAAGTATCTCCCTTAATGAAGAGACTGACATCCATTGGAGTAAAAAAATCAACCATAAATTATCTCCCTTAATAAAGAGACTACCATCCATCAGAGTACAAATCTCAACAACAAACTATCTCCCTTAATGAAGAGACTACCATCCATTGGATTACAAATTTCAACAACGAACTATCTCCCTTAATGAAGAGAATGCCATCCATTGGAGTAAAAATATCAACCACAAATTATCTCCCTTAATAAAGAGACTACCATCCATCGGTGTACAAATCTCAACAACAAACTATCTCCCTTAATGAAGAGACTACTATCTACGGGAGTAAAAATATCAACAATGGACTATCTCCCTTAATGAAGAGACTAACATCCATTGGATATCAAATATCAACAACAAACTATCTCTAAATTAATAGCCTACCATTCATTGGTGTACAAATCTCAACATTAAACAATCACCCTTAATGATGTGACAACCATCCATTGGAGTACAATTCTCTACAACGAACTATCCCTCTTAATGAAAACAATACCATCCATTGGAAAAAATATCAACAATGAACTATCTCCTTTAATGGGGTGAGTACCATCCATTGAAGTACGAATATCCACAACAAACTATCTCCCTTAATGAAGATACTACCATCCATAGGATTAAAAATCTCAACGACGAACTATTTCCCTTAATGAAGAGACTACATTCCATTGGAGTACAAATCACCACAATGAAGTATCTCCCTTAATGAAGAGACTACCATACATCGGAGTACAATTCTCAATAAAAAACTATCTCCCTTAATGAATAGACTACAATGCATTGGAGTAAAAATCTCACCAACAAACTATCACCCTTAATGAAAAGACTAGTATTGATTGGAATTTAAATCTCAAAAACAAACTATCTTACTTAATGAAGATACTACCATCCATCGGAGTATAAATCTCTACAACAAAATATCTCCCTTAATTAAGAGACTAACATCTATTGGAGTACAAATCTTAACAATTAACAATCTCCATTAATGAAGAGACTAACATCCATTGGAGCAAAAATCTCAACAATGAACTATCTCCCTTAATGAAGATACTACCATCCATCGGAATACAAATCTCAACAACGAACTATCTCCCTTAAAGAAGAGACTACCATCTATTGTAGTACAAATCTTAACAATTAACAGTCTCCCTTAATGAAGAGACTAACAACCATTGGAGTAAAAATCTCAACAACGAACTATCTCGCATAATGAAGATACTACAATCCATCGGAATAAAAATATCAACAACGAACTATTTCCCTTTATGAAAAGACTACCATCCATTGGATTAGAAATCTCAACAACGAACTATCTCCCTTAGTGAAGAGACAAACATCCATCAGAGTACAAATCTCAACAACAAACTATCTCCCTTAATGAATAGACTACCATCCATTGGAGTAAAAATATCAACCACGATGAAGTATCTCCCTTAATGAAGAGACTGACATCCATTGGAGTAAAAAAATCAACCATAAATTATCTCCCTTAATAAAGAGACTACCATCCATCAGAGTACAAATCTCAACAACAAACTATCTCCCTTAATGAAGAGACTACCATCCATTGGATTACAAATTTCAACAACGTACTATCTCCCTTAATGAAGAGAATGCCATCCATTGGAGTAAAAATATCAACCACAAATTATCTCCCTTAATAAAGAGACTACCATCCATCGGTGTACAAATATCAACAACAAACTATCTCCCTTAATGAAGAGACTACTATCTACGGGAGTAAAAATATCAACAATGGACTATCTCCCTTAATGAAGAGACTAACATCCATTGGATATCAAATATCAACAACAAACTATCTCTAAATTAATAGCCTACCATTCATTGGTGTACAAATCTCAACATTAAACAATCACCCTTAATGATGTGACAACCATCCATTGGAGTACAATTCTCTACAACGAACTATCCCTCTTAATGAAAACAATACCATCCATTGGAGTAAAAATATCAACAACGAACTATCTCCTTTAATGGGGTGAGTACCATCCATTGAAGTACGAATATCCACAACAAACTATCTCCCTTAATGAAGATACTACCATCCATAGGATTAAAAATCTCAACGACGAACTATTTCCCTTAATGAAGAGACTACATTCCATTGGAGTACAAATCACCACAATGAAGTATCTCCCTTAATGAAGAGACTACCATACATCGGAGTACAATTCTCAATAAAAAACTATCTCCCTTAATGAACAAACTACAATGCATTAGAGTAAAAATCTCACCAACAAACTATCACCCTTAATGAAAAGACTAGTATTGATTGGAGTTTAAATCTCAAAAACAAACTATCTCACTTAATGAAGATACTACCATCCATCGGAGTATAAATCTCTACAACAAACTATCTCCCTTAATGAAGAGACTAACATCTATTGGAGTACAAATCTTAACAATTAACAATCTCCCTTAATGAAGAGACTAACATCCATTGGAGCAAAAATCTCAACAATGAACTATCTCCCTTAATGAAGATACTACCATCCATCGGAATACAAAACTCAACAACGAACTATCTCCCTTAATGAAGAGACTACCATCTATTGTAGTACAAATCTTAACAATTAAAAATCTCCCTTAATGAAGAGACTAACAACCATTGGAGTAAAAATCTCAACAACGAACTATCTCGCATAATGAAGATACTAGAATCCATCGGAATACAAATATCAACAACGAACTATTTCCCTTTATGAAAAGACTACCATCCATTGGATTAGAAATCTCAACAACGAACTATCTCCCTTAGTGAAGAGACTAACATCCATCAGAGTACAAATCTCAACAACAAACTATCTCCCTTAATGAATAGACTACCATCCATTGGAGTAAAAATATCAACCACGATGAAGTATCTCCCTTAATGAAGAGACTGACATCCATTGGAGTAAAAAAATCAACCATAAATTATCTCCCTTAATAAAGAGACTACCATCCATCAGAGTACAAATCTCAACAACAAACTATCTCCCTTAATGAAGAGACTACCATCCATTGGATTACAAATTTCAACAACGAACTATCTCCCTTAATGAAGAGAATGCCATCCATTGGAGTAAAAATATCAACCACAAATTATCTCCCTTAATAAAGAGACTACCATCCATCGGTGTACAAATCTCAACAACAAACTATCTCCCTTAATGAAGAGACTACTATCTACGGGAGTAAAAATATCAACAATGGACTATCTCCCTTAATGAAGAGACTAACATCCATTGGATATCAAATATCAACAACAAACTATCTCTAAATTAATAGCCTACCATTCATTGGTGTACAAATCTCAACATTAAACAATCACCCTTAATGATGTGACAACCATCCATTGGAGTACAATTCTCTACAACGAACTATCCCTCTTAATGAAAACAATACCATCCATTGGAGTAAAAATATCAACAACGAACTATCTCCTTTAATGGGGTGAGTACCATCCATTGAAGTACGAATATCCACAACAAACTATCTCCCTTAATGAAGATACTACCATCCATAGGATTAAAAATCTCAACGACGAACTATTTCCCTTAATGAAGAGGCTACATTCCATTGGAGTACAAATCACCACAATGAAGTATCTCCCTTAATGAAGAGACTACCATACATCGGAGTACAATTATCAATAAAAAACTATCTCCCTTAATGAACAAACTACAATGCATTAGAGTAAAAATCTCACCAACAAACTATCACCCTTAATGAAAAGACTAGTATTGATTGTAGTTTAAATCTCAAAAACAAACTATCTCACTTAATGAAGATACTACCATCCATCGGAGTATAAATCTCTACAACAAACTATCTCCCTTAATGAAGAGACTAACATCTATTGGAGTACAAATCTTAACAATTAACAATCTCCCTTAATGAAGAGACTAACATCCATTGGAGCAAAAATCTCAACAATGAACTATCTCCCTTAATGAAGATACTACCATCCATCGGAATACAAAACTCAACAACGAACTATCTCCCTTAATGAAGAGACTACCATCTATTGTAGTACAAATCTTAACAATTAAAAATCTCCCTTAATGAAGAGACTAACAACCATTGGAGTAAAAATCTCAACAACGAACTATCTCGCATAATGAAGATACTAGAATCCATCGGAATACAAATATCAACAACGAACTATTTCCCTTTATGAAAAGACTACCATCCATTGGATTAGAAATCTCAACAACGAACTATCTCCCTTAGTGAAGAGACTAACATCCATCAGAGTACAAATCTCAACAACAAACTATCTCCCTTAATGAATAGACTACCATCCATTGGAGTAAAAATATCAACCACGATGAAGTATCTCCCTTAATGAAGAGACTGACATCCATTGGAGTAAAAAAATCAACCATAAATTATCTCCCTTAATAAAGAGACTACCATCCATCAGAGTACAAATCTCAACAACAAACTATCTCCCTTAATGAAGAGACTACCATCCATTGGATTACAAATTTCAACAACGAACTATCTCCCTTAATGAAGAGAATGCCATCCATTGGAGTAAAAATATCAACCACAAATTATCTCCCTTAATAAAGAGACTACCATCCATCGGTGTACAAATCTCAACAACAAACTATCTCCCTTAATGAAGAGACTACTATCTACGGGAGTAAAAATATCAACAATGGACTATCTCCCTTAATGAAGAGACTAACATCCATTGGATATCAAATATCAACAACAAACTATCTCTAAATTAATAGCCTACCATTCATTGGTGTACAAATCTCAACATTAAACAATCACCCTTAATGATGTGACAACCATCCATTGGAGTACAATTCTCTACAACGAACTATCCCTCTTAATGAAAACAATACCATCCATTGGAGTAAAAATATCAACAACGAACTATCTCCTTTAATGGGGTGAGTACCATCCATTGAAGTACGAATATCCACAACAAACTATCTCCCTTAATGAATATACTACCATCCATAGGATTAAAAATCTCAACGACGAACTATTTCCCTTAATGAAGAGACTACATTCCATTGGAGTACAAATCACCACAATGAAGTATCTCCGTTAATGAAGAGACTACCATACATCGGAGTACAATTCTCAATAAAAAACTATCTCCCTTAATGAATAGACTACAATGCATTGGAGTAAAAATCTCACCATCAAACTATCACCCTTAATGAAAAGACTAGTATTGATTGGAATTTAAATCTCAAAAACAAACTATCTTACTTAATGAAGATACTACCATCCATCGGAGTATAAATCTCTACAACAAAATATCTCCCTTAATGAAGAGACTAACATCTATTGGAGTACAAATCTTAACAATTAACAATCTCCATTAATGAAGAGACTAACATCCATTGGAGCAAAAATCTCAACAATGAACTATCTCCCTTAATGAAGATACTACCATCCATCGGAATACAAATCTCAACAACGAACTATCTCCCTTAAAGAAGAGACTACCATCTATTGTAGTACAAATCTTAACAATTAACAGTCTCCCTTAATGAAGAGACTAACAACCATTGGAGTAAAAATCTCAACAACGAACTATCTCGCATAATGAAGATACTACAATCCATCGGAATACAAATATCAACAACGAACTATTTCCCTTTATGAAAAGACTACCATCCATTGGATTAGAAATCTTAACAATGAACTATCTCCCTTAATGAAGAGTCTACCATCCATCAGAGTACAAATCTCAACAACAAACTATCTCCCTTAATGAATAGACTACCATCCATTGGAGTAAAAATATCAACCACGATGAAGTATCTCCCTTAATGAAGAGACTGCCATCCATTGGAGTAAAAAAATCAACCACAAATTATCTCCCTTAATAAAGAGACTACCATCCATCAGAGTACAAATCTCAACAACAAACTATCTCCCTTAATGAAGAGACTACTATCTACCGGAGTAAAAATATCAATAATGAACTGTCTCCCTTAATGAAGAGACTAACATCCATTGGATATCAAATATCAACAACAAACTATCTCTAAATGAATACCCTACCATTCATTGGTGTACAAATCTCAACATTAAACAATCACCCTTAATGATGTGACAACTATCCATTGGAGTACAAATCTCTCAAACGAACTATCCCCCTTAATGAAGACAATACCATCCATTGGAGTAAAAATATCAACAACGAACTATCTCCTTTAATGGGGAGACTACCATCCATTGAAGTACGAATCTCCACAACAAACTATCTCCCTTAATGAAGATACTACCATCGATAGAAGTAAAAATGTCAACGACGAACTATTTCCCTTATTGAAGAGACTACAATCCATTGGAGTACAAATCACCACAATGAAGTATCACCCTTAATGAAGAGACTACCATACATCGAAGTACAATTCTCAATAAAAAACTATCTCCCTTAATGAATAGACTACAATGCATTGGAGTAAAAATCTCACCAACAAACTATCACCCTTAATGAAAAGACTAGTATTGATTGGAGTTTAAATCTCAAAAACAAACTATCTCACTTAATGAAGATACTACCATCCATCGGAGTATAAATCTCTACAACAAAATATCTCCCTTAATGAAGAGACTAACATCTATTGGAGTACAAATCTTAACAATTAACAATCTCCCTTAATGAAGATACTAACATCCATTGGAGCAAAAATCTCAACAATGAACTATCTCCTTTAATGAAGATACTACCATCCATCGGAAAACAAATCTCAACAACGAACTATCTCCCTTAATGAGGAGTCTACTATCCATCAGAGTACAAATCTCAAAAACAAACTATCTCCCTCAATGAAGAGACTATCATACATTGGAGTAGAAATATCAATAATGAAGTATCTCCCTTAATGAAGAGACTACCATCCATTGGAGTAAAAATCTCAACCACGAATTATCTCCCTTAATAAAGAGCCAACCATCCATTGGAGTACAAATCTCAACAATGAACTATCTCCTTTAATAAGGAGATTACCTTCCCTTGAAGTACAAACTTCAACAATGAATTATCTTCCTTAATCAGAAGACTATCATCCATCGGAGTATAAATCTCAACAACGAACTATCTCCCTTAATGGAGAGACTACCACCTATTGGAGTACAAATCTTAATAATTAACAATCTCCCTTAATGAAGAGACTAACACCCATTGGAGTAAAAATCTCAACATCGAAATGTCTCGCTTAATGAAGATACTACCATCCATCAGAATACAAATATCAACAACGAACCATTTCCCTTTATGAAGAGACTACCATCCATCAGAGTACAAATCTCAACAACAAAGTATCTCCCTCAATGAAGAGACTATCATACATTGGAGTAGAAATATCAAATATGAAGTATCTCCTTTAATGAAGAGACTACCATCCTTTGGATTACAAATTTCTACAACGAACTATCTCCCTTGATGAAGAGACTACCATCCATCGGAGTAAAAATATCAACCACAAATTATCTCCCTTAATAAAGAGACTACCATCCATCGGAGTACAAATCTAAACAACGAACTCTATCCCTTAATGGAGAGACTACCATCTATTGGAGTACAAATCTTAACAATTAACAATATCCCTTAATGAAGAGACTAACATCCATTGGAGTAAAAATCTAAACAACGAACTATCTCGCTTAATGAAGATACTACAATCCATTGGAATACAAATATCAACAATGAACTATTTCCCTTTATGAAAAGACTACCATCCATTGGATTGGAAATCTCAACAACGAACTATCTCCCCTAATGAAGAAACTACCATCCATCAGAGTACAAATCTCAACAACAAACTATCTCCCTCAATCAAGAGACTAACATACATTGGAGTAGAAATATCAATAATGAAGTATCTCCCTTAATGAATAGACTACCATCCATTGGATTACAAATTTCAACAAAGAACTATCTCCCTTAATGAATAGACTGCCATCCATTGGAGTAAAAATATCAACCACACATTATCTTCCTTAATGAAGAGACTACCATCCATCAGAGTACAAATATTAACAAGGAACTATCTTCCTTAGTGAAGAGACTGCCATTCGTTGGAGTAGAAATCAAAACAATATACTATATCCCTTAAATAAGAGACTACCATCAATTGGAGTACAAATCTCAACAACGAACTATATCCATTAATGAAGAGAATACAATCCATCGGAGTAGAAATCTCAACAACGAACAATCTCCCTTAATGAAGATACTACCATCTATTGGAGTACAAATCTCAACGATGAACTATCACCCTTAATGAAGAGACTACCATCCGTTGGAGTACAAATATCAACAACGAACTATCTCCTTTAATGAAGAGACTACCTTTCATTGAAGTACAAATTTCAACAACGAACTATCTCCCTTAATCAACAGACTATCATCCATCGGAGTAGAAATATCAACAATAAACTATTTGACTTAATGAAGAGACTACCATCTATTGGAGTACAAATTTTAACAACGAAATATCTCCCTTAATGAATACTACCTTCCATAGGAGTACAAATCACAACAACGAACTATCTCCGTCAACGAAGAGACTATCATACATTAGAGTAGAAATATCAAATATGAAGTATCTTCCTTAATGAAGAGACTACCATCCATTGGATTACAAATTTCAATAACAAACTATCTCCCTTAATGAAGAGACTACCATCCATTGGAGTAAAAATATCAACCACAAATTATCTCCCTTAATAAAGAGACTACCATACATCGGAGCATGAAATCTCACCAACAAACTATCTCCCTTAATGAAGAGACTACCATCCATTGGATATCAATTATCAACAACAAACTATCTCTAAATGAATAGCCTACTATTCATTGGTGTACAAATCTCAACATTAAACAATCACCCTTAATGATGTGACTACCATCCATTGAAGTACAAATCTCTACAACGAACTATCCCTCTTAATGAAGACAATACCATCCAGTGGAGTAAAAATATTAACAACGTAGTATCTCCTTTAATGAGGAGACTACCATCAATTGAAGTACAAATCTCCACAACAAACTATCTCCCTTAATGAAGATACTACCATCCATAAAAGTAAAACTCTCAAAGACGAACTATTTCCCTTAATGAAGAGACTACCATACATCGGAGTACAATTCTCAATAAAAAACTATCTCCCTTAATGAATATACTACAATGCATTGGAGTAAAAATCTCACCAACAAACTATCACCCTTAATGAAAAGACTAGTATTGATTGGAGTTTAAATCTCAAAAACAAACTATCTCACTTAATGAAGATACTACCATCCATCGGAGTATAAATCTCTACAACAAAATATCTCCCTTAATGAAGAGACTAACATCTATTGGAGTATAAATCTTAACAATTAACAATCTCCTTTAATGAAGAGACTAAAATCCATTGGAGCAAAAATCTCAACAATGAACTATCTCCTTTAATGAAGATACTACCATCCATCGGAATACAAATCTCAACAACGAACTATCTCCCTTAATGAGGAGTCTACTATCCATCAGAGTACAAATCTCAAAAACAAACTATCTCCCTCAATAAAGAGACTATCATACATTGGAGTAGAAATATCAATAATGAAGTATCTCCCTTAATGAAGAGACTACCATCCATTGGAGTACAAATCTCAACCACTAATTATCTCCCTTAATAAAGAGCCAACCATCCATTGGAGTACAAATCTCAACAATGAACTATCTCCTTTAATAAGGAGATTACCTTCCCTTGAAGTACAAACTTCAACAATGAATTATCTTCCTTAATCAGAAGACTATCATCCATCGGAGTATAAATCTCAACAACGAACTATCTCCCTTAATGGAGAGACTACCACCTATTGGAGTACAAATCTTAACAATTAAAAATCTCCCTTAATGAAGAGACTAACACCCATTGGAGTAAAAATCTCAACATCGAAATGTCTCGCTTAATGAAGATACTACCATCCATCAGAATACAAATATCAACAACGAACTATTTCCCTTTATGAAGAGACTACCATCCATCAGAGTACAAATCTCAACAACAAAGTATCTCCCTCAATGAAGAGACTATCATACATTGGAGTAGAAATATCAAATATGAAGTATCTCCTTTAATGAAGAGACTACCATCCTTTGGATTACAAATTTCTACAACGAACTATCTCCCTTGATGAAGAGACTACCATCCATCGGAGTAAAAATATCAACCACAAATTATCTCCCTTAATAAAGAGACTACCATCCATCGGAGTACAAATCTAAACAACGAACTCTATCCCTTAATGGAGAGACTACCATCTATTGGAGTATAAATCTTAACAATTAACAATATCCCTTAATGAAGAGACTAACATCCATTGGAGTAAAAATCTAAACAACGAACTATCTCGCTTAATGAAGATACTACAATCCATTGGAATACAAATATCAACAATGAACTATTTCCCTTTATGAAAAGACTACCATCCATTGGATTGGAAATCTCAACAACGAACTATCTCCCCTAATGAAGAAACTACCATCCATCAGAGTACAAATCTCAACAACAAACTATCTCCCTCAATCAAGAGACTAACATACATTGGAGTAGAAATATCAATAATGAAGTATATCCCTTAATGAATAGACTACCATCCATTGGATTACAAATTTCAACAAAGAACTATCTCCCTTAATGAATAGACTACCATCCATTGGAGTAAAAATATCAACCACACATTATCTTCCTTAATGAAGAGACTACCATCCATCAGAGTACAAATATTAACAAGGAACTATCTTCCTTAGTGAAGAGACTGCCATTCGTTGGAGTAGAAATCAAAACAATATACTATATCCCTTAAAGAAGAGACTACCATCAATTGGAGTACAAATCTCAACAACGAACTATATCCCTTAATGAAGAGAATACAATCCATCGGAGTAGAAATCTCAACAACGAACAATCTCCCTTAATGAAGATACTACCATCTATTGGAGTACAAATCTCAACGATGAACTATCACCCTTAATGAAGAGACTACCATCCGTTGGAGTACAAATATCAACAACGAACTATCTCCTTTAATGAAGAGACTACCTTTCATTGAAGTACAAATTTCAACAACGAACTATCTCCCTTAATCAACAGACTATCATCCATCGGAGTAGAAATATCAACAATAAACTATTTGACTTAATGAAGAGACTACCATCTATTGGAGTACAAATTTTAACAACGAAATATCTCCCTTAATGAATACTACCTTCCATAGGAGTACAAATCACAACAACGAACTATCTCCGTCAACGAAGAGACTATCATACATTAGAGTAGAAATATCAAATATGAAGTATCTTCCTTAATGAAGAGACTACCATCCATTGGATTACAAATTTCAATAACAAACTATCTCCCTTAATGAAGAGACTGCCATCCATTGGAGTAAAAATATCAACCACAAATTATCTCCCTTAATAAAGAGACTACCATACATCGGAGCATGAAATCTCACCAACAAACTATCTCCCTTAATGAAGAGACTACCATCCATTGGATATCAATTATCAACAACAAACTATCTCTAAATGAATAGCCTACTATTCATTGGTGTACAAATCTCAACATTAAACAATCACCCTTAATGATGTGACTACCATCCATTGAAGTACAAATCTCTACAACGAACTATCCCTCTTAATGAAGACAATACCATCCAGTGGAGTAAAAATATTAACAACGTAGTATCTCCTTTAATGAGGAGACTACCATCAATTGAAGTACAAATCTCCACAACAAACTATCTCCCTTAATGAAGATACTACCATCCATAAAAGTAAAACTCTCAAAGACGAACTATTTCCCTTAATGAATAGACTACCATACATCGGAGTACAATTCTCAATAAAAAACTATCTCCCTTAATGAATATACTACAATGCATTGGAGTAAAAATCTCACCAACAAACTATCACCCTTAATGAAAAGACTAGTATTGATTGGAGTTTAAATCTCAAAAACAAACTATCTCACTTAATGAAGATACTACCATCCATCGGAGTATAAATCTCTACAACAAAATATCTCCCTTAATGAAGAGACTAACATCTATTGGAGTATAAATCTTAACAATTAACAATCTCCTTTAATGAAGAGACTAAAATCCATTGGAGCAAAAATCTCAACAATGAACTATCTCCTTTAATGAAGATACTACCATCCATCGGAATACAAATCTCAACAACGAACTATCTCCCTTAATGAGGAGTCTACTATCCATCAGAGTACAAATCTCAAAAACAAACTATCTCCCTCAATGAAGAGACTATCATACATTGGAGTAGAAATATCAATAATGAAGTATCTCCCTTAATGAAGAGACTACCATCCATTGGAGTACAAATCTCAACCACGAATTATCTCCCTTAATAAAGAGCCAACCATCCATTGGAGTACAAATCTCAACAATGAACTATCTCCTTTAATAAGGAGATTACCTTCCCTTGAAGTACAAACTTCAACAATGAATTATCTTCCTTAATCAGAAGACTATCATCCATCGGAGTACAAATCTAAACAACGAACTCTATCCCTTAATGGAGAGACTACCATCTATTGGAGTACAAATCTTAACAATTAACAATATCCCTTAATGAAGAGACTAACATCCCTTGGAGTAAAAATCTAAACAACGAACTATCTCGCTTAATGAAGATACTACAATCCATTGGAATACAAATATCAACAATGAACTATTTCCCTTTATGAAAATACTACCATCCATTGGATTGGAAATCTCAACAACGAACTATCTCCCCTAATGAAGAAACTACCATCCATCAGAGTACAAATCTCAACAACAAACTATCTCCCTCAATCAAGAGACTAACATACATTGGAGTAGAAATATCAATAATGAAGTATCTCCCTTAATGAATAGACTACCATCCATTGGATTACAAATTTCAACAAAGAACTATCTCCCTTAATGAATAGACTACCATCCATTGGAGTAAAAATATCAACCACACATTATCTTCCTTAATGAAGAGACTACCATCCATCAGAGTACAAATATTAACAAGGAACTATCTTCCTTAGTGAAGAGACTGCCATTCGTTGGAGTAGAAATCAAAACAATATACTATATCCCTTAAAGAAGAGACTACCATCAATTGGAGTACAAATCTCAACAACGAACTATATCCCTTAATGAAGAGAATACAATCCATCGGAGTAGAAATCTCAACAACGAACAATCTCCCTTAATGAAGATACTACCATCTATTGGAGTACAAATCTCAACGATGAACTATCACCCTTAATGAAGAGACTACCATCCGTTGGAGTACAAATATCAACAACGAACTATCTCCTTTAATGAAGAGACTACCTTTCATTGAAGTACAAATTTCAACAACGAACTATCTCCCTTAATCAGCAGACTATCATCCATCGGAGTAGAAATATCAACAATAAACTATTTGACTTAATGAAGAGACTACCATCTATTGGAGTACAAATTTTAACAACGAAATATCTCCCTTAATGAATACTACCTTCCATAGGAGTACAAATCACAACAACGAACTATCTCCGTCAACGAAGAGACTATCATACATTAGAGTAGAAATATCAAATATGAAGTATCTCCCTTAATGAAGAGACTACCATCCATTGGATTACAAATTTCAATAACAAACTATCTCCCTTAATGAAGAGACTGCCATCCATTGGAGTAAAAATATCAACCACAAATTATCTCCCTTAATAAAGAGACTACCATACATCGGAGCATAAAATCTCACCAACAAACTATCTCCCTTAATGAAGAGACTACCATCCATTGGATATCAATTATCAACAACAAACTATCTCTAAATGAATAGCCTACTATTCATTGGTGTACAAATCTCAACATTAAACAATCACCCTTAATGATGTGACTACCATCCATTGAAGTACAAATCTCTACAACGAACTATCCCTCTTAATGAAGACAATACCATCCAGTGCAGTAAAAATATTAACAACGTACTATCTCCTTTAATGAGGAGACTACCATCAATTGAAGTACAAATCTCCACAACAAACTATCTCCCTTAATGAAGATACTACCATCCATAAAAGTAAAAATCTCAAAGACGACCTATTTCCCTTAATGAAGAGACTACCATACATCGGAGTACAATTCTCAATAAAAAACTATCTCCCTTAATGAATAGACTATAATGCATTGGAGTAAAAATCTCACCAACAAACTATCACCCTTAATGAAAAGACTAGTATTGATTGGAGTTTAAATCTCAAAAACAAACTATCTCACTTAATGAAGATACTACCATCCATCGGAGTATAAATCTCTACAACAAACTCTCTCCCTTAATGAAGAGACTAACATCTATTGGAGTACAAATCTTGACAATTAACAATCTCCCTTAATGAAGAGACTAACATCCATTGGAGCAAAAATCTCAACAATGAACTATCTCCCTTAATGAAGATACTACCATCCATCGGAATACAAATATCAACAACGAACTATCTCCCTTAATGAAGAGTCTACTATCCATCAGAGTACAAATCTCAAAAACAAACTATCTCCCTCAATGAAGAGACTATAATACATTGGAGTAGAAATATCAATAATGAAGTATCTCCCTTAATGAAGAGACTACCATCCATTGGAGTACAAATCTCAACAATGAATTATGTCCCTTAATAAAGATCCAACCATCCATTGGAGTACAAATCTCAACAACGAACTATCTCCTTTAATGAGGAGATTACCTTCCCTTGAAGTACAAACTTCAACAACGAATTATCCCCCTTAATTAGGAAACTATTATCCATCAGAGTACAAATCTCAACAACGAACTATCTCCCTTAATAGAGAGACTACCATCTATTAGAGTATAAATCTTAACAATTAACAATCTCCCCTAATGAAGAGACTAACATCCATTGGAGTAAAAATCACAACAACAAACTATCTCCCTTAATGAAGATACTACCATCCACCGTAACACAAATATCAACAACGAACTATTTCCCTTTATGAAAAGACTATGATCCATTGGATTACAAATCTCAACAACGAAATCTCTCCCTTAATGAAGAGACTACCATCCATCAGAGTAAAAATCTCAACAACAAACTATCTGCCTCAATGAAGTGACTATCATACATTGCAGTAGAAATATCAAATATGAAGTATCTCCCTTAATGAAGAGACTACCATCCTCTGGATTACAAATTTCTACAACGAACTATCTCCCTTGATGAAGAGACTACCATCCATTGGAGTAAAAATATCAACCACAAATTATCTCCCTTGATGGAGAGACTACCATCTATTGTAGTACAAATCTTAACAATTAACAATCTACCTTAATGAAGAGACTAACATCCATTGGAGTAAAAATCTCAACAACGAACTATCTCGCTAAATGAAGATACTACAATCCATCGGAATACAAATATCAACAACAAACTATTTCCCTTTATTAAAAGACTACCATCCATTAGATTAGAAATCTCAACAACAAACTATCTCCCTTAATGAAGAGACTACCATGCATCAGAGTACAAATCACTACAACAAACTATCTCCCTCAATCAAGAGACTATCATACATTTGAGTAGAAATATCAATAATGAAGTATCTCCCTTAATGATGAGACTACCATCCATTGGATTACAAATTTCAACTACGAACTATCTCCCTTAATGAATAGACTACCATCCATTGGAGAAAAAATATCAACCACAAATTATCTTCCTTAATAAAGTGACTACCATCCATCAGAGTACAAATCTCAACAATGAACAATATCCCTTAATGAAGATACTACCATATATTGGAGTACAAATCTCAACGATGAACTATCACCCTTAATGAAGAGACTACCATCCGTGGGAGTACAAATCTCAACAACAAACTATCTCCTTTAATGAGGAGATTACCTTCCATTGAAGTACAAACTTCAACAATGAAGTATCTCCCTTAATCAGCAGACTATAATCCATCGGAGTAGAAATATCAACAACAAAATATCTGACTTAATGAAGAGACTACCATCTATTGGATTACAAATTTTAAAAACGAAATATCTCCCTAAATGAATACTACCTTCCATAGGAGTACAAATCTCAACAATAAACTATCTCCCTCAATGAAGAGACTATCATACATTGGAGTATAAATATCAAATATGAAGTATCTCCCTTAATAAAGAGACTACCATCCATTGGATTGCAAATTTCAACAACAAACTATCTCCCTTAATGAAGAGACTGCCATCCATTGGAGTAAAAATATAAACCACAAATTATCTCCCTTAATAAAGAGACTACCATCCATCGGAGTACAAATCTCAATAATAAACTATCTCCCTTAATGAAGAGACTACTATGTACCGGAGTACAAATCTAAACAAAAAACTATCTCCCGTAATGAAGAGACTACCATCCATTGGATATCAAATATCAACAACAAACTATCTCTAAATGAATAGCCTACCATTCATTGGTGTACAAATCTCAAAATTAAACAATCACCCTTATTGATGTCACTACCATCCATTTAAGTACAAATCTCTACAATGAACTATCCCTCTTAATGAAGACAATACCATCCATTGGAGTAAAAATCTCAACAATGAACTATCTCCTTTATTGAAGTACAAATCTCCATAACAAACTATCTCCCTTAATGAAGATACTACCATCCATATGAGTAAAAATCTCAACAACGAACTATCTCCCATAATGAAGAGACTACAATCCATTGGAGTACAAATCATCAAAATGAACTATCTCCCTTAATGAAGAGACTACCATACATCGGAGTACAATTTTTTAATAACAAACTATCTCCCTTAATGAATATACTACAATGCAATGGAGTAAAAATCTCAGCAATAAACTATCACCCTTAATGAAAAGACTAGTATTGATTGGAGTATAAATCTCAAAAACAAACTATCTCTCTTAATGAAGATACTACCATCCATCGGAGTATAAATCTCTACAACAAACTATATCCTTTAATGAAGAGACTACCATCTATTGGAGTACAAATATTAACAATTAACAATCTCCCTTAATGAAGAGACTAACATCCATTGAAGCAAAAATCTCAACAACGAACTATCTCCCTTAATGAAGATACTACGATCCATCGGAATACAAACTTCCACAACGAACTATCTCCCTTAATCAGCAGACTATCATCCATCGGAGTACAAATCTCAACGATGAACTATCACCCTTAATGAAGAGACTACCATCCGTGGGAGTACAAATCTCAACAACAAACTATGTACTTTAATGAGGAGATTACCTTCCATTGAAGTACAAACTTCAATAATGAAGTATCTCCCTTAATCAGCAGACTATAATCCATCGGAGTAGAAATATCAACAACAAAATATCTGACTTAATGAAGAGACTACCATCTATTGGATTACAAATTTTAAAAACGAAATATCTCCCTAAATGAATACTACCTTCCATAGGAGTACAAATCTCAACAATAAACTATCTCCCTCAATAAAGAGACTATCATACATTGGAGTATAAATATCAAATATGAAGTATCTCCCTTAATAAAGAGACTACCATCCATTGGATTGCAAATTTCAACAACAAACTATCTCCCTTAATGAAGAGACTGCCATCCATTGGAGTAAAAATATAAACCACAAATTATCTCCCTTAATAAAGAGACTACCATCCATTGGAGTACAAATCTAAACAATAAACTATCTCCCTTAATGAAGAGACTACTATGTACCGGAGTACAAATCTTAACAACGAACTATCTCCCTTAATAAAGAGACTACCATCCATTGGATATCAAATATCAACAACAAACTATCTCTAAATGAATAGCCTACCATTCATTGGTGTACAAATCTCAAAATTAAACAATCACCCTTAATTATGTCACTACCATCCATTTAAGTACAAATCTCTACAATGAACTATCCCTCTTAATGAAGACAATACCATCCATTGGAGTAAAAATCTCAACAATGAACTATCTCCTTTATTGAAGTACAAATCTCCATAACAAACTATCTCCCTTAATGAAGATACTACCATCCATAGGAGTAAAAATCTCAACGACGAACTATCTCCCATAATGAAGAGACTACAATCCATTGGAGTACAAATCATCAAAATGAACTATCTCCCTTAATGAAGAGACTACCATACATCGGAGTACAATTTTTTAATAACAAACTATCTCCCTTAATGAATATACTACAATGCAATGGAGTAAAAATCTCAGCAATAAACTATCACCCTTAATGAAAAGACTAGTATTGATTGGAGTATAAATCTCAAAGACAAACTATCTCTCTTAATGAAGATACTACCATCCATCGGAGTATAAATCTCTACAACAAACTATATCCTTTAATGAAGAGACTACCATCTATTGGAGTACAAATATTAACAATTAACAATCTCCCTTAATGAAGAGACTAACATCCATTGAAGCAAAAATCTCAACAACGAACTATCTCCCTTAATGAAGATACTACGATCCATCGGAATACAAACTTCCACAATGAACTATCTCCCTTAAACAGCAGACTATCATCCATCGGAGTACAAATCTCAACGATGAACTATCACCCTTAATGAAGAGACTACCATCCGTGGGAGTACAAATCTCAACAACAAACTATGTACTTTAATGAGGAGATTACCTTCCATTGAAGTACAAACTTCAACAATGAAGTATCTCCCTTAATCAGCAGACTATAATCCATCGGAGTAGAAATATAAACAACAAAATATCTGACTTAATGAAGAGACTACCATCTATTGGATTACAAATTTTAAAAACGAAATATCTCCCTTAATGAATACTACCTTCCATAGGAGTACAAATCTCAACAATAAACTATCTCCCTCAATAAAGAGACTATCATACATTGGAGTATAAATATCAAATATGAAGTATCTCCCTTAATAAAGATACTACCATCCATTGGATTGCAAATTTCAACAACAAACTATCTCCCTTAATGAAGAGACTGCCATCCATTGGAGTAAAAATATCAACAACAAATTATCTCCCTTAATAAAGAGACTACCATCCATTGGAGTACAAATCTAAACAATAAACTATCTCCCTTAATTAAGAGACTACTATGTACCGGAGTACAAATCTTAACAACGAACTATCTCCCTTAATAAAGAGACTACCATCCATTGGATATCAAATATCAACAACAAACTATCTCTAAATGAATAGCCTACCATTCATTGGTGTACAAATCTTAAAATTAAACAATCACCCTTAATTATGTCACTACCATCCATTTAAGTACAAATCTCTACAATGAACTATCCCTCTTAATGAAGACAATACCATCCATTGGAGTAAAAATCTCAACAATGAACTATCTCCTTTATTGAAGTACAAATCTCCATAACAAACTATCTCCCTTAATGAAGATACTACCATCCATAGGAGTAAAAATCTCAACGACGAACTATCTCCCTTAATGAAGAGACTACAATCCATTGGAGTACAAATCACCACAATGAACTATCTCCCTTAATGAAGAGACTACCATACATCGGAGTACAATTTTTTAATAACAAACTATCTCCCTTAATGAATATACTACAATGCAATGGAGTAAAAATATCAGCAATAAACTATCACCCTTATTGAAAAGACTAGTATTGATTGGAGTATAAATCTCAAAAACAAACTATCTCTCTTAATGAAGATACTACCATCCATCGGAGTATAAATCTCTACAACAAACTATATCCTTTAACGAAGAGACTACCATCTATTGGAGTACAAATATTAACAATTAACAATCTCCCTTAATGAAGAGACTAACATCCATTGAAGCAAAAATCTCAACAACGAACTATCTCCCTTAATGAAGATACTACGATCCATCGGAATACAACCTTCAACAATGAACTATCTCCCTTAATCAACAGACTATCATCCATCGGAGTACAAATCTCAACGATGAACTATCACCCTTAATGAAGAGACTACCATCCGTGGGAGTACAAATCTCAACAACAAACTATCTACTTTAATGAGGAGACTACCTTCCATTGAAGTACAAACTTCAACAACGAAGTATCTCCCTTAATCAGCAGACTATAATCCATCGGAGTAGAAATATCAACAACAAAATATCTGACTTAATGAAGAGACTACCATCTATTGGATTACAAATTTTAAAAACGAAATATCTCCCTTAATGAATACTACCTTCCATAGGAGTACAAATCTCAACAATAAACTATCTCCCTCAATAAAGAGACTATCATACATTGGAGTATAAATATCAAATATGAAGTATCTCCCTTAATAAAGAGACTACCATCCATTGGATTGCAAATTTCAACAACAAACTATCTCCCTTAATGAAGAGACTGCCATCCATTGGAGTAAAAATATCAACCACAAATTATCTCCCTTAATAAAGAGACTACCATCCATTGGAGTACAAATCTAAACAATAAACTATCTCCCTTAATGAAGAGACTACTATGTACCGGAGTACAAATCTTAACAACGAACTATCTCCCTTAATAAAGAGACTACCATCCATTGGATATCAAATATCAACAACAAACTATCTCTAAATGAATAGCCTACCATTCATTGGTGTACAAATCTCAAAATTAAACAATCACCCTTAATTATGTCACTACCATCCATTTAAGTACAAATCTCTACAATGAACTATCCCTCTTAATGAAGACAATACCATCCATTGGAGTAAAAATCTCAACAATGAACTATCTCCTTTATTGAAGTACAAATCTCCATAACAAACTATCTCCCTTAATGAAGATACTACCATCCATAGGAGTAAAAATCTCAACGACGAACTATCTCCCTTAATGAAGAGACTACAATCCATTGGAGTACAAATCACCACAATGAACTATCTCCCTTAATGAAGAGACTACCATACATCGGAGTACAATTTTTTAATAACAAACTATCTCCCTTAATGAATATACTACAATGCAATGGAGTAAAAATATCAGCAATAAACTATCACCCTTAATGAAAAGACTAGTATTGATTGGAGTATAAATCTCAAAAACAAACTATCTCTCTTAATGAAGATACTACCATCCATCGGAGTATAAATCTCTACAACAAACTATATCCTTTAACGAAGAGACTACCATCTATTGGAGTACAAATATTAACAATTAACAATCTCCCTTAATGAAGAGACTAACATCCATTGAAGCAAAAATCTCAACAACGAACTATCTCCCTTAATGAAGATACTACGATCCATCGGAATACAAACTTCAACAACGAACTATCTCCCTTAATCAACAGACTATCATCCATCGGAGTACAAATCTCAACGATGAACTATCACCCTTAATGAAGAGACTACCATCCGTGGGAGTACAAATCTCAACAACAAACTATCTACTTTAATGAGGAGACTACCTTCCATTGAAGTACAAACTTCAACAACGAAGTATCTCCCTTAATCAGCAGACTATAATCCATCGGAGTAGAAATATCAACAACAAACTATCTGACTTAATGAAGAGACTACCATCTATTGGAGTACAAATTTTAAAAACGAAATTTCTCCCTTAATGAATACTACCTTCCATAGGAGTACAAATCTCAACAATAAACTATCTCCCTCAATGAAGAGACTATCATACATTGGAGTATAAATATCAAATATGAAGTATCTCCCTTAATAAAGAGACTACCATCCATTGGATTGCAAATTTCAACAACGAACTATCTCCCTTAATGAAGAGACTGTCATGCATTGGAGTAAAAATATCAACCACAAATTATCTCCCTTAATAAAGAGACTACCATCCATCGGAGTACAAATCTCAACAATAAACTATCTCCCTTAATGAAGAGACTACTATGTACCGAGTACAAATCTTAAGAACGAACTATCTCCCTTAATGAAGAGACTACCATCCATTGGATATCAAATATCAACAACAAACTATCTCTAAATGAATAGCCTACCATTCATTGGTGTACAAATCTCAAAATTAAACAATCACCCTTAATGATGTCACTACCATCCATTTAAGTACAAATCTCTACAATGAACTATCCCTCTTAATGAAGACAATACCATCCATTGGAGTAAAAATCTCAACAATGAACTATCTCCTTTATTGAAGTACAAATCTCCATAACAAACTATGTCCCTTAATGAAGATACTACCATCCATAGGAGTAAAAATCTCAACGACGAACTATCTACCTCAATGAAGAGACTACAATCCATTGGAGTACAAATCACCACAATGAACTATCTCCCTTAATGAAGAGACTACCATACATCGGAGTACAATTTTTTAATAACAAACTATCTCCCTTAATGAATATACTACAATGCAATGGAGTAAAAATCTCAGCAATAAACTATCACCCTTAATGAAAAGACTAGTATTGATTGGAGTATAAATCTCAAAAACAAACTATCTCTCTTAATGAAGATACTACCATCCATCGGAGTATAAATCTCTACAACAAACTATATCCTTTAATGAAGAGACTACCATCTATTCGAGTACAAATATTAACAATTAACAATCTCTCTTAATGAAGAGACTAACATCCATTGAAGCAAAAATCTCAACAACGAACTATCTCCCTTAATGAAGATACTACGATCCATCGGAATACAAACTTCAACAACGAACTATCTCCCTTAATCAGCAGACTATCATCCATCGGAGTACAAATCTCAACGATGAACTATCACCCTTAATGAAGAGACTACCATCCGTGGGAGTACAAATCTCAACAATAAACTATCTACTTTAATGAGGAGACTACCTTCCATTGAAGTACAAACTTCAACAACGAAGTATCTCCCTTAATCAGCAGACTATAATCCATCGGAGTAGAAATATCAACAACAAACTATCTGACTTAATGAAGAGACTACCATCTATTGGAGTACAAATTTTAAAAACGAAATATCTCCCTTAATGAATACTACCTTCCATAGGAGTACAAATCTCAACAATAAACTATCTCCCTCAATGAAGAGACTATCATACATTGGAGTATAAATATCAAATATGAAGTATGTCCCTTAATAAAGAGACTACCATCCATTGGATTGCAAATTTCAACAACGAACTATCTCCCTTAATGAAGAGACTGCCATCCATTGGAGTAAAAATATCAACCACAAATTATCTCCCTTAATAAAGAGACTACCATCCATCGGAGTACAGTTCTCAACAATAAACTATCTCCCTTAATGAAGAGACTACTATGTACCGGAGTACAAATCTTAACAACGAACTATCTCCCTTAATGAAGAGACTACCATCCATTGGATATCAAATATCAACAACAAACTATCTCTAAATGAATAGCCTACCATTCATTGGTGTACAAATCTCAAAATTAAACAATCACCCTTAATGATGTCACTACCATCCATTTAAGTACAAATCTATACAATGAACTATCCCTCTTAATGAAGACAATACCATCCATTGGAGTAAAAATCTCAACAATGAACTATCTCCTTTATTGAAGTACAAATCTCCATAACAAACTATGTCCCTTAATGAAGATACTACCATCCATAGGAGTAAAAATCTCAACAACGAACTATCTCCCTTAATGAAGAGACTACAATCCATTGGAGTACAAATCACCATAATGAACTATCTCTCTTAATGAAGAGACTACCATACATCGGAGTAAAATTTTTTAATAACAAACTATATCCCTTAATGAATATACTACAATGCAATGGAGAAAAAATCTCAGCAATAAACTATCACCCTTAATGAAAAGACTAGTATTGATTGGAGTTTAAATCTCAAAAACAAACTATCTCTCTTAATGAAGATACTACCATCCATCGGAGTATAAATCTCTACAACAAACTATATCCTTTAATGAAGAGACTACCATCTATTGGAGTACAAATATTAACAATTAACAATCTCCCTTAATGAAGAGACTAACATCCATTGAAGCAAAAATCTCAACAACGAACTATCTCCCTTAATGAAGATACTACGATCCATCGGAATACAAACTTCAACAACGAACTATCTCCCTTAATCAGCAGACTATCATCCATCGGAGTACAAATCTCAACGATGAAATATCACCCTTAATGAAGAGACTACCATCCGTGGGAGTACAAATATCAACAACAAACTATTTACTTTAATAAGGAGACTACCTTCCATTGAAGTACAAACTTCAACAACGAAGTATCTCCCTTAATCAACAGACTATAATCCATCGGAGTAGAAATATCAACAACAAACTATCTGACTTAATGAAGAGACTACCATCTATTGGAGTACAAATTTTAAAAACGAAATATCTCCCTTAATGAATACTACCTTCCATAGGAGTACAAATCTCAACAATAAACTATCTCCCTCAATGAAGAGACTATCATACATTGGAGTATAAATATCAAATATGAAGTATCTCTATTAATAAAGAGACTACCATCCATTGGATTGCAAATTTCAACAACGAACTATCTCCCATAATGAAGAGACTGCCATCCATTGGAGTAAAAATATCAACCACAAATTATCTCCCTTAATAAAGAGACTACCATCCATCGGAGTACAAATCTCAACAATAAACTATCTCCCTTAATGAAGAGACTACTATGTACCGGAGTACAAATCTTAACAACGAACTATCTCCCTTAATGAAGAGTCTACCATCCATTGGATATCAAATATCAACAACAAACTATCTCTAAATGAATAGCCTACCATTCATTGGTGGACAAATCTCAAAATTAAACAATCACCCTTAATGATGTCACTACCATCCATTTAAGTACAAATCTCTACAATGAACTATCCCTCTTAATGAAGACAATACCATCCATTGGAGTAAAAATCTCAACAATGAACTATCTCCTTTATTGAAGTACAAATCTCCATAACAAACTATGTCCCTTAATGAAGATACTACCATCCATAGGAGTAAAAATCTCAACGACAAACTATCTCCCTTAATGAAGAGACTACAATCCATTGGAGTACAAATCACCACAATGAACTATCTCCCTTAATGAAGAGACTACCATACATCGGAGTACAATTTTTTAATAACAAACTATCTCCCTTAATGAATATACTACAATGCAATGGAGTAAAAATCTCAGCAATAAACTATCACCCTTAATGAAAAGACTAGTATTGATTGGAGTATAAATCTCAAAAACAAATTATCTCTCTTAATGAAGATACTACCATCCATCGGAGTATAAATCTCTACAACAAACTATATCCTTTAATGAAGAGACTACCATCTATTGGAGTACAAATATTAACAATTAACAATCTCCCTTAATGAAGATACTAACATCCATTGAAGCAAAAATCTCAACAACGAACTATCTCCCTTAATGAAGATAATACGATCCATCGGAATACAAACTTCAACAACGAACTATCTCCCTTAATTAGCAGACTATCATCCATCGGAGTACAAATCTCAACAATGAACTATCACCCTTAATGAAGAGACTACCATCCGTGGGAGTACAAATCTCAACAACAAACTATCTACTTTAATGAGGAGACTACCTTCCATTGAAGTACAAACTTCAACAATGAAGTATCTCCCTTAATCAGCAGACTATAATCCATCGGAGTAGAAATATCAACAACAAACTATCTGACTTAATGAAGAGACTACCATCTATTGGAGTACAAATTTTAACAACGAAATATCTCCCTTAATGAATACTACCTTCCATAGGAGTACAAATCTCAACAATAAACTATCTCCCTCAATGAAGAGACTATCATACATTGGAGTATAAATATCAAATATGAAGCATCTCCCTTAATAAAGAGACTACCATCCATTGGATTGCAAATTTCAACAACGAACTATCTCCCTTAATGAAGAGACTGCCATCCATTGGATTAAAAATATCAACCACAAATTATCTCCCTTAATAAAGAGACTATCATCCATCGGAGTACAAATCTCAACAACAAACTATCTCCCTTAATGAAGAGACTACTATCTACCAGAGTACAAATCTAAACAACGAACTATCTCCCTTAATGAAGAGACTACCATCCATTGGATATCAAATATCAACAACAAACCATCTCTAAATGAATAGCCTACCATTCATTGGTGTACAAATCTCAAAATTAAACAATCACCCTTAATGATGTCACTACCATCCATTGAAGTACAAATCTCTACAATGAACTATCCCTCTTAATGAAGACAATACCATACATTGGAGTAATAATCTCAACAACGAACTATCTCCTTAAATGAGGAGACTACCATCCATTGAAGTACAAATCTACACAACAAACTATCTCCCTTAATGAAGATACTACCATCCATAGGAGTAAAAATCTCAACGACGAACTATCTCCCTTAATGAAGAGACTACAGTCCATTGGAGTACAAATCACCACAATGAACAATCTCCCTTAATGAAGAGACTACCATACATCGGAGTACAATTTTTTAATAACAAAATATCTCCCTTTTTGAATATACTACAATGCAATGGAGTAAAAATCTCAGCAATAAACCATCACCCTTAATGAAAAGACTAGTATTGATTGGAGTATAAATCTCAAAAACAAACTATCTCTCTTAATGAAGATACTACCATCCATCGGAGTATAAATCTCTACAACAAACTATATCCTTTAATGAAGAGACTACCATCTATTGGAGTACAAATATTAACAATTAACAATCTCACTTAATGAATATACTAACACCCATTGAAGCAAAAATATCAACAACGAACTATCTATCTTAATGAAGATACTACGATCAATCGGAATACAAATCTCAACAAGGAACTATCTCCCTTAACGAAGAGATTACTATCCATCAGAGTACAAATCTCAAAATCAAACTATCTCCCTCAATGAAGATACTATCATACATTAGAGTAGAAATATCAATAATGAAGTATCACCCTTAATGAAGAGACTACCATCCATTGGAGTACAAATCTCAACAACGAATTATCTCCCTTAATCAAGACCCAACCATCCATTGGAGTACAAATCTCAACAACGAACTATCTCCTTTAATAAGGAGATTGGCTTCCCTTGAAGTACAAACTTCAACAACGAATTATCTCCCTTAATCAGCAGACTATCATCCATCGGAGTACAAATCTCAACAACGAACTATGTCCTTTAATGGAGAAATACCATCTATTGGAGTACAAATCTTAATAATTAACAATCTCCCTTAATGAAGAGACTAACATCCATTGGAGTAAAAATCTCAACAACAAACTGTCTCGCTTAATGAAGATACTACAATCCATCGGAATACAAATACCAACAACGAACTATTTCCCTTTATGAAAAGACTACCATCCATTGGATTAGAAATCTCAACAATGAACTATCTCCCTTAATAAAGAGACTACCATCCATCAGAGTACAAATCTCAATAACAAACTATCTCCCTCAATGAAGAGACTATCATACATTGGCGTAGAAATATGAAATATGAAGTATCTCCCTTAATGAAGAGACTACCATCCATTGGATTACAAATTTCAACAAATAACTATCTCCCTTAATGAAGAGACTACCATCCATTGAGGTAAAAATATCAACCACAAATTATCTCCCTTAATAAAGAGACTACCATCCATCGGAGTACAAATCTCAAAAACGAACTATCTCCCTTAATGGAGAGACTACCATCTATTGTAGTACAAATCTTAACAATTAACAATCTCCCTTAATGGAGAGACTACCATCCATTGGAGTAAAAATCTCACCAACGAACTATCTCGCTTAATGAAGATACTACAATCCATCGAATACAAATGACAACAACGAACTATTTCCCTTTATGAAAAGACTACCATCCATTGGATTACAAATCTCAACAACGAACTATCTCCCTTAATAAAGAGACTACCATCCATCAGAGTACAAATCACTACAACAAATTATCTCCCTAAATCAAGAGACTATGATACATTGGAGTAGAAATATCAATAATGAAGTATCTCCCTTAATGAAGAGACTACCATACATTGGATTACAAATTTCAACAAAGAACTATCTCCCTTAATGAATAGACTACCATCCATTGGAGTAAAAATATCAACCACAAATTATCTTCCTTAATAAAGAGACTACCATCCATCAGAGTACAAATATCAACAAGGAACTATCTCCCTTAATGAAGAGACTATGATTCGTTTTAGTAGAAATCAAAACAATATACTATATCCCTTAAAGAAGAGACTACCATCAATTGGAGTACAAATCTAAACAATGAACTATATCGTTTAATGAAGAGAATATAATCCATCGGAGTACAAATCTCAACAACGAACAATCTCCCTTAATGAAGATACTACCATCTATTGGAGGACAAATCTCAACGATGAACTATCACCCTTAATGTAGAGACTACCATCCATTGGAGTACAAATTTCAAAAATGAACTATCTCCTTTAATGAGGACACTACCTTCCATTGAAGTACAAACTTCAATAACGAACTATCTCCCTTAATCCGCGGACTATCATCCATCGGAGTAGAAATATCAACAACAAACTATCTGACTTAATGAAGAGACTACCATCTATTGGAGTACAAATTTTAACAACGAAATATCTACCTTAATGAATACTACCTTCTATAGGAGTACAAATCTCAACAAAGATCTATCTACCTCAATGAAGAGACTATCATACATTGGAGTAGAAATATCAAATATGAAGTATCTCCCTTAATGAAGAGACTACCATCCATCGGAGTACAAATATCAACAACAAACTATCTCCCTTAATGAAGAGACTACTATCTACGGGAGTAAAAATATCAACAATGAACTATCTCCCTTAATGAAGACACTAACATCCACTGGATATCAAATATAAACAACAAACTATCTCTAAATGAATAGCCTACCATTCATTGGTGTACAAATCTCAACATTAAACAATCACCCTTAATGATGTGACAACCATCCATTGGAGTACAAATCTCTACAACGATCTATCCCTCTTAATGAAAACAATACCATCCATTGGAGTAAAAATATCAACAACGAACTATCTCCTTTAATGGGTAGACTACCATCCATTGAAGTACGAATATCCACAATAAAATATCTCCCTTAATGAAGATACTACCATCCATAGGATTAAAAATCTCAACGACGAACTATTTCCCTTAATGAAGAGACTACAATCCATTGGAGTACAAATTACCACAATGAAGTATCTCCCTTAATGAGGAGACTACCATACATCGGAGTACAATTCTCAATAAAAAACTATCTCCCTTAATGAATAGACTACAATGCATTGGAGTAAAAATATCACCAACAAACTATCACCCTTAATGAAAAGACTAGTATTGATTGGAGTTTAAATCTCAAAAACAAACTATCTCACTTAATGAATATACAACCATCCATCAGAGTACAAATCTCAAAAACGAACTATCTCCCTTAATGGAGAGACTACCATCTATTGTATTACAAATCTTAACAATTAACAATCTCCCTTAATGGAGAGACTACCATCCATTGGAGTAAAAATCTCAACAACGAACTATCTCGCTTAATGAAGATACTACAATCCATCGGAATACAAATGACAACAACGAATTATTTCCCTTTATTAAAATACTACCATCCGTTGGATTAGAAATCTCAACAACGAACTATCTCCCTTAATAAAGAGACTACCATCAATCAGAGTACAAATCACGACAACAAATTATCTCCCTCAATCAAGAGACTATCATACATTGGAGTAGAAATATCAATAATGAAGTATCTCCCTTAATGAAGAGACTACATTCCATTGGATTACAAATTTCAACAACGAACTATCTCCCTTAATGAATAGACTACCATCCATTGGAGTAAAAATATCAAGCACAAATTATCTTCCTTAATAAAGAGACTACCATCCATCAGAGTACAAATCTCAACAAGGAACTATCTCCCTTAATGAAGAGACTACCATTAGTTGGAGTAGAAATCAAAACAATATACTATATCCCTTAAAGAAGAGACTACCATCAATTAGAGTACAAATCTAAACAATGAACTATATCGTTTAATGAAGAGAATATAATCCATCGGAGTACAAATCTCAACAACGAACAATCTCCCTTAATGAAGATACTACCATCTATTGGAGTACAAATCTCAACGATGAACTATCACCCTTAATGTAGAGACTACCATCTGTTGGAGTACAAATCTCAAAAACGAACTATCTCCTTTAATGAGGACACTACCTTCCATTGAAGTACAAACTTCAAAAACAAACTATCTCCCTTAATCCGCGGACTATCATCCATCGGAGTAGAAATATCAACAACGAACTATCTGACTTAATGAAGAGACTACCATCTATTGGAGTACAAATTTTAACAACGAAATATCTCCCTTAATGAATACTACCTTCCATAGGAGTACAAATCTCAACAAAGATCTATCTCCCTCAATGAAGAGACTATCATACATTGGAGTAGAAATATCAAATATGAAGTATCTCCCTTAATGAAGAGACTACCATCCATTGGATTACAAATTTCAACAACGAACTATCTCCCTTAATGAAGAGAATGCCATCCATTGGAGTAAAAATATCAACCACAAATTATCTCCCTTAATAAAGAGACTACCATCCATCGGAGTACAAATCTCAACAACAAACTATCTCCCTTAATGATGAGACTACTATCTACGAAAGTAAAAATATCAACAATGAACTATCTCCCTTAATGAAGAGACTAACATCCATTGGATATCAAATATCAACAACAAACTATCTCTAAATGAATAGCCTACCATTCATTGGTGTACAAATCTCTACAACGAACTATCCCTCTTAATGAAAACAATACCATCCATTGGAGTAAAAATATCAATAACGAACTATCTCCTTTAATGGGGAGACTACCATCCATTGAAGTACGAATATCCACAACAAACTATCTCCCTTAATGAAGATACTACCATCCATAGGAGTAAAAATCACAACGATGAACTATTTCCCTTAATGAAGAGACTACAATCCATTGGAGTACAAATCACCACAATGAAGTATCTCCCTTAATGAAGAGACTACAATGCATTGGAGTACAAATATCACCAATAAACTATCACCCTTAATGAAAAGACTAGTATTGATTGGAGTTTAAATCTCAAAAACAAACTATCTCACTTAATGAAGATACAACCATCCATCGGAGTACAAATCTCAAAAACGAACTATCTCCCTTAATGGAGAGACTACCATCTATTGTAGTACAAATCTTAACAATTAACAATCTCCCTTAATGGAAAGACTACCATCCATTGGAGTAAAAATCTCAACAACGAACTATCTCGCTTAATGAAGATACTACAATCCATCGGAATACAAATGACAACAACGAACTATTTCCCTTTATGAAAAGACTACCATCCATTGGATTAGAAATCTCAACAACGAACTATCTCCCTTAATAAAGAGACTACCATCAACCAGAGTACAAATCACTACAATAAATTATCTCCCTCAATCAAGAGACTATCATACATTGGAGTAGAAATATCAATAATGAAGTATCTCCCTTAATGAAGAGACTACATTCCATTAGATTACAAATTTCAACAACGAACTATCTCCCTTAATGAATAGACTACCATCCATTGGATTAAAAATATCAACCACAAATTATCTTCCTTAATAAAGAGACTACCATCCATCAGAGTACAAATCTCAACAAGGAACTATCTCCCTTAATGAAGAGACTACCATTAGTTGGAGTATAAATGAAAACAATATACTATATCCCTTAAAGAAGAGACTACCATCAATTGGAGTACAAATCTAAACAATGAACTATATCGTTTAATGAAGAGAATATAATCCATCGGAGTACAAATCTCAACAACGAACAATCTCCCTTAATGAAGATACTACCATCTATTGGAGTACAAATCTCAACGATGAACTATCACCCTTAATGTAGAGACTACCATCCATTGGAGTACAAATCTCAAAAACGAACTATCTCCTTCAATGAGGACACTACCTTCCATTGAAGTACAAACTTCAACAACGAACTATCTCCCTTAATCCGCGGACTATCATCCATCGGAGTAGAAATATCAACAACAAACTATCTGACTTAATGAAGAGACTACCATCTATTGGAGTACAAATTTTAACAACGAAATATCTCCCTTAATGAATACTACCTTCCATAGGAGTTCAAATCTCAACAAATATCTATCTCCCTCAATGAAGAGACTATCATACATTGGAGCAGAAATATCAAATATGAAGTATCTCCCTTAATGAAGAGACTACCATCCATTGGATTACAAATTTCAACAACGAACTATCTCCCTTAATAAAGAGAATGCCATCCATTGGAGTAAAAATATCAACAACAAACTATCTCCCTTAATGAAGAGACTACTATCTTTGGGAGTAAAAATATCAACAATGAACTATCTCCATTAATGAAGACACTAACATCCATTGGATATCAAATATCAACAACAAACTATCTCTAAATGAATAGCCTACCATTCATTGGTGTACTAATCTCAACATTAAACAATCACCCTTAATGATGTGACAACCATCTATTGGAGTATAAATCTCTACAACAATCTATCCCTCTTAATGAAAACAATACCATCCATTGGAGTAAAAATATCAACAAAGAACTATCTCCTTTAATGGGGAGACTACCATCCATTGAAGTACGAATATCCACAATAAACTATCTACCTTAATGAAGATACTACCATCCATAGGAGTAAAAATCTCAACGACGAACTATTTCCCTTAATGAAGAGACTACAATCCATTGGAGTACAAATCACCACAATGAAGTATCTCCCTTAATGAACAGACTACCATACATCGGAGTACAATTCTCAATAAAAAACTATCTCCGTTAATGAATAGACTACAATGCATTGGAGTAAAAATCTCACCAATAAACTATCACCCTTAATGAAAAGACTAGTATTGATTGGAGTTTAAATCTCAAAAACAAACTATCTCACTTAATGAAGATACTACCATCCATCGGAGTATAAATCTCTACAACAAACTATCTCCCTTAATGAAGAGACTGACATCTATTGGAGTACAAATCTTAACAATTAACAATCTCCCTTAATGAAGAGACTAACATCCATTGGAGAAAAAAGCTCAACAATGAACTTTCTCCCTTAAAGAAGATACTACCATCCATCGGAATACAAATCTCAACAACGAACTATCTCCCTTAATGAAGAGACTACCATCTATTGTAGTACAAATCTTAACAATTAACAATATCCCTTAATGAAGAGACTAACAACCACTGGAGTAAAAATCTCAACAACGAACTATCTCGCATAATGAAGATACTACAATCCATCGGAATACAAATATCAATAACGAACTATTTCCCTTTATGAAAAGACTACATTCCATTGGATTAGAAATCTCAACAACAAACTATCTCCCTTAATGAAGAGACTACCATCCATCAGAGTACAAATCACTACAACAAACTATCTCCCTCAATCAAGAGAATATCATACATTGGAGTAGAAATATCAATAATGAAGTATCTCCCTTAATGAAGAGACTACCATCCATTGGTTTACAAATTTCAACAATGAACTATCTCCAATAATAAATAGACTATCATCCATTGGACTAAAAATCTCAAAAACAAACTATCTCACTTAATGAAGATACTACCATCCATCGGAGTACAAATCTCAACAAGGAACTATCTCCCTTAATGAAGAGACTACCATTCGTTGGAGTAGAAATCAAAACAATATACTATATCCCTTAAAGAAGAGACTACCATCAATTTGAGTACAAATCTAAACAACAAACTATATCCTTTAATGAAGAGAATATAATCCATCGGAGTACAAATCTCAACAACGAACAATCTCCCTTAATGAAGACACTACCATCTATTGGAGTACAAATCTCAACGATGAACTATCACCCATAATGAAGAGACTACCATCCATTGGAGTACAAATCTCAAAAACTAACTATCTCCTTTAATGAGGAGACTACCTTCCATTGAAGTAGTAACTTCAACAACGAACTATCTCCCTTAATCAGCGGACTATCATCCATCGGAGTAGAAATATCAACAACGAACTATCTTACTTAATGAAGAGACTACCATCAATTGGAGTACAAATTTTAACAACGAAATATCTCCCTTAATGAATACTACCTTACATAGGAGTACAAATCTCAACAACGAACTATCTCCCTCAATGAAGAGACTATCATACATTGGAGTAGAAATATCAAATATGAAGTATCTCCCTTAATGAAGAGACTACCATCCATTGGATTACAAATTTCAACAACGAACTATCTCCCTTAATGAAGAGACTGCCATCCATTGGAGTAAAAAAATCAACCACAAATTATCTCCCTTAATAAAGACACTACCATCCATCTGAGTACAAATCTCAACAACAAACTATCTCCCTTAATGAAGAGACTACTATCTACGGGAGTAAAAATCTCAACAATGAACTATCTCCCTTAATGAAGAGACTAACATCCGTTGGATATCAAATATCAACAACAAAATATCTCTAAATGAATATCCTACCATTCATTGGTGTACAAATCTCAACATTAAACAATCACCCTTAATGATTTGACAACCATCCATTGGAGTACAAATCTCTACAACGAACTATCCCTCTTAATGAATACAATACCATCCATTGGAGTAAAAATATCAACAACTAACTATCTCCTTTAATGGGGAGACTACCATCAATTTAAGTACAAATCTCCACAACAAACTATCTCCCTTAATGAAGATACTACCATCCATAGGAGTAAGAATCTCAACGACGAACTATTTCCCTTAATGAAGAGACTACAATCCATTGGAGTACAAATCACCACAATAAAGTATCTCCCTTAATGGAGAGACATCCATACATCGGAGTACAATTCTCAATAAAAAACTATCTCCCTTAATGAATTGACTACAATGCATTGGAGTAAAAATCTCACCAACAAACTATCACCCTTAATGAAAAGACTAGTATTGATTGGAGTTTAAATCTCAAAAACAAACTATCTCACTTAATGAATATACTACCATCCATCGAAGTATAAATCTCTACAACGAACTATCTCCCTTAATGAAGAGTTTAACATCTATTGGTGTACAAATCTTAACAATTAACAATCTCCCTTAACGAAGAGAATAACATCCATTGGAGCAAAAATCTCAACAATGAACTATCTCCCTTAATGAAGATACTACCATCCATCGGAATACAAATCTCAACAACGAACTATCTCCCTTAATAAAGAGACTACCATCTATTGTAGTACAAATCTTAACCATTAACAATCTCCCTTAATGAAGAGACTAACAACCATTGGAGTAAAAATCTCAACAAAGAACTATCTCGCTTAATGAAGATACTACAATCCATCGGAATACAAATATCAATAACGAACTATTTCCCTTTATGAAAAGACTACCATCCATTGGATTATAAATCTCAACAACGAACTATCTCCCTTAATGAAGAGAGTACCATCCATCAGAGTACAAATCACTACAACAAACTATCTCCCTCAATCAAGAGACTATCATACATTGGAGTAGAAATATCAAATATGAAGTATCTCCCTTAATAAAGAGACTACCATCTATTGGATTACAAATTTCAACAACGAACTATCTCCCTTAATGAAGAGACTGCCATCCATTGGAGTAAAAATATCAACCACAAATTACCTCCCTTAATAAAGAGACTACCATCCATCAGAGTACAAATCTCAACAACAAACTATCTCCCTTAATGAAGAGACTACTATCTACGGGAGTAAAAATCTCAATAATGAACTATCTCCCTTAATGAAGAGACTAACATCCATTGGATATCAAATATACCAAACAAACTATCTCTAAATGAATAGCCTACCATTCATTGGTGTACAAATCTCAACATTAAACAATCACCCTTAATGATGTGACAACCATCCATTGGAGTACAAATCTCTACAACGAACTATCCCTATTAATGAAGACAATACCATCCATTGGAGTAAAAATATCAACAACGAACTATCTCCTTTAATGGGGAGACTACCATCCATTAAAGTACAAATCCCAACAACAAACTATCTCCCTTAATGAAGATACTACCATCCATAGGAGTAAGAATCTCAACAACGAACTATTTCCCTTAATTAAGAGACTAAAATCCATTGGAGTACAAATCACCACAATGAAGTATCTTCCTTAATGAAGAGACTACCATACATCGGAGTACAATTCTTAATAAAAAACTATCTCCCTTAATGAATTGACTACAATGCATTGGAGTAAAAATCTCACCAACAAACTATCACCCTTAATGAAAAGACTAGTATTGATTGGAGTTTAAATCTCAAAAACAAACTATCTCACTTAATGAATATACTACCATCCATCGGAGTATAAATCTCTACAACAAACTATCTCCCTTAATGAAGAGTTTAACATCTATTGGAGTACAAATCTTAACAATTAACAATCTCCCTTAATGAAGAGACTAACATCCATTGAAGAAAAAATCTCAACAATGAACTATCTCCCTTAATGAAGATACTACCATTCATCGGAATACAAATCTCAACAATGAACTATCTCCCTTAATGAATAGACTACCATCTATTGTAGTACAAATCTTAACAATTAACAATCTCCCTTAATGAAGAGACTAACAACCATTGGAGTAAAAATCTAAACAAAGAACTATCTCACTTAATGAAGATACTACAATCCATCGGAATACAAATATCAATAACGAACTATTTCCCTTTATGTAAATACTACCATCCATTGGATTATAAATCTCAACAACGAACTATCTCCCTTAATGAAGAGACTACCATCCATCAGATTACAAATCACTACAACTAACTATCTCCCTCAATCATGAGACTATCATATATTGGAGTAGAAATATCAAATATGAAGTATCTCCCTTAATAAAGAGACTACCATCCATTGGATTACAAATTTAAACAACGAACTATCTCCCTTAATGAAGAGACTGCCATCCATTGGAGTAAAAATATCAACCACAAATTACCTCCCTTAATAAAGAGACTACCATCCATCGGAGTATAAATATCAACAACAAACTATCTCCCTTAATGAAGAGACTACTATCTACAAGAGTAAAAATCTCAACAATGAACTATCTCCCTTAATGAAGAGACTAACATCCATTGGATATCAAATATCAACAACAAACTATCTCTAAATGAATAGCCTACCATTCATTGGTGTACAAATCTCAACATTAAACAATTACCCTTAATGATGTGACAACCATCCATTGGAGTATAAACCTCTACAACGAACTATCCCTCTTAATGAAGACAATACCATCCATTGGAGTAAAAATATCAACAACGAACTATCTCCTTTAATGGGGAGACTACCATCCATTGAAGTACAAATCTCCACAACAAACTATCTCCCTTAATGAAGATACTACCATCCATAGGAGTAAGAATCTCAACGACGAACTATTTCCCTTAATGAAGAGACTACAATCCATTGGAGTACAAATCACCACAACGAAGTATCTCCCTTAATGAAGAGACTACCATACATCGGAGTACAATTCTCAATAAAAAACTATCTCCCTTAATGAATTGACTACAATGCATTGGAGTAAAAATCTCACCAACAAACTATCACCCTTAATGAAAAGACTAGTATTGATTGGAGTTTAAATCTCAAAAATAAACTATCTCACTTAATGAATATACTACCATCCATCGAAGTATAAATCTCTACAACGAACTATCTCCATTAATGAAGAGTTTAACATCTATTGGTGTACAAATCTTAACAATTAACAATCTCCCTTAAAGAAAAGAATAACATCCATTGGAGCAAAAATCTCAACAATGAACTATCTCCCTTAATGAAGATACTACCATCCATCGGAATACAAATCTCAACAACGAACTATCTCCCTTAATGAAGAGACTACCATCTATTGTAGTACAAATCTTAACCATTAACAATCTCCCTTAATGAAGAGACTAACAACCATTGGAGTAAAAATCTCAACAAAGAACTATCTCGCTTAATGAAGATACTACAATCCATCGGAATACAAATATCAATAACGAACTATTTCCCTTTATGAAAAGACTACCATCCATTGGATTATAAATCTCAACAACGAACTATCTCCCTAAATGAAGAGACTACCATCCATCAGAGTACAAATCACTAAAACAAACTATCTCCCTCAATCAAGAGACTATCATACATTGGAGTAGAAATATCAAATATGAAGTATCTCCCTTAATAAAGAGACTACCATCCATTGGATTACAAATTTCAACAACGAACTATCTCCCTTAATGAAGAGACTGCCATCCATTGGAGTAAAAATATAAACCACAAATTACCTCCCTTAATAAAGAGACTACCATCAATCGGAGTACAAATCTCAACAACAAACTATCTCCCTTAATGAAGAGACTATTATCTGCGGGAGTAAAAATCTCAATAATGAACTATCTCCCTTAATGAAGAGACTAACATCCATTGGATATCAAATATACCAAACAAACTATCTCTAAATGAATAGCCTACCATTCATTGGTGTACAAATCTCAACATTAAACAATCACCCTTAATGATGTGACAACCATCCATTGGAGTACAAATCTCTACAACGAACTATCCCTATTAATGAAGACAATACCATCCATTGGAGTAAAAATATCAACAACGAACTATCTCCTTTAATGGGGAGACTACCATCCATTGAAGTACAAATCTCCACAACAAACTATCTCCCTTAATGAAGATACTACCATCCATAGGAGTAAGAATCTCAACAACGAACTATTTCCCTTAATTAAGAGACTAAAATCCATTGGAGTACAAATCCCCACAATGAAGTATCTCCCTTAATGAAGAGACTACCATACATCGGAGTACAATTCTCAATAAAAAACTATCTCCCTTAATGAATTGACTACAATGCATTGGAGTAAAAATCTCACCAACAAACTATCACCCTTAATGAAAAGACTAGTATTGATTGGAGTTTAAATCTCAAAAACAAACTATCTCACTTAATGAATATACTACCATCCATCGGAGTATAAATCTCTACAACAAACTATCTCCCTTAATGAAGAGTTTAACATCTATTTGAGTACAAATCTTAACAATTAACAATCTCCCTTAATGAAGAGACTAACATCCATTGAAGAAAAAATCTCAAAAATGAACTATCTCCCTTAATGAAGATACTACCATTCATCGGAATACAAATCTCAACAATGAACTATCTCCCTTAATGAAGAGACTACCATCTATTGTAGTACAAATCTTAACAATTAACAATCTCCCTTAATGAAGAGACTAACAACCATTGGAGTAAAAATCTCAACAAAGAACTATCTCGCTTAATGAAGATACTACAATCCATCGGAATACAAATATCAATAACGAACTATTTCCCTTTATGTAAATACTACCATCCATTGGATTATAAATCTCAACAACGAACTATCTCCCTTAATGAAGAGACTACCATCCATCAGATTACAAATCACTACAACTAACTATCTCCCTCAATCATGAGACTATCATATATTGGAGTAGAAATATCAAATATGAAGTATCTCCCTTAATAAAGAGACTACCATCCATTGGATTACAAATTTAAACAACGAACTATCTCCCTTAATGAAGAGACTGCCATCCATTGGAGTAAAAATATCAACCACAAACTACCTCCCTTAATAAAGAGACTACCATCCATCGGAGTATAAATATCAACAACAAACTATCTCCCTTAATGAAGAGACTACTATCTACAAGAGTAAAAATCTCAACAATGAACTATCTCCCTTAATGAAGAGACTAACATCCATTGGATATCAAATATCAACAACAAACTATCTCTAAATGAATAGCCTACCATTCATTGGTGTACAAATCTCAACATTAAACAATTACCCTTAATGATGTGACAACCATCCATTGGAGTATAAACCTCTACAACGAACTATCCCTCTTAATGAAGACAATACCATCCATTGGAGTAAAAATATCAACAACGAACTATCTCCTTTAATGGGGAGACTACCATCCATTGAAGTACAAATCTCCACAACAAACTATCTCCCTTAATGAAGATACTACCATCCATAGGAGTAAGAATCTCAACGACGAACTATTTCCCTTAATGAAGAGACTACAATCCATTGGAGTACAAATCACCACAACGAAGTATCTCCCTTAATGAAGAGACTACCATACATCGGAGTACAATTCTCAATAAAAAACTATCTCCCTTAATGAATTGACTACAATGCATTGGAGTAAAAATCTCACCAACAAACTATCACCCTTAATGAAAAGACTAGTATTGATTGGAGTTTAAATCTCAAAAATAAACTATCTCACTTAATGAATATACTACCATCCATCGAAGTATAAATCTCTACAACGAACTATCTCCATTAATGAAGAGTTTAACATCTATTGGTGTACAAATCTTAACAATTAACAATCTCCCTTAAAGAAAAGAATAACATCCATTGGAGCAAAAATCTCAACAATGAACTATCTCCCTTAATGAAGATACTACCATCCATCGGAATACAAATCTCAACAACGAACTATCTCCCTTAATGAAGAGACTACCATCTATTGTAGTACAAATCTTAACCATTAACAATCTCCCTTAATGAAGAGACTAACAACCATTGGAGTAAAAATCTCAACAAAGAACTATCTCGCTTAATGAAGATACTACAATCCATCGGAATACAAATATCAATAACGAACTATTTCCCTTTATGAAAAGACTACCATCCATTGGATTATAAATCTCAACAACGAACTATCTCCCTAAATGAAGAGACTACCATCCATCAGAGTACAAATCACTAAAACAAACTATCTCCCTCAATCAAGAGACTATCATACATTGGAGTAGAAATATCAAATATGAAGTATCTCCCTTAATAAAGAGACTACCATCCATTGGATTACAAATTTCAACAACGAACTATCTCCCTTAATGAAGAGACTGCCATCCATTGGAGTAAAAATATAAACCACAAATTACCTCCCTTAATAAAGAGACTACCATCAATCGGAGTACAAATCTCAACAACAAACTATCTCCCTTAATGAAGAGACTACTATCTGCGGGAGTAAAAATCTCAATAATGAACTATCTCCCTTAATGAAGAGACTAACATCCATTGGATATCAAATATACCAAACAAACTATCTCTAAATGAATAGCCTACCATTCATTGGTGTACAAATCTCAACATTAAACAATCACCCTTAATGATGTGACAACCATCCATTGGAGTACAAATCTCTACAACGAACTATCCCTATTAATGAAGACAATACCATCCATTGGAGTAAAAATATCAACAACGAACTATCTCCTTTAATGGGGAGACTACCATCCATTGAAGTACAAATCTCCACAACAAACTATCTCCCTTAATGAAGATACTACCATCCATAGGAGTAAGAATCTCAACAACGAACTATTTCCCTTAATTAAGAGACTAAAATCCATTGGAGTACAAATCCCCACAATGAAGTATCTCCCTTAATGAAGAGACTACCATACATCGGAGTACAATTCTCAATAAAAAACTATCTCCCTTAATGAATTGACTACAATGCATTGGAGTAAAAATCTCACCAACAAACTATCACCCTTAATGAAAAGACTAGTATTGATTGGAGTTTAAATCTCAAAAACAAACTATCTCACTTAATGAATATACTACCATCCATCGGAGTATAAATCTCTACAACAAACTATCTCCCTTAATGAAGAGTTTAACATCTATTTGAGTACAAATCTTAACAATTAACAATCTCCCTTAATGAAGAGACTAACATCCATTGAAGAAAAAATCTCAAAAATGAACTATCTCCCTTAATGAAGATACTACCATTCATCGGAATACAAATCTCAACAATGAACTATCTCCCTTAATGAAGAGACTACCATCTATTGTAGTACAAATCTTAACAATTAACAATCTCCCTTAATGAAGAGACTAACAACCATTGGAGTAAAAATCTCAACAAAGAACTATCTCGCTTAATGAAGATACTACAATCCATCGGAATACAAATATCAATAACGAACTATTTCCCTTTATGAAAAAACTACCATCCATTGGATTATAAATCTCATTAACGAACTATCTCCCTTAATGAAGAGACTACCATCCATCAGAGTACAAATCACTACAACAAACTATCTCCCTCAATCAAGAGACTATCATACATTGGAGTAGAAATATCAAATATGAAGTATCTCCCTTAATAAAGAGACTACCATCCATTGGATTACAAATTTAAACAACGAACTATCTCCCTTAATGAAGAGACTGCCATCCATTGGAGTAAAAATATCAAACACAAATTACCTACCTTAATAAAGAGTCTACCATCCATCGGAGTATAAATCTCAACAATAAACTATCTCCCTTAATGAAGAGACTACTATCTACGCGAGTAAAAATCTCAACAATGAACTATCTCCCTTAATGAAGAGACTAACATCCATTGGATATCAAATATCAACAACAAACTATCTCTAAATGAATAGCCTACCATTCATTGGTGTACAAATCTCAACATTAAACAATCACCCTTAATGATGTGACAACCATCCATTGGAGTATAAATCTCTACAACGAACTATCCCTCTTAATGAAGACAATACCATCCATTGGAGTAAAAATATCAACAACGAACTATCTCCTTTAATGGGGAGACTACCATCCATTGAAGTACAAATCTCCACAACAAACTATCTCCCTTAATGAAGATACTACCATCCATAGGAGTAAGAATCTCAACAACGAACTATTTCCCTTAATTAAGAGACTAAAATCCATTGGAGTACAAATCCCCACAATGAAGTATCTCCCTTAATGAAGAGACTACCATACATCGGAGTACAATTCTCAATAAAAAACTATCTCCCTTAATGAATTGACTACAATGCATTGGAGTAAAAATCTCACCAACAAACTATCACCCTTAATGAAAAGACTAGTATTGATTGGAGTTTAAATCTCAAAAACAAACTATCTCACTTAATGAATATACTACCATCCATCGGAGTATAAATCTCTACAACAAACTATCTCCCTTAATGAAGAGTTTAACATCTATTGGAGTACAAATCTTAACAATTAACAATCTCCCTTAATGAAGAGACTAACATCCATTGAAGAAAAAATCTCAACAATGAACTATCTCCCTTAATGAAGATACTACCATTCATCGGAATACAAATCTCAACAATGAACTATCTCCCTTAATGAAGAGACTACCATCTATTGTAGTACAAATCTTAACAATTAACAATCTTCCTTAATGAAGAGACTAACAACCATTGGAGTAAAAATCTCAACAAAGAACTATCTCGCTTAATGAAGATACTACAATCCATCGGAATACAAATATCAATAACGAACTATTTCCCTTTATGAAAAAACTACCATCCATTGGATTATAAATCTCAACAACGAACTATATCCCTTAATGAAGAGACTACCATCCATCAGAGTACAAATCACTTCAACAAACTATTTCCCTCAATCAAGAGACTATCATACATTGGAGTAGAAATATCAAATATGAAGTATCTCCCTTAATAAAGAGACTACCATCCATTGGATTACAAATTTAAACAACGAACTATCTCCCATAATGAAGAGACTGCCATCCATTGGAGTAAAAATATCAAACACAAATTACCTACCTTAATAAAGAGTCTACCATCCATCGGAGTATAAATCTCAACAACAAACTATCTCCCTTAATGAAGAGACTACTATCTACGAGAGTAAAAATCTCAACAATGAACTATCTCCCTTAATGAAGAGACTAACATCCATTGGATATCAAATATCAACAACAAACTATCTCTAAATGAATAGCCTACCATTCATTGGTGTACAAATCTCAACATTAAACAATCACCCTTAATGATGTGACAACCATCCATTGGAGTATAAATCTCTACAACAAACTATCCCTCTTAATGAAGACAATACCATCCATTGGAGTAAAAATATCAACAACGAACTATCTCCTTTAATAGGGAGACTACCATCCATTGAAGTACAAATCTCCATAACAAACTATCTCCCTTAATGAATATACTACCATCCATAGGAGTAAGAATCTCAACGACGAACTATTTCCCTTAATGAAGAGACTACAATCCATTGGAGTACAAATCACCACAATGAAGTATCTCCCTTAATGAAGAGACTACCATACATCGGAGTACAATTCTCAATAAAAAACTATCTCCCTTAATGAATTGACTACAATGCATTGGAGTAAAAATCTCACCAACAAACTATCACCCTTAATGAAAAGACTAGTATTGATTGGAGTTTAAATCTCAAAAACAAACTATCTCACTTAATGAATATACTACCATCCATCGGAGTATAAATCTCTACAACAAACTATCTCCCTTAATGAAGAGTTTAACATCTATTGGAGTACAAATCTTAACAATTAACAATCTCCCTTAATGAAGAGACTACCATCCATTGAAGAAAAAATCTCAAAAATGAACTATCTCCCTTAATGAAGATACTACAATTCATCGGAATACAAATCTCAACAATGAACTATCTCCCTTAATGAAGAGACTACCATCTATTGTAGTACAAATCTTAACAATTAACAATCTCCCTTAATGAAGAGACTAACAACCATTGGAGTAAAAATCTCAACAAAGAACTATCTCGCTTAATGAAGATACTACAATCCATCGGAATACAAATATCAATAACGAACTATTTCCCTTTATGAAAAAACTACCATCCATTGGATTATAAATCTCAATAACGAACTATCTCCCTTAATGAAGAGACTACCATCCATCAGAGTACAAATCACTACAACAAACTATCTCCCTCAATCAAGAGACTATCATACATTGGAGTAGAAATATCAAATATGAAGTATCTCCCTTAATAAAGAGACTACCATCCATTGGATTACAAGTTTAAACAACGAACTATCTCCCTTAATGAAGAGACTGCCATCCATTGGAGTAAAAATATCAAACACAAATTACCTACCTTAATAAAGAGTCTACCATCCATCGGAGTATAAATCTCAACAATAAACTATCTCCCTTAATGAAGAGACTACTATCTACGCGAGTAAAAATCTCAACAATGAACTATCTCCCTTAATGAAGAGACTAACATCCATTGGATATCAAATATCAACAACAAACTATCTCTAAATGAATAGCCTACCATTCATTGGTGTACAAATCTCAACATTAAACAATCACCCTTAATGATGTGACAACCATCCATTGGAGTATAAATCTCTACAACGAACTATCCCTCTTAATGAAGACAATACCATCCATTGGAGTAAAAATATCAACAACGAACTATCTCCTTTAATGGGGAGACTACCATCCATTGAAGTACAAATCTCCACAACAAACTATCTCCCTTAATGAAGATACTACCATCCATAGGAGTAAGAATCTCAACAACGAACTATTTCCCTTAATTAAGAGACTAAAATCCATTGGAGTACAAATCCCCACAATGAAGTATCTCCCTTAATGAAGAGACTACCATACATCAGAGTACAATTCTCAATAAAAAACTATCTCCCTTAATGAATTGACTACAATGCATTGGAGTAAAAATCTCACCAACAAACTATCACCCTTAATGAAAAGACTAGTATTGATTGGAGTTTAAATCTCAAAAACAAACTATCTCACTTAATGAATATACTACCATCCATCGGAGTATAAATCTCTACAACAAACTATCTCCCTTAATGAAGAGTTTAACATCTATTGGAGTACAAATCTTAACAATTAACAATCTCCCTTAATGAAGAGACTAACATCCATTGAAGAAAAAATCTCAACAATGAACTATCTCCCTTAATGAAGATACTACCATTCATCGGAATACAAATCTCAACAATGAACTATCTCCCTTAATGAAGAGACTACCATCTATTGTAGTACAAATATTAACAATTAACAATTTTCCTTAATGAAGAGACTAACAACCATTGGAGTAAAAATCTCAACAAAGAACTATCTCGCTTAATGAAGATACTACAATCCATCGGAATACAAATATCAATAACGAACTATTTCCCTTTATGAAAAAACTACCATCCATTGGATTATAAATCTCAACAACGAACTATATCCCTTAATGAAGAGACTACCATCCATCAGAGTACAAATCACTACAACAAACTATCTCCCTCAATCAAGAGACTATCATACATTGGAGTAGAAATATCAAATATGAAGTATCTCCCTTAATAAAGAGACTACCATCCATTGGATTACAAATTTAAACAACGAACTATCTCCCATAATGAAGAGACTGCCATCCATTGGAGTAAAAATATCAAACACAAATTACCTACCTTAATAAAGAGTCTACCATCCATCGGAGTATAAATCTCAACAACAAACTATCTCCCTTAATGAAGAGACTACTATCTACGAGAGTAAAAATCTCAACAATGAACTATCTCCCTTAATGAAGAGACTAACATCCATTGGATATCAAATATCAACAACAAACTATCTCTAAATGAATAGCCTACCATTCATTGGTGTACAAATCTCAACATTAAACAATCACCCTTAATGATGTGACAACCATCCATTGGAGTATAAATCTCTACAACAAACTATCCCTCTTAATGAAGACAATACCATCCATTGGAGTAAAAATATCAACAACGAACTATCTCCTTTAATAGGGAGACTACCATCCATTGAAGTACAAATCTCCATAACAAACTATCTCCCTTAATGAAGATACTACCATCCATAGGAGTAAGAATCTCAACGACGAACTATTTCCCTTAATGAAGAGACTACAATCCATTGGAGTACAAATCACCACAATGAAGTATCTCCCTTAATGAAGAGACTACCATACATCGGAGTACAATTCTCAATAAAAAACTATCTCCCTTAATGAATTGACTACAATGCATTGGAGTAAAAATCTCACCAACAAACTATCACCCTTAATGAAAAGACTAGTATTGATTGGAGTTTAAATCTCAAAAACAAACTATCTCACTTAATGAATATACTACCATCTATCGGAGTATAAATCTCTACAACAAACTATCTCCCTTAATGAAGAGTTTAACATCTATTGGAGTACAAATCTTAACAATTAACAATCTCCCTTAATGAAGAGACTAACATCCATTGAAGCAAAAATCTCAACAATGAACTATATCCCTTAATGAAAATACTACCATCCATCGGAATACAAATCTCAACAACGAACTATATCCTTTAATGAAGAGACTACCATCTATTGTAGTACAAATCTTAACAATTAACAATCTCCCTTAATGAAGAGACTAACAACCATTGGATTAAAAATCTCAACAAAGAACTATCTCGCTTAATGAAGATACTACAATCCATCGGAATACAAATATCAATAACGAACTATTTCCCTTTATGAAAAGACTACCATCCATTGGATTAGAAATCTCAACAATGAACTATCTCCCTTAATGAAGAGACTACCATCCATCAGAGTACAAATCACTACAACAAACTATCTCCCTCAATCAAGAGACTATCACACATTGGAGTAGAAATATCAAATATGAAGTATCTCCCTTAATAAAGAGACTACCATCCATTGGATTAAAAATTTAAACAACGAACTATCTCCCTCAATGAAGAGACCGCCATCCATTGGAGTAAAAATATCAACCACAAAATACCTCCCTTAATAAAGAGACTACCATCCATCGGAGTACAAATCTCAACAACAAACTATCTCCCTTAATGAAGAGACTACTATCTACGGGAGTAAAAATCTCAACAATGAACTATCTCCCTTAATGAAGAGACTAACATAAATTGAAGTACAAATATCAACAACGAACTATATTCCTTAATGAAGAGAATACCATCCATCAGAGTATAAATCTCAACAACGAACATTCTCCCTTAATTAAGATACTACCATCCATTGGAGTACAAATCTCAATGACGAACTATCACCCTTAATGAAGAGACTACCATCCATTGGAGTATAAATCTCAACAACGAACTATCTCCTTTAATGAGGAGACTACATTCCATTGAAGTACAAACTTCAACAACAAACTATCTTCCTTAATCAGCAGACTATCATCCATCAGACTAGAAATCTCAACAACGAACTATCTGACTTAATGAAGAGACTACCATCTATTGTAGTACAAATTTTAACAAATAAATATCTCCCTTAATGAATACTACCTTCCATAGGAGTACAAATCTCAACAACAAACTATCTTCCTCAATGAAGAGACTATCATACATTGGAGTAGAAATATCAAATATGAAGTATCTCCCTTAATGAAGAAACTACCATGCATTGGATTACAAATTTCAACAATGAACTATCTCCCTTAATGAAGAGACTGCCATCCATTGGAGTAAAAATATCAACCACAAATTATCTCCCTTAACAAATAGAATACCATCCATCGGAGTACAAATCTCAAAAACAAACTATCTCCCTTAATGAAGAGACTACTATCTACGGGAGTACAAATCACAACAATAAACTATCTCCCTTAATGAAGAGACTACCATCCATTGGATATCCAATATCAACAACAAACTATATCTAAATAAATAGCCTACCATTCATTGGTGTACAAATCTCAACATTAAACAATCACCCTTAATGATGTGACTACCATCCATTAGAGTACAAATCTCTACAACGAACTATCCCTCTTAATAAAGACAATACCATCCATTGGAAATATCAACAACGAAATATCCCTCTTAATAAAGACAATACCATCCATTGGAAATATCAACAACGAACTATCTCCTTTAATGGGGAGACTACCATCCATTGAAGTACAAATCACCACAATGAACTATGTCCCTTAATGAAGATACTACCATACATCAGAGTACAATTCTCAATAAAAAACTATCTCCCTCAATGAATAGACAACAATGCATTGGAGTAAAAATCTCACCAACAAACTATCACCCTTAATGAAAAGACTAGTATTGATTGGAGTATAAATCTCAAAAACAAACTATCTCACTTAATGAAGATACTACCATCCATCGGAGTATAAATCTCTCCAACAAACTCTCTCCCTTAATGAATAGACTAACATCTATTGGAGTACAAATCTTAACAATTAACAATCTGCCTTAATGAAGAGACTAACATCCATTGGAGCAAAAATCTCAACAACGAACTCTCTCCCTTAATGATGATACTATTATCCATCAGAATATAAATCTCAACAACGAACAATCTCCCTTAATGAAGAGTCTACTATCCATCAGAGTACAAATCTCAAAAACAAACTATCTCCCTCAATGAAGATACTTTCATACATTGGATTAGAAATATCAATAATGAAGTATCTCCCTTAATAAAGAGCCAACAGTCCATTGGAGTAAAAATCTCAACAACGAACTATCTCCTTTAAAAAGGAGATTACCTTCCCTTGAATTATAAAATTCAACAACGAATTATCTCCCTTAATCAGCTGACTATCATCCATTGGAGTACAAATATCAACAACTAACTATCTCCCTTAATGGAGAGACTACCATCTATTGGAGTACAAATCTTAACAATTAACAATCTCCCTTAATGAAGAGACCAACATCCATTGGAGTACAAATATCAACAACGAACTATCTCCCTTAATTAAGAGACTACCATTCATCATAGTACAAATATCAACAACAAACTATCTCCCTCAATGAAGAGACAATCATAGATTGGAGTAGAAATATCAATAATGAAGTATCTCCCTTAATGAAAAGAATACCATCCATTGGATTACAAATTTCAACAATGAACTATCTCCATTAATGAATAAACTACCATCCATTGGAGTAAAAATATCAACAACAAACTATCTCCCTTAATGAAGAGACTACCATTTGCTAGAGTAGAAATCAAAACAATATACTATATCCCTTAAAGAAGAGACTACCACCAATTGGACTACAAATCTCAACAACGAACTATATCCCTTAATAAAGAGAATACCATCCATCGGAGTACAAATCACAACAACGAACTATCTCCCTTAATGAAGAGACTACCATCCATCGGAGTACAAATCTCAACAACGAACTATCTCCCTTAATGAAGAGACTACCATCCATTGGATATCAAATATCAACAACAAACTATCCTTAAATGAATAGCCTACCATTCATTGGTGTACAAATCTCAACATTAAACGATCACCCTTAATGATGTGACTACCATCCATTGGAGTACAAATCTCTACAATGAACTATCCCTCTTAATGAAGACAATACCATCCATTGGATTAAAAATATCAACAACGAAGTATCTCCTTTAATGAGGAGACAACCGTCCATTGAAGTACAAATCCCCACAACAAACTATCTCCCTTAATGAAGATACTACCATCCAAAGGAGTAAAAATATCAACGACGAACTATCTCCCTTAATAAAGAGACTACTATCCATTGGAGTACAAATCACCACAATGAACAATCTACCTTAATGAAGAGATTACCATACATCGAAGTAAAATTCTCAATAAAAAACTATCTCCCTAAATTTATAGACTACAATGCATTGGAGTACAAATCTCACCAACAAACTATCACCCTTAATGAAAAGAGTAGTATTGATTGGAGTATAAATCTAAAAAAAAAACTATCTCTCTTAATGAAGATACTACCATCCATCGGAGTATAAATCTTAACAATTGACAATCTCCCTTAATGAAGAGACTACCATATATTGGAGTACAAATATTAACAATTAACAATCTCCCTTAATGAAGAGACTAACATCCATTAGAGAAAAAATCTCAACAATAAACTATCTCCCTTAATGAAGATACTACCATGCATTAGAATACAAATCTCAACAATGAACTATCTCCCTTAATGAAGAGTCTACTATCCATCAGAGTACAAATCTCAAAAACAAATTATCTCCCCCAATGAAGAGACTATCATACATTTGAGTAGAAATATCAAATATGAAGTATCTCCCTTAATGAAGAGACTACCATCCATTGGATTACAAATTTCAACAATGAACTATCTTCCTTAATGAAGAGACTACCATCCATTGGAGTAAAAATATCAACCACAAATTATCTCCATTAATAAAGAAACTACCATCCATTGGAGTACAAATCTCAACAACGAACTATCTCCCTCAATGAAGAGACTACCATCCATTGGATATCAAATATCAACAACAAACTATCCTTAAATGTATAGCCTACCATTCATTGGTGTAAAAATCTCAACATTAAATGATCACCCTTAATGATGTGACTACCATCCATTGGAGTACACATCTCTACAATGAACTATCCCTCTTAATGAAGACAATACCATCCATTGGAGTAAAAATATCAACAACGAACTATCTCCTTTAATGAGGAGACTACCATCCATTGAAGTACAAATCCCCACAACAAACTATCTCCCTTAATGAAGATACTACCATCCAAAGGAGTAAAAATCTCAACGACGAACTATCTCCCTTAATGAAGAGACTACTATCCATTGGAGTACAAATCACCACAATGAACTATCTCCCTTAATGAAGAGACTACCATACATCGGGGTACAATTATCAATAAAAAACTATCTCCCTTAATGAATAGACTACAATGCATTGGAGTACAAATCTCACAAACAAACTATTACCCTTAATGAAAAGACTACCATCCATTGGAGTACAAATCTCAACAATGAACTATCTCCTTTAATGAGGAGACTACCTTCCATTTAAGTACAAACTTCAACAATGAACTATCTCCCTTAATGAAGAGACTACCATCCATCTGAGTACAAATCACTACAACAAACTATCTCCCTCAATCAAGAGACTATCATACATTGGAGTAGAAATATCAATAATGAAGTATCTCCCTTAATGAAGAGACTACCATCCATTGGATTACAAATTTCAACAACGAACTATCTCCATTAATGAATAGACTTCCATCCATTGAAGTAAAAATATCAACCACAAATTATCTTCCTTAATAAAGATACCACCATCCATCGGAGTACAAACCTCAACAAGGAAATATCTCCCTTAATGAAGAGACTACCATTCGTTGGAGTAGAAATCAAAACAATATACTATATCCCTTAGAGAAGAGACTACCATAAATTGGAGTACAAATCTCAACAACGAACTATATCCCTTAATGAAGAGAATACCATCCATCAGAGTATAAATCTCAACAACGAACTATATCCCTTGATGTCCATGTGTTTTGATGAAGACAACATGGACATCAACATTCAAAGGATGTGCAAAAAGCTTATCAACATCAAATAAAAGTCTTGAAGATTATTGAAGAATTATTGAAGAATCATCAAATGTCAAATGGTATAAATAATTCTTAAAATCTTGAATATAGATGTTCACAATATGCATTCATCAACATATACATATTCCATAACTTTAACATCAAGGAAAAATTTGTTTGAAATATCTTTCAAAAAGTATTTTTGAAAATAACCCTTTAGGAACCGGTTCCTCCCTAACAGGGAACCGGGTTCCAGCATTTCTCAAAAAACATGTCCCTGGTTTTTGTACCAGGAACCGGGTTGTACCAATAGGGGAACCGGTTCCTGCGTGATATTTTTGAATTCCAACTTATAACGTTCACTAAGAACCGGGTTCATTCAGTGTCGGAACCGGTTCCTAGCGAACCAGTGCAGCTTTTACTTTGTTTTTTTGAACATTTTTCAAGTGGTATCTTTTCATGAATGCATTGCAAATTTTCATATGAATTGGCATGAATGAAGAGGTTCTTATGACTTTATAAAATGCAGATTTTTCTTATTTCAAAAAACAATGCTTCAATTTTCAAATTAACAAAAACCTTCTTCATATTAACAATTTTCTCATTCATTCAAATTTGCACATAAACTTTCATGTGTTCATAATTTTGTGAAACTTTCCATATACACTTTCATTATCATTACAAGTTTCATACATACATTGTGAACATTTATATACATTGTTGATAATTGTTTTTATCTTGAAGAAGAAGATCAATTGAAGATTGATAAAGCTCTCCATATACTTCAAACTAAATCATTTTATTACTTAAAGAAATTATTCCCTTACTATCTAGGACTGTTGGAAGTAAGTGTTGTGAGTTGAAGAGGATTGTTCTTCATTCACATTAGTGTTTGTTTGGTCTTAAAGGTGTTAAGAACCTTTGATCACCCTATAGGTTAGATAGTAAGCATAGGCTGTACAATCATTCTAACTATAGTGAAATCTCTTTCGTGTTAGAAAGGGGACTCGAGTACTCTCGGATTGTGAGGGGAACCAGGATATATCACCGTGTTCTTTACTTTTCCGCAATTATCGCTTTCATCGCCATAATCAAGAAAAGATAAAGATATAAACAAAACCTTCAAACACTTAACCAAAATTACTACCAAGCATTCTCATAAAACCGAATAAATTTTTATAAGACCTAATTCACCCCCCCCCCCCTCTTAGGCACTCTGAGACTTACAATTGGCATCAGAGCAAGTTATAGGTAACTTGTTCCTAAAGATCCAGAATGGCTTCCGCAAATCATCAACCAGTTTTCAGAGATGGTGGTAGTAACAACAAGCCTCCTCTATTCTGTGGTGAATATTTTGACTTATGGAAAATACGCATGAAAGCGCATTTAGAAGCACAAGGAGAGGAAGTATGGGATGCTGTTAAAAATGGTCAATTTATCCCGATATCAGTAATCAATGGCATTGGTTCTGCAAAGCCCAAAACTGCATGGGACGACGATGATAAAAATAAAGTTCTCTATGACAAAAAGGCAATAAACCTTCTTCAAGGTGCACTCAGTATGGACGAATTTTTCCGTGTCTCAAACTGCAAGACAGCAAAAGAAATATGGGATACCCTGGTTCAAACTCATGAAGGAACGGCTGAAGTAAAAAGATCAAGGCTAAATACCTTGAGTCAAGAATATGAACTATTTCGAATGCAGCCCGGAGAATCCATTCTTGACTTACTAAAGAGATTTGTGCATTTGACAAATCACTTAAATGCTCTTGGTAAAACCTTGACAAATGATGAACTCAACTTGAAAATCCTTAGATCATTAACTAGGGAATGGCAACCAAAGGTAACGGCAATCTCAGAAAAGAAGAGTCTCTCTGCAATGACCTCCGCTACATTATTTGGCAAACTTCAAGAATACGAAACGGAACTTGGTAGACTTGAAAAACATGAAAATTTAGAGAAGAAATCCAAAGGCATTGCTTTGAAAGTTGATTCAAAAGAAAGTCAAGATAAAGATGCATCGGAGGAAGATGAAAACTTCTTGCTTCTTGTAAAAAGGCTAGGAAAGTATTTTGGTCATAAAAATAATCTTCATAATGCTAACTTTGTCAAGAGGAAGAAATTTTATAATCATAAAGATAAAGAATCCTCCACATCAACACAAGATGTCACATGTTATGAATGTGGAAAGCAAGGTCACATAAAGCCGGATTGTCCAAAACTCTCCAAGAAAAATGGATCAAAGGAAAAAAGGAGTTCAAGAACAAAAAGGCCTATGTTGCATGGGAAGATAATGAGATAAGTTCTTCATCTGATTCGGAAAGCGGTGAATGTGCAAATCTAGCATTAATGGCTTCACATCACTCCGACGATGAAGAAGAGGTTAGTAATGAATTTAATCTTTTTGATGATGATGTTAAAGATGCTATTGATGAACTCTTGAAACAATGCAAAAGTTTATACAAAAAGGTGTCAAATCAAGAAAAAGAACTCCTAAGTTGTTTAGAAAAAATTGACACCATGACTAAATATTTTGAACTTCAAAAACAGAATTTTATTAAAGAAAAAGAAAACTTTGCATGCTCCAAGTGTGAATCAAATGTCTTTCAAATTGTTCAATTGAAAAGAGTCATTGAACGATATGAAAAAGGACAAATAGGATTGGAAGGATTACTAAGCCAACAACGTTATCCAAATGATAAAAGGGGTCTTGGTTATGTGAATTCTAAGAAACCAAGTAACAATCCCACTGTTTTTGTAAAGGCTAGTAATAGTTCCAAACCCAAGAAAGTAGAAAAGAAGCAAGTTGTTCATAATTATCAAAAGAAAAAGGCTAATGTATAAAAAAAGAAAACATTTCCTAAAAAGAAATCTTATCCTTCTAGATATAGGAGTAACTTTGAACCTACTTGTTTTTATTGTGGTATTAAAGGCCATACACCTAATGCTTGCTATGTTAGAAACTTTAGTATAGCAAGTGGGCATTATGTGTGGGTGAAAAAGGGAACTAACTATGAAGGACCCAAGGCAACTTGGGTACCTAACAAAGAATAATTTGTTTGTGTAGGTATGCTTGAAATCCACATCAAATGTTTGGTATCTTGATAGTGGATGTTCAAAGCATATGACAGGAGATGTACACCAATTTTCATATCTAGTACATAAAGCCAAAGGGTATGTCACCTATGGAGACAACACCAAAGGAAATATTCTTGGCGTTGGAATAGTTGGCACACCTCCATCCATTCAAATTGAGGATGTTCTCTATGTTGAAGGATTAAAGCACAATCTTCTTAGCATAAGTCAACTTTGCGATAGAGGGTTCAAGATCAAATTCAACAAAGATGAATGTCTCATTATGGATGAGGCAACCAATGAGGTAAAACTCAAAGGTATAAGAATTAACAATATTTTTATGATTACTTTAGATGATTTGTCTCTGAAGGTACAATGTCTTATGGTAAACAACAATGACGCTTGGTTATGGCACAAGAGGATCGCTCACATTCACATGGAGCACTTGAACAAATTGGTTAAGCATGACTTAGTTATTGGTCTACCAAAGATGAGGTTCATCAAAGAAAAATTATGTAATGCATGCCAAAAGGGCAAACGGACCAAAACAACTTTTAAATCTAAGAATGTGGTGTCTACTACAAGGCCACTACAATTGTTACACATGGATCTCTTTGGTCCATCAAGAACAAAAAGATTGGGAGGTAATGTATACGCTTTAGTCATTATTGATGATTTTTCTAGATATTCTTGGACTTTGTTTCTTGTGCAGAAAAGTGATGCCTTTAAAGCTTTTAAGAAGTATGCTAAGCAAATCCAAAATGAAAAATCACTAAAGATTGTATCCAAAAGAAGTGATCATGGTGGAGAATTCCAAAATGCTCAATTTGAAGAATTTTGTGAAGAACATGGTATCTCTCATAATTTTTCAGCACCTAGAACTCCACAACAAAATGGAGTAGTTGAAAGAAAGAATAGGTTTCTAGTGGAACTTGCAAGAACAATGCTTAGTGATGCAAATCTTCCTAAATATTTTTGGGCGGATGTGGTTAGTACGGCATGTTATGTTGGAAATCGAGTTATCATTAGACCTATAATAAAGAAGACTCCATATGAACTCTTCAAAGGAAGAAAGCCAAATATTGCTCCCTTTCACATTTTTGGATGCAAGTGCTTTGTTCTTAATAATTACAAAGATAATCTTGGTAAGTTTGACGAGAAATCCGACGAAGGTATATTTCTTGGTTATTCGCTTTCTAGTAAAGCATATAGAATTTATAATAATAGAACTTTAACTATTGAAGAATCTATGCATGTATCTTTTGATGAAACTAACCCCTCCAAGGAGGAAGTAGTTGTTTATGATGATGATGATCCTATAGATTTACCCCCGGAAGATCTTTCAATGGATCAAATTAAGAAATCACCGGAAAATCAAGAAAACATTGTACAACAAGATTCAAACACCAATGATCTACCAAAAGAATGGAGAACTCATAGAGACCATCATATTGATAAAATTATTGGTGACATTAGCCAAGGAGTATCAACAAGATTGAATCTAAAAGATGCTTGCTTAAACATGGCGTTTGTTTCTCAAATTGAACCTACCAAAGTTGATGAAGCCTTAGGTGATGATCAATGGATTATTGCTATGCAAGAAGAATTAAATCAATTCGAGAGAAATCAAGTTTGGGAACTTGTTCCTAGACCAAGTGGTAAACACATCATAGGTACCCGATGGGTGTTTAAAAACAAAATTGATGAGAATGGTCTAATTGTTCGAAACAAAGCAAGGTTGGTTGCCCAAGGTTACAATCAAGAGGAAGGAATCGACTTTGAAGAAACATTTGCTCCGGTTGCAAGGTTAGAAGCTATACGTCTTTTACTTGCTAATGCTTGTTCATTAAATTTTCAGCTTTTTCAAATGGACGTCAAAAGTGCATTCTTGAATGGATACATCAATGAAGAAGTCTATGTCAAACAACCCCCGGGATTTGAAGACTTCAAACATCCTTCATATGTCCTTAAGTTGAGAAAGGCTCTTTATGGCTTAAAGCAAGCACCAAAAGCATGGTATGATAGACTTAGCAATTTTTTGTGTGAAAAAGGTTTCGAAAAGGGTAAGGTTGATAAAACCCTGTTCATTAAGAAAATCCAAAGTAACACTTTATTGGTTCAAGTCTATGTTGATGATATCATTTTTGGATCGACTAACAAAGAAATGTGTGAGGAATTCTCATTGATGATGCAAGGAGAATTCGAGATGTCTATGATGGGAAAGATGAACTACTTTCTTGGACTACAAATCAAGCAACTAGAAGATGGAATCTTCATCAACCAATCCAAGTATTGCACAGAATTATTGAAAAAGTTTGATATGGACAATTGTAAAGCCATGAATACTCCAATGGGCTCCGGTACATATGTTGATCAAGATGAATCTGGTACTTCAATTGATATTACAAATTATAGAGGTATGATTGGTTCTTTATTATACTTGACGGCAAGCCGTCCTGACATCATGTTTAGTGTTTGTCTTTGCGCTCGCTTTCAAGCAAATCCAAAGGAATCACACCTCATGGAAGTTAAAAGGATCATGAAGTATCTTAAAGGAACAATCAATGTCGGCCTATGGTCTCCAAAAGGTAGTACTTGCACTTTAATTGGTTATTCTGACGCGGATTATGCAGGTTGTAAAACTGATTGTAAAAGCACAAGTGGTACTTGTCACATTATTGGAAATGCATTAGTATCATGGGCTTGTAAAAAGCAAGCATGTGTTGCTCTTAGCACGGCCGAAGCAGAATACATAGCAGCGGGTAGTTGTTGTGTACAAACTCTTTGGCTCAAGAAACAACTCCGTGATTACGGACTTGATCTCGGATGCATTCCTCTTCGATGCGACAATACAAGTGCTATCAATATTACAAAGAATCCGGTCATGCATTCGAGAACCAAACATATAGATATTTGACATCATTTTCTCCGTGATCATGTACTTAAAGGAGATGTCGAAGTCACTTTTGTGGATACTCATAACCAACTCGTAGATATCTTTACTAAACCACTTGCTCGAGAACCTTTCTTCAAAATCCGAAGAGAACTTGGTATTTTGGATGAAGGTGATATCTAATGTTTCTCTTAAGATGCACGTCTTAATTTTTATATGTATTTATTTCACTCTTTTTCCCCATCCTTTTTGATGTTAACAAAGGGGGAGAAGAATATGCATATGTGTTGTTTTGTTTCAAAGAAATTGCAGGCCCAAATAAATATCAAACTCACTCCAAAATTCAAAGAATCATGGACTTAGGGGGAGAATACAATTTAGGGGGAGCCTTGCATTTGCTCAACATGTTTGCTATACAAAACAACATAAACATTTCAAGAAATCATTTTCAAGACTTGGTTGTCATCATAAAAAAGGGGGAGAATGTAATTGCAAGCTTCTCAAGTCATATTTAAAGCATGTGTTTTGATGAAGACAACGTGGACATCAACATTCAAAGGATGTGGAAAAAGCTTATCAACATCAAATAAAAGTCTTGAAGATTATTGAAGAATTATTGAAGAATCATCAAATGTCAAATGGTATAAATAATTCTTAAAATCTTGAATATAGATGTTCACAATATGCATTCATCAACATATACATATTCCATAACTTTAACATCAAGGAAAAATTTGTTTGAAATATCTTTCAAAAAGTATTTTTGAAAATAACCCTTTAGGAACCGGTTCCTCCCTAACAGGGAACCGGGTTCCAGCATTTCTCAAAAAAGATGTCCCTGGTTTTTGTACCAGGAACCGGGTTGTACCAATAGGGGAACCGGTTCCTGCGTGATATTTTTGAATTCCAACTTATAACGTTCACTAAGAACCGGGTTCTGTCAGTGTCGGAACCGGTTCCTAGCGAACCAGTGCAGCTTTTACTTTGTTTTTTTGAACATTTTTCAAGTGGTATCTTTTCATGAATGCATTGCAACTTTTCATATGAATTGGCATGAATGCAGAGGTTCTTATGACTTTATAAAATACAGATTTTTCTTATTTCAAAAAACAATGCTTCAATTTTCAAATTAACAAAAACCTTCTTCATATTAACAATTTTCTCATTCATTCAAATTTGCACATAAACTTTCATGTGTTCATAATTTTGTGAAACTTGCCATATACACTTTCATTATCATTACAAGTTTCATACATACATTGTGAACATTTATATACATTGCTGAGAATTGTTTTTATCTTGAAGAAGAAGATCAATTGAAGATTGATAAAGCTCTCCATATACTTCAAACTAAATCATTGTATTACTTAATGAAATTATTCCCTTACTATCCAGAATTGTTGGAAGTAAGTGTTGTGAGTTAAAGAGGATTGTTCTTTATTCACATTAGTGTTTGTTTGGTCTTAAAGGTGTTAAGAACCTTTGATTACCCTATAGGTTAGATAGTTAGCATAGGCTGTACAATCATTCTAACTATAGTGAAATCTCTTTCGTGTTGGAAAGGGGACTGGAGTACTCTCGGATTGTGAGGGGAACATGGATATATCACCGTGTTCTTTACTTTTCCGCAATTATCGCTTTCATCACCATAATCAAGAAAAGATAAAGATATAAACAAAACCTTCAAACACTTAACCAAAATTACTACCAAGCATTCTCATAAAACCGAATAAATTTTTATAAGAACTAATTCACCCCCCCCCCCCCCCCTCTTAGGCACTCTGAGACTTACACTATCACCCTTAATGAAGAGACTACCATCCATTGGAGTACAAATCTCAACAATAAACTATCTCCTTTAATGAAGAGACTACCTTCCATTGAAGTACAAACTTCAACAACGAACTATCTTCCTTAATCAGTAGACTATCATCCATCAGACTAGAAATCTCAACAATGAACTATCTGACCTAATGAAGAGACTACCATCTATTAGAGTACAAATTTTAACAAAGAAATATCTCCCTTAATGAATACTACCTTCCATAGGAGTACAAATCTCAACAACGAACTATCTCCCTCAATGAAGAGACTATCATCGATTGGAGTAGAAATATCAAATATGAAGTGTCTCCGTTAATGAAGAGACTACCATGCATTGGATTACAAATTTCAACAATGAACTATCTCCCTTAATGAAGATACTTCCATCCATTGGAGTAAAAATATCAACCACAAATTATCTCCCTTAATAAAGAGACTACCATCCATCGGAGTACAAATCTCAAAAACAAACTATCTCCCTTAATGAAGAGACTACTATATACGGGAGTACAAATCTCAACAATAAACTATCTTCCTTAATGAAGAGACTACCATCCATTGGATATCAAATATCAACAACAAACTATATCTAAATAAATAGCCTACCATTCATTGGTGTACAAATATCAACATTAAACAATCACCCTTAATGATGTGACTACCATCCATTGGAGTACAAATCTCTACAACGAACTATCCCTCTTAATAAAGACAATACCATCCATTGGAGTAAAAATATCAACAACGAACTATCTCCTTTAATGGGGACACTACCATCCATTGAAGTAAAAATCGCCACAATGATCTATGTCCCTTAATGAAGATACTACCATACATCGGAGTACAATTCTCAATAAAAAAATATCTCCCTCAATGAATAGACAACAATGCATTGGAGTAAAAATCTCACCAACAAACTATCACCCTTAATGAAAAGACTAGTATTGATTGGAGTATAAATCTCAAAAACAAACTATCTCACTTAATGAAGATACTACCATCCAACGGAGTATAAATCTCTCCAACAAACTCTCTCCCTTAATGAAGAGACTAACATCTATTGGAGTACAAATCTTAACAATTAACAATCTGCCTTAGTGAAGAGACTAACATCCATTGGAGCAAAAATCTCAACAACGAACTATCTCCCGTAATGATGATACTACCATCCATCAGAATACAAATCTCACCAACGAACTATCTCCCTTAATGAAGAGTCTACTATCCATCAGAGTACAAATCTCAAAAACAAATTATTTCCCTCAATGAAGAGACTATCATACATTGGATTAGAAATATCAATAATGAAGTATCTCCCTTAATGAAGAGTCTACCATCCATTGGAGTACAAATCTCAACAACGAATTATCTCCCTTAATAAAGAGCCAACATTCCATTGGAGTAAAAATCTCAACAACTAACTATCTCCTTTAAAAAGGAGATTACCTTCCCTTGAATTACAAAATTCAACAACGAATTATCTCCCTTAATTAGTTGACTATCATCCATCGGAGTACAAATCTCAACAACGAACTATCTCCCGTAATGGAGATACTACCATCTATTGGAGTACAAATCTTAACAATTAACAATCTCCATTAATGAAGAGAACAACATCCATTGGATTAAAAATCTCAACAACGAACTGTCTCACTTAATGAAGATACTACAATCCATGGGAATAAAAATATCAACAACGAACTATTTCCCTTTATGAAAAGACTACCATCCATTGTATTAGAAATCTCAACAACGAACTATCTCCCTTAATTAAGAGACTACCATCCATCATAGTACAAATCTCAACAACAAACTATCTCCCTCAATGAAGAGACAATCATACATTGGAGTAGAAATATCAATAATGAAGTATCTCCCTTAATTAAAAGACTACCATCCATTGGATTACAAATTTCAACAACGAACTATCTCCATTAATGAATAGACTACCATCCATTGGAGTAAAAATATCAACCACAAATTATCTTCCTTAATAAAGAGACTACCATCCATCGGAGTACAAATCTCAACAACAAACTATCTCCCTTAATGAAGAGACTACCATTCGTTAGAGTAGAAATCAAAGCAATATACTATATCCCTTAAAGAAGAGACTACCATCAATTGGAGTACAAATCTCAACAACGAACTATATCCCTTAATAAAGAGAATACCATCCATCGGAGTACAAATCTCAACAACGAACAATCTCCCTTAATGAAGATACTACCATCCATTGGAGTACAAATCTCAACGACGAACAGTCACCCTTAATGAAGAGACTACCATCCATTGGAGTACAAATCTCAATAACGAACTATCTCCTTTAATGAGGAGAATACCTTCCATTGAAGTACAAACTTCAACAACGAACTATCTCCCTTAATCATTAGACTATCATCCATCAGAGTAGAAATCTCAACAACGAACTATTTGACTTAATGAAGAGACTACCATCTATTGGAGTACAAATTTTAACAACGAAATATCTCCCCTAATGAATACTACCTTCCATAGGAGTACAAATATCAACAACGAACTATGTCCCTCAATGAAGAGACTACCATCCATTGGATTACAAATTTCAACAACGAACTATCTCCCTTAATGAAGTGACTACCATCCATTGGAGTAAAAATATCAACCACAAATTATCTCCCTTAATAAAGAGATTACCATCCATCGGAGTACAAATCTCAACAACGAACTATCTCCCTTAATGAAGAGACTACCATCCATTGGATATCAAATATCAACAACAAACTATCCTTAAATGAATAGCCTACCATTCATTGGTGTACAAATCCCAACATTAAATGATCACCCTTAATGATGTGACTACCATCCATTGGAGTACAAATCTCTACAATGAATTATCCCTCTTAATGAAGACAATACCATCCATTGGAGTAAAAATATCAACAACGAACTATCTCCTTTAATGAGGAGACTACCATCCATTGAAGTACAAATCCCCACAATAAACTATCTCCCTTAATGAAGATACTACCATCCAAAGGAGTAAAAATCTCAACGACGAACTATCTCCCTTAATGAAGAGACTACTATCCATTAGAGTACAAATCACCACAATGAACAATCTACCTTAATGAAGAGACTACCATACATCGGAGTAAAATTCTCAATAAAAAACTATCTCCCTAAATTTATAGACTACAATGCAGTGGAGTACAAATCTCACAAACAAACTATCACCCTTAATGAAAAGAGTAGTATTGATTGGAGTATAAATCTCAAAATCAAACTATCTCTCTTAATGAAGATACTACCATCCATCGGAGTATAAATATTAACAATTGACAATCTCCCTTAATGAAGAGACTACCATCTATTGGAGTACAAATCTTAACAATTAACAATCTCCCTTAATGAAGAGACTAACATCCATTAGAGAAGAAATCTCAACAATAAACTATCTCCGTTAATAAAGATACTACCATGCATCAGAATACGATTCTCAACAACGAACTATCTCCCTTAATGAAGAGTCTACTATCCATCAGAGTACAAATCTCAAAAACCAATTATCTCCCCCAATGAAGAGACTATCATACATTTGAGTAGAAATATCAAATATGAAGTATCTCCCTTAATGAAGAGACTACCATCCATTGGATTACAAATTTCAACAACGAACTATCTCCATTAATGAAGAGACTACCATCCATTGGAGTAAAAATATCAACCACAAAATAACTCCCTTAATAAAGAAACTACCATCCATCGGAGTACAAATCTCAACAACGAACTATCTCCCATAATGAAGAGACTACCATCCATTGGATATCAAATATCAACAACAAAATATCTCTAAATGAATAGCCTACCATTCATTGTGTACAAATCTCAACATTAAACAATCACCCTTAATGATGTGACTACCATCCATTAGACTACAAATCTCTACAACGAACTAACCCTCTTAATGAAGACAATACCATCCATCGGAGTAAAAATCTCAACAATGAACAATCTCCTTTAATGAGGACTCTACCATACATTTATAGTACAAATCTCCACAACAAACTATCTCCCTTAATGAAGACACTACCATACATAGGAGTAAAAATCTCAACGACGAACTATCTCCCTTAATGAAGAGACTACCATCCATTGGAGTTCAAATCACCACAATGAACTATCTCCCTTAATGAAGAGACTACCATACATCGGGGTACAATTCTCAATAAAAAAACTATCTCCCTTAATGAATAGACTACAATGCATTGGAGTACAAATCTCACAAACAAACTATTACCCTTAATGAAAAGACTACCATCCATTGGAGTACAAATCTCAACAACGAACTATCTCCTTTAATGAGGAGACTACCTTCCATTGAAGTACAAGCTTCAACAATGAACTATCTCCCTTAATGAAGAGACTACCATCCATCTGAGTACAAATCACAACAATAAACTATCTCACTCAATTAAGAGACTATCATACATTGGAGTAGAAATATCAATAATGAAGTATCTCCCTTAATGAAGAGACTACCATCCATTGGATTAAAAATATCGCCAACGAACTATCTCCTTTAATGAGGAGACTACCTTCCATTGAAGTACAAACTTCAACAACGAACTATCTCCCTTAATGAAGAGACTACCATCTTACGGAGTAGAAATCTCAACAACGAACTATCTCCCTTAATGAAGAGACTACCATCCATTGGATATCAAATATCAACAACAAACTATCCTTAAATGAATAGCCTACCATTCATTGTTGTACAAATCTCAACATTAAACGATCACCCTTAATGATGTGACTACCATCCATTGGAGTACAAATCTCTACAATGAACTATCCCTCTTAATGAAGACAATACCATCCATTGGAGTAAAAATCTCAACAACGAACTATCTCCTTTAATGAGGAGACTACCATCCATTGAAGTATAAATCCCCACAACAAACTATCTCCCTTAATGAAGATACTACCATCCAAAGGAGTAAAAATCTCAGCGACGAACTATCTCCCTTAATGAAGAGACTACTATCTATTGGAGTACAAATCACCACAATGAACAATCTTCCTTAATGAAGAGACTACAATGCATTGGAGTAAAATTCTCAATAGAAAACTATCTCCCTTAATGAATAGACTACAATGCATTGGAGTACAAATCTCACCAACAAACTATCACCCTTAATGAAAATAGGAGTATTGATTGGAGTATAAATCTCAAAAACAAACTATCTCTCTTAATGAAGATACTACCATCCATCGGAGTATAAATCTTAACAATTGACAATCTCCCTTAATTAAGAGACTACTATCTATTAGAGTACAAATCTTAACAATTAACAATCTCCCTTAACTAAGAGACTAACATCCATTAGAGAAAAAATCTCAACAACGAACTATCTTCCTTAATGAAGATACTAACATGCATCAGAATACAAATCTCAACAACGAACTATCTCCCTTAATGAAGAGTCTACTATCCAACAGAGTACAAATCTCAAAAACAAATTATCTCCCCCAATGAAAAGACTATCATACATCTGAGTAGAAATATCATATATGAAGTATCTCCCTTAATGCAGAGACTACCATCTATTGGATTACAAATTTCAACAACGAACTATCTCCCTTAATAAAGAGACTACCATCCATTGGAGTAAAAATATCAACCACAAATTATCTCCCTTAATAAAGAGACTACCATCCATCGGAGTAAAAATCTCAACAACAAACTATCTCCCATAATGAAGAGACTACCATCCATTGGATATCAAATATCAACAACAAACTATCTCTAAATGAATGGCCTACCATTCATTGGTGTACAAATCTCAACATTAAACAATCACCCTTAATGATGTGACTACCATCCATTAGACTACAAATCTCTACAACGAACTAACCCTCTTAATGAAGACAATACCATCCATCGGAGTAAAAATCTCAACAATGAACAATCTCCTTTAATGAGGACTCTACCATCCATTTAAAGTACAAATGTTCACAACAAACTATCTCCCTTAATGAAGATACTACCATACATAGGAGTAAAAATCTCAACGACGAACTATCTCCCTTAATTAAGAGACTACCATCCATTGGGGTACAAATCACCACAATGAACTATCTCCCTTAATGAAGAGACTACCATACATCGGGGTACAATTCTCAATAAAAAACTATCTCCCTTAATGAATAGACTACAATGCATTGAGTACAAATCTCACAAACAAACTAGCACCCTTAATGAAAATACTACCATCCATTGGAGTAAAAATATGAACCACAAATTATCTCCATTAATAAAGAAACTACCATCCATCGGAGTACAAATCTCAACAACGAACTATCTCCCATAATGAAGAGACTACCATCCATTGGATATCAAATATCAACAACAAACTATCTCTAAATGAATAGCCTACCATTCATTGGTGTACAAATCTCAACATTAAACAATCACCCTTAATGATGTCACTACCATCCATTAGACTATAAATCTCTACAACGAACTAACCCTCTTAATGAAGACAATACCATCCATCGGAGTAAAAATTTCAACAATGAACAATCTCCTTTAATGAGGACTCTACCATCCATTTAAAGTACAAATCTCCACAACAAACTATCTCCCTTAATGAATATACTACCATACATAGGAGTAAAAATCTCAACGACGAACTATCTCCCTTAATGAAGAGACTACCATACATTGGGGTACAATTCTCAATAAAAAACTATCTCCCGTAATGAAGAGACTACAATGCATTCAGTACAAATCTCACAAACAAACTATCACCCTTAATGAAAATACTACCATCCATTGGAGTACAAATCTCAACAATGAACTATCTCCTTTAATGAGGAGACTACCTTCCATTGAAGTACAAACTTCAACAATGAACTATCTCCCTTAATGAAGAGACTACCATCCATCTGAGTACAAATCTCAACAACAAACTATCTCCCTTAATAAAGAGACTACCATCTATTGGAGTACAAATCTCAACGACGAACTATCTCCCTTAATGAAGAGACTATCATCCATTGGAGTACACATCTCAACAACGAACTATCTCCTTTAATGAGGAGACTACCTTCCATTGAAGTACAAACTTCAACAACGAACTATCTCCCTTAATGAAGAGACTACCATCCATCAGAGTAGAAATCTCAACAACGAACTATCTGACTTAATGAAGAGACTACCATCTATTTGAGTACAAATTTTAACAACGAAATATCTCCCTTAATGAATACTACCTTCCATCGGAGTACAAATCTCCACAACGAAATATCTCCCTTAATGAAGAGACTACCATCCATTGGAATACAAATCTCAACAATGAACAATCTCCCTGAATGAAGAGACTACCATCCTTATGAAGATACTACCATCCATCGGAATACAAATCTCAACAACAAACTATCTCCCTTAATGAAGAGACTACCATCATTGGAGTACAAATCACCAAAATGAACTATCTCCCTTAATGAAGAGACTACCATCTAACAGAGTACAAAAATTAAAAACAAACTATCTCCCTCAATGAAGAGACTATCATACATTGGAGTAGAAATATCAATAATGAAGTATCTCCCTTAATGAAGAGAATACCATCCATTGGAGTACAAATCTCAACAACGAACTATCTCCCTTAATAAAGAGCCGAGCATCCATTGGAGTAGAAATCTCAACAACGAACTATCTTCATTAATGAGAAGATTATCTTCCATTGAAGTACAAACTTCAAAAACAAATTATCTCCCTTAATTAGCAGACTAAAATCCATCTGAGTACAAATCTCAACAACGAACTATCTCCCTTAGTGAAGAGACTACTACCTATTAGAGTACAGATGTTGACAATTTACAATCTCCCTTAATGAAGAGACTAACATCCATTGAAGTAAAAATCTCAACAACGAACTATCTCCCTTAATGAAGAGACTACTATCCATCAGAGTACAAATCTCAAAAACAAATTGTCTCCCCCAATGAAGAGACTATCATACATTTGAGTAGAAATATCAAATATGAAGTATCTCCATTATTGCAGAGACTACCATCCATTGGATTACAAATTTCAACAACGAACTATCTCCCTTAATGAAGAGACTACCATCCATTGGAGAGAAAATATCAACCACAAATTATCTCCCTTAATAAAGAGACTACCATCCATCGGAGTACAAATATCAACAACGAACTATCTCCCATAATGAAGCGACTACCATCCATTGGATATCAAATATCAACAACAAACTATCTCTAAATGAATAGCCTACAATTCATTGGTGTACAAATCTCAACATTAAACAATCACCCTTAATGATGTGACTACCATCCATTAGACTACATATCTCTACAACAAACTAAACCTCTTAATGAAGTCAATACCATCCATCAGAGTAAAAATCTCAACAATGAACAATCTCCTTTAATGAGGACTCTACCATCCATTTAAAGTACAAATCTCCACAACAAACTATCTCCCTTAATGAAGATACTACCATACATAGGAGTAAAAATCTCAACGACGAACTATCTCCCTTAATGAAGAGACTACCATCCATTGGAGTACAAATCACCACAATGAACTATCTCCCTTAATGAAGAGACTACCATACATCGGGGTACAATTCTCAATAAAAAATTATCTCCCTTAATGAATAGACTACAATGCATTGAGTACAAATCTCACAAACAAACTATCACCCTTAATGAAAATACTACGATCCATTGGAGTACAAATCTCAACAACGAACTATCTCCTTTAATGAGGAGACTACCTTCCATTGAAGTACAAACTTCAACAATGAACCATCTCCCTTAATGAAGAGACTACCATCCATCTGAGTACAAATCTCAACAACAAACTATCTCCCTCAATAAAGAGACTACCATCTATTGGAGTACAAATCTCAACGATGAACTATCTCCCTTAATGAAGAGACTACCATCCATTGGAGTACAAATCTCAACAACGAACTATCTCCTTTAATTCGAAGACTACCTTCCATTGAAGTACAAACTTGAACAACAAACTATCTAAGAGACTACCATCCATCGGAGTAGAAATCTCAACAACGAACTATCTGACTTAATGAAGAGACTACCATCTATTTGAGTACAAATTTTAACAACGAAATATCTCCCTTAATGAATACTACCTTCCATCGGATAATGAGGTATCTCCCTTAATGAAGAGAATACCATCCATTAGATTACAAATCTCAACTACGAACTATCTCCCTTAATAAAGAGCCGAGCATCCGTTGGAGTAGAAATCTCAACAACGAACTATCTTCGTTAATGAGAATATTACCTTTTATTGAAGTACAAACTTCAACAACAAATTATCTCCCTTAATTAGCAGACTATCATCCATCGGAGTACAAATCTCAACAACGAACTATCTCCCTTAATGAAGAGACTACTATCTATTGGAGTACAGATCTTGACATTAACAATCTCCCTTAATGAAGAGATTAACATCCATTGGAGTAAAAATCTCAACAATGAACTATCTCCTTTAATGAAGATACTATCATCTATCCGAATACAAATCTCAACAACGAACTATTTCCCTTTATGAAAAGACTACCATCCATTGGAATACAAATCTCAAAAATGAACTAACTCCCTTAATTAAGAGACTACCATCCATCTGAGTACAAATCTCAACAACGAACTATCTCCCTCAATGAAGAGACTATCCTACATCATGGTAGAAATATCAATAATAAAGTATCTCCATTAATGAAGAGACTACCATCCATTGGATTACAAATTTCAATAACGAACTATCTCCCTTAATGAAAGGACTACCATCCATTGGGGTACAATTCTCAATAAAAAACTATCTCCCTTAATGAATAGACTATAATGCATTGGAGTACAAATCTCACAAACAAACTATCACCCTTAATGAAAAGACTAGTATTGACTGAAGTATGAATTTCAAAAACAAACTATCTCTCTTAATGAATATACTACCATCGAACAGAGTATAAATTTCTACAACAAACTATCTCCCTTAATGAAGACACTACCATCTATTAGAGTTTAAATCTTAACAATTAACAATCTCCTTTAATGAAGATACTAACATCCATAGGAGTAAAAATCTCAACAACGAACTATCTCCCTTAATGAAGATACTATCATCCATCGGAATACAAATCTCAAGAACGAATTATTTACCTTTATGAAAAGACTACCATCCATTGGATTACAAATCTCAAAAATGAACTAACTCCCTTAATGAAGAGACTACCATCCATCTGAGTACAAATCTCAACAACGAACTATCTGACTTAATGAAGAGACTACCGTCTATTTGAGTACAAATGTTAACAACAAAATACCTCCCTTAATGAATACTACCTTCCATCGGAGTACAAATCTCAACAACGAACTATCTCCCTTAATGAAGAGACTACCATCCATTGGACTTCAAATCTCAACAATGAACAATCTCTCTGAATGAAGAGACTACCGTCCTTATGAGGATACTACCATCCATCGGAATACAAATCTCAACAACAAACTATCTCCTTTAATAAAGAAACTACCATCCATTGGAGTAGAAATCACCAAAATGAACTATCTCCCTTAATGAAGAGACTAGCATCCAACAGAGTACAAATCTCAAAAACAAACTGTCTCCCTCAATGAAGAGACTATCATACGTTAGATAAGAAATATCAATAATGATGTATCTCCCTTAATGAAGATAATACCATCCATTGGAGTACAAATCTCAACTACGAACTATCTCCCTTAATAAAGAGTCGAGCATCCGTTGGAGTAGAAATCTCAACAATGAACTATCTCCGTTAATGAGAAGATTATCTTCCATTGAAGTACAAACTTCAACAACGAATTATCTCCCTTAATTAGCAGACTATCATCCATCGGAGTACAAATCTCAACAACGAACTATCTCCCTTAATGAAGAGACTACTATCTATTAGAGTTCAGATCTTGACAATTAACAATCTCTCTTAATTAAGAGACTAACATCCATTGGAGTAAAAATCTCAACAACGAACTATCTCCCTTAATGAAGATACTATCATCCATCGGAATACAAATCTCAACAATGAACTATTTCCCTTTATGAAAAGACTACCATCCATTGGATTACAAATCTCAAAAATGAACTAACTCCCTTAATAAAGAGACTACCATCCATATGAGTACAAATCTCAACAACAAACTATCTCCCTCAATGAAGAGACTATCATACATCGGAGTAGAAATATCAATAATGAAGTATATCCCTTAATGAAGAGACGACCATCCATTGGATCACAAATTTCAACAACGAACTATCTCCCTTAATGAAGAGACTACCATCCATTGGGGTACAATTCTCAATAAAAAACTATCTCCCTTAAAGAATAGACTACAATGCATTGGAGTACAAATCTCATAAACAAACTATCACCCTTAATGAAAAGACTAGTATTGATTGGAGTATAAATCTCAAAAACAAACTATCTCTCTTAATGAAGATACTACCATCGATCGGAGTATAAATTTCTACAACAAACTATCTCCATTAATGAAGACACTACCATCTATTTGAGTACAAATCTTAACAATTAACAATCTCCCTTAATGAAGAGACTAACATCCATTAGAGCAAAACTCTGAACAATGAACTATCTCCCTTAATGAAGATACTACCATCCATCGGTGTACAAATCTCCACAACGAACTATCTCCCTTAATGAAGAGACTATCATATATTGGAGTACAGATCTTAACATTTAACAATCTCCCTTAATTAAGAGACTAACATCCATTGGATTAAAAATATCAACAACGAACTATCTCGCTTAATGAAGAAACTACCATCCATCAGAATACAAATTTCAACAACGAACTATTTCCCTTTATGAAAAGACAACCATATATTGGATTACAAATCTCAAAAACTAACTAAATCCCTTAATGAAGAGACTACCATCCACCTGAGTACAAATCTCAACAACAAACTATCTCCCTCAATGAAGAAACTATCATACATTGGAGTAGAAATATCAATAATGAAGTATCTCCCTTATTGAAGAGACTACCATCTATTGGATTACAAATTTCAACAACAAACTATCTCCCTTAATGAAGAGACTACCATACATCAGGGTACAATTCTCAATAAAAAACTATCTCCCTTAATGAATAGACTACAATGCAATGTAGTACAAATCCCACCAACAAACAATCACCCTTAATGAAAAGACTAGTATTGATTGGAGTATTAATCTCAAAAACAAACTATCTCTCTTAATGATGATACTACCATCGATCGGAGTATAAATCTCTACAACAAACTATCTCCCTTAATGAAGAGACTACCATCTATTGGAGTACAAATCATAACAATTAACAATCTCCCTTAATGAAGAAACTAACACCCATTAGAGAAAAAATCACAACAATGAACTATCTCCCTTAATGAAGATACTACCATGCATCGGAATACAAATCTCAACAACAAACTATCTCCTTTAATGAAGAGTCTACTATCCATCAAAGTACAAATCTCAAAAACAAATCATCTCCCTCAATGAAGAGACTATCATACATTGGAGTAGAAATATCAAATATGAAGTATCTCCCTTAATGAAGAGACTACCATCCATTGGATTACAAATTTCAACAACGAACTATCTCCCTTAATGAAGAGACTACCATCCATTGGAGTAAAAATATCAATAACAAATTATCTCCCTTAATAAAGAGACTACCATCCATCGGAGTACAAATCTCAACAACAAACTATCTCCCATAATGAAGAGAATACCATCCATTGGATATCAAATATCAACAACAAACTATCTCTAAATGAATAGCCTACCATTCATTGGTGTACAAATCTCAACATTAAACAATCACCCTTAATGATGTGACTACCATCCATTAGACTACAAATCTCTACAACGAACTAACCCTCTTAATGAAGACAATACCATCCATCGGAGTAAAAATCTCAACAATGAACAATCTCCTTTAATGAGGACTCTAACATCCATTTAAAGTAACAATCTCCACAACAAACTATCTCCGTTAATGAAGATACTAACATACATAGGAGTAAAAATCTCAACGACGAACTATCTCCCTTAATGAAGAGACTACCATCCATTGGAGTAAAAATCACCACAATAAACTATCTCCCTTAATGAAGAGACTACCATACATCGGGGTACAATTCTCAATAAAAAACTATCTCCCTTAATGAATAGACTACAATGTATTGGAGTACAAATCTCACAAACAAACTATCACCCTTAATGAAAAGACTACCATCCAGTGGAGTACAAATCTCAACAACGAACTATCTCCTTTAATGAGGAGACTACCTTCCATTGAAGTACAAACTTCAACAATGAACTATATCTCTTAATGAAGAGACTACCATCCATCTGAGTACAAATCTCAACAACAAACTATCTCCCTCAATAAAGAGACTACCATATATTGGAGTATAAATCTCAACGACGAAATATCTCCCTTAATGAAGAGACTACCATCCATTGGAGTACAAATCTCAACAACGAACTATCTCCTTTAATGAGGACACTACCTTCCGTTGAAGTACAAACTTCAACAATGAACTATCTCCCTTAATGAAGAGACTACCATCCACCAGAGTAAAAATCTCAACAACGAACTATCTGACTTAATGAAGAGACTACCATCTATTTGAGTACAAATTTTAACAACGAAATATCTCCCTTAATGAATACTACCTTCCATCAGAGTACAAATCTCAACAACGAACTATCTCCCTTAATTAAGAGACTACCATCCATTGGACTACAAATCTCAACAATGAACAATCTCCCTGAATGAAGAGACTACCATCCTTATGAAGATACTACCATCCATCGGAATACAAATCTCAACAACCAACTATCTCCCTTAATGAAGAAACTACCATCCATTGGAGTACAAATCACCAAAATGAACTATCTCCTTAATGAAGAGACTACCATCCAACAGAGTACAAATCTCAAAAACAAATTATCTCCCTCAATGAAGAGACTATCATACATTGGAGTAGAAATATCAATAATGAATTATCTCCCATTAGTAAGATAATACCATCCATTGGAGTACAAATCTCAACTACGAACTATCTCCCTTAATAAAGAGCCGAGCATCCATTGGAGTAGAAATCTCAACAACGAACTATCTCCGTTAATGAGAAGATTACCTTCCATTGAAGTAAAAACTTCAACAACGAATTATCTCCCTTAATTAGCAGACTATCATCCATCGGAGTACAAATCTCAACAACGAACTATCTCCCTTAATGAAGAGACTACTATCTATTGGAGTACAGATCTTAACAATTAACAATCTCCCTTAATGAAGATACTATCATCCATCAGAATACAAATCTCAACAACGAACTATTTCCCTTTATGAAAAGACTACCATCCATTGGATTACAAATCTCAAAAATGAACTAACTCCCTTAATGAAGAGACTACCATCCATCTGAGTACAAATCTCAACAACGAACTATCTCCCTCAATGAAGAGACTATCATACATAGGAGTAGAAATATCAATAATGAAGTATCTCCCTTAATGAAGAGACTACCATCCATTGGATTACAAATTTCAACAACGAACGATCTCCCTTAATGAAGAGACTACCATCCGTTGGGGTACAATTCTCAATAAAAAACTGTCTCCCTTAATGAATAGACTACAATGCATTGGACTACAAATCTCACAAACAAACTATCACCCTTAATGAAAAGACTAGTATTGATTGGAGTATAAATCTCAAAAACAAACTATCTCTCTTAATGAAGATACTACCATCGATCGGAGTATAAATTTCTACAACAAACTATCACCATTAATGAAGACACTACCATCTATTTGAGTATAAATTTTAACAATTAACAATCTCCCTTAATGAAGAGACTAACATCCATTAGAACAAAAATCTCAACAACGAACTATCTCCCTTAATGAAGATACTACCATCCATCGGAGTACAAATCTCCACAATGAACTATCTCCCTTAATGAAGAGACTACCATATATTGGAGTACAGATCTTAACAGTTAAGAATCTCCCTTAATTAAGAGACTAACATCCATTGGATTAAAAATATCAACAACGAACTATCTCGCTTAATGAAGATACTACCATCCATCAGAATACAAATCTCAACAACGAACTATTTCCCTTTATGAAAAGACTACCATCCATTGGATTACAAATCTCAAAAAATAACTAACTCCCTTAATGAAGAGACTACCATCCACCTGAGTACAAATCTCAACAACAAACTATCTCCCTCAATGAAGAGACTATCATACATTGGAGTAGAAATATCAATAATGAAGTAACTCCCTTAATGAAGAGACTACCATACATCGGGGTACAATTCTCAATAAAAAACTATCTCCCTTAATGAATAAACTACAATGCATTGGAGTACAAATCTCACCAACAAACTATCACCCTTAATGAAAAGACTAGTATTGATTGGAGTATTAATCTCAAAAACAAACAATCTCTCTTAATGAAGATACTACCATCGATTGGAGTATAAATCTCTACAACAAACTATCTCCCTTAATGAAGAGACTACCATCTATTGGAGTACAAATCTTAACAATTAACAATCTCCCTTAATGAAGAGAGTAACACCCATTAGAGCAAAAATCACAACAACGAACTATCTCCCTTAATGAAGATACTACCATGCATCGGAATACAAATATCAACAACAAACTATCTCCTTTAATGAAGAGTCTACTATCCATCAGAGTACAAATCTCAAAAACAAATTATCTCCCTCAATGAAGAGACTATCATACAATGGAGTAGAAATATCAAATATGAAGTATCTCCCTTAATGAAGAGACTACCATCCATTGGATTACAAATTTCAACAACGAACTATCTCCCTTAATGAAGATACTACCATCAATTGGAGTAAAAATATCAACCACAAATTATCTCCCTTAATAAAGAGACTACCATCCATCGGAGTACAAATCTCAATAATGAACTATCTCCCATAATGAAGAGACTACCATCCATTGGATATCAAATATCAACAACAAACTATCTCTAAATGAATAGCCTACCATTCATTGGTGTACAAATCTCAACATTAAACAATCACCCTAATGATGTGACTACCATCCATTAGACTACAAATCTCTACAACGAACTAACCTTCTTAATGAAGACAATACCATCCATCGGAGTAAAAATCTCAACAATGAACAATCTCCTTTAATGAGGACTCTACCATCCATTTAAAGTACAAATCTCCACAAAAAACTATCTCCCTTAATGAAGATACTACCATATATAGGAGTAAAAATCTCAACGATGAACTATCTCCCTTAATGAAGAGACTACCATCCATTGGAGTACAAATCACCATAATGAACTATCTCCCTTAATGAAGAGACTACCATACATCGGGGTACAATTCTCAATAAAAAACCATATTATCTTAATGAATAGACTACAATGCATTGGAGTACAAATCTCACAAACAAACTATCATTCTTAATGAAAATACTACCATACATTGGAGTACAAATCTCAACAACGAACTATCTCCTTTAATGAGGAGACTACCTTCCGTTGAAGTACAAACTTCAACAATGAACTATCTCTCTTAATGAAGAGACTACCATCCATCTGAGTACAAATCTCAACAACAAACTATCTCCCTCAATAAAGAGATTACCATCTATTGGAGTACAGATCTTGACAATTAACAATCTCCCTTAATGAAGAGACTAACATCCATTGGAGTAAAAATCTCAACAATGAACTATCTCCCTTAATGAAGATACTATGATCCATCGGAATACAAATCTCAACAATGAACTAGTTCCCTTTATGAAAAGACTACCATCCATTGGATTACAAATCTCAAAAATGAACTAACTCCCTTAATGAAGAGACTACCATCCATCTTAGTACAAATCTCAACAACGAACTATCTCCCTCAATGAAGAGACTATCATACATCAGAGTAGAAATATCAATAATGAAGCATCTCCCTTAATGAAGAGACGACCATCCATTGGATTACAAATTTCAACAACGAACTATCTCCCTTAATGAAGAGACTACCATCCATTGGGGTACAATTCTCAATAAAGAACTATCTCCCTTAATGAATAGACTATAATGCATTGGAGTACAAATCTCACAAACAAACTATCACCCTTAATGAAAAGACTAGTATTGATTGGAGTATAAATTTAAAAAACAAACTATCTCTCTTAATGAAGATACTACCATCGATCGGAGTATAAATTTCTAGAACAAACTATCTCCATTAATGAAGACACTGCCATCTATTTGAGTACAAATCTTAACAATTAACAATCTCCCTTAATGAAGAGACTAACATCCATTAGAGCAAAAATCTAAACAACGAACTATCTCCCTTAATGAAGATACTACCATCCATCAGAGTACAAATCTCCACAACGAACTATCTCCCTTAATGAAGAGACTACCATATATTGGAGTACAGATCTTAACAATTAACAATCTCCCTTAATTAAGAGACTAACATCCATTGGATTAAAAATATCAACAACGAACTATCTCGCTTAATGAAGATACTACCATCCATCAGAATACAAATCTCAACAACGAACTATTTCCCTTAATGAAAAGACTACCATCCATTGGATTACAAATATCAAAAATGAACTAACTCCCTTAATGAAGAGACTACCATCCATCTGAGTACAAATCTCAAAAACGAACTATCTCCCTCAATGAAGAGACTATCATACATCGCAGTAGAAATATCAATAATGAAGTATCTCCCTTAATGAAGAGACTACCATCCATTGGATTACAAATTTCAACAACGAACTATCTCCCTTAATGAAGAGACTACCATCCGTTGGGGTACAATTCTCAATAAAAAACTATCTCCCTTAATGAATAGACTACAATGCATTGGAGTACAAATCTCACAAACAAACTATCACCCTTAACGAAAAGACTAGTATTGATTGGAGTATAAATCTCAAAAACAAACTATCTCTCTTAATGAAGATACTACCATCGATCGGAGTATACATTTCTACAACAAACTATCTCCATTAATGAAGACACTACCATCTATTTGAGTACAAATCTTAACAATTAACAATCTCCCTTAATGAAGAGACTAACATCCATTAGAGCAAAAATCTCAACAACGAACTATCTCCCTTAATGAAGATACTACCTTCCATCGGAGTACAAATCTCCACAACGAACTATCTCCCTTAATGAAGAGACTACCATATATTGGAGTACAGATCTTAAATGTTAAGAATCTCCCTTAATTAAGAGACTAACAGCCATTGGATTAAAAATATCAACAACGAACTATCTCGCTTAATGAAGATACTACCATCCATCAGAATACAAATCTCAACAGCGAACTATTTCCCTTTATGAAAAGACTACCATCCATTGGATTACAAATCTCAAAAAATAACTAACTCCCTTAATGAAGAGACTACCATCCACCTGAGTACAAATCTCAACAACAAACTATCTCCCTCAATGAAGAGACTATCATACATTGGAGTAGAAATATCAATAATGAAGTAACTCCCTTAATGAAGAGACTACCATACATCGGGGTACAATTCTCAATAAAAAACTATCTCCCTTAATGAATAAACTACAATGCATTGGAGTACAAATCTCACCAACAAACTATCACCCTTAATGAAAAGACTAGTATTGATTGGAGTATTAATCTCAAAAACAAACTATCTCTCTTAATGAAGATACTACCATCGATTGGAGTATAAATCTCTACAATAAACTATCTCCCTTAATGAAGAGACTACCATCTATTGGAGTACAAATCTTAACAATTAACAATCTCCCTTAATGAAGGGAGTAACACCCATTAGAGCAAAAATCACAACAACGAACTATCTCCCTTAATGAAGATACTACCATGCATCAGAATACAAATATCAACAACAAACTATCTCCTTTAATGAAGAGTCTACTATCCATCAGAGTACAAATCTCAAAAACAAATTATCTCCCTCAATGAAGAGACTATCATACAATGGAGTAGAAATATCAAATATGAAGTATCTCCCTTAATGAAGAGACTACCATCCATTGGATTACAAATTTCAACAACGAACTATCTCCCTTAATGAAGATACTACCATCCATTGGAGTAAAAATATCAACCACAAATTATCTCCCTTAATAAAGAGACTACCATCCATCGGAGTACAAATCTCAATAATGAACTATCTCCCATAATGAAGAGACTACCATCCATTGGATATCAAATATCAACAACAAACTATCTCTAAATGAATAGCCTACCATTCATTGGTGTACAAATCTCAACATTAAACAATCACCCTAATGATGTGACTACCATCCATTAGACTACAAATCTCTACAACGAACTAACCCTCTTACTGAAGACAATACCATCCATCGGAGTAAAAATCTCAACAATGAGCAATCTCCTTTAATGAGGACTCTACCATCCATTTAAAGTACAAATATCCACAACAAACTATCTCCCTTAATGAAGATACTACCATTAATAGGAGTAAAAATCTCAACGATGAACTATCTCCCTTAATGAAGAGACTACCATCCATTGGAGTACAAATCACCATAATGAACTATCTCCCTTAATGAAGAGACTACCATACATCGGGGTACAATTCTCAATAAAAAACCTAATTCTCTTAATGAATAGACTACAATGCATTGGAGTACAAATCTCACAAACAAACAATCATTCTTAATGAAAAGACTACCATCCATTGGAGTACAAATCTCAACAACGAACTATCTCCTTTAATGAGGAGACTACCTTCCGTTGAAGTACAAACTTCAACAATGAACTATCTCTCTTAATGAAGAGACTACCATCCATCTGAGTACAAATCTCAACAACAAACTATCTCCATCAATAAAGAGATTACCATCTATTGGAGTACAGATCTTGACAATTAACAATCTCCCTTAATGAAGAGACTAACATCCATTGGAGTAAAAATCTCAACAATGAACTATCACCCTTAATGAAGATACTATCATCCTTCAGAATACAAATCTCAACAATGAACTAGTTCCCTTTATGAAAAGACTACCATCCATTGGATTACAAATCTCAAAAATGAACTAACTCCCTTAATGAAGAGACTACCATCCATCTTAGTACAAATCTCAACAACGAACTATCTCCCTCAATGAAGAGACTATCATACATCAGAGTAGAAATATCAATAATGAAGCATCTCCCTTAATGAAGAGACGACCATCCATTGGATTACAAATTTCAACAACGAACTATCTCCCTTAATGAAGAGACTACCATCCATTGGGGTACAATTCTCAATAAAGAACTATCTCCCTTAATGAATAGACTATAATGCATTGGAGTACAAATCTCACAAACAAACTATCACCCTTAATGAAAAGACTAGTATTGATTGGAGTATAAATTTCAAAAACAAACTATCTCTCTTAATGAAGATACTACCATCGATCGGAGTATAAATTTCTAGAAAAAACTATCTCCATTAATGAAGACACTACCATCTATTTGAGTACAAATCTTAAGAATTAACAATCTCCCTTAATGAAGAGACTAACATCCATTAGAGCAAAAATCTCAACAACGAACTATCTCCCTTAATGAAGATACTACCATCCATCGGAGTACAAATCTCCACAACGAACTATCTCCCTTAATGAAGAGACTACCATATATTTGAGTACAGATCTTAACAATTAACAATCTCCCATAATTAAGAGACTAACATCCATTGGATTAAAAATATCAACAACGAACTATCTCGCTTAATGAAGATACTACCATCCATCAGAATACAAATCTCAACAATGAACTATTTCCCTTTATGAAAAGACTACCATCCATTGGATTACAAATCTCAAAAAATAACTAACTCCCTTAATGAAGAGACTACCATCAACCTGAGTACAAATCTCAACAACAAACTATCTCCCTCAATGAAGAGACTATCATACATTGGAGTAGAAATATCAATAATGAAGTAACTCCCTTAATGAAGAGACTACCATACATCGGGGTACAATTCTCAATAAAAAACTATCTCCCTTAATGAATAAACTACAATGCATTGGAGTACAAATCTCACAAACAAACTATCACCCTTAATGAAAAGACTAGTATTGATTGGAGTATAAATTTCAAAAACAAACTATCTCTCTTAATGAAGATACTACCATCGATCGGAGTATAAATTTCTAGAACAAACTATCTCCATTAATGAAGACACTACCATCTATTTGAGTACAAATCTTAAGAATTAAGAATCTCCCTTAATGAAGAGACTAACATCCATTAGAGCAAAAATCTAAACAACGAACTATCTCCCTTAATGAAGATACTACCATCCATCGGAGTACAAATCTCCACAACGAACTATCTCCCTTAATGAAGAGACTACCATATATTGGAGTACAGATCTTAACAATTAACAATCTCCCTTAATTAAGAGACTAACATCCATTGGATTAAAAATATCAACAACGAACTATCTCGCTTAATGAAGATACTACCATCCATCAGAATACAAATCTCAACAACGAACTATTTCCCTTAATGAAAAGACTACCATCCATTGGATTACAAATATCAAAAATGAACTAACTCCCTTAATGAAGAGACTACCATCCATCTGAGTACAAATCTCAACAACGAACTATCTCCCTCAATGAAGAGACTATCATACATCAGAGTAGAAATATCAATAATGAAGTATCTCCCTTAATGAAGAGACTACCATCCATTGGATTACAAATTTCAACAACCAACTATCTCCCTTAATGAAGAGACAACCATCCATTGGGGTACAATTCTCAATAAAAAACTATCTCCCTTAATGAATAGACTACAATGCATTGGAGTACAAATCTCACAAACAAACTATCACCCTTTATGAAAAGACTAGTATTGATTGGAGTATAAATCTCAAAAACAAACTATCTCTCTTAATGAAGATACTACCATCGATCGGAGTATAAATTTCTACAACAAACTATCTCCATTAATGAAGACACTACCATCTATTTGAGTACAAACATTAACAATTAACAATCTCCCTTAATGAAGAGACTAACATCCATTAGAGCAAAAATCTAAACAGCGAACTATCTCCCTTAATGAAGATACTACCATCCATCGGAGTACAAATCTCCACAACGAACTATCTCCCTTAATGAAGAGACTACCATATATTTGAGTACAGATCTTAACAATTAACAATCTCCCTTAATTAAGAGACTAACATCCATTGGATTAAAAATATCAACAACGAACTATCTCGCTTAATGAAGATACTACCATCCATCAGAATACAAATCTCAACAATGAACTATTTCCCCTTATGAAAAGACTACCATCCATTGGATTACAAATCTCAAAAAATAACTAAATCCCTTAATGAAGAGACTACCATCAACCTGAGTAAAAATATCAAAAACAAACTATCTCCCTCAATGAAGAGACTATCATACATTGGAGTAGAAATATCAATAATGAAGTAACTCCCTTAATGAAGAGACTACCAGACATCGGGGTACAATTCTCAATAAAAAACTATCTCGCTTAATGAATAAACTACAATGCATTGGAGTACAAATATCACCAACAAACTATCACCCTTAATGAAAAGACTAGTATTGATTGGAGTATTAATCTCAAAAACAAACTTCTCTCTTAATGAAGATACTACCATCGATTGGAGTATAAATCTCTACAACAAACTATCTCCCTTAATGAAGAGACTACCATCTATTGGAGTACAAATCTTAACAATTAACAATCTCCCTTAATGAAGAGAGTAACACCCATTAGAGCAAAAATCACAACAATGAACTATCTCCCTTAATGAAGATACTACCATGCATCGGAATACAAATCTCAACAACAAACTATCTACTTTAATGAAGAGTCTACTATCCATCAGAGTACAAATATCAAAAACAAATTATCTCCCTCAATGAAGAGACTATCATACAATGGAGTAGAAATATCAAATATGAAGTATCTCCCTTAATGAAGAGACTACCATCCATTGGATTACAAATTTCAACAACGAACTATCTCCCTTAATGAAGAGACTACCATCCATTGGAGTAAAAATATCAACCACAAATTATCTCCCTTAATAAAGAGACTACCATCCATCGGAGTACAAATCTCAACAATGAACTATCTCCCATAATGAAGAGACTACCATCCATTGGATATCAAATATCAACAACAAACTATCTCTAAATGAATAGCCTACCATTCATTGGTGGACAAATCTCAACATTAAACAATCACCCTAATGATGTGACTACCATCCATTAGACTACAAATCTCTACAACGAACTAACCCTCTTAATGAAGACAATACCATACATCGGAGTAAAAATCTCAACAATGAATAATCTCTTTAATGAGGACTCTACCATCCATTTAAAGTACAAATCTCCACAACAAACTATCTCCCTTAATGAAGATACTACCATACATAGGAGTAAAAATCTCAACGATGAAGTATCTCCCTTAATGAAGAGACTACCATCCATTGGAGTACAAATCACCATAATGAACTATCTCCTTTAATGAAGAGACTACCATACATCGGGGTACAATTCTCAATAGAAAACCATATTCTCTTAATGAATAGACTACAATGCATTGGAGTACAAATCTCACAAACAAACTATCATTCTTAATGAAAAGACTACCATCCATTGGAGTACAAATCTCAACAACGAACTATCTCCTTTAATGAGGAGACTACCTTCCATTGAAGTACAAACTTCAACAATGAACTATCTCTCTTAATGAAGAGACTACCATCCATCTGAGTACAAATTTCAACAACAAACTATCTCCCTCAATAAAGAGACTACCATCTATTGGAGTACAGCTCTTCACAATTAACAATCTCCCTTAATGAAGAGACTAACATCCATTGGAGTAAAAATCTCAACAACGAACTATCTCCCTTAATGAAGATACTATCATCCATCGGAATACAAATCTCAACAATGAACTATTTCCCTTTATGAAAAGACTACCATCCATTGGATTACAAATCTCAAAAATGAACTAACTCCCTTAATGAAGAGACTACCATCCATCTTAGTACAAATCTCAACAACGAACTATCTCCCTCAATGAAGAGACTATCATACATCAGAGTAGAAATATCAATAATGAAGCATCTCCCTTAATGAAGAGACGACCATCCATTGGATTACAAATTTCAACAACGAACTATCTCCCTTAATGAAGAGACTACCATCCATTGGGGTACAATTCTCAATAAAGAACTATCTCCCTTAATGAATAGACTATAATGCATTGGAGTACAAATCTCACAAACAAACTATCACCCTTAATGAAAAGACTAGTATTGATTGGAGTATAAATTTCAAAAACAAACTATCTCTCTTAATGAAGATACTACCATCGATCGGAGTATAAATTTCTACAACAAACTATCTCCATTAATGAAGACACTACCATCTATTTGAGTACAAATCTTAACAATTAACAATCTCCCTTAATGAAGAGACTAACATCCATTAGAGCAAAAATCTAAACAACAAACTATCTCCCTTAATGAAGATACTACCATCCATCGGAGTACAAATCACCACAACGAACTATCTCCCTTAATGAAGAGACTACCATATATTGGAGTACAGATCTTAACAATTAATAATCTCCCTTAATTAAGAGACTAACATCCATTGGATTAAAAATATCAACAACGAACTATCTCGCTTAATGAAGATACTACCATCCATCAGAATACAAATCTCAACAACGAACTATATCCCTTAATGAAAAGACTACCATCCATTGGATTACAAATATCAAAAATGAACTAACTCCCTTAATGAAGAGACTACCATCCATCTGAGTACAAATCTCAACAACGAACTATCTCCCTCAATGAAGAGACTATCATACATCAGAGTAGAAATATCAATAATGAAGTATCTCCCTTAATGAAGAGACTACCATCCATTGGATTACAAATTTCAACAACGAACTATCTCCCTTAATGAAGAGACAACCATCCATTAGGGTACAATTATCAATAAAAAACTATCTCCCTTAATGAATAGACTACAATGCATTGGAGTACAAATCTCACAAACAAACTATCACCCTTAATGAAAAGACTAGTATTGATTGGAGAATAAATCTCAAAAACAAACTATCTCTCTTAATGAAGATACTACCATCGATCGCAGTATAAATTTCTACAACAAACTATCTCCATTAATGAAGACACTACCATCTATTTGAGTACAAATCTTAACAATTAACAATCTCCCTTAATGAAGAGACTAACATCCATTAGAGCAAAAATCTCAAGAACGAACTATCTCCCTTAATGAAGATACTACCATCCATCGGAGTACAAATCTCCACAACGAACTATCTCCCTTAATGAAGAGACTAACATATATTTGAGTACAGATCTTAACAATTAACAATCTCCCTTAATTAAGAGACTAACATCCATTGGAAATATCAACAACGAACTATCTCGCTTAATGAAGATACTACCATCCATCAGAATACAAATCTCAACAATGAACTATTTCCCTTTATGAAAAGACTACCATCCATTGGATTACAAATCTCAAAAAATAACTAACTCCCTTAATGAAGAGACTACCATCCACCTGAGTACAAATCTCAACAACAAACTATCTCCCTCAATGAAGAGACTATCATACATTGGAGTAGAAATATCAATAATGAAGTAACTCCCTTAATGAAGAGACTACCATACATCGGGGTACAATTCTCAATAAAAAACTATCTCCCTTAATGGATAAACTACAATGCATTGGAGTACAAATCTCACCAACAAACTATCACCCTTAATGAAAAGACTAGTATTGATTGGAGTATAAATTTCAAAAACAAACTATCTCTCTTAATGAAGATACTACCATCGATCGGAGTATAAATTTCTACAACAAACTATCTCCATTAATGAAGACACTACCATCTATTTGAGTACAAATCTTAACAATTAACAATCTCCCTTAATGAAGAGACTAACATCCATTAGAGCAAAAATTTAAACAACGAACTATCTCCCTTAATAAAGATACTACCATCCATCGGAGTACAAATCTCCACAACAAACTATCTCCCTTAATGAAGAGACTACCATATATTGGAGTACAGATCTTAACAATTAACAATCTCCCTTAATTAAGAGACTAACATCCATTGGATTAAAAATATCAACAAAGAACTATCTCGCTTAATGAAGATACTACCATCCATCAGAATACAAATCTCAACAACGAACTATATCCCTTAATGAAAAGACTACCATCCATTGGATTACAAATATCAAAAATGAACTAACTCCCTTAATGAAGAGACTACCATCCATCTGAGTACAAATCTCAACAACGAACTATCTCCCTCAATGAAGAGACTATCATACATCGGAGTAGAAATATCAATAATGAAGTATCTCCCTTAATGAAGAGACTACCATCCATTGGATTACAAATTTCAACAACGAACTATCTCCCTTAATAAAGAGACAACCATCCATTGGGGTACAATTCTCAATAAAAAACTATCTCCCTTAATGAATAGACTACAATGCATTGGAGTACAAATCTCACAAACAAACTATCACCCTTAATGAAAAGACTAGTATTGATTGGGGTATAAATCTCAAAAACAAACTATCTCTCTTAATGAAGATACTACCATCGATCGGAGTATAAATTTCTACAACAAACTATCTCCATTAATGAAGACACTACCATCTATTTGAGTACAAATATTAACAATTAACAATCTCCCTTAATGAAGAGACTAACATCCATTAGAGCAAAAATCTCAACAGCGAACTATCTCCCTTAATTAAGATACTACCATCCATCGGAGTACAAATCTCCACAACGAACTATCTCCCTTAATGAAGAGACTACCATATATTTGAGTACAGATCTTAACAATTAACAATCTCCCTTAATTAAGAGACTAACATCCATTGGATTAAAAATATCAACAACGAACTATCTCGCTTAATGAAGATACTACCATCCATCAGAATACAAATCTCAACAATGAACTATTTCCCTTTATGAAAAGACTACCATCCATTGGATTACAAATCTCAAAAAATAACTAAATCCCTTAATGAAGAGACTACCATCAACCTGAGTACAAATCTCAACAACAAACTATCTCCCTCAATGAAGAGACTATCATACATTGGAGTAGAAATATCAATAATAAAGTAACTCCCTTAATGAAGAGACTACCATACATCGGGGTACAATTCTCAATAAAAAACTATCTCGCTTAATGAATAAACTACAATGCATTGGAGTACAAATATCACCAACAAACTATCACCCTTAATGAAAAGACTAGTATTGATTGGAGTATTAATCTCAAAAACAAACTTCTCTCTTAATGAAGATACTACCATCGATTGGAGTATAAATCTCTACAACAAACTATCTCCCTTAATGAAGAGACTACCATCTATTGGAGTACAAATCTAAACAATTAACAATCTCCCTTAATGAAGAGAGTAACACCCATTAGAGCAAAAATCACAACAACGAACTATCTCCCTTAATGAAGATACTACCATGCATCGGAATACAAATCTCAACAACAAACTATCTACTTTAATGAAGAGTCTACTATCCATCAGAGTACAAATATCAAAAACAAATTATCTCCCTCAATGAAGAGACTATCATACAATGGAGTAGAAATATCAAATATGAAGTATCTCCCTTAATGAAGAGACTACCATCCATTGGATTACAAATTTCAACAACGAACTATCTCCCTTAATGAAGAGACTACCATCCATTGGAGTAAAAATATCAACCACAAATTATCTCCCTTAATAAAGAGACTACCATCCATCGGAGTACAAATCTCAACAATGAACTATCTCCCATAATGAAGAGACTACCATCCATTGGATATCAAATATCAACAACAAACTATCTCTAAATGAATAGCCTACCATTCATTGGTGGACAAATCTCAACATTAAACAATCACCCTAATGATGTGACTACCATCCATTAGACTACAAATCTCCACAACGAACTAACCCTCTTAATGAAGACAATACCATCCATCGGAGTAAAAATCTCAACAATGAATAATCTCCTTTAATGAGGACTCTACCATCCATTTAAAGTACAAATCTCCACAACAAACTATCTCCCTTAATGAAGATACTACCATACATAGGAGTAAAAATCTCAACGATGAAGTATCTCCCTTAATGAAGAGACTACCATCCATTGGAGTACAAATCACCATAATGAACTATCTCCCTTAATGAAGAGACTACCATACATCGGGGTACAATTCTCAATAAAAAACCATATTCTCTTAATGAATAGACTACAATGCATTGGAGTACAAATCTCACAAACAAACTATCATTCTTAATGAAAAGACTACCATCCATTGGAGTACAAATCTCAACAACGAACTATCTCCTTTAATGAGGAGACTACCTTCCATTGAAGTACAAACTTCAACAATGAACTATCTCTCTTAATGAAGAGACTACCATCCATCTGAGTACAAATTTCAACAACAAACTATCTCCCTCAATAAAGAGACTACCATCTATTGGAGTACAAATCTTCACAATTAACAATCTCCCTTAATGAAGAGACTAACATCCATTGGAGTAAAAATCTCAACAACGAACTATCTCCCTTAATGAAGATACTATCATCCATCGGAATACAAATCTCAACAATGAACTATTTCCCTTTATGAAAAGACTACCATCCATTGGATTACAAATCTCAAAAATGAACTAACTCCCTTAATGAAGAGACTACCATCCATCTTAGTACAAATCTCAACAACGAACTATCTCCCTCAATGAAGAGACTATCATACATCAGAGTAGAAATATCAATAATGAAGCATCTCCCTTAATGAAGAGACGACCATCCATTGGATTACAAATTTCAACAAAGAACTATCTCCCTTAATGAAGAGACTACCATCCATTGGGGTACAATTCTCAATAAAAAACTATCTCCCTTAATGAATACACTACAATGCATTGGAGTACAAATCTCACAAAAAAACTATCACCCTTAATGAAAAGACTAGTATTGATTGGAGTATAAATTTCAAAAACAAACTATCTCTCTTAATGAAGATACTACCATCGATCGGAGTATAAATTTCTACAACAAACTATCTCCATTAATGAAGACACTACCATCTATTTGAGTACAAATCTTAACAATTAACAATCTTCCTTAATGAAGAGACTAACATCCATTAGAGCAAAAATCTAAACAACAAACTATCTCCCTTAATGAAGATACTACCATCCATCGGAGTACAAATCTCCACAACGAACTATCTCCCTTAATGAAGATACTACCATATATTGGAGTACAGATCTTAACAATTAACAATCTCCCTTAATTAAGAGACTAACATCCATTGGATTAAAAATATCAACAACGAACTATCTCGCTTAATGAAGATACTACCATCCATCAGAATACAAATCTCAACAACGAACTATATCCCTTAATGAAAAGACTACCATCCATTGGATTACAAATATCAAAAATGAACTAACTCCCTTAATGAAGAGACTACCATCCATCTGAGTACAAATCTCAACAACGAACTATCTCCCTCAATGAAGAGACTATCATACATCAGAGTAGAAATATCAATAATGAAGTATCTCCCTTAATGAAGAGACTACCATCCATTGGATTACAAATTTCAACAACGAACTATCTCCCTTAATGAAGAGACAACCATCCATTGGGGTACAATTCTCAATAAAAAACTATCTCCCTTAATGAATAGACTACAATGCATTGGAGTACAAATCTCACAAACAAACTATCACCCTTAATGAAAAGACTAGTATTGATTGGAGAATAAATCTCAAAAACAAACTATCTCTCTTAATGAAGATACTACCATCGATCGCAGTATAAATTTCTACAACAAACTATCTCCATTAATGAAGACACTACCATCTATTTGAGTACAAATCTTAACAATTAACAATCTCCCTTAATGAAGAGACTAACATCCATTAGAGCAAAAATCTCAAGAACGAACTATCTCCCTTAATGAAGATACTACCATCCATCGGAGTACAAATCTCCACAACGAACTATCTCCCTTAATGAAGAGACTAACATATATTTGAGTACAGATCTTAACAATTAACAATCTCCCTTAATTAAGAGACTAACATCCATTGGAAATATCAACAACGAACTATCTCGCTTAATGAAGATACTACCATCCATCAGAATACAAATCTCAACAATGAACTATTTCCCTTTATGAAAAGACTACCATCCATTGGATTACAAATCTCAAAAAATAACTAACTCCCTTAATGAAGAGACTACCATCCACCTGAGTACAAATCTCAACAACAAACTATCTCCCTCAATGAAGAGACTATCATACATTGGAGTAGAAATATCAATAATGAAGTAACTCCCTTAATGAAGAGACTACCATACATCGGGGTACAATTCTCAATAAAAAACTATCTCCCTTAATGGATAAACTACAATGCATTGGAGTACAAATCTCACCAACAAACTATCACCCTTAATGAAAAGACTAGTATTGATTGGAGTATAAATTTCAAAAACAAACTATCTCTCTTAATGAAGATACTACCATCGATCGGAGTATAAATTTCTACAACAAACTATCTCCATTAATGAAGACACTACCATCTATTTGAGTACAAATCTTAACAATTAACAATCTCCCTTAATGAAGAGACTAACATCCATTAGAGCAAAAATTTAAACAACGAACTATCTCCCTTAATAAAGATACTACCATCCATCGGAGTACAAATCTCCACAACGAACTATCTCCCTTAATGAAGAGACTACCATATATTGGAGTACAGATCTTAACAATTAACAATCTCCCTTAATTAAGAGACTAACATCCATTGGATTAAAAATATCAACAACGAACTATCTCGCTTAATGAAGATACTACCATCCATCAGAATACAAATCTCAACAACGAACTATATCCCTTAATGAAAAGACTACCATCCATTGGATTACAAATATCAAAAATGAACTAACTCCCTTAATGAAGAGACTACCATCCATCTGAGTACAAATCTCAACAACGAACTATCTCCCTCAATGAAGAGACTATCATACATCAGAGTAGAAATATCAATAATGAAGTATCTCCCTTAATGAAGAGACTACCATCCATTGGATTACAAATTTCAACAACGAACTATCTCCCTTAATGAAGAGACAACCATCCATTGGGGTACAATTCTCAATAAAAAACTATCTCCCTTAATGAATAGACTACAATGCATTGGAGTACAAATCTCACAAACAAACTATCACCCTTAATGAAAAGACTAGTATTGATTGGAGAATAAATCTCAAAAACAAACTATCTCTCTTAATGAAGATACTACCATCGATCGCAGTATAAATTTCTACAACAAACTATCTCCATTAATGAAGACACTACCATCTATTTGAGTACAACTCTTAACAATTAACAATCTCCCTTAATGAAGAGACTAACATCCATTAGAGCAAAAATCTCAAGAACGAACTATCTCCCTTAATGAAGATACTACCATCTATCGGAGTACAAATCTCCACAACGAACTATCTCCCTTAATGAAGAGACTAACATATATTTGAGTACAGATCTTAACAATTAACAATCTCCCTTAATTAAGAGACTAACATCCATTGGATTAAAAATATCAACAACGAACTATCTCGCTTAATGAAGATACTACCATCCATCAGAATACAAATCTCAACAATGAACTATTTCCCTTTATGAAAAGACTACCATCCATTGGGTTACAAATCTCAAAAAATAACTAACTCCTTTAATGAAGAGACTACCATCCACCTGAGTACAAATCTCAACAACAAACTATCTCCCTCAATGAAGAGACTATCATACATTGGAGTAGAAATATCAATAATGAAGTAACTCCCTTAATGAAGAGACTACCATACATCGGGGTACAATTCTCAATAAAAAACTATCTCCCTTAATGAATAAACTACAATGCATTGGAGTACAAATCTCACCAACAAACTATCACCCTTAATGAAAAGACTAGTATTGATTGGAGTATTAATCTCAAAAACAAACTATCTCTCTTAATGAAGATACTACCATCGATTGGAGTATAAATCTCTACAACAAACTATCTCCCTTAATGAAGAGACTTCCATCTATTGGAGTACAAATCTTAACAATTAACAATCTCCCTTAATGAAGAGAGTAACACCCATTAGAGCAAAAATCACAACAACGAACTATCTCCCTTGATGAAGATACTACCATGCATCGGAATACAAATCTCAACAACAAACTATCTCCTTTAATGAAGAGTCTACTATCCATCAGAGTACAAATCTCAAAAACAAATTATCTCCCTCAATGAAGAGACTATCTTACATTAGAGTAGAAATATCAAATATGAAGTATCTCCATTAATGAAGAGACTACCATCCATTGGATTACAAATTTCAACAACGAACTATCTCACTTAATGAAGAGACTACCATCCATTGGAGTAAAAATATCAACCACAAATTATCTCCCTTAATAAAGAGACTACCATCCATCGGAGTACAAATCTCAACAATGAACTATCTCCCATAATGAAGAGACTACCATCCATTGGATATCAAATATCAACAACAAACTATCTCTAAATGAATAGCCTACCATTCATTGGTGTACAAATCTCAACATTAAACAATCACCCTAATGATGTGACTACCATCCATTAGACTACAAATCTCTACAACGAACTAACCCTCTTAATGAAGACAATACCATCCATCGGAGTAAAAATCTCAACAATGAACAATCTCCTTTAATGAGGACTCTACCATCCATTTAAAGTACAAATCTCCACAACAAAATATCTCCCTTAATGAAGATACTACCATACATAGGAGTAAAAATATCAATGACGAACTATCTCCCTTAATGAAGAGACTACCATCCATTGGAGTACAAATCACCATAATTAACTATCTCCCTTAATGAAGAGACTACCATACATTGGGGTACAATTCTCAATAAAAAACCATATTCTCTTAATGAATAGACTACAATGCATTGGTGTCAAAATCTCACAAACAAACTATCACCCTTAATGAAAAGACTACCATCCATTGGAGTACAAATCTCAACAATGAACTATCTCCTTTAATGAGGAGACTACCTTCCATTGAAGTACAAACTTCAACAATGAACTATCTCTCTTAATGAAGAGACTACCATCCATCTGAGTACAAATTTCAACAACAAACTATCTCCCTCAATAAAGAGACTATCATCTATTGGAGTACAGATCTTGACAATTAACAATCTCCCTTAATGAAGAGACTAACATCCATTGGAGTAAAAATCTCAACAACAAACTATCTCCCTCAATAAAGAGACTACCATCTATTGGAGTATAAATCTCAACGATGAACTATCTCCCTTAATGAATAGACTACCATCCATTGGAGTACAAATCTCAACAACAAACTATCTCCTTTAATGAGGAGACTACCTTCCATTGAAGTACAAACTTCAACAACGAACTATCTCCCTTAATGAAGAGACTACCATCCATCGGAGTAAAAATCTCCACAACGAACTATCTGACTTAATGAAGAGACTACCATCTATTTGAGTACAAATTTTAACAACGAAATATCTCCCTTAATGAATACTACCTCCCATAGGAGTACAAATCTCAACAACGAACTATCTCCCTTAATAAAGAGACTACCACCCATTGGTCTACTAATCTCAAAAATGAACAATCTCCCTGAATGAAGAGACTACCATCCTTATGAAGATACTACCATCCATCGGAATACAAATCTCAACAACAAACTATCTCCCTTAATGAAGAGACTACCATCCATTGGAGTACAAATCACCAAAATAAACTATCTCCCTTAATGAAGAGACTACCATCCAACATAGTACAAATTTCAAAAACAAACTATCTCCCTCAATGAAGAGACTATCATACATTGGATTAGAAATATCAATAATGAATTATCTCCCTAAATGAAGAGAATACCATCCATTGGAGTACAAATCTCAACAAAGAACTATCTCCCTTAATAAAGAGCCGAGCATCCATTGGAGTAGAAATCTCAACAACGAACTATCTCTGTTAATGAGAAGATTACCTTCCATTGAAGTACAAACTTCAAAAACGAATTATCTCCCTTAATTAGCAGATTATCATCCATCGGAGTACAAATCTCAACAACGAACTGTCTCCCTTAATGAAGAGACTACTATCTATTGGAATACAGATCTTGACAATTAACAATCTCCCTTAATGAAGAGACTAACATCCATTGGAGTAAAAATCTCAACAACGAAATATCTCCCTTAATGAAGATACTATCATCCATCGGAATACAAATCTAAACAACGAACTATTTCCCTTAATGAAAAGACTACCATCCATTGGATTACAAATCTCAAAAATGAACTAACTCCCTTAATGAAGAGACTACCATCCATCTGAGTAAAAATCTCAACAACAAACTATCTGACTTAATGAAGAGACTACCATCTATTTGAGTACCAATTTTAACAACGAAATACCTCCCTTAATGAATACTACCTTCCATCGGAGTACAAATCTCAACAACGAACTATCTACCTTAATGAAGAGACTACCATCCATTGGACTACAAATCTCAACAATGAACAATCTCCCTGAATGAAGAGACTACCATCCTTATGAAGATACTAGCATCCATCGGAATACAAATCTCAACAACAAACTATCTCCCTTAATGAAGAGACTACAATCCATTTGAGTACAAATCACCAAAATGAACTATCTCCCTTAATGAAGAGACTACCATCCAACAGAGTTCAAATCTCAAAAACAAACTATCTCCCTCAATGAAGAGAATACCATACATTGAAGTAGAAATATCAATAATGAAGTATCTCCCTTAATGAAAAGAATACCATCCATTGGAGTACAAATGTCAACAATGAACTATCTCCCTTAATAAAGAGTCGAGCATCCATTGGAGTAGAAATCTCAACAACAAACTATCTCCGTTAATGAGAAGATTACCTTCCATTGAAGTACAATCTTCAAAAACGAATTATCTCCCTTAATTAGCAGACTATCATCCATCTGAGTAGAAATATCAATAATGAAGTATCTCCCTTAATGAAGAGAATAACATCCATTGGAGTACAAATCTCAACAATGAACTATCTCCCTTAATAAAGAGCCGAGCATCCATTGGTGTAGAAATCTCAACAACAAACTATCTCCGTTAATGAGAAGATTACCTTCCATTGAAGTACAAACTTCAAAAACGAATTATCTCCCTTCATGAAGAGACTACTATCTATTGGAGTACATATCTTGACAATTAACATTCTCCCTTAATGAAGAGACTAACATCCATTGGAGTAAAAATCTCAACAACGAACTATCTCCCTTAATGAAGATACTATCATCCATCGGAATACAAATCTCAACAACGAACTATTTCCCTTTTTGAAAAGACTACCATCCATTGGATTACAAATCTAAAAAATGAACTAACTCCCTTAATGAAGAGACTACCATCCATCTGAGTACAAATCTCAAAAACGAACTATCTCCCTCAATGAAGAGACTATCATACATCGGAGTGGAAATATCAATAATGAAGTATCTCCCTTAATGAAGAGACTACCATCCATTGGATTACAAATTTCAACAAAGAACTATCTCCCTTAATGAAGAGACTACCATCCATTGGGGGTACAATTCTCAATAAAAAACTATCTCCCTTAATGATTAGACTACAATGCATTGGAGTACAAATCTCACAAACAAACTACCACCCTTAATGAAAAGACTAGTATTGATTGGAGTATAAATCTCAAAAACAAACTATCTCTCTTAATGAAGATACTACCATCGATCAGAGTATAAATTTCTACAACAAACTATCTCTCTTAATGAAGACACTACCATCTATTGGAGAACAAATCTTAACAATTAACAATCTCCCTTAATGAAGAGACTAACATCCATTGGAGTAAAAATCTCAACAACGCAATATCTCCCTTAATGAAGATACTATCATCCATCGGAATACAAATCTCAACAACGAATAATTTCCCTTTATGAAAAGACTACCATCCATTGGATTACAAATCTCAAAAACTAACTAACTCCCTTAATGAAGAGACTACCATCCATCTGAGTACAAATCTCAACAACGAACTATCTGACTTAATGAAGAGACTACCATTTATTTGAGTACAAATTTTAACAATGAAATATCTCCCTTAATGAATACTACCTTCCATCGAAGTACAAATCTCAACAACGAACTATCTCCCTTAATGAAGAGACTAACATCCATTGGACTACAAATCTCAACAATGAACAATCTCACTGAATGAAGAGACTACCATCCTTATGAAGATACTACCATCCATAGGAATACAAATATCAACAACAAACTATCTCCCTTAATGAAAAGACTACCATCCATTGGAGTATAAATCACCAAAATGAACTATCTCCCTTAATGAAGAGACTACCATCCAACAGAGTACAAATCTCAAAAACAAACTATCTCCCTCAATGAAGAGACTATCATACATTGGAGTAGAAATATCAATAATGAAGTATCTCCCTTAATGAAGAGAATACCATCCATTGGAGTACAAATCTCAACTACGAACTATCTCCCTTAATAAAGAGTCGAGCATCCGTTGGAGTAGAAATCTCAACAACGAACTATCTCCGTTAATGAGAAGATTACCTTCCATTGAAGTACAAACTTCAACAACGAATTATCTCCCTTAATTAGCAGACTATCATCCATCGAGTACAAATCTCAACAACGAACTATCTCCCTTAATTAAGAGACTACTATCTTTTGGAGTACAGATCTTGACAATTAAAAATCTCCCTTAATGAAGAGACTAACATCCATTGAAGTAAAAATCTCAACAATGAACTATCTCCCTTAATGAAGATACTATCATCCATAAGAATACAAATCTCAACAACGAACTATTTCCCTTTATGAAAATACTACCATCCATTGGATTACAAATCTCAAAAATGAACTAACTCCCTTAATGAAGAGACTACCATCCATCTGAGTACAAATCTCAACAACGAACTATCTCCCTCAATAAAGAGACTATCATACATCGGAGTAGAAATATCAATAATGAAGTATCTCCCTTAATGAAGAGACTACCATCCATTGGATTACAAATTTCAACAACGAACTATCTCCCTTAATGAAGAGACTACCATACATTGGGGTAAAATTCTCAATAAAAAACTATCTCCCTTAATGAATAGACTACAATACATTGGAGTACAAATCTCACAAACAAACTATCACCTTTAATGAAAAGACTAGTATTTATTGGAGTATAAATCTCAAAAACAAACTATCTCTCTTAATGAATATACTACCATCGATCGGAGTATAAATTTCTACAACAAACTATCTCCCTTAATGAAGACACTACCATCTATTGGAGTACAAATCTTAACAATTAACAATCTCACTTAATGAAGAGACTAACATCCATTAGAGCAAAAATCTCAACAACGAACTATCTCCCTTAATGAAGATACTACCATCCAACGGAGTACAAATCTCCACAATGAACTATCTCCCTTAATGAAGAGACTTCCATCCATCCGAGTACAAGTCTCAACAACGAACTATCTCCCTTAATAAAGAGACTAACCTCCATTGGATTAAAAATATCAACAACGAACTATCTCGCTTAATGAAGATACTACCATCCATCAGAATACAAATCTCAACAACGAACTATTTCCCTTTATGAATAGACTACCATCCATTGGATTACAAATCTCAAAAACAAACTAACTCCCTTAATGAAGAGACTACCATCCACCTGAGTACAAATCTCAACAACAAACTATCTCCCTCAATGAAGAGACTATCATACATTGGAGTAGAAATATCAATAATGAAGTATCTCCCTTAATTAAGAGACTACCATATATTGGATTACAAATTTCAACCATGAACTATCTCCCTTAATGAAGAGACTACCATACATCGGGGTACAATTCTCACCAACAAACTATCACCCTTAATGAAAAGACTAGTATTGATTGGAGTATCAATCTCAAAAATAAAATATCTCTCTTAATGAAGATACTACCATCCATCGAAGTATAAATATCTACAACAAACTATCTCCCTTAATGAAGAGACTACCATTTATTGGAGTACAAATCTTAACAATTAACAATCTCCCTTAATGAAGAGACAACACCCATTAGAGCAAAAATCACAACAAAGAACTATCTCCCTTAATGATGATACTACCATGCATCAGAATACAAATCTCAACAACGAACTATCTCCCTTAATGAAGAGTCTACTATCCATCAGAGTACAAATCTCAAAAATAAATTATCTCCCTCAATGAAGAGACTATCATACATTGGAGTAGAAATATCAATAATGAAGTATCTCCCTTAATGAAGAGACTACCATCCATTGGAGTACAAATCTCAACAACAAATTATCTCCCTTAATAAAGAGCCAACCATCCATTGGAATAAAAATCTCAACAACGAAATATCTCCTTAAATGAAGAGATTACCTTCCCTTGAAGTACAAACTTCAACAACGAATTATTTCCCTTAATCAGCATACTATCATCCATCGGATTACAAATCTCAACAACGAACTATCTCCCTTAATTGAGAAACTACAATCTATTGGAGTACAAATATTAACAATTAAAAATCTCCCTTAATGAAGAGACTAACATCCATTGGAGTAAAAATATCAACAACGAACTGTCTTGCTTAATGAAGATACTACAATCCATCGGAATACAAATATCAACAACGAACTATTTCCCTTTATGAAAAGACTATCATCCATTGGATTAGAAATCTCAATAACAAACTATCTCCCTTAATGAAGAGTCTACCATCCATCAGAGTACAAATCTCAAAAACAAATTATCTCCCTTAATGAAGAAAATATCATACATTTGAGTAGATATATCAATAATTAAGTATCTCCCTTAATGAAGAGACTACCATCCATTGGAATACAAATTTCAACAATGAACTATCTCACTTAATGAAGAGACAACCTTTCGTTGAAGTAGAGATCAAAACAATAAACTATATCCCTTAAAGAAGAGACTACCATCAATTGGAGTACAAATATCAACAACGAACTATATCCCTTATTGAAGAGAATACCATCCACCGGAGTACAAATCTCAACAACGAACAATCTCCCTTAATGAAGATACTACCATCCATTGGAGTACAAATTTCAACGACGAACTATCTCCCTTAATGAAGAGACTACCATCCATTGGAGTACAAATCTCAACAACGAACTATCTCCTTTAATGAGGAGACTACATTCCATTGAAGTACAAACTTCAACAATGAACTATCTCCCTTAATGAAGAGACTACCCTCAATCTGAGTACAAATCTCAAAAATAAACTATCTCCCTCAATGATGAGACTACCATCTATTGGAGTACAAATCTCAACAACGAACTATCTACGATAATGAAGAGACTACCATCCATTGGAGTACAAATCTCAACAAAGAACTATCTACTTTAATGAGGAGACTACCTTCCATTGAAGTACAAACTTCAACAAAGAACTATCTCCCTTAATGAAGAGACTACCATCCATCGGAGTAGAAATCTCAACAACGAACTATCTGACTTAATGAAGAGACTACCATCTATTGGAGTACAAATTTTACCAACGAAATATCTCCCTTAATGACTACTACCTTCCATAGGATTATAAATCTCAACAACAAACTATCTTCCTTAATGAAGAGACTACCATACATCAGAGTACAAATCTCAATAAAAAACTGTCTCCCTTAATGAAGAGACTACCATGAATTGGAGTAAAAATCTCACCAAAAAACTATCACCCTTAATGAAAAGACTAATTTTGATTGGAGTATAAATCTCAACAACAAACTATATCTCTTAATTAAGATACTACCATCCATCGGAGTATACATATAAACAACAAACTATCTCCCTTAATAAAGAGACTACCATCTATTGGAGTACAAATCTTAACAATTAACAATCTCCCTTGATAAAGATACTAACATCCATTAGAGCAAAAATCTGAACAACGAACTATCTCCCTTAATGAAGAGACTAACATCCATTGGAGTAAAAATCTCAACAACGAACTATCTCCCTTAATGAAGATACTACCATCCATCGAAATACAAATCTCAACAACGAACTATTTCCCTTTATGAAAAGACTACCATCCATTGGATTACAAATCTCAAAAACGAACTAACTCCCTTAATGAAGGGACTACCATCCATCTGAGTACAAATCTCAACAACGAACTATCTCCATCAATGAAGAGATTATCATACATTGGAGTAGAAATATCAATAATGAAGTATCTACCTTAATGAAGAGACTACCATCCATTGGATTACAAATTTCAACAACGAACTATCTCCCTTAATGAAGAGAATACCTTCCATTTGAGTAAAAATATCAACCACAAATTATCTCCCTTAATAAAGAGACTACCATCCATCGGATTACAAATCTCAACAACAAACTATCTCCCTTAATGAAGAGACTACTGTCGAGAAGAGTACAAATATAAACAACAAACTATCTCCCTTAATATAGAGACTAACATCCATTGGATAACAAATCTCAACAACAAACTATCTCTAAATGAAGAGACTACCATTCATTGAAGTACAAATCTCAACAATAAACAATAACCCTTAATGATGTGACGACCATCCATCGGAGTACAAATCTCTAAACTGAACTATCCCTCTTAATGAAGACAATACCATCCATGAAGAGACAATGAGCTATCTCCTTTAATGAGGAACTACCATCCATTTAAGTAAAAATCTCCACAACAAACTATATCCCTTAAAGAAGAGACTAACATCAATTGGAGTACAAATAACAACAATAAACTATCTCCCTTAATGAAGAGAGTACCATCCATCAGAGTACAAATCTCAACAACGAACTATCTCCCTTATTGAAGATACTACCATCCATCGGAATTCAAATCTCAACAACGAACTATCTCCCTTAATGAAGAGTCTACTATCCATCAGAGTACAAATCTCAAAAACACACTATCTCCCTCAATGAAGAGACTATCATACATTGGAGTAGAAATATCAACAATGAAGTATCTCCCTTAATGAAGAGAGTAACATCCATTGGAGTACAAATCTAAACAACGAATTATCTCCCTTAATAAAGAGCCAACCATCCATGGGAGTACAAATCTCAACAACGAACTATCTCCCTTAACGAAGAGACTACTATCTATTGGAGTACAGATCTTGACAATTAACAATATCCCTTAATGAAGAGACTAACATCCATTGGAGTAAAATTCTCAACAACGAACTATCTCCCTTAATGAAGATACTACTATCCATCAGAATACAAATCTCAACAACGAAGTCTTTCCCTTTATGAAGAGACTACCATCCATCTGAGTACAAATCTGAACGAGGAAGTATCTCCCTCAATGAAGAGACTATCATACATTGGAGTAGAAATATCAATAATGAAGTATCTCCCTTAATGAAGAGACTACCATATATTGGATTACAAATTTCAACAACGAACTATCTCCCTTAATGAAGAGACTACCATCCATTGGAGTAAAAATATCAACCACAAATTATCTCCATTAATAAAGATACTACCATCCATCGGAGTACAAATCACAACAACAAACTATCTCCCTTAATGAAGAGACTACTATCGACCAGAGTACAAATATCAACAAAGAACTATCTCCCTTTATATAGAGACTAACATCCATTGGATAACAAATATGAACAACAAACTATCTCTAAATGAAGAGCCTACCATTCATTGAAGTACAAATCTCGACACTAAATAATCACCCTTAATGATGTGACTACCATCCATCGGAGTACAAATCTCTAAACCCAAATATCCCTCTTAATGAAGACAATACCATCCATTGGAGTAAAATTTCAACAATGAGCTATCTCCTTTAATGAGGAGACTAGCATCCATTTAAGTACAAATCTCCACAACAAACTATATCCCTTAAAGAAGAGACTACCATCAATTGGAGTACAAATCTCAACAACAAACTATCTCCCTTATTGAAGAGAGTACCATCCATCGGAGTACAAATCTCAACAACGAACTATCTCCATTAATGAAGATACTACCATCGATCGGAATACAAATATCAACAACGAACTATCTCCCTTAATGAAGAGTCTACTATCCATTAGAGTACAAATCTCAATAACAAGCTAACTCCCTAAATGAAGAGACTGTCATACATTGGAGTAGAAATATCAACAATGAAGTATCTCCCTTAATAAAGAGCCTACCATCCATTGGAGTATAAATCTCAACAACAAACTATCTCCCTTAATGAAGAGTCTAACATATATTGGATTACATATCTTAACAATTAAAAATCTCCCTTAATTAAGAGACTAACATCCATTGGATTAAAAATATCAACAACGAACTATCTCGGTTAATGAAGATACTACCATCCATCGGAATACAAATCTCAACAACGAACTATTTCCCTTTATGAAAAGACTACCATCCATTGGATTACAAATCTCAAAAACTAAATAACTCCCTTAATGAAGAGACTACCATCCATCTGAGTACAAATATCAACAACGAACTATCTCCCTCAATAAAGAGATTATCATACATTGCAGTAGAAATATCAATAATGAAGTATCTCCCTTAATGAAGAGACTAGCATCCATTAGATTACAAATTTCAACAACGAACTATCTACCTTAATTAATAGACTACCATCCATTGGAGTAAAAATATCAACCACAAATTATCTCCCTTAGTGAAGAGACTACCATCCATCTGAGCACAAATCTCAACAACAAACTATCTCCCTTAATAAAAAGACTACTATCCACCGGAGTACAAATCTTAACAACGAACTATCTCCCTTAATGAATAGACTACCATCTATCAGAGTGAAAATATCAATAACGAACAATCTCCCTTAATGAAGAGACTACCATCCATTGGATAACAAATATAAACAAGAAACTATCTCTAAATGATGAACCTACCATTCATTGGAGTACAAATCTCAATAACAAACAATCACCCTTAATGATGTGACTACCATCAATCGGAGTATAAATCTCTACAACGAACTATCCCTCTTAATGAAGTCAATACCATCCATTGGAGTACAAATATCCACAACGAACTATCTCCTTTAATGAGGAGACTACCATCAATTAAAGTACAAATCTCCACAACAAACTATCTCCCTTAATGAAGATACTACCATCCATAGGAGTAAAAATCTCAACAACGAACTATCTCCCTTAATGAAGAGACTACTATCCATTGGAGTACAAATCTCAACAACGAACTATATTCTTTAATGATGAGACTAGCTTAAATTGAAGTACAAACTTCAACAACGAATTATCTCCCTTAATCAGCAGACTATCATCTATCAGAGTACGAAACTCAACAACAAACTATCTCCCTTAATGAAGAGACTACCATCTATTGGAATACAAATCTTAACAATTAACAATCTCCCTTAATGAAGAGACTAACATCAATTGGAGCAAAAATCTCAACAACAAACTATCTCCCTTAATGAAGAGACTACCATCTATTGGAGTACAAATCTTAACAATTACCAATCTCCCTTAATGAAGAGATATCCATCAGAGTACAATTTTCAAAAACAAACTATCTCCCTCAATGAAGAGACTATCATACATTTGAGTAGTAAAATCAATATTGAAGCATCTCCCTTAATGAAGAGACTACCATCCATTGGAGTAAAAATTTCAACAACGAACTATCTCCACAAATAAAGAGACTACCATCAATTGCAGTAAAAATATAAACCACGAACTATCTCCCTTAATAAAGATACTACCATCCATCGTATTATAAATCTCAACAACAAACTATCTATTGCAATGAAGAGACTACCATCCTTTATAGTACAAATCTCAACAACAAACTATCTCCCTTAATAAAGATCCAACCTTCCATTGAAGTACAAATCTCAACAAAGAACTATCTCCTTTAATGAGGAGATTACTTTCCATTGAAGTACACACTTCAACAACGAATTATCTCCCTTAATCAGAAGACTACCATCCATCAGAGGACAAATCTCAACAAAGAAGTATCTCCCTTAATGAAGAGACTACAATCCATCAGAGTAAAAATTTCAACAACGAACTATATCCCTTAATAAATAGACTACCATCCATCAGAGTACAAATCTCAACAACGAACTATCTCCCGTAATTAAGAGTCTACTATCCATCAGAGTACAAATCTCAAAAACAAACTATCTCCCTTAATGAAGAGACTATCATGCATTGGAGTAGAAATATCAATAATGAAGTATCTCCCTTTATGAAGAGACTACCATCCATTGGAGTACAAATCTCAACAACAAACTATCTCCTTTGATGAGGAAATTACCTTCCATTGAAGTACAAACTTCAACAATGAATTATCTCCCTTAATCAGCAGACTATCTCCCTTAATCATCAGAGTACAAATCTCAACAACAAACTACCTCCCTTAATGAAGAGACTACCATCCATCGTAGTACAAATCTCAACAACGAACTATCTCCCTTAATGAATAGACTACCATCTATCAGAGTATAAATATCAACTATGAACTATCTCCCTTAATGCAGAGACTACCATCCATTGGAGTAAAAATATCAACAAGAAACTATCTCTAAATGAAGAGACTATCATTCATTGGAGTACAAATCTAAACAATAAACAATCACCCTTATTGAAGTGACTACCATCCATCGGAGTACAAATCTCAACAACCAATGCTCCCTCTTAATGAAGAGAATACCATCTATTAGAGTACAAATCTCAATAACGAACTATCTCCTTTAATGAGGAGACTACCATCCATCAGAGTACAAATCTCAACAACGAACTATCTCCCTTAATGAGGATACTACCATCGATTAGAGTAGAGATATGAACAACTAACTATCTCTCTTAATAAATAGACTATCATCAATCGGAGTACAAATCTCAACAACATACTATCTCCTTTAATGAAGAGACTACAATCCATCATAGTAAAAATCTCAATAACGAATTGTATCCATTAATAATTAGACTACCATCCATCGGAGTACAAATATCAAAAACGAACTATCTCCCTTAATGAAGAGACTACTATCCATTGGAGTATAAATCTCAACAACAAACTATCTCCCTTAATGAATAGACTACCATCCATCGGAGGAAAAATCTCAACAACGAATTATCTCCCTTAATGAAGATACTACCATCCATCGGAATACAAATTTCATTAACGAACTATCTCCCTTAATAAAGAGACTACCATCCATTGGAATATAAATATCAACAACGAACTATCTCCTTTGATGAGGAGACTACCTTCCATTGAAGTACAAATCTCAACAACGAACTATCTCCCTTAATTAGGAGCATATCATCCATCGGAGTAAAAATCTCAAGAACTAACTATATTCCTTAATGAAGATACTACTATCCATTGGAGTATAAATATCAACAACTAACTATATCCCATAATAAAGAGACTACTATCTATCGGAGTACAAATTTCAACAATGAACTATCTCCATTAATGAAGAGACTACAATCCATTGGTTTAAAAATATCAACCACGAACTATCTCCCTTAATAAAGAGACTACCATCCATCAGAGTACAAATCTCAACAACAAACTACCTCCCTTAATGAAGAGACTACCATCTATTGGAGTACAAATCTTAACAATTAACAATCTCCCTTAATGAAGAGACTAACATCAATTGGAGCAAAAATCTCAACAACAAACTATCTCCCTTAATGAAGAGACTACCATCTATTGGAGTACAAATCTTAACAATTACCAATCTCCCTTAATGAAGAGATATCCATCAGAGTACAATTTTCAAAAACAAACTATCTCCCTCAATGAAGAGACTATCATACATTTGAGTAGTAAAATCAATATTGAAGCATCTCCCTTAATGAAGAGACTACCATCCATTGGAGTAAAAATTTCAACAACGAACTATCTCCACAAATAAAGAGACTACCATCAATTGCAGTAAAAATATAAACCACGAACTATCTCCCTTAATAAAGATACTACCATCCATCGTATTATAAATCTCAACAACAAACTATCTATCGCAATGAAGAGACTACCATCCATTATATTACAAATCTCAACAACAAACTATCTCCCTTAATAAAGATCCAACCTTCCATTGAAGTAAAAATCTCAACAAAGAACTATCTCCTTTAATGAGGAGATTACTTTCCATTGAAGTACAAACTTCAACAACGAATTATCTCCCTTAATCAGAAGACTACCATCCATCGGAGGACAAATCTCAACAAAGAAGTATCTCCCTTAATGAAGAGACTACAATCCATCAGAGTAAAAATTTCAACAACGAACTATATCCCTTAATAAATAGACTACCATCCATCAGAGTACAAATCTCAACAAAGAACTATCTCCCGTAATTAAGAGTCTACTATCCATCAGAGTACAAATCTCAAAAACAAACTATCTCCCTTAATGAAGAGACTATCATGCATTGGAGTAGAAATATCAATAATGAAGTATCTCCCTTAATGAAGAGACTACCATCCATTGGAGTACAAATCTCAACAACAAACTATCTCCTTTGATGAGGAAATTACCTTCCATTGAAGTACAAACTTCAACAACGAATTATCTCCCTTAATCAGCAGACTATCTCCCTTAATCATCAGAGTACAAATCTCAACAACAAACTACCTCCCTTAATGAAGAGACTACCATCCATCGTAGTACAAATCTCAACAACGAACTATCTCCCTTAATGAATAGACTACCATCTATCAGAGTATAAATATCAACTATGAACTATCTCCCTTAATGCAGAGACTACCATCCATTGGAGTAAAAATATCAACAAGAAACTATCTCTAAATGAAGAGACTATCATTCATTGGAGTACAAATCTAAACAATAAACAATCACCCTTAATGAAGTGACTACCATCCATCGGAGTACAAATCTCAATAACCAATGCTCCCTCTTAATGAAGAGAATACCATCTATTGGAGTACAAATCTCAATAACGAACTATCTCCTTTAATGAGGAGACTACCATCCATTGAAGTACAAATCTCAACAACGAACTATCTCCTTTAATGAGGAGACTATCATCCATCAGAGTACAAATCTCAACAACGAACTATCTCCCTTAATGAGGATACTACCATCGATTGGAGTAGAGATATGAACAACTAACTATCTCTCTTAATAAAGAGACTATCATCAATCGGAGTACAAATCTCAACAACATACTATCTCCTTTAATGAAGAGACTACAATCCATCATAGTAAAAATCTCAATAACGAATTGTGTCCATTAATAATTAGACTACCATCCATCGGAGTACAAATATCAAAAACGAACTATCTCCCTTAATGAAGAGACTACTATCCATTGGAGTACAAATCTCAACAACAAACTATCTCCCTTAATGAATAGACTACCATTCATCGGAGGAAAAATCTCAACAACAAATTATCTCCCTTAATGAAGATACTACCATCCATCAGAATACAAATTTCATTAACGAACTATCTCCCTTAATAAAGAGACTACCATCCATTGGAATATAAATATCAACAACGAACTATCTCTTTTGATGAGGAGACTACCTTCCATTGAAGTACAAATCTCAACAACGAACTATCTCCCTTAATTAGGAGCCTATCATCCATCGGAGTACAAATCTCAAGAACTAACTATATTCCTTAATGAAGATACTACTATCCATTGGAGTATAAATATCAACAACTAACTATATCCCATAATAAAGAGACTACTATCTATCGGAGTACAAATTTCAACAATGAACTATCTCCATTAATGAAGAGACTACAATCCATTGGTTTAAAAATATCAACCACGAACTATCTCCCTTAATAAAGAGACTACCATCCATCAGAGTACAAATCTCAACAACAAACTACCTCCCTTAATGAAGAGACTACCATCCATCGTAGTACAAATCTCAATAACGAACTATCCCCCTTAATGAATAGACTACCATCCATCAGAGTACAAATATCAACTACGAACTATCTCCCTTAATGCAGAGACTACCATCCATTGGAGTTAAAATATCAACAAAAACTATCTCTAAATAAAGAGACTATCATTCATTGAAGTACAAATCTCAACAATAAACAATCACCCTTAATGAAGTGACTACCATCCATAGGAGTACAAATCTCAACAATGAACGCTCGCTCTTAATGAAGAGAATACCATCTATTGGAGTACAAATCTCAATAACGAACTATCTCCTTTAATTAGGAGACTACCATCCATTGAAGTACAAATCTCAACAATGACCTATCTCCTTTAATGAGGAGACTATCATCCATCAGAGTACAAATCTCACCAACGAACTATCTCCCTTAATGAAGATACTACCATCTATTGGAGTAGAGATATGAACAACTAACTATCTCTCTTAATAAAGAGACTACCATCCATCGGAGTACAAATCTCAACAACATACTATCTCCCTTAATGAAGATACTGCCATCCATCGAGTAAAAATCTCAATAACGAACTGTATCCCTTAATAAATAGATTACCATCCATCGGAGTACAAATATCAACAACGAACTATCTCCCTTAATGAAGAGACTACCATCCATTGGAGTACAAATATCAACAACGAACTATCTCCCTTAATGAAGAGACTACCATCCATTGGAGTACAAATATCAACAACAAACTATCTCTAAATGAAGAGAGTAACAAACTATCACTCTTAATGAAGATAATACCATCCATTGGAGTACAACTCTTAACAACTAAATATCTCCCTTAATCAAGAGACTATCATCCATCAGAGTACAAATCTCAACAATGAACTATCTCCCTTAATGAAGATACTGCCATCCATTGGAGTATAAATATCAACAACTAACTATATCCCTTAATAAAGAGACTACCATCCATCGAAGTACAAATCTAAACAATAAACAATCACCCATAATGAAGTGACTACCATCCATCGGAGTACAAATCTCAACAACCAATGCTCCCTCTTAATGAAGAGAATACCATCTATTGGAGTACAAATCTCAATAACGAACTATCTCCTTTAATGAGGAGACTACCATCCATTGAAGTACAAATCTCAACAACGAACTATCTCCTTTAATGAGGAGACTATCATCCATCAGAGTACAAATCTCAACAACGAACTATCTTCCTTAATGAGGATACTACCATCGATTGGAGTAGAGATATGAACAACTAACTATCTCTCTTAATAAAGAGACTATCATCAATCGGAGTACAAATCTCAACAACATACTATCTCCTTTAATGAAGAGACTACAATCCATCATAGTAAAAATCTCAATAACGAATTGTATCCATTAATAATTAGACTACCATCCATCGGAGTACAAATATCAAAAACGAACTATCTCCCTTAATGAAGAGACTACTATCCATTGGAGTACAAATCTCAACAACAAACTATCTCCCTTAATGAATAGACTACCATCCATCGGAGGAAAAATCTCAACAACAAATTATCTCCCTTAATGAAGATACTACCATCCATCGGAATACAAATTTCATTAACGAACTATCTCCCTTAATAAAGAGACTACCATCCATTGGAATATAAATATCAACAACGAACTATCTCCTTTGATGAGGAGACTACCTTCCATTGAAGTACAAATCTCAACAACGAACTATCTCCCTTAATTAGGAGCCTATCATCCATCGGAGTACAAATCTCAAGAACTAACTATATTCCTTAATGAAGATACTACTATCCATTGGAGTATAAATATCAACAACTAACTATATCCCATAATAAAGAGACTACTATCTATCGGAGTACAAATTTCAACAATGAACTATCTCCATTAATGAAGAGACTACAATCCATTGGTTTAAAAATATCAACCACGAACTATCTCCCTTAATAAAGAGACTACCATCCATCAGAGTACAAATCTCAACAACAAACTACCTCCCTTAATGAAGAGACTACCATCCATCGTAGTACAAATCTCAATAACGAACTATCCCCCTTAATGAATAGACTACCATCCATCAGAGTACAAATATCAAGTACGAACTATCTCCCTTAATGCAGAGACTACCATCCATTGGAGTTAAAATATCAACAAAAACTATCTCTAAATAAAGAGACTATCATTCATTGAAGTACAAATCTCAACAATAAACAATCACCCTTAATGAAGTGACTACCATCCATAGGAGTACAAATCTCCACAATGAACGCTCGCTCTTAATGAAGAGAATACCATCTATTGGAGTACAAATCTCAATAACGAACTATCTCCTTTAATTAGGAGACTACCATCCATTGAAGTACAAATCTCAACAATGACCTATCTCCTTTAATGAGGAGACTATCATCCATCAGAGTACAAATCTCACCAACGAACTATCTCCCTTAATGAAGATACTACCATCTATTGGAGTAGAGATATGAACAACTAACTATCTCTCTTAATAAAGAGACTACCATCCATCGGAGTACAAATCTCAACAACATACTATCTCCCTTAATGAAGATACTGCCGTCCATCGGAGTAAAAATCTCAATAACGAACTGTATCCCTTAATAAATAGATTACCATCCATCGGAGTACAAATATCAACAACGAACTATCTCCCTTAATGAAGAGACTACCATCCATTGGAGTACAAATATCAACAACGAACTATCTCCCTTAATGAAGAGACTACCATCCATTGGAGTACAAATATCAACAACAAACTATCTCTAAATGAAGAGAGTAACAAACTATCACTCTTAATGAAGATAATACCATCCATTGGAGTACAACTCTTAACAACTAAATATCTCCCTTAATCAAGAGACTATCATCCATCAGAGTACAAATCTCAACAACGAACTATCTCCCTTAATGAAGATACTGCCATCCATTGGAGTATAAATATCAACAACTAACTATATCCCTTAATAAAGAGACTACCATCCATCGAAGTACAAATCTAAACAATAAACAATCACCCTTAATGAAGTGACTACCATCCATCGGAGTATAAATCTCAACAATGAAATATTTGTCTTCATGAATATACTACCATCCATCGTATTACAAATATCAACAATGAACTACCTCCATTAATGAAGACACTACCATCCATTGGAGTACAAATATCAACAACAAAATATATCTTAATGAAGAGACAACCATTTATTGGAGTACAAATCTCAACAATAAACTATCACCCTTAATGAAGTGACTACCATCCATAGGAGTACAAATCTCAACAATGAACTATCTCCCTAATAAAGAGACTACCATCCATTGGAGTAAAAATATCAAAAATGAACTATCTCCTTTAATGAGGAGACTAGACTTCATTGAAGTACAAATCTCAACAACAAATTATCTCCCTTAATCAAGAGACTATCAGCCATCGGAGTAAAAATCTCAACAATGAACTATCTCCGTTAATGAAGAGACTACCATCCATTAGAGTATAAATCCCAACAATGAACAATCTCCCTTAAAGAAGAGACTACCATCAATCGCTGTACAATTTTCAACAACGAGCTATCTCCCTTAATGAAGAGAGTACCATCCATCAGAGTACAAATATCAACAACGAACTATCTCCATTAATGAAGATACTACCATCCATTGGAGCATAAATATCAACAATAAACAATCACCCTTAATAAAGTGACTAACATTCATTGAAGTACAAATCTGAACAACTATTTATTTGACTTAATCAGGAGACTATCATCCATCGTAGTAAAAATCTCAACAACGAACTATCTCCGTTAATGAAGATACTACCATCCATTGGAGTATAAATCCAAACAATGAACAATCTCCTTTATTGAAGATAAAACCATCCATTGGAGTAAAAATATCAGCAACGAATTATCTCCCTTAATGAAGATGCTACCATCCATCGGAATACAAATTTCATTAACGAACTATCTCCTTTAATAAAGAGACTACCATCCATTGGAGTACAAATCTCAATAACGAATTATCTCCTTTGATGAGGAGAGTACCTTCCATTGATGTACAAATCTCAACAACGAACTATCTCCCTTAATCAAGAGACTATCATCCCACAGACTACAAATTTCAACAACGAACTATCTCCCATAATGAAGAGACTACCATCCATTGGTGTAAAAATATCAACCACGAACTTTCTCCCTTAATAAATAGACTACAATCGATCAGAGTAAAAATCTCAACAACAAACTATCTGCCTTAATGAAGAGACTGCCATCCTTTGGATTAAAAATCTCAATAACGAACTACATCCCTTAATGAATAGATTACCATCCATCAGACTACAAATATCAACAACGAACTATCTCCCTTAATAAAGAAACTACCATCCATTGGAGTTCATGTATCAACAATAAACTATCTCTAAATGAAGATACTACCATTCATTGGAGTACAAATCTCAACAATAAACAATCACCCTTAATGAAGTGACTACCATCCATCGGAGTACAAATCTCAACAACGAACTATCTCTCTTAATGAAGAGAATACCATCCATTGGAGTACAAATCTCAACAACAAACTATCTCCTTTAATATGGAGACTACCATCCATTGAAGTATAAACCTCAACAACGAACTATCTCCCTTAATCAGGAGACTACCATCCATTAGAGTACAAATATCAACAAAAATCTATCTCTTAATGAAGAGACTATCATTCATTGGAATACAAATCTCAACAATAAACTATCACCCTTAATGAAGTGACTACCATCTATAGGAGTAAAAATCTCAACAGCATACTATCTCCCTTAATAAATAGACATCCATCCATTGGAGTATATATATCAACAACGAACTATCTCCTTCTATGAGAAGACTACTATTCATTGAAGTACAAATCTCAACAACGAATTATCTCACTTAATCAGGAGACTATCATCCATCAGAGTAAAAATCTCAACAATGAATTATCTCCGTTAATTAAGAGACTACCATCCATTGGAGTATAAATCCAAGCAATGAAAAATCTCCCTTATTGAAGATACTACCATCCATTGGAGTAAAAATCTCAACAACGAATTATCTCCCTTAATGAAGATACTACCATCAATCGGAATACAAATTTCATTATTGAACTATCTCCCTTAATAAAGAGACTACTATCCATTGGAGTACAAATCTTAACAAATAACTATCTCCTTTGATGAGGAGACTACCTTCCATTGAAGTACAAATATCAACAATGAACTATCTCCCTTAATCAGGAGACTAACATCCATCGGAGTACAAATCTCAACAATGAACTATCTCCCTTAATAAAGATACTACCATCCATTTGAGTAGAAATATCAACAACTAACTATCTCCCCTAATAAAGAGACTACCATCTATCGGAGTACAAATTTCAACAATGAACTATCTCCCTTAATGAAAAGACTAACATCCATTGGTGTAAAAATATCAACCACGAACTATCTCCCTTAATAAAGAAACTACCATCCATTAGAGTACAAATCTCAACAACAAATTGTCTCCTATAATGAAGAGACTACCATCCATCGGAGTAAAAATCTCAACAACGAACTATCTCCCTTATTGAATAGACTACCATCCATCGGAGTAAAAATATCAACAACGAACTATCTCCCTTCATGAAGAGACTACCATCCAAAGGAGTTAAAGTATCAACAACAAACTATCTCTAAATGAAGAGACTACCATTCATTGGAGTACAAATCTCAACAATAAACAATCACCCTTAATGAAGTGACTACCATCTATCGCAGTACAAATCTCAACAACGAACTATCCCTCTTAATGAAGAAAATACCATCCATTGGAGTACAAATCTCAACAACAAACTATCTCCTTTAATAGGGAGACTACCATCCATTGATGTAGAAACCTCAACAACGAACTATCTCCCTTAATCAGGAGACTATCATCCATCAGAGTATAAATCTCAACAACGAACTATATCCCTAATGAAGATACTACCATCCATTAGAGTAGAAATATCAACAACTAACTATCTTTTTAATAAAGAGACTACCAACCAATGGAGTAGAAATATCAACAACTAACTATCTCTCTTAATAAAGAGACTACCATCCATCGGAGTGCAAATATCAACGACGAACTATCTCCCTTAATGAAGAGACTATCATCCATCGGAGTACAAAAATTCAACAACGAACTATCTCCCTTAATGAAGAGACTACCATCCATTGGAGTACAAATATCAACAATAAACTATCTTTTAATAAAGAGACTACCATCCATAGGAGTACAAATCTCAACAACAAAATATCTCCCTTAATAAAATGACTACCATCCATTGGAGTACAAATCTCAACAGCGAACTATCTCCTTTAATGAGGAAACTACCATTCATCAAAGTACAAATCTCAATAATGAACTATCTCCGTTAATGAAGAGACTACCATCCATTGGAGTATAAATCCCAACAATGAACGATCTCCCTTACTAAAGAGACTACCTTCCATTTGAGTAAAAATCTCAACAACGAATTATCACCCTTAATGAAGATACTATTATCCATCGGAATACAAATTTCATTAAGTAACTATCTTCCTTAATGAAGTAACTACCATGTATTGGAGTAGAAATATCAACAACTAACTATCTCTCTTAATAAAGAGACTACCGTCCATCGGAGTACAAATCTGAACAACGAACTATCTCCCTTAATGAATAGACTAGCATCCATCGGAGTAAAAATATCAAAAATGAACTATCTCCATTAATAAAGAGACTACCATCCATTGGAGTAAAAATCCCAACAATGAACAATCTCCATTATTGAAGAGACTACCATCCATTGGAGTAAAAATCTCAACTATCTCCCTTAATGAAGATACTACCATCCATCAAAATACATATTTCAACAATGAAGTATCTCCCTTAATGAAGAGACAATCATCCATTGGATTACAAATCTCAACAACGAACTATCTCCTTTAATGAGAAGACTACCTTTTGTTAGAGTACAAATCTCAACAACAAAATATATCCCTTAATGAAGATACTACCATCCATTGGAGTAGAGATATCAATAACTAACTATCTCCCTTAATAAATAAACTACCATCCATCGTAGTAAAAATCTCAACAACGAACTATCTCCCTTAATGAAGAGACTACAATCCATCAGATTACAAATATCAACAACAAACTATCTCCCTTAATGAAGAGACTACCATTCATCGGACTAAAAATCTCAACAACAAACTATATCCCTTAATAAATAGACTACCATCCATCGGAGTACAAATATCAACAACGAACTATCTCCCTTAATGAAGAGACTACCATCCATTGGAGTATAAATATCAACAACAAACTATCTCTAAATGAAGAGCCTGGAATTTATTGGAGTACAAATCTCAACAATAAACAATAACCCTTAATGATGTGACTACCTTACATTGGAGTACAAATCTCAACAACGAACTATCCCTCTTAATGAAGACAATACCATCCATGGAAGTACAAATCTCAACAACAAACTATCTCCTTTAATTAGGAGACTACATACCATTGAAGTACAAATCTAAACAACGAACTATCTCCATTAATCATGGGACTATCATCCATCAGAGTACAAATCTCAGCAACAAACTATCACCCTTAATAAAGATACTACCATCCATTGGAGTAGAAATATCAATAACTAACTATCACCCTTAATAAAGAGACTACCATCCATCGGAGTACAAATCTCCACAACGAACTATCCCCCTTAATTAAGAGACTATCATCAATTAGAGTACAAATCTGAACAACAAACTATCTCCCTTAATGAATAGACTACCATTCATCGGAGTACAAATATCAACAAGAAACTATCTCTTAATGAAGAGACTACAATTCATTGGAGTACAAATCTTAACAATAAACTATCACCCTTAATAAAGTGACTATCATCAATCGGAGTACAAATCTCAATAATGAACTATCTCCCTTAATAAAGAGACTAGAATCCATTGGAGTACAAATATCAACAACAAACTATCTCCTTTAATGAGGATACAACCATTCATTGAAGTACAAATCTCAACAACGAACTATCTCCCTTAATCAGGAGACTATCATCCATCGGAGTAAAAATATCAACAATGAACTATCTCCATTAATAAAGAGTCTACCATCCATTGAAGTCTAAATCCCAACAATGAACGATCTCCCTTATTGAAGAGGCTAACATCCATTGGACTAAAACTATCAACTATCTCCTTGAATGAAGATACTACCATCCATCGGAATATGTATTTCAATAAAGAACTATCTCCCTTAATTAAGAGACTACCATCCATTTGATTACAAATCTCAACAACGAACTATCTCCTTTAATAAGGAGACTACCTTCCGTTGGAGTACAAATCTCAACAACGAACTATCTCCCTTAATGAAGAGACTAACATCCATTGAAGTAAAAATCTTAACAACGAACTATCTACCTTAATGAAGATACTACCATCCATCGGAATACAAATCTCAACAAAGAACTATTTCCATTTATGAAAAGACTACCATCCATTGGATTACAAATTTCAACAGCAAACTATCTCCCTTAATGAAGAAACTACAATCCATTAGAGTACAAATCTCAAAAACAAATTATCTCCCTTAATGAAGAAAATATCATACATTTGAGTAGATATATCAATAATTAAGTATCTCCCTTAATGAAGAGACTACCATCCATTGGAATACAAATTTCACCAATGAACTATCTCCCTTAATAAAGAGACTACCATCCATTGGAGTAAAAATATCAACCATGAACTATCTCCCTTAATAAAGAGACTGCCATCCATCAGAGTACAAATCTCAACAACAAACTACCTCCCTTAATTAAGAGACTACCATCCATTGGAGTAAAAATATCAACAAGAAACTATCTCTAAATGAAGAGGCTACCATTCATTGGAGTACAAATCTCTACAATAAACAATCACCCTTATGAAGTGACTACCATCCTTCGGAGTACAAATCTCAACAACGAACTATCTCCTTTAATGAGGAGACTACCATCCATTGAAGTACAAATCTCAACAAAAAACTATCTCCCTTAATCAAGAGACTATAATCCATCAGAGGACAAATCTCAACAATGAACTATCTCCATTAATGAAGATACTACCATCTATTGGAGTAGAGATATCAACAACTAACTATCTCCCTTAATAAATAGACTACCATCCATCGGAGTACAAATCTCAACAACGAACTATCTCGCTTAATGAAGAGACTAAAATCCATCAGATTAAAAATCTCAACAACAAACTATCTCCCTTAATGAAGAGACTACCATCCATCGAAGTACAAATATCAATAAGAAACTATCTCTTAATGAAGAGACTACCATTCATTGGAGTACAAATCTTAACAATAAACTATCACCCTTAATAAAGTGACTATCATAAATCGGAGTACAAATCTCAACAATGAACTATCTCCCTTAATAAACAGACTAGAATCCATTGGAGTACAAATATCAACAACAAACTATCTCCTTTAATGAGGAGACATACATTCATTGAAGTACAAATCTCAACAACGAACTATCTCCCTTAATCAGGAGACTATCATCCATCGGAGTAAAAATATCAACAATGAACTATCTCCATTAATAAAGAGTCTACCATCCATTGAAGTCTAAATCCCAACAATGAACGATCTCCCTTATTGAAGAGGCTAACATCCATTGGACTAAAAATATCAACTATCTCCTTGAATGAAGATACTACCATCCATCGGAATACGTATTTCAATAAAGAACTATCTCCCTTAATTAAGAGACTACCATCCATTTGATTACAAATCTCAACAACGAACTATCTCCTTTAATGAGGATACTACCTTCCGTTGGAGTAGAAATCTCAACAACGAACTATCTCCCTTAATAAAGAGTCTACAATATATAGGAGTACCAATCTTAACAATGAACAATATCCCTTAATGAAGAGACTAAGATCCATTGAAGTAAAAATCTCAACAACGAACTATCTACCTTAATGAAGATACTACCATCCATCGGAATACAAATCTCAACAAAGAACTATTTCCCTTTATGAAAAGACTACCATCCATTGGATTACAAATTTCAACAACAAACTATCTCCCTTAATGAAGAGACTACAATCCATTAGAGTACAAATCTCAAAAACAAATTATCTCCCTTAATGAAGAAAATATCATACATTTGAGTAGATATATCAATAATTAAGTATCTCCCTTAATGAAGAGACTACCATCCATTGGAATACAAATTTCAATAATGAACTATCTCCCTTAATAAAGAGACTACCATCCATTGGAGTAAAAATATCAACCATGAACTATCTCCCTTAATAAAGAGACTGCCATCCATCAGAGTACAAATCTCAACAACAAACTACCTCCCTTAATTAAGAGACTACCATCCATTGGAGTAAAAATATCAACAAGAAACTATCTCTAAATGAAGAGGCTACCATTCATTGGAGTACAAATCTCTACAATAAACAATCACCCTTATGAAGTGACTACCATCCTTCGGAGTACAAATCTCAACAACGAACTATCTCCTTTAATGAGGAGACTACCATCCATTGAAGTACAAATCTCAACAATGAACTATCTCCCTTAATCAAGAGACTATAATCCATAAGAGGACAAATCTCAACAACAAACTATGTCCCTTAATGAAGATACTACCATCTATTGGAGTAGAGATATCAACAACTAACTATCTCCCTTAATAAATAGACTACCATCCATCGGAGTACAAATCTCAACAACGAACTATCTCGCTTAATGAAGAGACTACAATCCATCAGATTACAAATCTCAACAACAAACTATCTCCCTTAATGAAGAGACTACCATTCATCGGACTAAAAATCTCAACAATAAACTATATCCCTTAATAAATAGACTACCATCCATCGGATTACAAATATCAACAACGAACTATCTCCCTTAATGAAGAGACTTCCATCCATTGGAGTATAAATATCAACAACAAACTATCTCTAAATGAAGAGTCTGGAATTCATTGGAGTACCAATCTCAACAATAAACAATCACCCTTAATGATGTGACTACCTTGCATTGGAGTACAAATCTAAACAACGAACTATCCCTCTTAATGAAGACAATACCATCCATGGAAGTACAAATCTCAACAACAAACTATCTCCTTTAATGAGGAGACTACATACCATTGAAGTACAAATCTAAACAACGAACTATCTCCATTAATCATGGGACTATCATCCATCAGAGTACAAATCTCAGCAACGAACTATCTCCCTTATTAAAGATACTACCATCCATTGGAGTAGAAATATCAACAACTAACTATCACCCTTAATAAAGAGACTACCATCCATCGGAGTACAAATCTCCACAACGAACTATCCCCCTTAATTAAGAGACTATCATCAATTAGAGTACAAATCTCAACAACAAACTATCTCCCTTAATGAATAGACTACCATCCATCGGAGTACAAATATCAACAAGAAACTATCTCTTAATGAAGAGACTACCATTCATTGGAGTACAAATCTTAACAATAAACTATCACCCTTAATAAAGTGACCATCATCAATCAGAGTACAAATCTCAACAATGAACTATCTCCCTTAATAAATATACTATAATCCATTGGAGTACAAATATCAACAACAAACTATCTCCTTTAATGAGGAGACAACCATTCATTGAAGTACAAATCTCAACAACGAACTATCTCCCTTAATCAGGAGACTATCATCCATCGGAGTAAAAATATCAACAATGAACTATCTCTATTAATAAAGAGTCTACCATCCATTGAAGTCTAAATCCGAACAATGAACGATCTCCCTTATTGAAGAGGCTAACATCCATTGGACTAAAAATATCAACTATCTCCTTGAATGAAGATACTACCATCCATCGGAATACGTATTTCAACAAAGAACTATCACCCTTAATAAAGAGACTACCATCCATCGGAGTACAAATCTCCACAACGAACTATCCCCCTTAATTAAGAGACTATCATCAATTAGAGTACAGATCTGAACAACAAACTATCTCCCTTAATGAATAGACTACCATCCATCGGAGTACAAATATCAACAAGAAACTATCTCTTAATGAAGAGACTACCATTCATTGGAGTACAAATCTTAATAATAAACTATCACCCTTAATAAAGTGACTATCATAAATCGGAGTACAAATCTCAACAATGAACTATCTCCCTTAATAAACAGACTAGAATCCATTGGAGTACAAATATCAACAACAATCTATCTCCTTTAATGAGGAGACAACCATTCATTGAAGTACAAATCTCAACAACGAACTATCTCCCTTAATCAGGAGACTATCATCCATCGGAGTAAAAATATCAACAATGAACTATCTCCATTAATAAAGAGTCTACCATCCATTGAAGTCTAAATCCCAACAATGAACGATCTCCCTTATTGAAGAGGCTAACATCCATTGGACTAAAAATATCAACTATCTCCTTGAATGAAGATACTACCATCCATCGGAATACGTATTTCAATAAAGAACTATCTCCCTTAATTAAGAGACTACCATCCATTTGATTACAAATCTCAACAACGAACTATCTCCTTTAATGAGGAGACTACCTTCCGTTGGAGTAGAAATCTCAACAACGAACTATCTCCCTTAATAAAGAGTGTACAATATATAGGAGTACCAATCTTAACAATGAACAATATCCCTTAATGAATAGACTAAGATCCATTGAAGTAAAAATCTCAACAACGAACTATCTACCTTAATGAAGATACTACCATCCATCGGAATACAAATCTCAACAAAGAACTATTTCCCTTTATGAAAAGACTACCATCCATTGGATTACAAATTTCAACAACAAACTATCTCCCTTAATGAAGAGACTACAATCCATTAGAGTACAAATCTCAAAAACAAATTATCTCCCTTAATGAAGAAAATATCATACATTTGAGTAGATATATCAATAATTAAGTATCTCCCTTAATGAAGAGACTACCATCCATTGGAATACAAATTTCAACAATGAACTATCTCCCTTAATAAAGATACTACCATCCATTGGAGTAAAAATATCAACCATGAACTATCTCCCTTAATAAAGAGACTGCCATCCATCAGAGTACAAATCTCAACAACAAACTACCTCCCTTAATTAAGAGACTACCATCCATTGGAGTAAAAATATCAACAAGAAACTATCTCTAAATGAAGAGGCTACCATTCATTGGAGTACAAATCTCTACAATAAACAATCACCCTTATGAAGTGACTACCATCCTTCGGAGTACAAATCTCAACAACGAACTATCTCCTTTAATGAGGAGACTACCATCCATTGAAGTACAAATCTCAACAATGAACTATCTCCCTTAATCAAGAGACTATAATCCATAAGAGGACAAATCTCAACAACAAACTATGTCCCTTAATGAAGATACTACCATCTATTGGAGTAGAGATATCAACAACTAACTATCTCCCTTAATAAATAGACTACCATCCATCGGAGTACAAATCTCAACAACGAACTATCTCGCTTAATGAAGAGACTACAATCCATCAGATTACAAATCTCAACAACAAACTATCTCCCTTAATGAAGAGACTACCATTCATCGGACTAAAAATCTCAACAACAAACTCTATCCCTTAATAAATAGACTACCATCCATCGGATTACAAATATCAACAACGAACTATCTCCCTTAATGAAGAGACTTCCATCCATTGGAGTATAAATATCAACAACAAACTATCTCTAAATGAAGAGTCTGGAATTCATTGGAGTACCAATCTCAACAATAAACAATCACCCTTAATGATGTGACTACCTTGCATTGGAGTACAAATCTAAACAACGAACTATCCCTCTTAATGAAGACAATACCATCCATGGAAGTACAAATCTCAACAACAAACTATCTCCTTTAATGAGGAGACTACATACCATTGAAGTACAAATCTAAACAACGAACTATCTCCATTAATCATGGGACTATCATCCATCAGAGTACAAATCTCAGCAACGAACTATCTCCCTTATTAAAGATACTACCATCCATTGGAGTAGAAATATCAACAACTAACTATCACCCTTAATAAAGAGACTACCATCCATCGGAGTACAAATCTCCACAACGAACTATCCCCCTTAATTAAGAGACTATCATCAATTAGAGTACAAATCTCAACAACAAACTATCTCCCTTAATGAATAGACTACCATCCATCGGAGTACAAATATCAACAAGAAACTATCTCTTAATGAAGAGACTACCATTCATTGGAGTACAAATCTTAACAATAAACTATCACCCTTAATAAAGTGACCATCATCAATCAGAGTACAAATCTCAACAATGAACTATCTCCCTTAATAAATATACTATAATCCATTGGAGTACAAATATCAACAACAAACTATCTCCTTTAATGAGGAGACAACCATTCATTGAAGTACAAATCTCAACAACGAACTATCTCCCTTAATCAGGAGACTATCATCCATCGGAGTAAAAATATCAACAATGAACTATCTCTATTAATAAAGAGTCTACCATCCATTGAAGTCTAAATCCGAACAATGAACGATCTCCCTTATTGAAGAGGCTAACATCCATTGGACTAAAAATATCAACTATCTCCTTGAATGAAGATACTACCATCCATCGGAATACGTATTTCAACAAAGAACTATCACCCTTAATAAAGAGACTACCATCCATCGGAGTACAAATCTCCACAACGAACTATCCCCCTTAATTAAGAGACTATCATCAATTAGAGTACAGATCTGAACAACAAACTATCTCCCTTAATGAATAGACTACCATCCATCGGAGTACAAATATCAACAAGAAACTATCTCTTAATGAAGAGACTACCATTCATTGGAGTACAAATCTTAATAATAAACTATCACCCTTAATAAAGTGACTATCATAAATCGGAGTACAAATCTCAACAATGAACTATCTCCCTTAATAAACAGACTAGAATCCATTGGAGTACAAATATCAACAACAATCTATCTCCTTTAATGAGGAGACAACCATTCATTGAAGTACAAATCTCAACAACGAACTATCTCCCTTAATCAGGAGACTATCATCCATCGGAGTAAAAATATCAACAATGAACTATCTCCATTAATAAAGAGTCTACCATCCATTGAAGTCTAAATCCCAACAATGAACGATCTCCCTTATTGAAGAGGCTAACATCCATTGGACTAAAAATATCAACTATCTCCTTGAATGAAGATACTACCATCCATCGGAATACGTATTTCAATAAAGAACTATCTCCCTTAATTAAGAGACTACCATCCATTTGATTACAAATCTCAACAACGAACTATCTCCTTTAATGAGGAGACTACCTTCCGTTGGAGTAGAAATCTCAACAACGAACTATCTCCCTTAATAAAGAGTGTACAATATATAGGAGTACCAATCTTAACAATTAACAATATCCCTTAATGAATAGACTAAGATCCATTGAAGTAAAAATCTCAACAACGAACTATCTACCTTAATGAAGATACTACCATCCATCGGAATACAAATCTCAACAAAGAACTATTTCCCTTTATGAAAAGACTACCATCCATTGGATTACAAATTTCAACAACAAACTATCTCCCTTAATGAAGAGACTACAATCCATTAGAGTACAAATCTCAAAAACAAATTATCTCCCTTAATGAAGAAAATATCATACATTTGAGTAGATATATCAATAATTAAGTATCTCCCTTAATGAAGAGACTACCATCCATTGGAATACAAATTTCAACAATGAACTATCTCCCTTAATAAAGATACTACCATCCATTGGAGTAAAAATATCAACCATGAACTATCTCCCTTAATAAAGAGACTGCCATCCATCAGAGTACAAATCTCAACAACAAACTACCTCCCTTAATTAAGAGACTACCATCCATTGGAGTAAAAATATCAACAAGAAACTATCTCTAAATGAAGAGGCTACCATTCATTGGAGTACAAATCTCTACAATAAACAATCACCCTTATGAAGTGACTACCATCCTTCGGAGTACAAATCTCAACAACGAACTATCTCCTTTAATGAGGAGACTACCATCCATTGAAGTACAAATCTCAACAATGAACTATCTCCCTTAATCAAGAGACTATAATCCATAAGAGGACAAATCTCAACAACAAACTATGTCCCTTAATGAAGATACTACCATCTATTGGAGTAGAGATATCAACAACTAACTATCTCCCTTAATAAATAGACTACCATCCATCGGAGTACAAATCTCAACAACGAACTATCTCGCTTAATGAAGAGACTACAATCCATCAGATTACAAATCTCAACAACAAACTATCTCCCTTAATGAAGAGACTACCATTCATCGGACTAAAAATCTCAACAACAAACTATATCCCTTAATAAATAGACTACCATCCATTGGAGTACAAATATCAACAACGAACTATCTCCCTTAATAAAGAGACTTCCATCCATTGGAGTATAAATATCAACAACAAACTATCTCTAAATGAAGAGCCTGGAATTCATTGGAGTACCAATCTCAACAATAAACAATCACCCTTAATGATGTGACTACCTTGCATTGGAGTACAAATCTAAACAACGAACTATCCCTCTTAATGAAGACAATACCATCCATGGAAGTACAAATCTCAACAACAAACTATCTCCTTTAATGAGGAGACTACATACCATTGAAGTACAAATCTAAACAACGAACTATCTCCATTAATCATGGGACTATCATCCATCAGAGTACAAATCTCAGCGACGAACTATCTCCCTTATTAAAGATACTACCATCCATTGGAGTAGAAATATCAACAACTAACTATCACCCTTAATAAAGAGACTACCATCCATCGGAGTACAAATCTCCACAACGAACTATCCCCCTTAATTAAGAGACTATCATCAATTAGAGTACAAATCTCAACAACAAACTATCTCTCTTAATGAATAGACTACCATCCATCGGAGTACAAATATCAACAAGAAACTATCTCTTAATGAAGAGACTACCATTCATTGGAGTACAAATCTTAACAATAAACTATCACCCTTAATAAAGTGACCATCATCAATCAGAGTACAAATCTCAACAATGAACTATCTCCCTTAATAAATATACTATAATCCATTGGAGTACAAATATCAACAACAAACTATCTCCTTTAATGAGGAGACAACCATTCATTGAAGTACAAATCTCAACAACGAACTATCTCCCTTAATCAGGAGACTATCATCCATCGGAGTAAAAATATCAACAATGAACTATCTCTATTAATAAAGAGTCTACCATCCATTGAAGTCTAAATCCGAACAATGAACGATCTCCCTTATTGAAGAGGCTAACATCCATTGGACTAAAAATATCAACTATCTCCTTGAATGAAGATACTACCATCCATCGGAATACGTATTTCAACAAAGAACTATCACCCTTAATAAAGAGACTACCATCCATCGGAGTACAAATCTCCACAACGAACTATCCCCCTTAATTAAGAGACTATCATCAATTAGAGTACAGATCTGAACAACAAACTATCTCCCTTAATGAATAGACTACCATCCATCGGAGTACAAATATCAACAAGAAACTATCTCTTAATGAAGAGACTACCATTCATTGGAGTACAAATCTTAATAATAAACTATCACCCTTAATAAAGTGACTATCATAAATCGGAGTACAAATCTCAACAATGAACTATCTCCCTTAATAAACAGACTAGAATCCATTGGAGTACAAATATCAACAACAATCTATCTCCTTTAATGAGGAGACAACCATTCATTGAAGTACAAATCTCAACAACGAACTATCTCCCTTAATCAGGAGACTATCATCCATCGGAGTAAAAATATCAACAATGAACTATCTCCATTAATAAAGAGTCTACCATCCATTGAAGTCTAAATCCCAACAATGAACGATCTCCCTTATTGAAGAGGCTAACATCCATTGGACTAAAAATATCAACTATCTCCTTGAATGAAGATACTACCATCCATCGGAATACGTATTTCAATAAAGAACTATCTCCCTTAATTAAGAGACTACCATCCATTTGATTACAAATCTCAACAACGAACTATCTCCTTTAATGAGGAGACTACCTTCCGTTGGAGTAGAAATCTCAACAACGAACTATCTCCCTTAATAAAGAGTGTACAATATATAGGAGTACCAATCTTAACAATGAACAATATCCCTTAATGAATAGACTAAGATCCATTGAAGTAAAAATTTCAACAACGAACTATCTACCTTAATGAAGATACTACCATCCATCGGAATACAAATCTCAACAAAGAACTATTTCCCTTTATGAAAAGTCTACCATCCATTGGATTACAAATTTCAACAACAAACTATCTCCCTTAATGAAGAGACTACAATCCATTAGAGTACAAATCTCAAAAACAAATTATCTCCCTTAATGAAGAAAATATCATACATTTGAGTAGATATATCAATAATTAAGTATCTCCCTTAATGAAGAGACTACCATCCATTGGAATACAAATTTCAACAATGAACTATCTCCCTTAATAAAGATACTACCATCCATTGGAGTAAAAATATCAACCATGAACTATCTCCCTTAATAAAGAGACTGCCATCCATCAGAGTACAAATCTCAACAACAAACTACCTCCCTTAATTAAGAGACTACCATCCATTGGAGTAAAAATATCAACAAGAAACTATCTCTAAATGAAGAGGCTACCATTCATTGGAGTACAAATCTCTACAATAAACAATCACCCTTATGAAGTGACTACCATCCTTCGGAGTACAAATCTCAACAACGAACTATCTCCTTTAATGAGGAGACTACCATCCATTGAAGTACAAATCTCAACAACGAACTATCTCCCTTAATCAAGAGACAATAATCCATCAGAGGACAAATATCAACAACGAACTATCTCCCTTAATGAAGATACTACCATCTATTGGAGTAGAGATATCAACAACTAACTATCTCCCTTAATAAATAGACTACCATCCATTGGAGTACAAATCTCAACAACGAACTATCTCGCTTAATGAAGAGACTACAATCCATCAGATTACAAATCTCAACAACAAACTATCTCCCTTAATGAAGAGACTACCATTCATCGGACTAAAAATCTCAACAACAAACTATATCCCTTAATAAATAGACTACCATCCATTGGAGTACAAATATCAACAACGAACTATCTCCCTTAATAAAGAGACTACCATCCATTGGAGTATAAATATCAACAACAAACTATCTCTAAATGAAGAGCCTGGAATTCATTGGAGTACCAATCTCAACAATAAACAATCACCCTTAATGATGTGACTACCTTGCATTGGAGTACAAATCTCAACAACGAACTATCCCTCTTAATGAAGACAATACCATCCATGGAAGTACAAATCTCAACAACAAACTATCTCCTTTAATGAGGAGACTACATACCATTGAAGTACAAATCTAAACAACGAACTATCTCCATTAATCATGGGACTATCATCCATCAGAGTACAAATCTCAGCGACGAACTATCTCCCTTATTAAAGATACTACCATCCATTGGAGTAGAAATATCAACAACTAACTATCACCCTTAATAAAGAGACTACCATCCATCGGAGTACAAATCTCCACAACGAACTATCCCCCTTAATTAAGAGACTATCATCAATTAGAGTACAAATCTCAACAACAAACTATCTCCCTTAATGAATAGACTACCATCCATCGGAGTACAAATATCAACAAGAAACTATCTCTTAATGAAGAGACTACCATTCATTGGAGTACAAATCTTAACAATAAACTATCACCCTTAATAAAGTGACCATCATCAATCAGAGTACAAATCTCAACAATGAACTATCTCCCTTAATAAAGATACTATAATCCATTGGAGTACAAATATCAACAACAAACTATCTCCTTTAATGAGGAGACAACCATTCATTGAAGTACAAATCTCAACAACGAACTATCTCCCTTAATCAGGAGACTATCATCCATCGGAGTAAAAATATCAACAATGAACTATCTCTATTAATAAAGAGTCTACCATCCATTGAAGTCTAAATCCGAACAATGAACGATCTCCCTTATTGAAGAGGCTAACATCCATTGGACTAAAAATATCAACTATCTCCTTGAATGAAGATACTACCATCCATCGGAATACGTATTTCAACAAAGAACTATCACCCTTAATAAAGAGACTACCATCCATCGGAGTACAAATCTCCACAACGAACTATCCCCCTTAATTAAGAGACTATCATCAATTAGAGTACAGATCTGAACAACAAACTATCTCCCTTAATGAATAGACTACCATCCATCGGAGTACAAATATCAACAAGAAACTATCTCTTAATGAAGAGACTACCATTCATTGGAGTACAAATCTTAATAATAAACTATCACCCTTAATAAAGTGACTATCATAAATCGGAGTACAAATCTCAACAATGAACTATCTCCCTTAATAAACAGACTAGAATCCATTGGAGTACAAATATCAACAACAATCTATCTCCTTTAATGAGGAGACAACCATTCATTGAAGTACAAATCTCAACAACGAACTATCTCCCTTAATCAGGAGACTATCATCCATCGGAGTAAAAATATCAACAATGAACTATCTCCATTAATAAAGAGTCTACCATCCATTGAAGTCTAAATCCCAACAATGAACGATCTCCCTTATTGAAGAGGCTAACATCCATTGGACTAAAAATATCAACTATCTCCTTGAATGAAGATACTACCATCCATCGGAATACGTATTTCAATAAAGAACTATCTCCCTTAATTAAGAGACTACCATCCATTTGATTACAAATCTCAACAACGAACTATCTCCTTTAATGAGGAGACTACCTTCCGTTGGAGTAGAAATCTCAACAACGAACTATCTCCCTTAATAAAGAGTGTACAATATATAGGAGTACCAATCTTAACAATGAACAATATCCCTTAATGAATAGACTAAGATCCATTGAAGTAAAAATTTCAACAACGAACTATCTACCTTAATGAAGATACTACCATCCATCGGAATACAAATCTCAACAAAGAACTATTTCCCTTTATGAAAAGTCTACCATCCATTGGATTACAAATTTCAACAACAAACTATCTCCCTTAATGAAGAGACTACAATCCATTAGAGTACAAATCTCAAAAACAAATTATCTCCCTTAATGAAGAAAATATCATACATTTGAGTAGATATATCAATAATTAAGTATCTCCCTTAATGAAGAGACTACCATCCATTGGAATACAAATTTCAACAATGAACTATCTCCCTTAATAAAGATACTACCATCCATTGGAGTAAAAATATCAACCATGAACTATCTCCCTTAATAAAGAGACTGCCATCCATCAGAGTACAAATCTCAACAACAAACTACCTCCCTTAATTAAGAGACTACCATCCATTGGAGTAAAAATATCAACAAGAAACTATCTCTAAATGAAGAGGCTACCATTCATTGGAGTACAAATCTCTACAATAAACAATCACCCTTATGAAGTGACTACCATCCTTCGGAGTACAAATCTCAACAACGAACTATCTCCTTTAATGAGGAGACTACCATCCATTGAAGTACAAATCTCAACAACGAACTATCTCCCTTAATCAAGAGACAATAATCCATCAGAGGACAAATATCAACAACGAACTATCTCCCTTAATGAAGATACTACCATCTATTGGAGTAGAGATATCAACAACTAACTATCTCCCTTAATAAATAGACTACCATCCATTGGAGTACAAATCTCAACAACGAACTATCTCGCTTAATGAAGAGACTACAATCCATCAGATTACAAATCTCAACAACAAACTATCTCCCTTAATGAAGAGACTACCATTCATCGGACTAAAAATCTCAACAACAAACTATATCCCTTAATAAATAGACTACCATCCATTGGAGTACAAATATCAACAACGAACTATCTCCCTTAATAAAGAGACTACCATCCATTGGAGTATAAATATCAACAACAAACTATCTCTAAATGAAGAGCCTGGAATTCATTGGAGTACCAATCTCAACAATAAACAATCACCCTTAATGATGTGACTACCTTGCATTGGAGTACAAATCTCAACAACGAACTATCCCTCTTAATGAAGACAATACCATCCATGGAAGTACAAATCTCAACAACAAACTATCTCCTTTAATGAGGAGACTACATACCATTGAAGTACAAATCTAAACAACGAACTATCTCCATTAATCATGGGACTATCATCCATCAGAGTACAAATCTCAGCGACGAACTATCTCCCTTATTAAAGATACTACCATCCATTGGAGTAGAAATATCAACAACTAACTATCACCCTTAATAAAGAGACTACCATCCATCGGAGTACAAATCTCCACAACGAACTATCCCCCTTAATTAAGAGACTATCATCAATTAGAGTACAAATCTCAACAACAAACTATCTCCCTTAATGAATAGACTACCATCCATCGGAGTACAAATATCAACAAGAAACTATCTCTTAATGAAGAGACTACCATTCATTGGAGTACAAATCTTAACAATAAACTATCACCCTTAATAAAGTGACTATCATCAATCAGAGTACAAATCTCAACAATGAACTATCTCCCTTAATAAAGATACTATAATCCATTGGAGTACAAATATCAACAACAAACTATCTCCTTTAATGAGGAGACAACCATTCATTGAAGTACAAATCTCAACAACGAACTATCTCCCTTAATCAGGAGACTATCATCCATCGGAGTAAAAATATCAACAATGAACTATCTCCATTAAAAAAGAGTCTACCATCCATTGAAGTCTAAATTCGAACAATGAACGATCTCCCTTATTGAAGAGGCTAACATCCATTGGACTAAAAATATCAACTATCTCCTTGAATGAAGATACTACCATCCATCGGAATACGTATTTCAACAAAGAACTATCACCCTTAATAAAGAGACTACCATCCATCGGAGTACAAATCTCCACAACGAACTATCCCCCTTAATTAAGAGACTATCATCAATTAGAGTAAAGATCTGAACAACAAACTATCTCCGTTAATGAATAGACTACCGTCCATCGGAGTACAAATATCAACAAGAAACTATCTCTTAATGAAGAGACTACCATTCATTGGAGTACAAATCTTAACAATAAACTATCACCCTTAATAAAGTGACTATCATCAATCGGAGTACAAATCTCAACAATGAACTATCTCCCTTAATAAAGAGACTATAATCCATTGGAGTACAAATATCAACAACAAACTATCTCCTTTAATGAAGACACAACCATTCATTGAAGTACAAATCTCAACAACAAACTATCTCCCTTTATCAGGTGACTATCATCCATCGGAGTAAAAATATAACCAATGAACTATCTCCATTAATAAAGAGTCTACCTTCCATTGAAGTCTAAATCCTAACAATAAACGATCTCCCTTATTGAAGAGGCTAACATCCATTGGACTAAAAATATCAACTATCTCCTTGAATGAAGATACTACCATCCATCGGAATACGTATTTCAATAAAGAACTATCTCCCTTAATTCAGAGACTACCATCCATTTTATTACAAATCTCAACAACGAACTATCTCCTTTAATGAGGAGACTACCTTCCGTTGGAGTACAAATCTCAACAACAAACTATCTCCCTTAATAAAGAGTCTACAATATATAGGAGTACCAATCTTAACAATGAACAATATCCCTTAATGAAGAGACTAAGATCCATTGAAGTAAAAATCTCAACAACGAACTATCTACCTTAATGAAGATACTACAATCCATCGGAATACAAATCTCAACAAAGAACTATTTCCCTTTATGAAAAGACTAGCATCCATTGGATTACAAATTTCAACAACAAACTATCTCCCTTAATGAAGAGACTACAATCCATTAGAGTACAAATCTCAAAAACAAATTATCTCCCTTAATGAAGAAAATATCATACATTTGAGTAGATATATCAATAATTAAGTATCTCCCTTAATGAAGAGACTACCATCCATTGGAATACAAATTTCAACAATGAACTATCTCCCTTAATAAAGAGACTAACATCCATTGGAGTAAAAATATCAACCATGAACTATCTCCCTTAATAAAGAGACTGCCATCCATCAGAGTACAAATCTCAACAACAAACTACCTCCCTTAATTAAGAGACTACCATCCATTGGAGTAAAAATATCAACAAGAAACTATCTCTAAATGAAGAGGCTACCATGCATTGGAGTACAAATCTCTACAATAAATAATCACCCTTATGAAGTGACTACCATCCGTCGGAGTACAAATCTCAACAACGAACTATCTCCTTTAATGAGGAGACTACCATCCATTTTAGTACAAATCTCAACAACGAACTATCTCCCTTAATCAAGAGACTATAATCCATCAGAGTACAAATCTCAACAACGAACTATCTCCCTTAATGAAGATACTACCATCTATTGGAGTAGAGATATCAACAACTAACTATCTCCCTTAATAAATAGACTACCATCCATCGGAGTACAAATCTCAACAACGAACTATCTCGCTTAATGAAGAGACTAAAATCCATCAGATTACAAATCTCAATAACAAACTATCTCCCTTAATGAAGAGACTACCATTCATCGGACTAAAAATCTCAACAACAAACTATATCCCTTAATAAATAGACTACCATCCACCGGAGTACAAATATGAACAACGAACAATCTCCCTTAACGAAGAGACTACCATCCATTGGAGTATAAATATCAACAACAAACTATCTCTAAATGAAGAGCCTGGAATTCATTGGAGTACAAATCTCAACAAAAAACAATCATCCTTAATGATGTGACTACCTTGCATTGGAGTACAAATCTCAACAACGAACTATCCCTGTTAATGAAGACAATACCATCCATGGAAGTACAAATCTCAACAACAAATTATCTCCTTTAATGAGGAGACTACATACCATTGAAGTACAAATCTAAACAACGAACTATCTCCATTAATCATGGGACTATCATCCATCAGAGTACAAATCTCAGCAACGAACTTTCTCCCTTAATAAAGATACTACCATCCATTGGAGTAGAAATATCAACAACTAACTATCACCCTTAATAAAGAGACTACCATCCATCGGAGTACAAATCTCCACAACGAACTATCCCCCTTAATTAAGAGACTATCATGAATTAGAGTACAAATCTCAACAACAAACTATCTCCCTTAATGAATAGACTACCATCCATCGGAGTACAAATATCAACAAGAAACTATCTCTTAATGAAGAGACTACCATTCATTGGAGTACAAATCTTAACAATAAACTATCACCCTTAATAAAGTGACTATCATCAATCGGAGTACAAATCTCAACAATGAACTATCTCCCTTAATAAACATACTAGAATCTATTGGAGTACAAATATCAACAACAAACTATCTCCTTTAATGAGGAGACAACCATTCATTGAAGTACAAATCTCAACAACGAACTTTCTCCCTTAATCAGGAGACTATAATCCATCGGAGTAAAAATATCAACAATGAACTATCTCCATTAATAAAGAGTCTACCATCCATTGAAGTCTAAATCCCAACAATGAACAATCTCCCTTATTGAAGAGGCTAACATCCATTGGAGTAAAAATATCAACTATCTCCTTGAATGAAGATACTACCATCCATCGGAATACGTATTTCAACAAAGAACTATCACCCTTAATAAAGAGACTACCATCCATCGGAGTACAAATCTCCACAACGAACTATCCCCCTTAATTAAGAGACTATCATCAATTAGAGTACAAATTTGAACAACAAACTATCTCCCTTAATGAATAGACTACCATCCATCGGAGTACAAATATCAACAAGAAACTATCTCTTAATGAAGAGACTACCATTCATTGGAGTACAAATCTTAACAATAAACTATCACCCTTAATAAAGTGACTATCATAAATCGGAGTACAAATCTCAACATTGAACTATCTCCCTTAATAAACAGACTAGAATCCATTGGAGTACAAATATCAACAACAAACTATTTCCTTTAATGAGGAGACAACCATTCATTGAAGTACAAATCTCAACAACGAACTCTCTCCCTTAATCAGGAGACTATCATCCATCGGAGTAAAAATATCAACAATGAACTATCTCCATTAATAAAGAGTCTACCATCCATTGAAGTCTAAATCCCAACAATGAACGATCTCCCTTATTGAAGAGGCTAACATCCATTGGAGTAAAAATATCAACTATCTCCTTGAATGAAGATACTACCATCCATCGGAATACGTATTTCAACAAAGAACTATCTCCCTTAATTAAGAGACTACCATCCATTTGATTACAAATCTCAACAACGAACTATCTCCTTTAATGAGGAGACTACCTTCCGTTGGAGTATAAATCTCAACAACGAACTATCTCCCTTAATAAAGAGTCTAAAATATATAGGAGTACCAATCTTAACAATGAACAATATCCCTTAATGAAGAGACTAACATCCATTGAAGTAAAAATCTCAACAACGAACTATCTACCTTAATGAAGATACTACCATCCATCGGAATACAAATCTCAACAAAGAACTATTTCCCTTTATGAAAAGACTACCATCCATTGGATTACAAATTTCAACAACAAACTATCTCCCTTAATGAAGAGACTACAATACATTAGAGTACAAATCTCAAAAACAAACTATCTCCCTTAATGAAAAAAATATCATACATTTGAGTAGATATATCAATAATTAAGTATCTCCCTTAATGAAGAGACTACCATCCATTGGAATACAAATTTCAACAATGAACTATCTACCTTAATAAAGAGACTACCATCCATTGTAGTAAAAATATCAACCATGAACTATCTCCCTTAATAAAGAGACTGCCATCCATCAGAGTACAAATCTCAACAACAAACTACCTCCCTTAATTAAGAGACTACCATCCATTGGAGTAAAAATATCAACAAGAAACTATCTCTAAATGAAGAGGCTACCATTCATTGGAGTACAAATCTCTACAATAAACAATCACCCTTATGAAGGGACTACCATCCTTCGGAGTACAAATCTCAACAACGAACTATCTCCTTTAATGAGGAGACTACCATCCATTGAAGTACAAATCTCAACAACGAACTATCTCCCTTAATCAAGAGACTATAATCCATCAGAGTACAAATCTCAACAACGAACTATATCCCTTAATGAAGATACTACCATCTATTGGAGTAGAGATATCAACAACTAACTATCTCCCTTAATAAATAGACTACCATCCATCGGAGTACAAATCTCAACAACGAACTATCTCTCTTAATGAAGAGACTACAATCCATCAGATTACAAATCTCAACAACAAACTATCTCCCTTAATGAAGAGACTACCATTCATCGGACTAAAAATCTCAACAACAAACTATATCCCTTAATAAATATACTACCATCCATCGGAGTACAAATATCAACAACAAACTATCTCCCTTAATGAAGAGACTACCATCCATTGGAGTATAAATATCGACAACAAACTATCTCTAAATGAAGAGCATGGAATTCATTGGAGTACAAATCTCAACAATAAACAATCACCCTTAATGATGTGACTACCTTGCATTGGATTACAAATCTCAACAACGAACTATCCCATTTAATGAAGACAATACCATCCATGGAAGTACAAATCTCAACAACAAACTATATCCTTTAATTAGGAGACTACATACCATTGAAGTACAAATCTAAACAACGAACTATCTCCATTAATCATGGGACTATCATCCATCAGAGTACAAATCTCAGCAACGAACTATCTCCCTTAATAAAGATACTACCATCCATTGGAGTAGAAATATCAACAACTAACTATCACCCTTAATAAAGAGACTACCATCCATCGGAGTACAAATCTCCACAACGAACTATCCCCCTTAATTAAGAGACTATCATCAATTAGAGTTCAAATCTCAACAACAAACTATCTCCCTTAATGAATAGACTACCATCCATCGGAGTACAAATATCAACAAGAAACTATCTCTTAATGAAGAGACTACCATTCATTGGAGTACAAATCTAAACAATGAACTATCTCCCTTAATAAAGAGACTAGAATCCATTGGAGTACAAATATCAACAACAAACTATCTCCTTTAATGAGGAGACTACAATTCATTGAAGTACAAATCTCAACAATAAACTATCTCCCTTAATCAAGAGACTATCATCCATCGGAGTAAAAATATCAACAATGAACTATCTCCATTAATAAAGGGTCTACCATCCAAATTATCTCAAAAACAAATTATCTCCCTTAATGAAGAAAATATCATACATTTGAGTAGATATATCAATAATTAAGTATCTATCTTAATGAAGAGACTACCATCCATTGGAATACAAATTTCAACAATGAACTATCTCCCTTAATAAAGAGACTACCATCCATTGGAGTAAAAATATCAACCATGAACTATCTCCTATAATAAAGAGATTGCCATCCATCAGAGTACAAATCTCAACAACAAACTACCTCCCTTAATGAAGAGACTACCATTCATTGAAGTACAAATCTTAACAAGAAACTATCTCTAAATGAAGAGACTACCATTCATTGGAGTACAAATATCTACAATAAACAATCACCCTTATGAAGTGACTACCATCCTTCGGAGTACAAATCTCAGCAACGAACTATCTCCTTTAATGAGGAGACTACCATCCATTGAAGTACAAATCTCAACAACGAACTATCTCCCTTAATCAAGAGACTATAATCCATTAGAGTACAAATCTCAACAACGAACTATCTCCCTTAATGAAGATACTACCATCTATTGGAGTAGAGATATCAACAACTAACTATCTCCCTTAATAAATAGACTACCATCCATTGGAGTACAAATCTCAACAACGAATTATCTCGCTTAATGAAGAGACTATAATCCCTCGGAGTACAAATCTCAACAATATACTATCTCCCTTAAGGAAGAGACTACCATCCATCGTAGTAAAAATCTCAAGAACGAACTATATCCCTTAATAAATAGACTTCCATCAATTGGAGTACAAATATCAACAACGAACTATCTCCCTTAATGAAGAGACTACCATCCATTGGAGTACAAATATCAACAACAAACTATCTCTAAATGAAGAGAATAATGAACTATCCCTCTTAATGAAGAGAATAACATCCATTGGAGTACAAATCTCAATAACAAACTTCTCCTTTAATAAGGAGACTACCATCCATTGAAGTAAAAATCTCAACAACGAACTATCTCTCTTAATCAGGTGACTATCATCCATCGGAGTATAAATCTCAACAACGAACTATCTCCCTAATGAAGATACTACCATCCATTGGAGTAGAAATATCAACAACTAACTATCTTTTTTAATAAAGAGAATACCATCTAGTGTAGTAGAAATATTTACAACTAACTATCTCTCTTAATAAAGAGACTACCATCCATAGGTTTACAAATATCAACAACGAACTATCTCCCTTAATGAAGAGACTATCATCCATCGCAGTACAAATCTCAACAACGAACTATCTCCCTTAATTAAAACTCTACCATCAATTGGAGTACAAATATCAACAATAAATTATCTATTAATGAAGAGACTACCATTCATTGGAGTAGAAATATCAACAATAAACTATCACCCTTAATGAAGTGACTACCATCCATAGGAGTACAAATCTCAACAACAAAATATCTCCCTTAATAAAATGACTACCATCCATTGGAGTACAAATCTCAACAACGAACTATCTCCTTTAATGAGGAAACTACCATTCATCGAAGTACAAATCTCAACAACGAACTATCTCCGTTAATGAAGAGACTACCATCCATTGGAGTATAAATTCCAACAATGAACAATCTCCCTTATTAAAGTGACTACATTCCATTGGAGTAAAAATATGAACAACGAATTATCTCCCTTAATAAAGATACTACTATCCATCGGAATACAAATTTCATTAAGTAAATATCTTCCTTAATGAAGTAACTACCATCCATTGGAGTAGAAATATCAACAACTAACTATCTCTCTTAATAAAGATACTACCATCCATCGGAGTACAAATATGAACAACGAACTATCTCCCTTAATGAATAGACTACCATCCATCGGAGTACAAATATCAACAATAAACTATCTCCTTTAATGAGGGGACTACCATTCATTGAAGTACAAATCTTAACAACGAACTATCTCCCTTAATCAGGAGACTATGATCCATCGAAGTAAAAATATCAACAATGAACTATCTCCATTAATAAAGAGACTACCATCCATTGGAGTATAAATCCCATCAATGAACAATCTCCCTTATTGAAGAGACTACCATACATTGGAGTAAAAATCTCAACTATCTCCCTTAATGAAGATACTACCATCCATCAAAATACATATTTCAGCAATGAACTATCTACCTTAATGAAGAGACTACCATCCATTGCATTACAAATCCCTAAAACAAACTATATCCTTTAATGAGGAGACTACCTTCTGTTAGATTACAAATATCAACAACAAATTATCTCCCTTAATGAAGATACTACCATCCATTGGAGTAGAGATATCAACAACTAACTATCTCCCTTAATAAATAAACTACCATCCATCGTAGTACAAATCTCAACAACGAACTATCTCCCTTAATGAAGAGACTAAAATCCATCAGAGTACAAATCTCAACAACAAACTATCTCCCTTAATGAAGAGACTACCATCCATCAGACTAAAAATCTCAACAACGAACTATATCCCTTAATAAATAGACTACCATCCATCGGAGTACAAATATCAACAATGAAATATCTCCCTTAATGAAGAGACTACCATCTATTGGAGTATAAATATAAACAAAAAACTATCTCTAAATGAAGAGCCTTGAATTCATTGGAGTACAAATCTCAACAATAAACAATCACCCTTAATGATGTGACTACCTTCCATTGGAGTACAAATCTCAACAACGAACTATCCCTCTTAATGAAGACAATACAATCCATTGAAATACAAATCTAAACAACGAAATATTTCCCTTAATCATGTAACTATCATCCATCAGAGTACAAATCTCAGCAACGAACTATCTCCCTTAATAAAGATACTACCATCCATTGGAGTAGAAATATCAACAACTAACCATCACCCTTAATAAAGAGACTACCATCCATCAGAGTACGAATCTCCATAATGAACTATCTCCCTTAATTAAGAGACTATCATCAATTGGAGTACAAATATCAACAACAAACTATCTCCCTTAATGAATAGATTACCATCCATCGGAGTACAAATATCAACAAGAAACTATCTCTTAATGAAGAGACTACCATTCATTGGATTACAAATCTTAACAATAAACTATCACCCTTAATAAAGTGACTATCATCAATCGGAGTACAAATCTCAATAATGAACTATCTCCCTTAATAAAGAGACTAGAATCCATTGGAGTACAAATCTCAACAACAAACTATCTCCTTTAATGAGGAGACTACCATTCATTGAAGTACAAATCTCAACAACGAATTATCTTCCTTAATCAGGAGACTATCATCCATCAGAGTAAAAATGTCAACAATGAATGATCTCCATTAATAAAGAGTCTACCATCCATTGAAGTCTAAATCCCAACAATGAACAATCTCCCTTATTGAAGAGACTAACATCCATTGGAGTAAAAATCTCAACTATCTCCTTGAATAAAGATACTACGATCCATAGGAATACATATTTCAACAATGAACTATCTCCCTTAATGAAGAGACTACCATCCATTTGATTGCAAATCTCAACAACGAACTATCTCCTTTAATGAGGAGACTACCTTCCATTGGAGTACAAATCTCAACAACGAACTATCTCCCTTAATAAATAGTCTATAATCTATTGGAGTACCAATCTAAACAATAAACAATCTCCCTTAATGAAGTGACTAACATCCATTCAAGTAAAAATCTCAACAACGAACTATTTCCCTTTATGAAAAGACTACCATCTATTGGATTACAAATCTCAACAGCAAACTATCTCCCTTAATGAAGAGACTACCATCCATTAGAGGACAAATCTCAAAAAAAAATTATCTCCCTTAATGAAGAGAATATCATACATTTGAGTAGATATATCAATAATGAAGTATCTCCCTTAATGAAGAGACTACCATGCATCAGAGCACAAATCTAAATAATAAATTATCTCCCTTAATGAAGAGAATATCATACATTTGAGTAGATATATCAATAATGGAGTATCTCCCTTAATGAAGAGAATATCATACATTTGAGTAGATATATCAATAATGAAGTATCTCCCTTAATGAAGACACTACCATCCATTATAGTAAAATTTCGACAATGAACTATCTCCCTTAATGAAGAGACTACCATCCATTGGACTAAAAATATCAACCATGAACTATATCCCTTAATAAAGAGACTACCATCAATCAGAGTACAAATCTCAACAACAAACTACCTCCCTTTATGAAGAGACTACCATCCATTGGAGTAAAAATATCAACAATAAAATATCTCTAAATGAAGAGACTACCATTCATTGGAGTACAAATCTCTACAATAAATAATCACCCTTAATGAAGTGACTACCATCCTTCGGAGTACAAATCTCAAAAACGAACTATCTCCTTTAATGAGGAGACTACCATCCATTGAAGTACAAATCTCAACAACGAACTATCTCCCTTAATCAAGAGACTCTAATCCATCAGAGTACAAATCTCAACAACGAACTATCTCCCTTAATGAAGATACCACCATCTATTGGAGTAGAGATATCAACAACTAACTATCTCCCATAATAAATAGACTACCATCCATCGGAGTACAAATCTCAACAACGAACTATCTTGCTTAATGAAAATACTTCAATCCACCGGAGTACAAATCTCAACAATATACTATCTCCCTTAATGAAGAGACTACCATCCATCGTAGTAAAAATATCAACAAAGAACTATATCCCTTAATAAATAGACTACCATCAATTGGAGTACAAATATCAACAACGAACTATCTCCCTTAATGAAGAGACTACCATCCATTGGAGTACAAATATCAACAACAAACTATCTCTAAATGAAGAGACTAACGAACTATCCCTCTTAATGCAGAGAATACCATCCATTGGAGTACAAATATCAACAACAAACTATCTCCTTTAATAAGGAGACTAACATCCATTGATGTAAAAATTTCAACAACGAACTATCTCCCATAATCAGGTGACTATCATCCATCGGAGTATAAATCTCAACAACGAACTAACTCCCTAATGAAGATACTACCATCCGTTGGAGTAGAAATATCAACAACTAACTATCTTTTTTAATAAAGAGACTACCATCCAGTGGAGTATAAATATCAACAACTAACTATCTCTCTTAATAAAGAGGCTACCATCCATCGGAGTACAAATATCAACAAATAACTATCTCCCTTAATGAAGAGATTATCATCCATCGGAGTACAAAATTCAACAACGAACTATCTCCCTTAATGAATAGTCTACCATCCATTGGAGTACAAATATCAACAATAAACTATCTATTATTAAAGAGACTACCATTCATTGGAGTAGAAATATCAACAATAAACTATCACCCTTAATGAAGTGACTACCATCCATAGGAGTACAAATCTCAACAGCGAACTATCTCCTTTAATGAGGAAACTACCATTCATCGAAGTATAAATCTCAACAACGAACTATCTTCGTTAATGAAGAGACTACCATCCATTGGAGTATAAATCCCACAATGAACAATCTCCCTTATTAAAGAGACTACCTTCCATTGTAGTAAAAATCTCAACAACGAATTATCTCCCTTAATGAAGATACTACTATCCATCTGAATACAAATTTCATTAAGTAACTATCTTCCTTAATGAAGTAACTACCATCCATTGGAGTAGAAATATCAACAATAAACTATCTCCTTTAATGAGGAGACTACCATTCATTGAAGTACAAATCTTAACAAAGAACTATCTCCCTTAATCAGGAGACTATGATCCATCGGAGTAAAAATATCAATAATGAACTATCTCAATTAATAAAGAGACTACCATCCATTGGAGTATAAATCCCAAAAATGAACAATCTCCCTTATTGATGAGACTACCATCCATTGGAGTAAAAATCTCAACTATCTCCCTTAATGAAGATACTACCATCCATGAAATACATATTTTAACAATGAACTATCTCCCTTAATGAAGAGACAATCATCCATTGGATTACAAATCTCAACAACGTCACTATCTCCTTTAATGAGGAGACTATCTTCCGTTAGAGTAAAAATCTCAACAACAAACTATCTCCCTTAGTGAAGATACTACCATCCATTGGAGTAGAGATATCAACAACTAACTATCTCCCTTAATAAATAAACTACCACCCATCAGAGTACAAATCTCAACAACAAACTATCTCCCTTAATGAAGAGACTACCATCCATCAGACTAAAAATCTCAATAACGAACTATATCCCTTTATAAATAGACTACCATCCATCGGAGTACAAATATCAAGAACGAACTATCTCCCATAATTAAGAGACTACCATCAATTGGAGTATAAATATAAACCACAAACCATCTCTAAATGAAGAGCCTGAAATTCATTGGAGAACAAATCTCAACAATAAACAATCACCTTTAATGATGTGACTACCTTCCATTGGAGTACAAATCTCAACAACGAACTATCCCTCTTAATGAAGACAATACCATCCATTTAAGTACAAATCTCAACAACAAACTATCTCCTTTAATGAGGAGACTACAATCCATTGAAGTACAAATCTAAACAACGAACTATCTCCTTTAATCATGGGACTATCGTCCATCAGAGTACAAATCTCAGCAACGAACTATCTCCCTTAATAAAGATACTACCATCCAATATAGTAGAAATATCAACAACTAACTATCACCCTTAATAAAGAGACTACCATCCATCGGAGTACAAATCTCCACAATGAACTGTCTCCCTTAATTAAGAGACTATCATCAATTGGAGTACAAATCTCAACAACAAATTATCTCCCTTAATGAATAGACTACCATCCATCGGAGTACAAATATCAACAAGAAACTATCTCTTAATGAAGAGACTACCATTCATTGGAGTACAAATCTTAACAATAAACTATCACCCTTAATAAAGTGACTATCATCAATCGGAGTACAAATATCAACAATGAACTATCTCCCTTAATAAAGAGACTAGAATCCATTGAAGTACAAATCTCAACTACAAACTATCTCCTTTAATGAGGAGACTACCATTCATTGAAGTACAAATCTCAATAACGAACTATCTCCCTTAATCAGGAGACTATCATCCATCAGAGTAAAAATATCAACATTGTACTATCTACATTACTAAATAGTCTACCATCCATTGAAGTCTAAATCCCAACAATGAACAATCTCCCTTATTGAAGAGACTAACATCCATTGGAGTAAAAATCTCAACTATCTACTTGAATGAAGATACTACCATCCATCAGAATACGTATTTCAACAATGAACTATCTCCCTTAATGAAGAGACTACCATCCATTTTATTACAAATCTCAACAATGAACTATCTCCTTTAATGAGGAGACTACCTTCCGTTGGAGTACAAATCTCAACAACGAACTCTCTCCCTTAATAAAGAGTCTACAATCTATTGGAGTACCAATCTTAACAATGAACAATCTCCCTTAATGAAGAGACTAACATCCACTGAAGTAAAAATCTCAACAACGAACTATCTCCCTTAATGAAGATACTACCATCCATCGGAATACAAATCTCAACAAAGAACTATTTCCCTTTATGAAAATACTACCATCCATTGGATTACAAATCTCAACAACAAACAATCTCCCTAAATAAAGAGACTACCATCCATTAGAGTACAAATCTCAAAAACAAATTATCTCCCTTAATAAAGAAAATATCATACATTTGAGTAGATATATCAATAATGAAGTATCTCCCTTAATGAAGAGACTACCTGAATATGTGAAAAACACAAGAAGGGGGGTTGAATTGTAAAACTTAAAACAAATGTGCAGACAACACTGTATTTTTATCCGGGTTTGTTTGATCTTAAACTACTCCAGTCCACCCGTCAAGGTGATTTCGCCTCTCTCCAACGAGGTCTTAATCCACTATATTCAAGTGAATACAACAACTACTTTAACAACTGTTAAAGCCTTCTTGAGTTTAACCACAGACTGGTTTATCTCAAGGAAATTCTCTTACAGATAATTGAACAAAAAGTGTGTTAATGTTTTCTAACAAAACTATATATCACAACTGTGATAATACACAATATTAAGCTTGGAATAAAAACTAGATTGCTAAAGCGTTTGGATGAGCATGGTTGGAAAGCTTAGCGAATTGTATGAGTGTGTGCGCATAGATTATTAGCCTTTTCTTTTCTCACACAGACTTATTTATAAAGCCAGGGCAAAGATACGTTGGTGTCCATAAATAACTTTCAATGACCATAACATTCTTTCCTTTTTGAGAAGATCTTGTCTTGGATAAAGTCGTTGGTAATTAATATGTCTTGAATGCTTAGTAACGCTTCAGAGTGTTCTGCTAATGATAATAAGAGTGTTCTTTGCTCTAGCTTATGCTGACGCTTTTGAGTGCTGATGACTTGGTAAGTATCTTGATCAGAGTCAGAGTATTTTATGCGCAGATTATGGTCATCAGGCTTCAGCGTATGATCTGGTAACTTCAGCGTGTAGCACTTGTTATTGATCTTCTGATGCTGACATATCTTCTGATGCTGATGTTGATATTTATTTTCTGATGCTGATTCCATCAGAACTTCTGTAAATACACAACATAATTTTAAGTAGCATATATGTCATATATATAAATCTTACAATTTATTTATTCTTGTATTTTGTTATCATCAAAACTCTAATTGAGGGTGGTAGAATCAAATTATGTTCTAAAAATCTCCCCCTTTTTGATGATGACAAAAACCAGATTTTTTCAATTAAAATTAAGGGATAAAAGGTATCAGAGATCAAATAATAAAGAATAAAAGGTATCAGAGCAACGAAGAGAAAAACTCCCCCTGAGTTGATTACTTTCCTTTAATTCCATGAGACTTTGAGCATCATAACTTTACTGTATCAGAGTTCATCAGATTCATAAGAGTTTTGTACCTGTAAGCTTTTCAGAAAAGAGAAATGTCAAAATGTTTGAGACTTATGTCTCAGTAATCCGTTATTGAAAAATATCATTCTTTCTCCCCCTTTTTGTCAGTTATCAAAAAGCACAAATAATCAGAGTTAAAATAATCAGAGCTAAGAATGCATTTATATTTAAAACAGAAGCAATGATAAGTTTAGAACATGTAACAAATATTACAGATAAACAAGTTATAAAAACAGAAAGGAAATTTCTAAGAAGGAGGAGGAAGTTGTGTGAACAAAGCCTCCAACATGCTCTTGATTTGGGTGTTGGTTTCCTGTTGCTGAGATAACAAGTTCGCTATTGCATCAATTTTGGTGTCCTGCTTATCCATTCTTTCATTCATCAGCATATCATATCTTTTCATGTCTTCAAGAGTCTGCCTGTCAAGGGAGGAAGCTTGAGGATCATCAGAAACGGGATGCTTCTCAGAGCTTGCAACAATATCTTCTTCTTGACCCAAGTCTTCAGCTGGAATCATCTGTTCTTCTGACTCTGGTTGATATTTGGAAGTTGGACGATGTTCCGACCAAGGGGCAATGTCCAGATGGAGAACTTCTTCCTTAAGTAGCTTGCTCAGAATTGGACCTTCAATTTCTTTCAGCAGATTGCTGAAGTTTTGTTGAGCTTGTCCATAGCTCTGTTCTTGCAGCTTAAAGGTTTCAGAGCATACCAATCTTCTGAACTTTGTCCAAAGGTAGTCATAAGCAGCAGGGTCAACCAGTTCCAGACTTGCTTGTTTCAGAGAAGTGATCCACTTCTGTATTTCTATTTCAAAGTTAAATATGCTGGAACCAACATATGGATGTTTTGGTTTAGGGATAGCAGTTGTAGTTTATTGTAGCAAGGCGTTCAAGGACTGTTAAATCAATGACAGTCTTGTTGTGGTCGTCTGAATTGTCTTTTGGTGAGGGAGTGGGAGAGTCAGGAATTATGATTAAACTTGATGGAGAATTTTGTGGAGTTAATTATAGTGAAGAGGGAAGTTGAGGAATATTCACAATGGTGCCTGAGGGCAATTGAATGGCCAGGGGTTGTGGTTCAGGGGATTCAGAGGGTTGAGCCTCAGAGGTTTGAGTCTCAGGTTGTGGAGATTGTTCAGGTTGAGGAGAGGGTGGTTTATTTCTGGTTGTGGAGATGAAGGTAGTGGGATTTCTGGTATTGGTGAGATGGGAATTTCTGGTTGTGTTTCTATGATGGTTTGAGGATTTGGATTTTTTGGAGTGGGAAAAGAAGTGTGTTGGTCTATATCAGAAAGAACTTGTGCAAGTTCTTGTTCTAGTATGGCTTCAGTATTTGGATTTTTTGGTTGGGAGCGAGATCTTCTGAGGGTTGAGGATTTAGAAGGTTCAAAGTCAAGGTCAAAATCATCAAAAGTTTGAGGTGTTGGGTTTTCAGATGGAGTTGGAATTGGGATGGATGTTGATACAACAATTGAATCTAAAACAGTTACAGAAGAAAGATTACCTCTCTTCTTAGGAGTTTGCTGAGATGATCCTTCTGCAGTAGCTTTCCTTTTCTTTGGCTTCTTCAGAACAACCTCTGGAGCCTTCTACTGAAGATCTTGAATATTCAGATTTGGTATTGTACCATCAGCTTTACAAGCATCCAGATATCTCAGAATGATTTCAGGTTTAGAGTCAATTTCTGAGAACAGAGGGAAGTTGTCCAGAGGGACTCTTCTGCTGGAGATTGCATCAAAAGGAGTGACGCTGGGCTCCTTCTTGATGTTCTCTATCAGCTTCATTTTCTTCAGATTTTTGGCATTCAGCTGCTTGCCAACAGAAGCTTCCAGAGTGCTGATTTCTTGAGCCTCTGTGAGATGATCAATCAGCCTATTCTCTGTAAGAATATCTGATATTAGTCTTCCTAAGGGTATCCAATCCCTTTTAGTTCGCTCCTCTTCTCTTGTTTCTTTAACACTTGTTCTGAGATGGTTGAACAGAATATGAGCCAGATTTATCTTGACCTTCTGAGAGATGAAATAGATCAGAAACTACTGATCAATATTAATGTAATCAGGAGAGCTGGTAGGCTTCCTGTGGTTGAAACAGCCCAGAATGATCTTGGCCCAAATTCTGTGTTTGTCCTTTAAATCCTTTATCTTGCTAGAGGGAAGCCCCTGAGTAAAGATTTCCCTTGCAATTAGGGCAACATCAGCAAACCTTTCTGCCATATCAATGCAACGAATACCACCACCATTGTAGCCTATGAGTCTTGCAATCAGGTCTTCAGTGATAACAATCTTCTTTCCCATGATGTAAGACGTGACTTGATGATTTGAAGAAGAAGCGTGAATCCAAAATTCCTTTACTAGAATAGGAAATGTTGGACCCACCAGTCTGTCAAAATACCTTTCCCAGCCTTGAGCTTTAACCTCTTCAGATAGATCAAACCCATTCTCCTTAAGACTATTGAAATCCACGATTAATTCTGACAGAACCTCTAGGTTTTTGACTGGTGTTAGAAGTGTTCTGAAGGGTACTTCATATTGTTCAGATGAAACAGTTTTCTGGGAACCTGCAATAGGAATGCTGGAAGAAGCCATTGTTCACACGAGGTTTTTGTGAAAAAGATTGAAGGGTTTTTGAGAAAGTAAGAACACTGAAATCATAAATATTGAGAGAAAACGAAAGTGAAGGTAAAAAGTGTAAATGGTGTGAAGTGTTTAAATAGATTTCTAAAAAGTTTTTGAAAACATAAACGTTAAGAGAGAGAAATTAATAATGATTATTAGCATTTAATGATAGCTAATTTTAGGGGATTCAGAAAGATATTTGGAACAGTTACCCATGACATGTGTCTCAATGCATCCAATCAGCGCTTTGCCTTTTCAGAAACGTGAACGCGTGTTCAACCTCAGAAAATAGCTGATGACCGGATGGCACTTGTTTGCTTGAGTGAACAACACATCTCTATCTTGGAAATGAAGCGCTCATATCTTCATGGATAGATTCTGATAAAATCTGCACTTCTAAAGATCTGAAGAAAGATTGATCAGTAGTTCACTGAAAATAAACAAAGTTCTGAAGATTAATATATAGAATAAAAACAATTTCATTCTGGGAAGAGCTTCATGCTGAGATGATTCAGAATGAAGTTGAACCTATCTTCAGAAAGTGGTTTTATAAAAATATCAGCCCATTGATGGTCTGTGTTAATAAATTTTAAATTTTAAATCCCTTTCTGAATATAGTCCCTAATAAAATGATGTTTTATTTCTATATGCTTAGCCCTAGAATGTAAAATTGGATTTTTACTTAAGCAAATAGCAGAAGTATTGTCACAGAGGATATGAATGTTACTCTCAAATATCTGGAAGTCCTCAAGTTGACTTTTCATCCAGAGCATTTGTGTGCTGCATCCAGCTGCTGCTATGTATTCAGCTTCTGTTGTTGATAGAGCAATTGTGGATTGTCTTTTGCTGGACCATGAGATCAGATTTTCTCCCATAAACTGGCAGCTTCCAGAAGTGCTTTTATGTTCTACTCTGTCTCCAGCAAAATCAGCATCACAGTATCCTACTAAGCTGTAATCAATTGATTTTCTATAAAACAAACCCAGATTAGTAGTACCTTTTAGATACTTGAAAATTCGCTTAACAGCTGTTAAGTGAGATTCTCTAGGATCTGATTGGAATCTTGCACAAATGCATACACTGAATAAAATGTCAGGCCTTGAAGCCGTCAGATAAAGAAGAGAACCAATCATACCTCTGTAGACCTTCTGTTCTACCTTTTTACTTACCTCTTCTCTTTCCAGAATGCACGTGGGATACAATGGAATCTTTGATGGCTTATATTCTGAGAGATCAAATTTATTCAGAAGTTCTCTGACATATTTGCTCTGATGAATGTAAGTTCCTTCTGGGGTTTGATTGATCTGAATTCCCAGAAAGAATTTCAGTTTCCCCATTAGGCTCATCTCAAATTCTGCCTACATACACTTAGCAAACTTTCTTCCCAGAGAAGGTTTAGTAGATCCAAATATGATATCATCAACATAAATATGACATACTAAAATGTCATTCTTAACTGTCTTACAGAATAAGGTTGTGTCCACTTTCCCTCTGGTGAATTCCTTTTCTAACAAGAAGTTACTTAGTCTTTCATACCAAGCTCTGGGAGCTTGTTTTAGACCATACAGTGACTTCTTTAGTTTGAAAAGATATTTTGGATTTTTGGAACTTTCAAAACTAGGGGGTTGGTGCACATATACCTCTTCTTCTATATAGCCATTTAAGAATACACTCTTAACATCCATCTAATATAGAGTGATGCCTTTATTAACAGCAAAAGAGATTAAGAGTCTGATAGATTCTAACCTGGCGACTGGAGCAAAGGTTTCTGTATAGTCTATCCCCTCTTGCTGACTATAACCTTGTGCTAGCAATCATGCCTTGTTTCTGATGACTTCACCTTGTTCATTTAGTTTGTTTCTGAATACCCATTTTGTTCCAATGACGTTGAATCCTTTTGGTTTAGGAACTAGATCCCATACGTCATTTCTTGTGAATTGATTCAGCTCTTCTTGCATTGCTAGGATCTAGTCATTGTCCAGAAGTGCTTCATCAATTGATGTTGGTTAAATTAGAGAAACAAGTCCCATGAGGGATTCTTCAGAGTTTCTGAAGCTAGCTCTTGTTCTGTTTGGATCTTCCTTTCTTCCTAGGATTGTTTCTTCTGGGTGATCCATGCTGCTTCAGGATGGTCTTTTCTGAAGTTAATCAATATAAGGTGCTGGATTGCTTGCAGTGCCTCTTTCTGATGTTGAGGGAGTGTCTTTGTTAAGAGCTTCTGATGACTTGTCTTCAGTACCTGTGAATTCAACTTCCATACCTGCAAGTAATTCATTCTGCTTTGACTTTTGAGAGTTAAGCTTATCATCAAAACAAACACTGATTGACTCTTCCACAATCTGTGTTTCTGTATTGTATACTCTGTACCCTCTTGAGCGTTCAGAGTATCCTAACATAATACACTTTTGTGCTTTAGAGTCAAACTTGTTCAAATAATTTTTTGTATTCAAGATAAAAACAAGTACATCCAAATGGATGAAAATAGGAAATGTTGGGCTTTCTGTTCTTCCACAATTCATATGGAGTCTTTTCCAGAATAGGTCATATGGAGATTCTATTCTGAATGTAACACGCTGTGTTTATTGCCTCTGCCCAGAAAATCTTAGCAACGTTAGTCTCGTTGATCATGGTTCTGGCCATTTCTTGCAATGTTCTGTTCTTTCGTTCTACAACTCCATTTTCCTGGGGAGTTCTAGGACAAGAGAAATCATGCAGAATGCCTTTGTCATTAAAGAATGACTCAAAATATTTGTTTTTAAATTCTCCACCATGATCACTTCTGACTTTGACGATTCTAACATCCTTTTTATTCTGAACTTGGTTGCAGAAGGTGACAAACAAATAGTGTGACACGTCCTTGTGTCTTACGAACTTTACCCATGTCAATCTGCTATAGTCATCTACGATTACTAACCCATACTTCTTGCCACTGACTGAAGCAATTTTAATTGGTCCAAATAAGTCAATGTGCAGAAGTTCTAATGGCTTAGAGGTGGAAACAACGTTTTTAGATTTGAAAGCTGGTTTTGCAAACTTGCCTTTCTGACATGCTTCACACAGAGCATCTGAATTGAACTTCAGGTTAGGAAGTCCTCTGACCAGATTGAGTTTGTTAATCTGAGATATTATTCTCATACTAACATGTCCCAATCTTCTGTGCCAGATCCATTGCTCGTTGTTAACAGACAGAAGACTCTTTACATTCTGACTTTTCAGTTCAGAAAGTTTGATTTTATAAATGTTGTTTCTCCTCTTTCCATTAAATAGGATAGTCCCATCTTTCTGACTAACAGCTTTGCATGAATTTTGATTAAAGATTATATCATAATCGTTATCACTTAATTGACTTATGGATAACAGGTTATCCATTAATCCATCTACTAATAAAACATTACTTATAGAGGGAAGATTTCCATTACCTACTGTTCCAGAGCCAATGATTTTTCCTCTTTGATTGCCTCCAAAACCTATGTGGCCTCCAGGCTTAAGTTCCAGGCTTTGGAACATATGCCTTCTTCCCGTCATGTGTCGTGAGCAGCCAGAGTCCAGGTACCATGATTGGTGTTTCTGCTTTGCTGCTAAAGATATTTGCCACATGTATTATTTTATCCTTAGGTACCCATATTTTCTTGGGTCCTGATTTTTTAGTTTTTCCAAAACTCTGGTTGAATTTTGGTTTGACATGATAATTACTACTTGTATATTTGATGTCATGTGTGTGCCCATATACAAAGTGTGAATCAAGTAAAGTGTGTTTTATAACTAAATCCATGGCATTCTTTGGTGTAGGTACCTTACCTTGGTATCCTATTCCTTTTCTGCCATTTCTGCTAACTCCATAGATCATTGAAGCCATTTTGCTTCTATCTATGTTTTTAGCTAGAAACTTCTGAAAGCTGTGATCATACTCCTTGATGATCTCATTAGCACTTCTGGGAGTTTCAAGGATTGTTTGCTTCTGAGAGTTTTGCAATAGATTTTCTAATTTTGAAATTTTATCTTTTAATTCAGAATTCTCCAATTTGAGACTCTCAGTCTTATCAGAGTCAGAAGCAAGATTCCTTTTCAGGTTTCTGAATTTGACTCTGATCTGCTGATATCTTTCCGAAATTTCATTAAGGCTTTCAGCTAGTTCAGCCTTAGTAAAGTTTATAGCAAAGTCAGGGAATACCTCTTTTGTATCTGATTCAGAGTCTGACTCAGAAGCTTCACTGTCTTCTGTTATGTTTGCCATGATACCTATGTTTGCTCTTTCATCATCTGATTCTGAATCAGCTTCAGATGTGTCAGAATCATCCCATGTAGCCATGAGACTTTTCTTCTTTTCCTTGCCAAACTTCTTTTTAGGCTTTTCCTTCTGAAGCTTTGGGCAATCACTTTTGTAGTGTCCTTGCTCGTTAGATTAATAGCAGATGATGTCTTTGTTGTTTGGCTTTCTGCATCCTGAAGAGCCTTCAGATCTTCTGTGTCCAGAGGAGGATTCTGACCTTCTGTATCTAGAGAAGGATTCATTCTGATTCTCTGATCTTTTGGGATTCTTGAACTTCCTTTGCCTCTGCTTCCATAATTGGTTCACCCTTCTGGAGAGGCGAGATATTTCATCTTCTTCTGATGAAGATCCATCAGAGGTTTCTTCTACAGCATGCAAGACCTTGGAGTCATATTTTCTGTTAGATTTTAAAGCTAATGGCTTACCTTGCTTTTGAGGTTCATCTACTTCTAGCTCTATCTCGTGACTTCTGAGGGAGCTGACAAGTTCCTCTAGAGAGATTTTGTTGAGATCCTTGGCTAGATTAAGCGCTGTGACCATTGGCCTCCACTGTTTTGGCAAGCTTCTGATGATCTTCTTAACAAGATCTGCAGTAGAATACCCTTTGTCAAGAACTTTGAGGCCAGCAACCAGAATTTGAAATCTTGAGAACATCGTTTCTATTGATTCACTTTCTTCCATCTTGAATGCCTCGTACTTCTGAATGAGTGCAAGAGCTTTGGTTTCTTTGACTTGAATTTTGCCTTCATGAGTCATTCTCAAGGAGTCAAACATATTATTTGCAGTGTTTCTATTTGATATCTTCTCATATTCTGAATAAGAGATGGCACTGAGAAGAATTGTTCTGGCCTTGTGATGATTTCTGAAATCACGCTTTTGTTGATCAGACATTGCTTTCTTGTCAATCTTCTGACCACTTCCATCCACTGGGTGCGTGTATCTATCAGTCACCATGTCCCACAGATCAGCATCATGGGCCAGAAAGAAGCTTTCAATTCTGTCTTTCCAGTAGTCAAAGTTCTCTCCATCAAAGACTGGAGGTTTGCCACTGAATCTGTCTCTTTCTTCAGTATTGTCATTGCTGATGTTTTGGTGTGGTCCTGCCTGTGTGTTTTTCTGACGCTGGATCTTGTACTGACACAGTTAAGTGTTATAAGCTCAGAACCAGGCGCTCTGATGCCAATTGAAGATGTGAGAAACACAAGAAAGGGGGTTGAATTGTAAAACTTAAAACAAATGTGCAGACAACACTATATTTTTATCCTGGTTCGTTTGATCTCGAACTACTCTAGTCCACCCGTCAAGGTGATTTCGCCTCTCTCCAATGAGGTATTAATCCACTATATTCAACTGAATACAACAACTACTTTAACAACTGTTAAAGCCTTCTTGAGTCTAACCATAAACTGGTTTATCTCAAGGAAATTCTTTTACAGATAATTGAACAAAAAGTGTGTTAATGTTTTCGAACAAAACTATATATCACAACTGTGATAATACACAATATTAAGCTTGGAATAAAAACTAGATTGCTAAAGCGTTTGGATGAGCGTGGTTGGAAAGCTTAGCGAATTGTATGAGTGTGTGCGTGTAGATTATTAGCCTTTTCTTTTCTCATACAAACTTATTTATAAAGCCAAGGCAAAGATACGTTGGTGTCCATAAATCACTTTCAATGACCATAACGTTCTTTCCTTTTTGAGAAGATCTTGTCTTGGATAAAGCCGTTGGTAATTAATCTGTCTTGAATGCTTAGTAACGCTTTAGAGTGTTCTGCTAATGATAATCAGAGTGTTCTTTGCTCTAGATTATGCTGACGCTTCTGAGTGTTGATGACTTTGTAAGTATCTTGATCAGAGTCAAAGTATTTTATGTGTAGATTCTGGTCATCAGGCTTCAGCGTATGATCTGGTAACTTCAGCGTGTAGCACATGTTATTGATCTTCTGATGCTGACATATCTTCTGATGCTGATGTTGATATTGATCTTCTGATGCTGATTCCATCAGAACTTCTGTAAATACACAACATAATTTTAAGTAGCATATATGTCATATATATAAATATTACAATTTATTTATTCTTGTATTTTGTTATCATCAAAACTCTAATTGAGGGTTGTAGAATAAAACTATGTTCTAACACTACCATCCATTGGAGTACAAATTTCAATAATGAACTATCTCCCTTAATGAAGAGACTACCATCCATTGGACTAAAAATATCAACCATGAACTATCTCCCTTAATAAAGAGACTACCATCCATCAGATGACAAATCTCAACAACAAACTACCTCCCTTAATTAAGAGACTACCATCCATTGGAGTAAAAATATCAACAAGAAACTATCTCTAAATGAAGAGACTACCATTCATTGGAGTACAAATCTCTACAATAAACAATCACCCTTAATGAAGTGAGTACCATCCTTCGGAGTACAAATCTCAGCAACGAACTATCTCCTTTAATGAGAAGACTATCATCCATTGAAGTACAAATCTCAACAACGAACTATCTCCCATAATCAAGAGACTATAATCCATCAGAGTACAAATCTCAACAATGAACTATCTCCCTTAATGAAGATACAACCATCTATTGGAGTAGAGATATCAACAACCAACTATCTCCCTTAATAAATAGACTACCATCCATTGGAGTACAAATATCAACAACGAACTATCTCGCTTAATGAAGAGACTACAATCCATCGGAGTACAAATCTCAAAAATATACTATCTCCCTTAATGAAGAGACTACCATCCATCGTAGCAAAAATCTCAACAACGAACTATATCCCTTAATAAATAGACTACCATCAATTGGAGTACAAATATCAACAACGAACTATCTCCCTCAATGAAGAGACTACCATCCATTGGAGTACAAATATCAACAACAAACTATCTCTAAATGAAGTGACTAATGAACTATCCCTCTTAATGCAGAGAATACCATCCATTGGAGTACAAATCTCAACAAAAAACTATCTCCTTTAATAAGGAGACTACCATCCATTGAAGTACAAATCTCAACAACAAACTATCTCCCTTAATCAAGAGACTATCATCCATCAGAGTACAATTCTAAACAACGAACTATCTCCCTTAATGAAGATACAACCATATATTGGAGTTGAAATATCAACAACTAACTATATCCCTTAATAAAGAGACTAATCCATCAGAGTACAAATCTCAACAATGAACTACCTTCATTAATGAATATACTACCATCCATTGGAGTACAAATATCAACAACAAACAATATCTTAATGAAGAGACTAGCATTCATTGGAGTACAAATCTCAAAAACAAACGAACTATCTCCCTAATAAAGAGACTACCATTCATTGGAGTACAAATATCAACAACAAACTATCTCCTTTAATGAGGAGACTACAATTAATTGAAGTACAAATCTCAACAACGAATTATCTCCCTTAATCAGGAGACTATCATCCATCGGAGTGAAAATATCAACAATGAACTATCTACGTTAATGAAGAGACTACCATCCATTGGAGTATAAATCCCAATAATAAACAATATCCCTTATTGAAGAGACTACCATCCGTTGGAGTAAAAATATCAACAACTAATTATCTCCCTTAATGAAGATACTACCATCCATCAGAATACAAATTTCATTAACGAACTATCTCCCTTAATGAAGTAACTACCATCCATTGGATTACAAATCTCAACAATGAAGTATCTCCTTTGATGAGGAGACTACCTTCTATTGAGGTAAAGATTTCAACAACAAATTATCTCCCTTAATCAGGAGACTATCATCCATCGGAGTACAAATCTCAACAACGAAATATCTCCCTTAATGAAGAGACTACCATCTATTGGATTACAAATCCTAACAATAAAAAATCTCCCTTAATAGAGATACTCCCATCCATTGGAGTACAAATATCAACAACAAACTATCTCTAAATGAAGAGACTAACGAACTATCCCTCTTAATGCAGAGAATACCATCCATTGGAGTACAAATCTCAACAACAAACTATCTCCTTTAATAAGGAGACTACCATCCATTGAAGTACAAATCTCAACAATGAACTATCTCCCTTAATCAGGTGACTATCATCCATCGGAGTATAAATCTCAACAACGAACTATATCCCTAATGAAGATACTACCATCCAGTGGAGTAGAAATATCAACAACTAACTATCTCTCTTAATAAAGAGACTACCATCCATCGGATTACAAATATCAACAAAGAACAATCTCCCTTAATTAAGAGACTATCATCCATCGGAGTATAAATCTTAACAACGAACTATCTCCCTTAATGAAGAGTCTACCATCCATTGGAGTACAAATATCAACAATAAAATATCTATTATTGAAGAGACTACCATTCATTGGAGTAGAAATATCAACAATAAACTATCACCCTTAATGAAGTGACTACCATCCATAGGAGTACCAATCTCAACAATGAAATATCTCCCTTAATAAAAAGACTACCATCCATTGGAGTACAAATCTCAACAGTGAACTATCACCTTTAATGAGGAAACTACCATTCATCGAAGTACAAATCTCAACAACGAACTATCTACGTTATTGAAGAGGCTACCATCCATTGGAGTACAAATCTCTAAAATAAACAATCACCCTTAATGAAGTGACTACCATCCATCGGAGTACAAATCTCAACAACAAAATACCTCCCTTAATGAAGAGACTACCATCCATCGGAGTATAAATCCCAACAATGAACAATCTCCCTTATTAAAGAGACTACCTTCCATTGGAGTAAAAATCTCAACAATGAATTATCTCCCTTAATGAAGATACTACTATCCATCGGAAAACAAATTTCATTAAGTAACTATCTTCCTTAATGAAGTAACTACCATCCATTGGAGTTGATATATCAACAACTAACTATCTCTCTTAATAAAGAGACTGCCATCCATCAGAGTAAAATCTGAACAACGAACTATCTTCCTTAATGAATAGACTACCATCCATCGGAGTATAAATATCAACAATAAATTATCTCCTTTACTGAGTAGACTACCATTCATTGAAGTACAAATCTTAACAACGAACTATCTCCCTTAATCAGGAGACTGTGATCCATCGGAGTAAAAATACCAACAATGAACTATCTCCATTAATAAAGAGACTACCATCCATTGGAGTATAAATCCCAACAATGAACAATCTCCCTTATTGAAGAGACTACCATCCATTGGAGTAAATATCTCAACCATCTCCCTTAATGAAGATACTACCATCCATCAAAATACATATTTCAACAATGAACTATCTCCCTTAATGAAGAGACTACAATCCATTGGATTACAAATCTCAACAAAGAACTATCTCCTTTAATGAGGAGACTACCTTCCGTTAGAGTACAAATCTCTACAACAAACTATCTCCCTTAGTGAAGAAACTACCATCCATTGGAGTAGAGATATCAACAACTAACTATCTCCCTTAATAAATAAACTACCATCCATCGTAGTACAAATCTCAACAACGAACTATCTCCCTTAATGAAGAGACTATAATTCATCAGAGTACAAATCTCAACAACAAACTATCTCCCTTAGTATCAACAACAAACTATCTCTAAATGAAGAGCCTGAAATTCATTGGAGTACAAATCTCAACAATAAACAATCACCCTTAATGATGTGACTACCTTACATTGGAGTACAAATCTCAACAACGAACTATTCCTCTAAATTAAGACAATACCATCCATTTAAGTACAAATCTTAACAACAAACTATCTCCTTTAATGAGGAGACTACAATCCATTTAAGTACAAATCTAAACAACGAACTATCTCCCTTAATCATGGGACTATCATCCATCAGGTTACAAATCTCAGCAACGAACTATCTCCCTTAATAAAGATACTACCATCCATTAGAGTAGATATATCAACAACTAACTATCACCCTTAATAAAGAGACTACCATCCATCGGAGTACAAATCTCCACAACGAACTATCTCCCTTAATTAAGAGACTATCATCAATTGGAGTACAAATCTCAACAACAAACTATCTCCCTTAATGAATAGACTACCATCCATCGGAGTACAAATATCAACAAGAAACTATCTCTTAATGAAGAGACTACCATTCATTGGAGTACAAATGTTAACAATAAACTATCACCCTTAATAAAGTGACTATCATCAATCGGAGTACAAATCTCAACAATGAACTATCTCCCTTAATAAAGAGACTAGAATCCATTGGAGTAAAAATCTCAACAACAAACTATCTACTTTAATGAGGAGACTACCATTCATTGAAGTACAAATCTCAACAATGAACTATCTCCCTTAATTAGGAGACTATCATCCATCAGAGTAAAAATATCATCACTGAACTATCTCCATTAATAAAGAGTCTACCATCCATTGAAGTCTAAATCCCAACAATGAACAATCTCCCTTATTGAAGAGACTAACATCCATTGGAGTAAAAATCTCAACTATCTCCTTGAATGAAGATACTACCATCCATCGGAATACGTATTTCAACAATGAACTATCTCCCTGAATGAAGAGACTACCATCCATTTGATTACAAATCTCAACAACGCACTATCTCCTTTAATTAGGAGACTACCTTCCGTTGGAGTACAAATCTCAACAACAAACTATCTCCCTTAATAAAGAGTCTACAATCTATTGGAGTACCAATATTAACAATGAAAAATCTCCCTTAATGAAGAGACTAACATCCATTAAAGTAAAAATCTCAACAATGAACTATCTCCCTTAATGAAGATACTACCATCCATCGGAATACAAATCTCAACAAATAACTATTTCCCTTAATGAAGAGACTACCATCCATTAGAGTACAAATCTCAAAAAAAAATTATCTCCCTTAATGAAGAAAATATCATACATTTGAGTAGATATATCAATAATGAAGTATCTCCCTTAATGAAGAGACTACCATCCATTAGAGTACAAATATCAACAATGAAGTATCTCCCTTAATGAAGAGACTACCATTCATTGGAGTACAAATATCTACAATAAACAATCACCCTTAATGAACTGACTACCATCCTTCGGAGTACAAATATCAACAACGAACTATCTCCTTTAATGAGGAGACTACCATCTATTGAAGTACAAATCTCAACAACGAACTATCTCCCTTAATCAAGAGAATATAATCCATCGGAGTATAAATCTCAACAACGAACCATCTCCCTTAATGAAGATACTACCATCTATTGGAGTAGAGATATCAACAACTAACTATCTCCCTTAATAAATAGACTACCATCCATCGGAGTACAAATCTCAACAACAAACTATCTCGCTTAATGAAGAGACTACAATCCATCGGAGTAAAAATCTCAACAATATACTATCTCCCTTAATGAAGAGACTACCATCCATCATAGTAAAAATCTCAACAACGAACTATATTACTTAATAAATAGACTACCATCAATTGGAGTACAAATATCAACAACGAACTATCCCCCTTAATGAAGAGACTACCATCCATTGGAGTACAAATATCAATAACAAACTATCTCTAAATGAAGAGACTAATGAACTATCCCTCTTAATGCAGAGAATACCATCCATTGGAGTACAAATCTCAACAACAAACTATCTCCCTTAATAAAGAGACTATCATCCATCAGAGTAGAAATCTAAACAACGAACTATCTCCCTTAATGAAGATACAACCATCCATTGGAGTTGAAATATCAACAACTAACTATATCCCTTAATAAAGAGACTACCAACCATCGGAGTAAAAATCTCAACAATGAACTACCTTCATCAATGAAGATACTACCATCCATTGGAGTACAAATATCAACAACAAACAATCTCTTAATGAAGAGACTACCATAAATTGGAGTACAAATCTCAACAATAAACTATCACCCTTAATGAAGTGACTACCATCCATAGGAGTACAAATCTCAACAACGAACTATCTCCCTAATAAAGAGACTACCGTTCATTGGAGTATAAATATCAACAACAAACTATCTCCTTTAATGAGGAGACTACCATTAATTGAAGTACAAATCTCAATAACGAATTATCTCCCTTAATCAGGAGACTATCATCCATCGGAGTGAAAATATCAATAATGATCTATCTCCGTTAATGAAGAGACTACCATCCATTGGAGTATAAATCCCAATAATTAACAATCTCCCTTAACGAAGAGACTACCATCCATTGGAGTACAAATCTCTAAAATAAACAATCACCCTTAATGAAGTGACTACCATCCATCGGAGTACAAATCTCAACAATAAAATTCCTCCCTTAATGAAGAGACTACCATCCATCGGAGTACAAATCTCAACAACGAACTATCTCCCTTGTACAAATATCAAAAATGAACTATCTCCCTTAATTAAGAGACTACCATCCATTGGAGTAAAAATATCAACAAGAAACTATCTCTAAATTAAGAGACTACCATTCATTGGAGTACAAATCTCTACAATAAACAATCACCCTTAATGAAGTGACTACCATCCTTCAGAGTACAAATCTCAACAACGAACTGTCTCCTTTTATGAGGAGACTACCATCCATTGAAGTACAAATCTCAACAATGAATTATCTCCCTTAATCAAGAGACTATAATCCATCAGAGTACAAATCTCAACAACGAACTATCTCCCTTAATGAATATACTACCATCTATTAGAGTAGAGATATCAACAACTAACTATCTCCCTTAATAAATAGACTACCATCCATCGGAGTACAAGTCTCAACAATGAACTATCTCGCTTAATGAAGAGACTACAATCCATCGGAGTACAAATCTCAACAACATACTATCTCCCTTAATGAAGAGACTACCATCCATCGTAGTAAAAATCTCAATAACGAACTATATCCCTTAATAAATAGACTACCATCAATTGGAATACAAATATCAACAACGAAATATCTCCCTTAATGAAGAGACTAACATCCATTGGAGTACAAATATCAACAACAAACTATCTCTAAAGGAAGAGACTAACGAACTATCCCTCTTAATGCAGAGAATACCATCCATTGGAGTACAAATATCAACAACAAACTATCTCCTTTAATAAGGAGACTACCATCCATTGAAGTACAAATCTCAACAACGAACTATCTCCCTTAATCAAGAGACTATCATCCATCAGAGTACAAATCTAAACAACGAACTATCTCCCTTAATGTAGATACAACCATCAATTGGAGTTGAAATGTAAATAACTAACTATATCCCTTAATAAAGAAACTATCATCCATAGGAGTACAAATATCAACAACGAACTATCTCCCTAATTAGGAGACTATCATCCATCAGAGTAAAAATATCAACAGTCAACTATCTCCATTAATAAAGAATCTACCATCCATTGAAGCCTAAATCCCAACAATGAACAATCTCCCTTATTGAAGAGACTAACATCCATTGGAGTAAAAATCGCAACTATCTCCTTAAATGAAGATACTACCATCCATCGGAATACGTATTTCAATAATGAACTATCTCCCTTAATGAAGAGACTACCATCCATTTGATTACAAATCTCAATAAAGAACTATCTCCTTTAATGAGGAGGCTACCTTCCGTTGGAGTACAAATCTCAACAGCAAACTATCTTCCTTAATAAAGAGTCTACAATCTATTGGAGTAACAATCTTAAAAATGAACAATCTCCCTTAATGAAGAGACTAACATCCATTGAAGTAAAAATCTCAACAACGAACTATCTCCCTTAATGAAGATACTACCATCCATCGGAATACAAATCTCAACAAATAACTATTTCCCTTTATGAAAAGACTACCATCCATTAGATTACAAATCTCAACAACAAACTATCTCCTTTAATGAAGAGACTACCATCCATTAGAGTACAAATCTCAAACACAAATTATCTCCCTTAATTAAGAAAATATCATACATTTGAGTAGATATATCAATAATGAAGTATCTCCCTTAATGAAGAGACTACCATCCATTGGAGTACAAATTTCAACAATGAACTATATCCCTTAATGAAGAGACTACCATCCATTGGAGTAAAAATATCAACAATGAGCTATCTCCCTTAATAAAGATACTACCATCCATCAGAGTACAAATCTCAATAACAAACTACCTCCCTTAATGAAGAGACTACCATCCATTGGAGTAAAAATATCAACAAGAAACTATATCTAAATGAAGAGACTACCATTCATTGGAGTACAAATCTCTACAATAAACAATCACCCTTAATGAAGTGACTACCATCCTTCAGAGTACAAATCTAAAAAACGAACTATCTCCTTTAATGAGGAGACTACCATCCATTGAAGTAAAAATCTCAACAAGGAACTATGTCCCTTAATCAAGAGACTATAATCCATCAGAGTACAAATCTCAACAACAAATTATCTCCCTTAATGAAGATACTACCAACTATTTGAGTAGAGATATCAACAACTAACTATCTCCCTTAACAAATTGACTACCATCCATCAGAGTACAAATCTCAACAACGAACTATCTCGCTTAATGAAGAGACTACAATCCATCGGAGTACAAATCTCAACAATATACTATCTCCCTTAATGAAGAGACTACCATCAATCGTAGTAAAAATCTCAACAACGAACTATTTCTCTTTATAAATAGACTACCATCAATTGGAGTACAAATATCAACAACGAACTATCTCCCTTAATGAAGAGACTACCATCCATTAGAGTACAAATATCAACAATGAAGTATCTCCCTTAATGAAGAGACTACCATTCATTGGAGTACAAATATCTACAATAAACAATCACCCTTAATGAACTGACTACCATCCTTCGGAGTACAAATATCAACAACGAACTATCTCCTTTAATGAGGAGACTACCATCTATTGAAGTACAAATCTCAACAACGAACTATCTCCCTTAATCAAGAGAATATAATCCATCGGAGTATAAATCTCAACAACGAACCATCTCCCTTAATGAAGATACTACCATCTATTGGAGTAGAGATATCAACAACTAACTATCTCCCTTAATAAATAGACTACCATCCATCGGAGTACAAATCTCAACAACAAACTATCTCGCTTAATGAAGAGACTACAATCCATCGGAGTAAAAATCTCAACAATATACTATCTCCCTTAATGAAGAGACTACCATCCATCATAGTAAAAATCTCAACAACGAACTATATTACTTAATAAATAGACTACCATCAATTGGAGTACAAATATCAACAACGAACTATCCCCCTTAATGAAGAGACTACCATCCATTGGAGTACAAATATCAATAACAAACTATCTCTAAATGAAGAGACTAATGAACTATCCCTCTTAATGCAGAGAATACCATCCATTGGAGTACAAATCTCAACAACAAACTATCTCCCTTAATAAAGAGACTATCATCCATCAGAGTAGAAATCTAAACAACGAACTATCTCCCTTAATGAAGATACAACCATCCATTGGAGTTGAAATATCAACAACTAACTATATCCCTTAATAAAGAGACTACCAACCATCGGAGTAAAAATCTCAACAATGAACTACCTTCATCAATGAAGATACTACCATCCATTGGAGTACAAATATCAACAACAAACAATCTCTTAATGAAGAGACTACCATAAATTGGAGTACAAATCTCAACAATAAACTATCACCCTTAATGAAGTGACTACCATCCATAGGAGTACAAATCTCAACAACGAACTATCTCCCTAATAAAAAGACTACCGTTCATTGGAGTATAAATATCAACAACAAACTATCTCCTTTAATGAGGAGACTACCATTAATTGAAGTACAAATCTCAATAACGAATTATCTCCCTTAATCAGGAGACTATCATCCATCGGAGTGAAAATATCAATAATGATCTATCTCCGTTAATGAAGAGACTACCATCCATTGGAGTATAAATCCCAATAATTAACAATCTCCCTTAACGAAGAGACTACCATCCATTGGAGTACAAATCTCTAAAATAAACAATCACCCTTAATGAAGTGACTACCATCCATCGGAGTACAAATCTCAACAATAAAATTCCTCCCTTAATGAAGAGACTACCATCCATCGGAGTACAAATCTCAACAACGAACTATCTCCCTTGTACAAATATCAAAAATGAACTATCTCCCTTAATTAAGAGACTACCATCCATTGGAGTAAAAATATCAACAAGAAACTATCTCTAAATTAAGAGACTACCATTCATTGGAGTACAAATCTCTACAATAAACAATCACCCTTAATGAAGTGACTACCATCCTTCAGAGTACAAATCTCAACAACGAACTGTCTCCTTTTATGAGGAGACTACCATCCATTGAAGTACAAATCTCAACAATGAATTATCTCCCTTAATCAAGAGACTATAATCCATCAGAGTACAAATCTCAACAACGAACTATCTCCCTTAATGAATATACTACCATCTATTAGAGTAGAGATATCAACAACTAACTATCTCCCTTAATAAATAGACTACCATCCATCGGAGTACAAGTCTCAACAATGAACTATCTCGCTTAATGAAGAGACTACAATCCATCGGAGTACAAATCTCAACAACATACTATCTCCCTTAATGAAGAGACTACCATCCATCGTAGTAAAAATCTCAATAACGAACTATATCCCTTAATAAATAGACTACCATCAATTGGAATACAAATATCAACAACGAAATATCTCCCTTAATGAAGAGACTAACATCCATTGGAGTACAAATATCAACAACAAACTATCTCTAAAGGAAGAGACTAACGAACTATCCCTCTTAATGCAGAGAATACCATCCATTGGAGTACAAATATCAACAACAAACTATCTCCTTTAATAAGGAGACTACCATCCATTGAAGTACAAATCTCAACAACGAACTATCTCCCTTAATCAAGAGACTATCATCCATCAGAGTACAAATCTAAACAACGAACTATCTCCCTTAATGTAGATACAACCATCAATTGGAGTTGAAATGTAAATAACTAACTATATCCCTTAATAAAGAAACTATCATCCATAGGAGTACAAATATCAACAACGAACTATCTCCCTAATTAGGAGACTATCATCCATCAGAGTAAAAATATCAACAGTCAACTATCTCCATTAATAAAGAATCTACCATCCATTGAAGCCTAAATCCCAACAATGAACAATCTCCCTTATTGAAGAGACTAACATCCATTGGAGTAAAAATCGCAACTATCTCCTTGAATGAAGATACTACCATCCATCGGAATACGTATTTCAATAATGAACTATCTCCCTTAATGAAGAGACTACCATCCATTTGATTACAAATCTCAATAAAGAACTATCTCCTTTAATGAGGAGGCTACCTTCCGTTGGAGTACAAATCTCAACAGCAAACTATCTTCCTTAATAAAGAGTCTACAATCTATTGGAGTAACAATCTTAAAAATGAACAATCTCCCTTAATGAAGAGACTAACATCCATTGAAGTAAAAATCTCAACAACGAACTATCTCCCTTAATGAAGATACTACCATCCATCGGAATACAAATCTCAACAAATAACTATTTCCCTTTATGAAAAGACTACCATCCATTAGATTACAAATCTCAACAACAAACTATCTCCTTTAATGAAGAGACTACCATCCATTAGAGTACAAATCTCAAACACAAATTATCTCCCTTAATTAAGAAAATATCATACATTTGAGTAGATATATCAATAATGAAGTATCTCCCTTAATGAAGAGACTACCATCCATTGGAGTACAAATTTCAACAATGAACTATATCCCTTAATGAAGAGACTACCATCCATTGGAGTAAAAATATCAACAATGAGCTATCTCCCTTAATAAAGATACTACCATCCATCAGAGTACAAATCTCAATAACAAACTACCTCCCTTAATGAAGAGACTACCATCCATTGGAGTAAAAATATCAACAAGAAACTATATCTAAATGAAGAGACTACCATTCATTGGAGTACAAATCTCTACAATAAACAATCACCCTTAATGAAGTGACTACCATCCTTCAGAGTACAAATCTAAAAAACGAACTATCTCCTTTAATGAGGAGACTACCATCCATTGAAGTAAAAATCTCAACAAGGAACTATGTCCCTTAATCAAGAGACTATAATCCATCAGAGTACAAATCTCAACAACAAATTATCTCCCTTAATGAAGATACTACCAACTATTTGAGTAGAGATATCAACAACTAACTATCTCCCTTAACAAATTGACTACCATCCATCAGAGTACAAATCTCAACAACGAACTATCTCGCTTAATGAAGAGACTACAATCCATCGGAGTACAAATCTCAACAATATACTATCTCCCTTAATGAAGAGACTACCATCAATCGTAGTAAAAATCTCAACAACGAACTATTTCTCTTTATAAATAGACTACCATCAATTGGAGTACAAATATCAACAACGAACTATCTCCCTTAATGAAGAGACTACCATCCATTGGAGTACAAATATCAACAACAAACTATCTCTAAATGAAGAGACTAACGAACTATCCCTCTAAATGCAGAGAATACCATCCATTGGAGTACAAATCTCAACAACAAACTATCTCCTTTAATAAGGAGAATACCATCCATTGAAGTACAAATCTCAACAACGAACTATCTCCCTTAATCAAGAGACTATCATCCATCAGGGTACAAATCTAAACAATGAACTATCTCCCTTAATGAAGATACAACCATCCATTGGAGTTGAAATATCAACAACTAACTATATCCCTTAATAAAGAGACTACCATCCATCGGAGTACAAATCTCAACATTGAAATACCTTCATTAATGAAGATACTACCATCCATTAGAGTACAAATATCAACAACAAACAATCTCTTACTGAAGAGACTACCATTCATTGGAGTACAAATCTCAACAATAAACTATCACCCCTAATAAAGTGACTACCATCCATAGGAGTACAAATCTCAACAACGAACTATCTCCCTAATAAAGAGACTACCATCCATTGGAGTACAAATATCAACAACAAGCTATCTCCTTTAATGAGGAGACTATCATTCATTGAAGTACAAATCTCAACAACGAATTATTTCCCTTAATCAGGAGACTATCATCCATCAGAGTGAAAATATCAATAATGAACTATCTTCGTTAATGAAGAGACTGCCATCAATTGGAGTATAAATCCCAATAATGAACAATCTCCCTTATTGAAGAGACTACCATCCGTTGGAGTAAAAATCTCAACAATGAATTATCTCCCTTAATGAAGATACTAGCATACATTGGATTACAAATCTCAACAACAAACTACCTCCCTTAACGAAGATACTACCATCCATCAGAGTACAAATCTCAACAACAAACTATCTCCCTTAATAAAGAGAATATCATACATTGGAGTAGAAATATCAATAATTAAGTATCTCCCTTAATCAAGAGAATACCATCCATTCGATTACAAATCTCAACAACAAACTATCTCCTTTAATGAGGAGACTACAATCCATCGGAGTACAAATCTCAAGAACAAACTATCTCCCTTAATGAAGAGACTACCATCCATCGGAATACAAATCTCAACAATGAACTATCTCCCTTGTACAAATATCAATAATGAACTATCTCCCTTAACGAAGAGACTACCATCCATTGGAGTAAAAATATCAACAAGAAACTTTCTCTAAATGAAGAGACTACCATTCATTGGAATACAAATCTCTACAATAAACAATCACCCTTAATGGAGTGACTACCATCCATCGGAGTACAAATCTCAATAACGAACGCTCCCTCTTAATGAAGAGAATACCATCTATTGGAGTAAAAATATCAATAACTAACTATCTCCTTTAATGAGGAGACTACTATCCATTGAAGGACAAATCTCAACAACGAATTGTCTCCCTAATCAGGAGACTATAATCTATCATAGTACAAATCTCAACAACGAACTATCTCCCTTAATGAAGATACTACCATCCATTTGAGTAGAGATATCAACAACTAACTATATCCCTTAATAAATAGACTACCATCCATCGGAGTACAAATATCAACAACATACTATCTCCCTTAATGAAGAGACTACCATCCATCAGAGTAAAAATCTAAACAACGAACTATATCCCTTAATAAATAAACTACCATCCATCGGAGTACAAATTTCAACAACGAACTATCTCCCTTAATGAATAAACTACCATCCATTGGAGTACAAATATCAACAACAAACTATCTCTAAATGAAGAGACTAACGAACTATCCCTCTTAATGAAGAGAATAACATCCATTGGAGTATAAATCTCAATAACAAACTATCTCCTTTAATCAGGAGACTATCATTCATCTGAGTACAAATCTTAACAATGAACTATCTCCCTTAAAGAAGATACTACCATCCATTGGAGTTTAAATATCAACAACTAACTATATCCATTAATTAAGAGACTACCTTCCGTCGGAGTACAAATATCCACAATGAACTATCTCCCTTAATGAAGAGACTATCATCCATCAGAGTACATATCTCAACAACGAACTATATCCCTTAATGAATGGACTATCATCCATCGGAGTACAAATCTCAACAATGAACTACCTCCATTAATGAAGAGACTACCATCCATTGGAGTACAAATATCAACAACAAATTATCTCTTAACGAAGAGACTAACATTCATTGGAGTACAAATCTCACCAATAAACTATCACCCTTAATAAAGTGACTACCTTCCATAGGAGTACAAATCTCAACAACGTACTATCTCCCTAATAAAGAGGATACCATCAATTAGAGTACAAATATCAACAACGAATTATCTCTTTTAATGAGGAGACTACCATTCATTGAAGTACAAATCTCAACAACTAATTATCTCCCTTAATCAGGAGACTATCATACATCGGAGTGAAAATCTCAATAATGAACTATCTCCGTTAATGAAGAGACTACCATTCATTGGAGTACAAATTCCATCAACGAACTATCTCCCTTAATGAAGATACTACCATCCATTCGAGTATAGATATCAACAACTAACTATCTCCATTAATAAATAGACTACCATCCATCGGAGTACAAATCTCAACAATGAACTATCTCCATTAATGAAGAGACTACCATCCATCGGAGTAAAAATCTAAACAACAAACTATATCCCTTAATAACTAGACTACCATCCATCGGATTACAAATTTCAACAACGAACTATCTCCCTTAATGAAGAGACTACCATCCATTGGAGTACAAATATCAACAACAAACTATCTCTAAATGAAGAGACTAACGAACTATCCCTCTTAATGAAGAGAATACCATCCATTGTAGTACAAATCTCAATAACAAACTATCTCCTTTAATAAGGAGACTACCATCCATTTAAGTACAAATCTCAACAACAAACTATCTCCCTTAATCAGGAGACTATCATCCATCAGAGTACAAATCTCAACAACGAACTATCTTCCTTAATGAAGAGACTATGATCCATCCGAGTACAAATCTCAAAAACGAACTATATCCCTTAATGAAGAGACTACCATCCATTGGAGTACAAATATCAACAACAAATTATCTCTTAACTAAGAGACTACCATTCATTGGAGTACAAATCTCAACAATAAACTATCACCCTTAATGATGTGACTACCATACATAGGAGTACAAATCTCAACAACGTACACTCTCCCTAATAAAGAGGCTACCATCAATTGGAGTACAAATATCAACAACGAACTATCTCCTTTAATGAGGAGACTACTATTTTTTGAAGTACAAATCTCAACAAATAATTATCTCCCATAATCAGGAGACTATCATCCATCAGAGTGAAAATCTAAACAATGAAACATCTCTGTTAATGAAGAGACTACCAGCCATTGAAGTACAAATCCCAACAACGAACTATCTCCCTTAATGAAGATACTACCATCCATTGGAGTATAGATATCAATAACTAACTATCTCCCTTAATAAATAGACTACCATCCATCAGAGTACAAATCTCAACAACGAAATATGTCCCTTAATGAAGAGACTACAATCCATCAGAGTACAAATCTCAATAACATACTATCTCCCTTAATGAAGAGACTACCATATATCAGAGTAAAAATCTAAACAACAAACTATATCCCTTAATAAATAGACTACCATCCATCGGAGTACAAATATCAACAACAAACTATCTCTAAATGAAGAGACTAACAAACTATACCTCTTAATGAAGAGAATACCATCAATTGTAGTACAAATCTCAACAACAAACTATCTCCTTTAATATAGATACTACCATCCATTGAAGTACAAATCTCAACAACGAACTATCTCCCTTAATCAGGAGACTATCTTCCATCAGAGTAAAGATCTCAACAACAAACTATCTCCCTTAATGAAGATACTGCCATCCATTGGGTTTGAAATATCAACAACTAACTATATCCTTTAATAAAGAGACTACCTTCCATCGGAGTTCAAATCTCAACAATGAACTATCTCCCTTAATGAAGAGACTATCATCCATCGGAGTATAAATCCCAACAACGAACTATCTCCCTTAATTAATAGACTACCATTCATCGGAGTACAAATATCAACAATGAACTACCTACATTAATGAAGAGAATAACATCCATTTGAGTACAAATATCAACAACAAATTATCTCTTAACGAAGAGACTACCATTCATTGCAGTACAAATCTCAACAATAAACGATCACCCTTAATGAAGTGACTACCATCCATAGGAGTATAAATCTCAACAACGTACTATATCCCTAATAAAGAGGCTACCATCAATTGGAGTACAAATATCAACAACGAACTATATCCTTTAATGAGGAGACTACTATTTTTTGAAGTACAAATCTCAACAACTAATTATCTCCCATAATCAGGAGACTATCATCCATCGGAGTGAAAATCTCAACAATGAAATATCTCCGTTAATGAAGAGACTACCATCCATTGGAGTACAAATCCCAACAACGAACTATCTCCCTTAATGAAGATACTACCATCCATTGGAGTATAGATATTAACAACTAACTATCTCCCTTAATAAATAGACTACCATCCATCAGAGTACAAATCTCAACAACGAAATATCTCCCTTAATGAAGAGACTACAATCCATCAGAGTACAAATCTCAACAACATACTCTCTCCCTTAATGAAGAGACTACCATATATCAGAGTAAAAATCTAAACAACAAACTATATCCCTTAATAAATAGACTACCATCCATCGGAGTACAAATTTCAACAACGAACTATCTCCTTAATAAAGAGACTACCATCCATTGGAGTACAAATATCAACAACAAACTATCTCTAAATGAAGAGACTAACAAACTATACCTCTTAATGAAGAGAATACCATCAATTGTAGTACAAATCTCAACAACAAACTATCTCCTTTAATATGGATACTACCATCCATTGAAGTACAAATATCAACAACGAACTATCTCCCTAAATCAGGAGACTATCTTCCATCAGAGTACATATCTCAACAACAAACTATCTCCCTTAATGAAGATACTACCATCCATTGGGTTTGAAATATCAACAACTAACTATATCCCTTAATAAAGAGACTACCTTCTATCGGAGTACAAATCTAAACAATGAACTATCTCCCTTAATGAAGAGACTATCATCCATCGGAGTACAAATCCCAACAACGAACTATCTCCCTTAATGAATAGACTACAATCCATCGGAGTACAAATATCAACAATGAACTACCTCCATTAATGAAGAGAATACCATCCAATTGAGTACAAATATCAACAACAAATTATCTCTTAACGAAGAAACTACCATTCATTGCAGTACAAATCTCAACAATAAACTATCACCCTTAATGAAGTGACTACCATCCATAGGAGTATAAATCTCAACAACGTACTATCTCCCTAATAAAGAGGCTACCATCAATTGGAGTACAAATATCAACAACAAACTATCTCCTTTAATGAGGAGACTACCATTCATTGAAGTACAAATCTCAACAACTAATTATCTCCCTTAATCAGTAGACTATCATCCATCGGAGTGAAAATCTCAACAACGAAATATCTCCGATAATGAAAAGAATACCATCCATTGGAGTATAAATCCCAACAATGAACAATCTCCCTTATTGAAGAGACTACCATCAGTTGGAGTAAAAATCTCAACAACGAATTATATCCCTTATTGAAGATACTACCATCCATCAGAATACAAATTTCATTAACGAACTATCTCCCTTAATGAAGTAAGTACCATCCATTGGATTACAAATCTCAACAACGAACTATCTCCTTTGATGAGAATACTACCTTCCATTGAAGTAAAAATTTCAACAACGATTTATCTCCCTTAATCAAAAGACTATCATCCATCGGAGTACAAATCTCAACAACGAATTATCTCCCTTAATGAAGAGACTACCATCTATTGGAGTATAAATCCTAACAATAAACAATCTCCATTAATGAAGAGACTAACATTCATTGGAGTAAAAATATCAACAACGAACTATCTCCCTTAATGAAGATACTACCATCCCTTTCATTAAAATCGTCAACAACAAACTACCTCCCTTAATGAAGATACTACCATCCATCAGAGTACAAATCTCAACAAAAAACTATCTCCCTTAATAAAGATATTATCATACATTGGAGTAGAAATATCATTAATTAAGTATCTCCCTTAATGAAGAGAATACCATCCATTCGATTACAAATCTTAACAACAAACTATCTCCTTTAATGAGGCGACTACAATCCATCGAAGTACAAATCTTAACAACAAACTATCTCCCTTAATGAAGAGACTACGATCCATCAGAGTAAAATTCTCAACAATGGACTATCTCCCTTAATGAATAGACTACCATCCATCGTAGTACAAATATAAATAACGAACTATCTCCCTTAATGAAGAAACTACCATCCATTGGAGTACAAATATCAACAATAAAACATCTCTAAATAAAGAGACTACCATTCATTGGAGTACAAATCTCAACAATAAACAAGCACCCTTAATAAAGTTACTACCATCCATCGGAGTACAAATCTCAAGAACAAACTTCCCCTCTTAATGAAAAGTATAGCATCCATTTGAATACAAATCTAAAAAAGGAACTATATCCTTTAATAAGGAGACTACCATCCATTGAAGTACAAATATGAACAACGAACTATCTCCCTTAATCAGGAGACTATCATCCATCGGCGTACAAATCTCAACAACGAACTATCTCCCTTAATAAAGAGACTACCATCCATCGGAGTACAAATCTCAACAACGAACTATCTCCCTTAATAAAGAGACTATCATCCATTGGAGTACAAATCTCAACAACGAACTATCTCCCTTAATGAATAGACTACCATCCATAGGAGTACAAATCTCAACAATGAACTACATCCATTAATGAAGAGACTACCATCCATTGGAGTACAAATATCAACAACAAAATATCTCTTAATGAAGAGACTATCATCCATTGGAGTACAAATCTCAACAATAAACCATCACCCTTAATGAAGTGACTACCATCCATAGGAGTACAAATCTCAACAACGAATTATTTCCCTTAATAAAGAGACTTCCATCCATTGGAGTACAAATATCAACAACGAACTATCTCCTTTAATAAGGAGACTACCATTCATTGAAGTACAAATCTCATGAACGAATTATCTCACTTAATCAGGAGAGTATCATCCATCGGAGTTAAAATATCAACAATGAACTATCTTCGTTAATGAAGAGACTACCATCCATTGGAGTATAAATACAAACAATGAATAATCTCCCTTATTGAAGAGACTACCATCCATTGGAGTAAAAATCTCAACAACGAATTATCTCCCTTAATGAAGATACTACCATCCATCGGAATACAAATTTCATTAACGAACTATCTCCCTTAATGAAGTAACTACCATCCATGGGATTACAAATCTAAACAACGAACTATCTCCTTTGATGAGGATACTACCTTCCATTGAAGTAAAAATTTCAACAACGAATTATCTCCCTTAATCAGGAGACTATCATCCACCGGAGTACAAATCTCAACAGAAAACTATCTCCCTTAATGAAGAGACTACCATCTATTGGAGTACAAATACTAACAATAATCCATCTCCCTTAATGAAGAGACTAACAACCATTGCAGTAAAAATCTGAACAATGAACTATCTCCCTTAATGAAGATACTACCATCCATTGGATTAAAAATTTCAACAACGAACTACCTCCCTTAATGAAGATACTACCATCCATCAGAGTACAAATCTTAACAAAAAACTATCTCCCTTAATGAAAAGACTATCATACATTGGAGTAGAAATATCAATAATTAAGTATCTACCTTAATAAAGAGAATACCATCCATCGGATTACAAATCTCAACAACAAACTATCTCCTTTAACGAGGAGACTACAATCCATCGGAGTACAAATCTCAACAAAAAACTATCTCCCTTAATCAGGAGACTATCATCCATCGGAGTAAAAATCTCAACAACGAACTATCTCCCTTAATGAATAGACTACAATCCATTGGAGTAAAAATCTCAACAACGAATTATCTCTAAATGAAGAGACTACCATTCATTCGAGTACAAATTTCATTAACGAACTATCTACCTTAATGAAGTAACTACCATTCATTGGAATACAAATCTCAACAACGAACTATCTCCTTTGATGAGGAGACTACCTTCCATTGAAGTAAAAATTTCAACATAGAATTATCTCCCTTAATCAGTAGACTATCATCCATCGGAGTACAAATCTCAACAACGAACTATCTCCCTTAATGAAGAGACTACCATCTATTGGAGTACAAATCCTAACAATAATTAATCTCCCTTAATGAAGAGACTAACATCCATTGGAGTAAAAATATCAACAATGAACTATATCCCTTAATGAAGATACTTCCATACATTGGATTATAAATCTCAACAACGAACTACCTCCCATAATGATGATACTGCCATCCATCAGAGTACAAATCTCATTAACAAACTATCTCCCTTAATGAAAAGACTATCATAGATTGGAGTAGAAATATGAATAATTAAGTGTCTCACTTAATGAAGAGAATACCATTCATTGGATTACAAATCTCAAAAACAAACTATCTCCTATAATGAGGAGACTACAATCCATCGGAGTACAAATCTCAATAACAAACTATCTCCATTAATGAAGAGACTACCATCCATCAGAGTACAAATCTCAACAACAAACTATCTCCTTTAATGAATAGACTACAATCCATCTGAGTAAAAATATCAACAACGAACTATCTCCCTTAATGAAGAGACTACCATCCATTGGAGTACAAATATCAATAACACAATACCTCTAAATGAAGAGACTACCATTCATTGGAGTACAAATCTCAACAATAAATAATCAACCTTAATAAAGTGACTACCATCCATCAGAGTACAAATCTCAACAACGAACTATCCCTCTTAATGAAGAGAATAACATTCATTGGAGTACAAATCTCAAAAACGAACTATCTCCTTTAATAAGGAGACTACCATCCACCGAAGTACAAATCTCAACAACGAACTATCTCCCTTAATGAATATACTACCATCCATTGGAGTATAAATATCAACAACTAACTATATCCCATAATAAAGAGACTACCATCCATCGGAGTACAAACCTCAACAAAGAATTATCTCCCTTAATAAAGAGACGACCATCCATTGGTGTAAAAATATCAAACACGAACTATCTCCCTAAATGAAGAGACTACCATCCATCAGAGTAAGAATCTAAACAACGAACTATCTACCTTACGGAATAGACTACCATCCATCGGAGTAAAAATATCAACAACAAACTATCTCCCTTAATGAAGAGACTACAATCCATTGGAGTACCAATATCAACAACAAACTATCTCTAAATGAAGAGACTACCATTCATTGGAGTATAAATCTCAACAATTAACAATCACCCTTAATGAAGTGACTACCATCCATCGGAGTACAAATCTCAACAACGAACTATCTCTCTTAATGAAGAGAATACCATCAATTGGAGTACAAATCTCAACAACGAACTATCTCCCTTAATGAAGATACTACCATCCATTGGAGTAGAGATATCAACAACTAACTATCTCCCTTAATAAATAGACTACCATCCATCGGAGTACAAATCTCAACAACGAACTATCTCCCTTAATGAAGAGACTACAATCCATCGTATTACAAATCTCAACAACATACTATCTTCCTTAAGTAAGAGACTACCATCCATCATAGTAAAAATCTCAACAACGAACTAAATCCCTTAATAAATAGACTACCATCCATCGGAGTACAAATATCAACAACGAACTATCTCCCTTAATGAAGATACTACCATCCATTGGAGTACAAATATCAACAACAAACTATCTCTAAATGAAGAGACTAACGAACTATCCCTCTTAATGAAGAGAATACCATCCATTGGAGTAAAAATCTCAACACCAAACTATTTCCTTTAATAAGGAGACTACCATCCATTGAAGTACAAATATAAACAACAAACTATCTCCTTTAATAAGGAGACTACCATTCATTGAAGTACAAATCTCGTGAACGAATCATCTAACTTAATCAGGAGACTATCATCCATCGGAGTAAAAATCTCAACAATGAACTATCTCCGTTAATGAAGAGACTACCATCCATTGGAGTATAAATCCAAACAATTAATAATCTCCCTTATTGAAGAGACTACCATCCATTGGAGTAAATATCTCAACAACGAATTATCTCCCTTAATGAAGATACTACCATCCATCGGAATACAAATTTCATTAACGAACTATCTACCTTAATGAAGTAACTACCATCCATTGGAATACAAATCTCAACAACGAACTATCTCCTTTGATGAGGAGACTACCTTCCATTGAAGTAAAAATTTCAACAAAGAATTATCTCCCTTAATCAGGAGACTATCATCCATCGGAGTACAAATCTCAACAACGAACTATCTCCCTTAATGAAGAGACTACCATCTATTGGAGTACGAATCCTAACAATAATTAATCTCCCTCAATGAAGAGACTAACATCCATTGGAGTAAAAATATCAACAACTAACTATCTCCCTTAATGAAGATACTACCATCCATTGGGTTATAAATCTCAACAACGAAGTACCTCCCTTAATGATGATACTGCCATCCATCAGAGTACAAATCTCATTAACAAACTATCTCCCTTAATGAAAAGACTATCATATTATGGAGTAGAAATATCAATAATTAAGTATCTCCCTTAATGAAGAGAATACCATTCATTGGATTACAAATCTCAAAAACAAACTATCTCCTTTAATGATGAGACTACAATCCATCAGAGTATAAATCTCAACAACAAACTATCTCCCTTAATGAAGAGATTACCATCCATCGGAGTAAAAATCTCAACAATGAACTATCACCCTTAATGAATAGACTACAATCCATCAGAGTAAAAATATCAACAACAAAATATCTCCCTTAATGAAGAGACTACCATTCATTGGAGTACAAATCTCAACAATAAAATATCTCTAAATGAAGAGACTACCATTCATTGTAGTACAAATCTCAACAATAAGCAATCACCCTTAATAAAGTGACTATCATCCATCGGAGTACAAATCTCAACAACGAACTATCCCTCTTAATGAAAAGAATAACATCCATTGGAGTACAAATTTCAAAAACGAACTATCTCCTTTAATAAGTAGACTACCATCCACCGGAGTACAAATATCAACAACGAACTATCTCCCTTAATGAATATACTACCATCCATTGGAGTATAAATATCAACAACTAACTATATCCCTTAATAAAGAGACTACCATCCATCGGAGTACAAATCTCAACAAAGAATTATCTCCCTTAATAAAGAGACTACCATCCATTGGTGTAAAAATATCAACCACGAACTATCTCCCTTAATAAAGAGACTACCATCCCTCAAAGTACAAATATCAACAACAAACTATCTCCCTTAATGAAGATACTACCATCCATCAGAGTAAAAATCTAAACAATGAACTATCTACCTTACTGAATAGACTACCATCATTCGGAGTAAAAATATCATCAACAAAGTATCTCCCTTAATGAAGAGACCACCATCTATTGGAGTACCAATATCAACAAAAAACTATCTCTAAATGAAGATACTACCATTCATTGGAGTATAAATCTCAACAATTAACAATCACACTTAATGAAGTGACTACCATCCATCGGAGTACAAATCTGAACAACGAACTATCTCTCTTAATGAAGAGAATACCATCAATTGGAGTACAAATCTCAACAATGAACTATCTCCCTTAATGAAGATACTACCATCCATTGGAATAGAAATATCAACAACTAACTATCACTCTTAATAAAGAGACTACCATCCATCGAAGTACAAATCTCAACAACGAACAATGTCCCTTAATGAAGAGACTATCATCAATTGGAGTACAAATCTCAACAACGAACTATCTCCCTTAATGAATAGATTACCATCCATTGGAGTACAAATATCAACAAGAAAATATCACTTAATTAAGACACTACCATTCATTGGAGTACAAATCTTAACAATAAAATATCACCCTTAATGAAGTGACTATCATCAATCGGAGTACAAAACTCAACAACGAACTATCTCCCTTAATAAAGAGACTACAATCCATTGGAGTACAAATCTCAAAAACAAACTATCTCCTTTAATGAGGAGACTACCATTCATTTAAGTACAAATCTCAACAAAGAACTATCTCCCTTAATCAGGAGACATTCATCCATCGGAGTAAAAATATCAATAATGAACTATCTCCATTAATAAAGAGTCTACCATCCATTGAAGTACAAATCCCAACAATGAACTATCTCCATTAATAAAGAGTCTAACATCCGTGGAGTAAAAATCTCAACTATCTCCCTAAATGAAGATACTACCATCCATCGGAATACATATTTCAACAATGAACTATCTCCCTTAATGAAGAGACTACCTTCCGTTGGAGTACAAATCTCAACAACGAACTATCTCCCTTAATAAAGAGTCTACAATCTATTGGAGTACCAATATTAACAATGAACAATCTCCCTTAATGAAGAGACTAACATCCATTGAAGTAAAAATCCCAACAACGAATTGTCTCCCTTAATTAAGATACTACCATCCATCGGAATACAAATCTCTACAAAGAACTATTTCCCTTTATGAAAATACTACCATCCATTGGATTACAAATCTCAACAACAAACTATCTCCCTTAATGAAGAGACTACCATCCATAAAAGTATAAATCTCAACAACAAATTATCTCTGTCAATGAAGATAATATCATACATATGAGTAGATATATCAATAATGAGGTATCTCCCTTAATGAAGAGACTACCATCCATTGGAGTACAAATTTCAACCATGAACTATCTCCCATAATGAAGAGACTACCATCCTTCAGAGTACAAATCTCAACAACAAACTACCTCCCTTAATATAGAGACTACCATCCATCGGAGTACAAATCTCAACAATGAACTATCTCCCTTGTACAAATATCAACAATGAACTATCTCCTTTAATGAAGAGGCTACCATGCATTGGAGTAAAAATATCAACAAGAAACTATGTCTAAATGAAGAGACTACCATTCATTGGAGTACAAATCTCTACAACGAACTATCTCCTTTAATGAAGACACTACCATCCATTGTAGTACAACTCTCAACAACGAACTATATCCCTTAATCAAGAGAATATAATCCATCAGAGTACAAATCTCAACAACGAACTATTTCCCTTAATAAGGATATTACCATCATTTGGAGTAGACATATCAACAACTAACTATCTCCCTTAATAAATGGACTACCATCCATCGGAGTACAAATCTCAACAACGAACTATCTCCCTTAATAAAGAGACTACAATCCATCGGAGTACAAATCTTAACGACATACTATCTCCCTTAATAAAGAGACTAACATCCACCATAGTAAAAATCTCAACAACAAACTATATCCCTTAATAAATAGACTACCATCCATCAGAGTACATATATCAACAACGAACTATCTCCCTTAATGAAGGGACTACCATCCATTGGAGTAAAAATATCAACAATAAACTATCTCTAAATGAAGATACTAACGAACTATCCCTCTTAATGAAGAGAATACCATCCATTGGAGTAAAAATCTCAACAACAAACTATTTCCTTTAATAAGGAGATTACCATCCATTGAAGTAGAAATATCAACAACGAATTATCTCCCTTAATCAGGAGACTATCATCCATCAGAGTACAAATCTCAACAACTAACTATATCCCTTAATAAAGAGACTACCATCCATCGGAGTACAAATATCAACAAAAACCTATCTCCGTTAATGAAGAGACTACCATCCATCGGAGTACAAATCTGAACAATGAACTACCTTCATTAATGAAGAGACTACCATCCATTGGAGTACAAATATCAACAACAAATTATCTCTTAATGAAGAGACTACCATTCATTGGAGTACAAATCTCAACAACGGTCTATCTCCCTAAAAAAAGACTATCATCCATAGGAGTACAAATATCAACAACGAACTATCTCCTATAATGAGGAGACTCCCATTCATTGAGGTACAAATCTCAACAATGAATTATCTCCCTTAATCAGGAGACTATCATCCATCGGAATGAAAATCTCAAAAATGAACTATCTCCGTTAATGAAGAGACTACCATCCATTAGAGTATAAATCCCAACAATGAATAATCTCCCTTATTGAAGAGACTGCCATCCGTTGGAGTAAAAATATCAACAACGAATTATCTCCCTTAATGAAGATACTACCATCCATCGGAATACAAATTTCATTAACGAACTAACTCCCTTAATGAAGTAAGTACCATCCATTGGATTACAAATCTAACAACGAACTATCTCCTTTGATGAGGAGACTACCTTCCATTGAAGAAAAAATTTCAACAACGAATTATCTTCCTTAATCAAAAGACTATCATCCATCGGAGTAAAAATGTCAACAACGAACTATCTCCCTTAATGAAGAGACTACCATCTATTGGAGTACAAATCATAACAATAAACAATCTCCCTTAATGAAGAGATAACATCCATTGGAGTAAAAATATCAACAACAAACTATCTCCATTTATGAAGATACTACCATCCATTGGATTACAAATATCAACAATGAACTACCTCCCTAATTGAAGATACTACCATCCATTAGAGTACATATCTCAACAACAAACTATCTCCCTTAATGAAGATACTATCATACATTGGAGAAGAAATATCAATAATTAAGTATCTCCCTTAATGAAGAGAATAACATCCATTCGATTATAAATCTCAACAACAAACTATCTCCTTTAATGAGGGGACGACAATCCATCAGAGTACAATTCTCAACAACTATCTATCTCCCTAAAAAAAGACTACCATCCATAGGAGTACAAATATCAACAACGAACTATCTCCTTTAATAAGGAGACTACCATTCATTGAAATACAAATCTCATGAACGAATTATCTCACTTAATCTGGAGACTATGGTCCATCGGAGTTAAAATCTCAACAATGAACTATCTCCGTTAATGAAGAGACTACCATCCATTGGAGTATAAATCCAAACAATGAATAATCTCCCTTATTGAAGAGACTACCGTCCACTGGATTAAAAATCTCAACAACGAATTATCTCCTTTAATGAAGATACTACCATCCATCGGAATACAAATTTCAATAATGAACTAACTCCCTTAATGAAGTAAGTACCATCCATTGGATTACAAATATAAACAACGAACTATCTCCTTTGATGAGGAGGCTACCTACCATTGAAGTAAAAATTTCAACAACGAATTATCTTCCTTAATCAAAAGACTATCATCCATCGGAGTACAAATCTAAACAACGAACTATCTCCCTTAATGAATATACTACCATCCATTGGAGTATAAATATCAACAACTAACTATATCCCTTAATAAAGAGACTACCATCCATCGGAGTACAAATCTCAAAAAAGAATTATCTCCCTTAATAAAGAAACTACCATCCATTGGTGTAAAAATATCAACCACGAACTATCTCCCTTAATAAAGAGACTACCATCCTTCAAAGTACAAATATCAACAACAAACTATCTCACTTAATGAAGATACTACCATCCATCAGAGTAAAAATCTAAACAATGAACTATCTACCTTACTGAATAGACTACCATCCATCGGAGTAAAAATATCAACAACAAAGTATCTCCCTTAATGAAGAGACTACCATCTATTGGAGTACCAATATCAACAAAAAACTATCTCTAAATGAAGAGACTACCATTCATTGGAGTATAAATCTCAACAATTAACAATCACGCTTAATGAAGTGACCATCCATCGGAGTACAAATCTCAACAATAAACTATCTCCCTTAATGAAGATACTACCATCCATTGGATTAGAAATATCAACAACTAACTATCACTCTTAATAAAGAGACTACCATCCATCGAAGTACAAATCTCAACAACGAACAATGTCCCTTAATGAAGAGACTATCATCAATTGGAGTACAAATCTCAACAACGAACTATCTCCCTTAATGAATAGATTACCATCCATTGGAGTACAAATATCAACAAGAAAATATCAATTAATTAAGACACTACCATTCATTGGAGTACAAATCTTAACAATAAAATATCACCCTTAATGAAGTGACTATCATCAATCGGAGTACAAAACTCAACAACGAACTATCTCCCTTAATAAAGAGACTACAATCCATTGGAGTACAAATCTCAAAAAAAAACTATCTCCTTTAATGAGGAGACTACCATTCATTTAAGTACAAATCTCAACAAATAACTATCTCCCTTAATCAGGAGACAATTATCCATCGGAGTAAAAATATCAACAATGAACTATCTCCATTAATAAAGAGTCTACCATCCATTGAAGTACAAATCCCAACAATGAACTATCTCCATTAATAAAGAGTCTAACATCCGTGGAGTAAAAATCTCAACTATCTCCCTAAATGAAGATACTACCATCCATCGGAATACATATTTCAACAATGAACTATCTCCCTTAATGAAGAGACTACCTTCCGTTGGAGTACAAATCTCAACAACGAACTATCTCCCTTAATAAAGAGTCTACAATCTATTGGAGTACCAATATTAACAATGAACAATCTCCCTTAATGAAGAGACTAACATCCATTGAAGTAAAAATCCCAACAACGAATTGTCTCCCTTAATTAAGATACTACAATCCATCGGAATACAAATCTCAACAAAGAACTATTTCCCTTTATGAAAATACTACCATCCATTGGATTACAAATCTCAACAACAAACTATCTCCCTTAATGAAGAGACTACCATCAATCAAAGTATAAATCTCAACAACAAATTATCTTCGTCAATGAAGATAATATCATACATATGAGTAGTTATATCAATAATGAGGTATCTCCCTTAATGAAGAGACTACCATCCATTGGAGTACAAATTTCAACCATGAACTATCTCCCATAATGAAGAGACTACCATCCATCAGAGTACAAATCTCAACAACAAACTACCTCCCTTAATATAGAGACTACCATCCATCGGAGTACAAATCTCAACAATGAACTATCTCCCTTGTACAAATATCAACAATGAACTATCTCCCTTAATGAAGAGGCTACCATGCATTGGAGTAAAAATATCAACAAGAAACTATGTCTAAATGAAGAGACTACCATTCATTGGAGTACAAATCTCTACAACGAACTATCTCCTTTAATGAAGAGACTACCATCCATTGAAGTACAACTCTCAACAACGAATTATATCCCTTAATCAAGAGAATATAATCCATCAGAGTACAAATCTCAACAACGAACTATTTCCCTTAATAAGGATATTACCATCATTTGGAGTAGACATATCAACAACTAACTATCTCCCTTAATAAATGGACTACCATCCATCGGAGTAAAAATATCAACAACAAAGTATCTCCCTTAATGAAGAGACTACCATCTATTGGAGTACCAATATCAACAAAAAACTATCTCTAAATGAAGAGACTACCATTCATTGGAGTATAAATCTCAACAATTAACAATCACGCTTAATGAAGTGACTACCATCCATCGGAGTACAAATCTGAAAAACGAACTATCTCTCTTAATGAAGAGAATACCATCAATTGGAGTACAAATCTCAACAATGAACTATCTCCCTTAATGAAGATACTACCATCCATTGGATTAGAAATATCAACAACTAACTATCACTCTTAATAAAGAGACTACCATCCATCGAAGTACAAATCTCAACAACGAATAATGTCCCTTAATAAAGAGACTATCATCAATTGGAGTACAAATCTCAACAACGAACTATCTCCCTTAATGAATAGATTACCATCCATTGGAGTACAAATATCAACAAGAAAATATCACTTAATTAAGACACTAACATTCATTGGAGTACAAATCTTAACAATAAAATATCACCCTTAATGAAGTGACTATCATCAATCGGAGTACAAAACTCAACAACGAACTATCTCCCTTAATAAAGAGACTACAATCCATTGGAGTACAAATCTCAAAAACAAACTATCTCCTTTAATGAGGAGACTACCATTCATTTAAGTACAAATCTCAACAAAGAACTATCTCCCTTAATCAGGAGATAATCATCCATCGGAGTAAAAATATCAACAATGAACTATCTCCATTAATAAAGAGTCTACCATCCATTGAAGTACAAATCCCAACAATGAACTATCTCCATTAATAAAGAGTCTAACATCCGTGGAGTAAAAATCTCAACTATCTCCCTAAATGAAGATACTACCATCGATTGGAATACATATTTCAACAATGAACTATCTCCCTTAATGAAGAGACTACCTTCCGTTGGAGTACAAATCTCAACAACGAACTATCTCCCTTAATAAAGAGTCTACAATCTATTGGAGTACCAATATTAACAATGAACAATCTCCCTTAATGAAGAGACTAACATCCATTGAAGTAAAAATCCCAACAACGAATTGTCTCCCTTAATTAAGATACTACCATCCATCGGAATACAAATCTCAACAAAGAACTATTTCCCTTTATGAAAATACTACCATCCATTGGATTACAAATCTCAACAACAAACTATCTCCCTTAATGAAGAGACTACCATCCATCAAAGTATAAATCTCAAAAACAAATTATCTCCGTCAATGAAGATAATATCATACATATGAGTAGATATATCAATAATGAGGTATCTCCCTTAATGAAGAGACTACCATCCATTGGAGTACAAATTTCAACCATGAACTATCTCCCATAAAGAAGAGATTACCATCCATCAGAGTACAAATCTCAACAACAAAATACCTCCCTTAATATAGAGACTGCCATCCATCGGAGTACAAATCTCAACAATGAACTATCTCCCTTGTACAAATATCAACAATGAACTATCTCCCTTAATGAAGAGGCTACCATGCATTGGAGTAAAAATATCAACAAGAAGCTATGTCTAAATGAAGAGACTACCATTCATTGGAGTACAAATCTCTACAACGAACTAACTCCTTTAATGAAGAGACTACCATCCATTGAAGTACAACTCTCAACAACGAACAATATCGCTTAATCAAGAGAATATAATCCATCAGAGTACAAATCTCAACAACGAACTATTTCCCTTAATAAGGATATTACCATCATTTGGAGTAGACATATCAACAACTAACTATCTCCCTTAATAAATGGACTACCATCCATCGGAGTACAAATCTAAACAACGAACTATCTCCCTTAATAAAGAGACTACAATCCATCGGAGTACAAATCTTAACAACATACTATCTCCCTTAATAAAGAGACTACCATCCATCATAGTAAAAATCTCAACAACAAACTATATCCCTTAATAAATAGACTACCATCCATCATAGTACAAATATCAACAACGAACTATCTCCCTTAATGAAGGGACTACCATCCATTGGAGTAAAAATATCAACAATAAACTATCTCTAAATGAAGATACTAACGAACTATCCCTCTTAATGAAGAGAATACCATCCATTGGAGTACAAATCTCAACAACAAACTATTTCGTTTAATAAGGAGATTACCATCCATTGAAGTAAAAATATCAACAACGAACTATCTCCCTTAATCAGGAGACTATCATCCATCAATGTAAAAATCTCAACAACTAACTATATCCCTTAATAAAGAGACTACCATCCATCGGAGTACAAATATCAACAAAAAACTATCTCCGTTAATGAAGAGAATACCATCCATCGGAGTACAAATCTGAACAATGAACTAACTTCATTAATGAAGAGACTACCATCCATTGGAGTACAAATATCAACAACAAACTATCTCTTAATGAAGAGACTACCATTCATTGGAGTACAAATCTGAACAATAAACTATCACCCTTAATGAAGTGACTACCATCCATAGGAGTACAAAACTCAACAACGGTCTATCTCCCTAAAAAAAGACTACCATCCATAGGAGTACAAATATCAACAATGAACTATCTCCTTTAATGAGGAGACTACCATTCATTGAGGTACAAATCTCAACAATGAATTATCTCCCTTAATCAGGAGACTACCGCCCATTGGAGTAAAGATATCAACAACGAATTATCTCCCTTAATGAAGATACTACCATCCATCGGAATACAAATTTCATTAACGAACTAACTCCCTTAATGAAGTAAGTACCATCCATTGGATTACAAATCTAAACAACGAACTATCTCCTTTGATGAGGAGACTACCTTCCATTGAAGTAAAAATTTCAACGATGAATTATCTTCCTTAATCAAAAGACTATCATCCATCGGAGTAAAAATGTAAACAACGAACTATCTCCCTTAATGAAGAGACTACCATCTATTGGAGTACAAATCCTAACAATAAACAATCTCCCTTAATGAAGAGATAACATCCATTGGAGTAAAAATATCAACAACGAACTATCTCCCTTAATGAAGATACTACCATCCATTGGATTACAAATATCAACAATGAACTACCTCCCTAATTGAAGATACTACCATCCATTAGAGTATAGATCTCAACAACAAACTATCTCCCTTAATGAAGATACTATCATACATTGGAGTAGAAATAGCAATAATTAAGTATCTCCCTTAATGAAGAGAATAACAACCATTCGATTACAAATCTCAACAACAAACTATCTCCTTTAATAAGGGGACGACAATCCATCGGAGTACAAATCTCAACAATAAACTATCTCCCTTAATGAAGAGACTACGATCCATCAGAGTAAAACTCTCAACAACGGACTATCTCCCTTAATGAATAGACTATTATCCATCGGAGTACAAATAACAATAACGAACTATCTCCCTTAATGAAGAGACTACCATCCGTTGGAGTACAAATATCAACAACAAAATATCTCTAAATAAAGAGACTACCATTCATTGGAGTACAAATCTTAACAATAAACAATCACCCTTAATAAAGTGACTACCATCCATCGGAGTACAAATCTCAACAACGAACTTTCCCTCTTAATGAAAAGAATAGCATCCATTGGAATATAAATCTCAAAAACGAACTATCTCCTTTAATAAAGAGACTAGCTTCCATTGAAGTACAAATCTCAACAACGAAATATCTCCCTTAATCAGGAGACTATCATCCATCGGCGTACAAATCTCAACAACAAACTATCTCCCTTAATGAAGATACTACCATCCATTGGAGTATAAATATCAACAACTAACTATATCCCTTAATAAAGAGACTACCATCCATCGAAGTACAATTCTATACAACGAACTATCTCCCTTAATGAAGAGACTATCATCCATCGGAGTACAAATCTCAACAACGAACTGTCTCCCTTAATGAATAGACTACCATCCATCGGAGTACACATATCAACAATGAACTACTTCCATTAATGAAGATACTACCATCCATTGGAGTACAAATATCAACTATCTCTTAATGAAGAGACTATCATCCATGGGAGTACAAATCTCAGCAACATATTATCTCCCTTAATAAAGAGACTACCATCCATCGTAGTAAAACCTCAACAACGAACTATATCCCTTAATAAATAGACTACCATCCATCGGAGTACAAATATCAACAACGAACTATCTCCCTTAATGAAGAGACTACCATCCATTGGAGTACAAATATCAAAAACAAACTATCTCTAAATGAAGAGACTAACGAACTATCCCTCTGAATGAAGAGAATACCATCCATTGGAGTACAAATCTCAAATACAAACTATTTCCTTTAATAAGGAAACTACCATCCATTGAAGTACAAATTTCAACAATGAACTATCTCCCTTTATCAGGAGACTATCATCCATCAGAGTACAAATCTCAACAACTAACTATATCACTTAATAAAGAGCCTACCATCCATCGGAGTACAAATCTCAACAATAAACTATCTCCCTTAATGAAGAGACTACCATCCATCGGAGTACAAATCTCAACAATGAACTACCTTCATTAATGAAGAGACTACCATCCATTGGATTACAAATCTAAACAACGAACTATCTCCTTTGATGAGGAGACTACCTTCCATTGAAGTAAAAATTTCAACGATGAATTATCTTCCTTAATCAAAAGACTATCATCCATCGGAGTAAAAATGTCAACAACGAACTATCTCCCTTAATGAAGAGACTACCATCTATTGGAGTACAAATCCTAACAATAAACAATCTCCCTTAATGAAGAGATAACATCCATTGGAGTAAAAATATCAACAATGAACTATCTCCCTTAATGAAGATACTACCATCCATTGGATTACAAATATCAACAATGAACTACCTCCCTAATTGAAGATACTACCATCCATTAGAGTATAGATCTCAACAACAAACTATCTCCCTTAATGAAGATACTATCATACATTGGAGTAGAAATAGCAATAATTAAGTATCTCCCTTAATGAAGAGAATAACATCCATTCGATTACAAATCTCAACAACAAACTATCTCCTTTAATGAGGGGACGACAATCCATCGGAGTACAAATCTCAACAACAAACTATCTCCCTTAATGAAGAGACTACGATCCATCAGAGTAAAACTCTCAACAACGGACTATCTCCCTTAATGAATAGACTATCATCCATCGGAGTACAAATAACAATAACGAACTATCTCCCTTAATGAAGAGACTACCATCTGTTGGAGTACAAATATCAACAACAAAATATCTCTAAATAAAGAGACTACCATTCATTGGAGTACAAATCTTAACAATAAACAATCACCCTTAATAAAGTGACTTCCATCCATCGGAGTACAAATCTCAACAACGAACTTTCCCTCTTAATGAAAAGAATAGCATCCATTGGAATATAAATCTCAAAAACGAACTATCTCCTTTAATAAAGAGACTAGCTTCCATTGAAGTACAAATCTCAACGACGAAATATCTCCCTTAATCAGGAGACTATCATCCATCGGCGTACAAATCTCAACAACAAACTATCTCCCTTAATGAAGATACTACCATCCATTGGAGTATAAATATCAACAACTAACTATATCCCTTAATAAAGAGACTACCATCCATCGAAGTACAATTCTATACAACGAACTATCTCCCTTAATGAAGAGACTATCATCCATCGGAGTACAAATCTCAACAACGAACTGTCTCCCTTAATGAATAGACTACCATCCATCGGAGTACACATATCAACAATGAACTACTTCCATTAATGAAGATACTACCATCCATTGGAGTACAAATATCAACTATCTCTTAATGAAGAGACTATCATCCATGGGAGTACAAATCTCAGCAACATATTATCTCCCTTAATAAAGAGACTACCATCCATCGTAGTAAAACCTCAACAACGAACTATATCCCTTAATAAATAGACTACCATCCATCGGAGTACAAATATCAACAACGAACTATCTCCCTTAATGAAGAGACTACCATCCATTGGAGTACAAATATCAAAAACAAACTATCTCTAAATGAAGAGACTAACGAACTATCCCTATGAATGAAGAGAATACCATCCATTGGAGTACAAATCTCAAATACAAACTATTTCCTTTAATAAGGAAACTACCATCCATTGAAGTACAAATCTCAATAATGAACTATCTCCCTTTATCAGGAGACTATCATCCATCAGAGTACAAATCTCAACAACTAACTATATCCCTTAATGAAGAGACTACCATCCATCGGAGTACAAATCTCAACAATGAACTACCTTCATTAATGAAGAGACTACCATCCATTGGAGTACAAATCTAAACAACAAACTATCTCCTTTGATGAGGAGACTACCTTCCATTGAAGTAAAAATTTCAACAAAGAATTATCTTCCTTAATCAAAAGACTATCATCCATCGGAGTACAAATTTCAACAAAGAACTATCTCCCTTAACGAAGAGACTACCATCTATTGGAGTACAAATCCTAACAATAAACAATCTCCCTTAATGAAGAGACTAACATCCATTGGAGTAAAAATAACAACAACGAGCTATCTCCCTTAATGAAGATACTACCATATATTGGATTACAAATCTCAACAATGAACTACCTCCCTTAATGAAGATACTACCATCCATTAGAGTATAGATCTCAACAACAAACTATCTCCCTTAATGAAGATACTATCATACATTGGAGTAGAAATAGAAATAATTAAGTATCTCCCTTAATGAAGAGAATAACATCCATTCGATTACAAATCTCAATAACAAACTATCTCCTTTAATGAGGGGACTACGATCCATCAGAGTAAAACTCTCAACAACGGACTATCTCCCTTAATGATTAGACTACCATCCATCGGAATACAAATATCATTAACGAACTATCTCCCTTAATGAAGAGACTACCATCCATTGGAGTATAAATATCATCAACAAAATATCTCTAAATAAAGAGACTACCATTCATTGGAGTACAAATCTCAACAATAAACAATCACCCTTAATAAAGTGACTACCAGCCATCGGAGTACAAATCTCAACAACGAACTTTCCCTCTTAATGAAAAGAATAGCATCCATTGGAATATAAATCTCAAAAACGAACTATCTCATTTAATAAGGAGACTACCTTCCATTGAAGTACAAATCTCAACAACGAACTATCTCCCTTAATCAGTAGACTATCATCCATCGGAGTACAAGTCTCAACAATTAACTATCTCCCTTAATGAAGATACTACCAGCCATTGGAGTATAAATATCAAAAACTAACTATATCCCTTAATAAAGAGACTTCCATCCATTGGAGTACAAATATGAACAACTAACTATCTCCTTTAAGAAGGAGACTACCATTCATTGAAGTACAAATCTCATGAACGGATTATCTCACTTAATCAGGAGACTATCATCCATCGGAGTTAAAATCTCAACAATGAACTATCTCCGTTAATGAAGAGACTACCATCCATTGGAGTATAAATCCAAACAATGAATAATCTCCTTTATTGAAGAGACTACCATCCATTGGAGTAAAAATCTCAACAACGAATTATCTCCCTTAATGAAGATACTACCATCCATCGGAATACAAATTTCATTAACGAACTATCTCCCTTAATGAAGTAACCTCCATCCATTGGATTACAAATCTCAACAACGAACTATCTCCTTTGATGAGGAGACTACCTTCCATTGAAGTAAAAATTTCAACAACGAATTATCTCCCTTAATCAGGAGACTATCATCCATCAAAGTACAAACTCAACAACGAACTATCTCCCTTAATGAAGAGACTACCATCTATTGTAGTACAAATCCTAATAATAAACAATCTCCCTTAATGAAGAGACTAACATCCATTGGAGTAAAAATATCAAGAACAAACTATCTCCCTTAATGAAGATACTACCATCCATTGGATTACAAATCTCAACAACGAACTACCTCCCTTAATGAAGATACTACCATCCATCAGAGTACAGATCTCAACAACAAACTATCTCCATTAATGAAGATACTATCATACATTGGAGTAGAAATATCAACAATTAAGTATCTCCCTTAATGAAGAGAATACCATCCATTCGATTACAAATCTCAACAACAAACTATCTCCTTTAATGAGGAGACTACAATCCATCAGAGTACAAATCCCAACAACAAACTATCTCCCTTAATGAAGAGACTACGAACCATCAGAGAAAAATTCTCAACAATGGACTATCTCCCTTAATGAATAGACTACCATCCATTGGAGTACAAATAACAATAATGAACTATCTCCCTTAATGAAGAGACTACCATCCGTTGGAGTACAAATATCAACAACAAAATATCTCTAAATAAAGAGACTACCATTCATTGGAGTACAAATCTTAACAATAAACAATCACCCTTAATAAAGTGACTACCATCCATCGTAGTACAAATCTCAACAACGAACTTTCCCTCTTAATGAAAAGAATAGCATCCATTGGAATGTAAATCTCAAAAACAAACTATCTCCTTTAATAAGGAGACTACCTTCCATTGAAGTACAAATATCAACAACGAAATATCTCCCGTAATCAGGAGACTATCATCCATCGGCGTACAAATCTGAACAACGAACTATCTCCCTTAATGAAGATACTACCATCCATTGGAGTATAAATATCAACAACTAACTATATCCCTTAATAAAGAGACTACCATCCATCGGATTACAAATCTCAACAACGAACTATCTCCCTTAATGAAGAGACTATCATCCATCGGAGTACAAATCTCAACAACGAACTATCTCATTTAATGAATAGACTACCATCCATCGGAGTACAAATATCAACAATGAACTACTTCCATTAATGTAGATACTACCATCCATCAGAGTACAAATCTCAACAACAAACTATCTCCCTTAATGTAGAGACTATCATACATTGGAGTAGAAATATCAATAATTAAGTATCTCCCTTAATGAAGGGAATACCATCCGTTGGAGTATAAATCTCAACAACGAACTATCTCCTTTAATAAGGAGACTACCATCCATTGAAGTACAAATCTCAACAACGAACTATCTCCCTTAATTAGGAGACTTTAATCCATCGGAGTACAGATATCAACAATGAACTATCTCCCTTAATGAAGATTAATCGTGGGATTTGTACTTATGAATCCAATGATTCGGACTGCAAGTGCACAGTCTTTTCGTGTAGTTTTAAAAGATATCGAACCACAGAGACTGATGAATCGATCTACCGTCTTCTATTGTTACTTTGCAAATCTAAAGCTAATGAATATTTGATTGGGTTGTAAGGAAAACTAAATACTAAATTAAATTGGATTTTTAATAATCAATGAGCTTAATTACCAGTATGCGACAATCGTACCTCGGGAACTAGGGACCTGTCGAGCGTCTTTATATTTTCAAAACAACTTTCAATAAAACTTATTTAGTTTAAAAACCCTCGTCTCACACTGTCGTTTTGTTAATCTAGGCTATGCAGTTAAGTCCTAACGTACGCTTCTGCCATCCCGCAGGAGTCAAAAACACATTTTGAAAACTAAATAAAATCTTAATTAACTTTAAAGTGCTTCCACTGTATTTTAAGCCAATGCCTAATTACTATTGTCCAGTTAAAAGATCTCAAACTTCCGCTTTGTTGACCCTAACCTCTATCTGTTTTTTACTTCCGTAAAAAAATAATTTAATGATTGAAAAATAGTAACTTAGGCCAGAAAAGAAAGTTTCGTAGTAAAAATAATCCCGACTAAGTTACTCGTTCCCTCGGTTGAGTGACTTTACATACCGGTATAGGATTTCTAGCATGACATAATATTAAACCAAATCGCAGAATAATTTATAGGACAAACACAAATAAACATAATTATATCGATTAAAAATCAATAAGAATTTGTAAACATAAACTTGGTAATAACTCTAAGGACAGAAGCACTCCTGCACAATTTGTAGGCTTTGCTTCGATCAGAGGATATGTTTAACCGTACAGAAGAAAATAATACTGGAAAGGAATATAGAAATAACTGGGAAATAAAAATAATGCTGAAAAGAATAATGCTGAAAAGAATATTCGCTCAATAAAATCTCTAAAGTTTCTTGCCAAAAAGAAGAACCCTTTCTACTGTAGTCTAAGGCTCTATTTATAAGTCTTGCGTGATCAGTTTCTCTCGAAATTGTAGGAACAATTTACTTCCTTCTTTGAGAAATAATAGGGCCATTAATCTGTCACGTTCCTTGGTACTTTGACTGAGTGGGTGAGAAAATGTAAGTAGTCGTTGGATTAACCCTTGAACGCGTTTCTGTCCGTTGGATGAAAAGAAAGTGGAGTAAGTGGCTTGTGACGTTCGTCACATTCAAGTGACGATAGTCACTTGGTCTTCTTGGCGCGTGACGTTCGGAACGCCTCCTTGACGGTCGTCATGGCCTTCTTCATTGTGGGCCACGTGCTCACATGTATAATGGGCTTTAGGCTCATTTCTTCTCCTTTGGCCTTTTTGCTAGTTTTGCACCTCTTTTTTCCTGATTTCTTCCAAAGTGTTCAGCTTAATGAATATCTGCAAAAATAGAAAAATACTTGCATAATACTTATAAAATGATTATATTTAAACTAAAGTATGAGAAATATTTGGTGTATATCAAGCCAGAAATATCACATATTTGTATGTCATCAAACTCCTCATACTTAAACTTTGCTTGTCCTCAAGCAAATGCTAAGTACGATGTTTTTCTAAACATGGTTATGACTTGGATCAACTAACATATAGTTGCATTGTGTTTTTGTCAGAAAGATCGATGGCTTGATTCATGCTCCATTACTACGTCGATGATGCTAGACAGTCCCATTTTACGTAAACTAGTTACAGGTCCTATCATAGCCTACCTCGAGTATTTGTCTTGTTTTTCCCTTTTCATTATAGCGCAATCACATTAAGCCCTTTATCTTTACACGCACATAGAAGAACAGTCGGTTAGTGGTTATGATCCTTTTAAACTTTAGAGGTTTCTGGCACAGTAATGCGGCAACCTTTAATTCAATGGTTGGATGCGGGGGATCAGACCGTAATCTGCCCTACCGAGTTCAGTACCAGATGCTCCTGAACCATCCATCAAGTGAATTTTCTTGTTACTTTGTAAGGTTTACATCCTTTGGATTAGACGATCGGGTGAGGATCGTCCAATTTAATCAGTGTGTTTCCTTGCAACATTTCACTGAAATATTATATCATCCACTTATATTCATCGACTTCCTGCGTAGTTTGTGTTTAAGACGATGCTGACTGCTAATATAAACTACTCAAGGTTACTATAAAGACTAAACTCAGGGTGTTGGAAACAACAGGTACTTGAACTTATCTATCATACTCTGGGGTTGTAGAGTGTCTAGACGGTAGAAATTATGCTTAATCTTGCCCCAATCCCTGACGATTGGAGATCTTGCAGTCTATGTACTTTGTCGAGTGAGTCAAAAATTTTTTTTTATGGGCTCAAAAAGAAAGGGGAGTCTAAAAGAAAACAAATTGCTTTAATAGATAACTTGAAAAGAAATTTTTTTATTAAAATGAAGATAACTGAAGGGAAATTACAAAGAAAATAAAAAATTACTAGGAAAGGGAAATACTTCCTCCCCCATACTTGAATCATACATTGTCCTCAATGTATTGATAGAAGCGGGAAAGGGGAAATTGAAACTGGATAATCATTCTTCCTCCTCTTGTCTTTGGTATCGGCCACATGTCCTCGCTCTTCGACGTGCTTGCCCACCATGTCTGGAAGATTTGCCGCCATCTCTCTGGGATATGATATTATGCAAGTCCTCAACACAAAGTGTTAAGGATCGCATATCTTCCGTTATTCCTGTGGTGAATTCCAGCATACTTTGATCATGCCTACGAGCATAGTCGTTTTGGTCTCTCTGCATTTGTTGCATGAGAGTCATCATCTCGATTTGGCGCTTCTCGAGGCTCTGGTGGCGTTGAGTGGACAACTGGTTTTGCTGCATTATTGTGGCATAGATTGCGTCGATGGTGGCGGGATTGTTGGCTTGCTGTGGTTGGGGCTCTTGCTGCTCTTATTCTTCTTTGATTTCGTCAGCGGTAACGTTGTTGGCCTCATCTTGATTTCCTTGCACATTTTCTCCGGGTTCTAGGGCGTTCAGGTTGTAAAGCCAGTTATCCGGATTACCCAAATAAGTACGATTGTGATTTGGCATGATCATGCTACGAACTCTTACATTCTTAACCATTAGATAGTACCCTCCAGCTTCTCGTACTTTGATCAGGCAGCCAGCTCTACAATTATCAATATCCATATAAACTGCTGGCAGCGGAGGTAGGCGTTGAATCCTTTCCCCCCAGTTCAGGTGAACTGCGAAGGTGGTGACGATGCCTCCGATGCAAAAAGGTGTGGTCCCGTCTCTTGTAACGAGGTTTTGAATGTGGGCCATCATTAAAGTAACGGGATTAAGACGAAGGTTTTGTGAAAAGGTACAGTGAAGAGCATACAATTCCTTAGTGTTTACCTTGTTATTATTTTCCCTTCGAAATATTGTGTTTGCCATAACACAGTGTAAGAAGCGGATGTTCGGGTTGTGGATGTGAGAGGCGTACCGTGCTTCGGGTGTGACATTTGGTTTGCCAGTTATTCTCTCCCATAGTGCGTATGCACTTCCATTCGAATCAAATTCTGGGGGAATGCAATATTGCACATTATTCCCACGGGGAAAATGAAATATGTCGCTCAAAATTTCTTGGTTGAGTGTGTACTCTCGGTTGAACATCTGAAATTGAGCGGCTCCCGTTAGGTGTGCGTCTGCATCTTCTCGAGTGTGATATTCATAGGAATTCAAGAATTCCAACGTGAGAGCTTCGTAAGTTGGTGTGTTCATCGTGCTAATAAAGCTTAGGCCAGCTTTATTCAGCAAGCCTTCCATATGAGGTTGCAAGCCTAATTCTTGCAAGCAATTGTTGTCGAAGAACCGCGTGGATGTCAGCCCTCGATGATGGAATTTTATGTACCTATCTTTTTGAAGTTCACCTGCTTCTCCTTGTCGGAGCACGAGATGTCGCATGTCGGGTTCGGGTTGGTTGGCCATGATTTTTGAACTTGATAGAAAAAATGTATTTGCGGTAAAAAGATGGAAAGTGGGTGGTAGTGATGAAACTAAGGATGGAAGAGAGGTTTATATAGATGGTTGGTTGAGTAAGAAATTTAATGGGGTTTATGGGAGAATTTTGAAATTGAGAGGTTATGGAAGTTATGGGTGAATGGAGTAAATGGGATGATGGGTTTTTAAAACAAATTTCCGTGCATCAATGCTGTTCAACGGTCACGGGAAGTGAAAAGCGTGGGGGAAAAGCCTGACGCTTGTCATGCGCTCTCTGACGCTCGTTAGAGTCAAAGAGACAATCCCTAACGTTCCTCACATGCATCCTGAAGTTCGTCAGGGTGAAGTGATGTGTGCATGTCTCTTTGACCTCTTTGACTGCGTGCTCCACTAAATTAATTAATTCATTAATCTTGAGAAGTATATTGCAAGGGGTATAGTAGCATATTGTATAATTGGAAGAATGATATGGTAAATAAGAAGCAAATGAAAATAGTAACAGAAATAAGAAACACATGAAAATAATAATAGAAATTGTATAGTATAAAAATGAATACATACTGTGTATGAAAATAAATAAATACTTTAAAATAAAAATAAATAAAATGGATATGAAATAAATAGATGAATAAATAATCGAAATTTTAGAACCGAAAAGTAACAAATTATTCGAAAATAATAAAACCATAATGAGTTTTGAGAATAATAATGAAAACCCCCCAGACTAATAACAAACAGTGTCCTCACTGGGGCGACACAGAAACAAAAACTATCAAGCATGAGGGCCTCCTGGAGGTGGTGCAGAAGCGTGCAGATGTTGATAAATATGATCAAACTGCTCCGTGATGACGTCCATGAAATGAAAGAAGTCACGCCGAAGTGTGCTGACATTATCTTTGACAGTGGCGAGCTCGCCTCGGAGTGTGGTAACATTTGTCTGCAGTGTCTTGATCGCATGTGCATGATCTGGCATAGGGACGTCATCAGCTGTGGTAACAAGGGGTAGGGTAGGGTAATCCAAGTGTGTATAATCATGGTAACCTGTGGGTGTGGATGGGTCGCTCTCCTCCCTCTCAGGGTCGTGTTCGTCTGTCTTCTCTAGGTGATATAGCCAATTTGTCTTGGTATAGACACTAGTATTCTCGGGGCTAGGCAATTTGAAGTAATAGACAGGGTTATTTTGGACAAGCAGCTGAAAGTGAAGTGGGTTGAGGTTACCAATCAAAGATATGTTAAAGCAAAAAGGGTTGTCCATGGTATAATATCTGACGTACGATGTAAGGCGCGACAGAGATGACCGTAGGGATAGGGCCTCGGTTATCATAGTGACTAGCCCACCGACACAGATGGGGCCATGGGTACACTGAGCTATAGATGACATGTTGGCGATCATAAATGATGCACCAATGACTGGTCTGGACTGAAAAGCACAGTAAATGATGAATAACTCATCCCTAGAAACTGAGAGTCGATTAATAGGTTTTCCAAAAAAGGTGAAAGGTAAAATGTGATGGAAATACCTAATCACAGGTTTATGAATCTCAGTGGCATCAAGGTTGTCTGGGTCCTCAGGATATTGGCCCGCTATGTCCCTCCAAAAGTGATTAAGTTCAAAGTTGAGGTATTCATCCGCCTGGGTTTCCATGTGGGCGTCTAAAGAACTAGGGAATCCTAGCAGCTCAGCTAGACTGCAAACTGTAAACTGGTGGGTGAATTCGAACAATCTAAAGGACATCTGACCCCTACTACGCCCTAAGCCTTGTGTGTGTTTATATATGAGGGAGCTCAAGAACTACAAGGTGAGGCGTTGGTGTGTAGGGTGTTTATGGGCTAGGAACCCCTCCCATCCTATCTGGTTAAACATGAAGTATACACTTTCCCTGATTCCTAAAGCTGTCAAGGTGGGATCATGCACATACATGGTCATACTTATCTGGCGCTGATCCAGAATCTCATATCTCCTCTGCTGGGCCTCCGATGCAAAAATGATAGTATCCATGAGTTTTAGCTTGTAGGTTCCTGTGAGTCGGTACTAAAATTTGTAAAAGAAAAATAAGTAAAATATGTTGTGGGAGAAAGAAAGAAAAGGAAAAAAATCGGCAAGTAAAAATCAAAATGCAGAAATAAAAATAAAAGATAAAGAGATTTGAAAGATAATAAATAATAAAAAAACTTGTGGGTTGCCTCCCACACAGCGCTTGTTTAATGTCGTTAGCTTGACAATGTTGTTAGACGTGAGTTAGTTTCCAAATTCGTGCGGTAGCTCTAATAGCGTTAAGCTTGCAGTGTAATCCTTATTTTCAACGCTGTAATAATATTTTAGGCGTTGGCCATTTACTAAGAATGAATTCATGGATTTTCCTTTAATCTCTATGTCACCACTAGGGAAAACTTTGGTTACTTCGAATGGTCCAGACCATCGTGAACGGAGTTTCCCAGGGAAAAGTTTTAGACGAGAGTTGAATAGGAGAACAACATCTCCTTCATTGAATTCTTTCCTTGAGATTCATTTGTCATGCCATTTTTTCGTCCTTTCTTTGTAGATCCTGGCATTTTCATATGCGTCTAATCTTAGTTCTTCTAATTCATTTATGTCGAGGATCTTTTTCTCTCCTGCCGCAATGTAGCTTAGGTTTAAAGTTTTAATTTCACGGTAAGCTTTGTGTTCAATTTCCACTGGCAGGTGGCATGATTTTCCATAGATGAGTTTAAAGGGTGTTGTACCTATTGGCGTCTTAAATGTCATCCTGTAGGCCCATAATGCGTCAGGTAACTTAGCCGACCAATCCTTTCTTGACGTGGCAACAGTTTTTTCCAATATTTGTTTTATTTCTCGATTTGAGACTTCTACCTGTCCTCTTGTTTGGGGGTGGTATGGTGTTGTGACGTGGTGCTTCACCCCATATTTGGTTAGGAGTTTATCAAAGATTCTTGATATGAAGTGGGAGCCACCGTCGCTTATAAATTGTTTTGGTACACCAAACCTTGGGAATATAATGGTTTTGAAGAGTTTAATCACGACTCTAGTATCGTTTGTTGGAGAAGCTATTGCTTCAATCCATTTCGAAACCTAATCTACAGCCACTAGTATATATTTGTTGCCGAATGAGGATGGAAATGGTCCCATGAAGTCTATTCCCCATACATCGAAGACTTCAACTTGTAGAATGCCAGTCTGAGGCATATCATCGCGTCTGGATATATTTCCGGTGCGTTGGTATCGGTCGCAGTTTAGGATGGCTATGTGCACATCTTTCCACAAATTTTGCCAGTAGAAGCCAGACTGCAAAATTTTGGCACATGTCTTTGATGTGTTTGCATGGCCTCCCTAAGGGGCATCATGACAATGAGAAATAATGCTTTCTAATTCATTTTCCAGGACGCATCTTCGGAAAATACCGTCGACACTTCTCTTGAATAGTAAAGGTTCATCCCAAAAGTAATGTTTCAAATCGTGAAAGAATTTCTTCTTCTGTTGATAAGTCATATCAGGGGGTAGGATTTTGGCAGCCAAGTAATTTGCTATGTCCGCATACCATGGTATGGTTTGTTTAGTTCGGACAGATACCACGGCTTCTTTTATATCATTATTTATTTCGTCTTGGCTTTCTTGTGAATCACCGTTAGAAGCTTGTGTGTCAAGTCCTAAAAGCAGTTGATTTGGATTCGATTCAGGTGGTTCTTTGCTGGCATTTCCTAAGTCCATCTGAGCTAACAGACGTTCATAAGGGAAGTCATCATTAATAGGTACTTCTTCTGGTGTCAGATGTTCTATTCGAGATAAATGGTCGGCTACTACGTTCTCGGTACCTTTTTTGTCTTTAATTTCTAAATCGAACTCTTGTAGAAGCAGAATCCATCTCAAAAGTCTCGACTTTGAGTCTTGCTTGGTTAAGAGATATCTAATAGCTGTGTGGTCTATATAGATGATTATTTTTGCGCCTACTAGGTAGGAGCGAAATTTGTCTAGTGCAAAGACTACGGCTAAAAGTTCTTTTTCCGTTGTTGCGTAATTCATTTGTGCAGGGTCCAAGGTTCTACTAGCATAGTATATCGCAGGAAGCTTCTTATCTCTTTGTTGTCCCAGGACTGCACCTACGGTGTAATCACTTGCGTCGCACATGATTTCAAACGGAAGTCTCCAATCAGGTGGTTTTATCATTGGTGCAGATACAAGAGATGTTTTTAGTTGGTTAAATTCTTTTAGGAATTTGTCATCAAAATCAAATTCAACGTCTTTCATAAGGAGGGTGGTTAGAGGTTTTTATATTTGCGAGAAATCTTTTATGAATCGTCGATAGAAACCGGCGTGTCCTATGAAACTGTGTATTTCTCTTACTGTTTTAGGGGGTTGCAAGTTTTCTATGACTTCGATCTTAGCTTTATCGACTTCAATCCCCTTTTCAGACACAACGTGTCCTAGTACGATTCCTTGTTTGACCATAAAGTGGCACTTTTCCCAATTCAGAACGAGGTTAACTTTTACGCATCTCTCCAAAACTTTCTCCAAATTTATAAGACAATCTTCAAAACTCTCTCCACATACAGAGAAGTCGTCCATAAAGACCTCCATGATATCGTCTCTGAAATAAGCAAAGATTGCCATCATGCACCTCTGAAACGTGTCGGGAGCATTGCATAATCCAAACGACATTTGTCGGTAGGAGAAAGTTCCATAAGGACATGTGAATGTTGTTTTCTCTTGGTCATCGGGGTGAATAGGGATTTGAAAGAATCCTGAGTAACCGTCTAGATAACAGTAATGTGAGTGCTTAGTTAATCGTTTAAGCATTTGATCAATGAATGGTAGAGGGAAATGGTCCTTGCGAGTGGCCTTATTTAGCTTCCTATAGTCAATACACATTCTAGCTCTGCTTATAGTTCGTTCTTCTACAGCTTCGCCTGCTTTGTTTGTTGTTACTGTTATACCACCTTTCTTTGGTACACAATGGACTGGGCTTACCCATTGACTATCAGAGATTGGGTATATGATTCCTGCGTTCAGAAGTTTTTTTACTTCATCTTTAACTACGGTGCTCCATATTGGGTTAATTCTTTGTTGATGTTCTCTAGAAGATTTGAAGTCATTTTCCAGCATAATACGATGCATGCAAATGGAAGGACTTATTCCTTTTAGATCTGTAATGTTGTATCCTAAGGCGGATGGATATTTTCTTAAGACTTGTAATAATTTGTCTGTTTCATGTTGTCCTAAGTCCGTGTTGACAATTACAGGTCGTTTTAACTCGGTGTCAAGGAATTCATATCTGAGGGTCTTAGGTAATGGCTTAAGATCTAATGTTGGTTTTCTTGGATAAGGCATGTGATCTGGTGTCAGAGCTAAGCATTCACTCAAATTGTCGTCTTGGTATTCAGGACACCATTCGTTATCTTAGAATATAAGAGGTGTGGGAATCTTCATGGTTTCGGAACAAGGTATTGGTTCCCATTCAATTTCTCTTACGCATTCATCCACGATGTCCACCAGATAACATGTGTCATCTATGGCAGGCACTTGTAAGAATTGTGTCAGAATAAATTCAACTTTCTCTTCACCTACTTCAAAGGTTAGTTTGCCCTTTTTTACATCAATGATAGCTCCAACGGTAGCTAGGAATGGTCTTCCTAAGATGATAGGTGTGCTTTCATCTTCTCTAATGTCCATGATTATGAAATCTATAGGGATGTAGAATTGGCCTATCCGTAAAGGAACGTTTTCTAAGATTCCTACTGGGTATTTGACGGAGCGATCCGCTAATTGAACAAACATCTTTGTTGGTCTTAGTTCGCCCATTTTCAGTTTGTTGCATATGGATAAAGGCATAACGCTAATACTGGCTCCTAAATCACATAGGGCTTTGTCTATGAAAAACTTACCTATATGGCATGGTATAGAGAAACTTACGGGGTCTTTCAGCTTATGAGGCATCTTGTTTTGAATAATTGTGCTACATTCTGCTGTAAGCGTAACTGTTTCGTCATCTTCTAGCTTTTTCTTGTTAGATAAGATTTCCTTGTGGAATTTGGCATAGGAGGGCATTTGAGTTATAGTATATGTGAAAGGAATTGTTATATTAAGTTGTTTCAGAAGTTCTACGAATTTTTTAAATTGCCCTACATTCTTAGGTTTGGCTAATCTACCAGGAAATGGGATCTGGGGTTTATAAGGCGGTGGAGGCACATAAGGTTTTTCTTTTTCTTTGGCCTCTCCTCCTTTATATTCTTCATCTACCTCTGGTTTCTCTGGTTGATTCTCCTTCTCAGTTGATGTTTCAGCCCTTTGATACATACTTTGATTTGACAGTCTGGGGTCGGGCGGTCCATCTAATTCGGTTCCACTTCTTAATATGATGGCATGAGCATGCCCCTTCGGGTTAGGTTGTGGTTGACCAGGAAATGTATCAGCGGTGCAGCTGTAGGTGCTTGTTGTTGAGCCACTTGAGAGATTTGGGTTTCTAACATTTTATTGTGAGTGGCCAAAGCATCTATTTTGTTTGCTAATTGTTTTACCTACTCATTAGTGTGTATGTTTTGATTTTGGACGTCTTTGTTTGTTTGCGCTTGGGTAGCTATGAAGTTCTCCATCATCAGTTCTATGTTTGATTTTCTAGGTGCACTAGGAGCATTTGCAGGAGCTTTCTGATATCCAGGTGGTACGGAAGGTGCTTGGTTCGGAGCATACAACACATTGGGGTTTTTATATGAGAGATTTGGGTGATTTTTCCATCCAGGGTTGTACGTGTTTGAGTAAGGGTTTCCTTGGGCATAATTCACTTGGTTAGTTAGAGTTCCTGCCAAGATCTTAAATTCAGTAACTAGATGTCCAGGTACTCCGCATATTTCACAATTGGGAGTTATTGCAGCCACGGTGGCTGGAGGTATTGCAGTCAAATTATCTATCTTTAGGGTGAGGGCATCTACCTTAGCGTGGACACTGTCTAGGTCGCTTATCTCATACATTCCTCCTTTTGTCTGTGCTTTCTCTATAGTACCTTTGTCTGCGTGTCCTCTTTCACTTCCCCACTGATAGTGATTTTGGGCCATACTTTCTATTAGAGCATAAGCAGCAGTGTAGGATTTGTCCATAAGTGCACCACCTGCGGCAGCGTCTATTGTTAATCTTGTATTGTAGATGAGACCATTATAGAAGGTCTTAATAATCAACCATTCTTCCAAGCCATGATGTGGGCATAGTCTCATCAGATCTTTGTATCTTTCCCAAGCATCAAAAAGGGATTCGTTCTCCTTTTGTCTAAAATCGCTTATCTGAGATCTTAGCATAGCCGTTTTGCTTGGTGGAAAATATCTTGCAAGAAAGACTTTCTTTAGCTCGTCCCATGTAGCGACTGAGTTTGCGGGTAGAGATTGGAGCCAAGCTCTTGCTCTGTCTCTTAGAGAAAAAGGGAAGAGACAAAGTCTTATTGCCTCTTGACTGACCCCATTGTTCTTGATTGTATCTGCGTACTGTAAAAATATTGATAGATGAAGATTAGGGTCTTCCATTGACCCACCAGAGAACTGGTTCTGTTGCACAGCAGATAAAAAAGAGGGTTTCAGTTCAAAGTTGTTAGCCTCTATTGGAGGGGCATCAATGTTGTTGTGTGGTTCATCTTGTGAGGGAATGGAATAGGATTTGAGAGGCGCGGAGCAGGATTGGCAGCCATTTCTTCGGTTGGACGAGAAACTGGAGGTTTGAGTGATTGACGAGGTTGAGTGTTATGCAAGAGATGATACTCTTGAATGCGGCGTCTAAGTCTGATATAATGCTCGATATCGTTGATTTGTATGTATAACGGCTCGCCTTGCGAACGAGTGTTTGGCATACAAATAAGAAAAGAAAAGAAAAGAAATAGAGAAGAAAGAGATAAGTTTTTGCTCTAGTCTCTACTGTGTAACAAAAGAGTAGCGATATCGACTTAAATCAGTCCCCGGCAACGGCGCCAAAAACTTGATCGTGGCATTTGTACTTATGTATCCAATGATTCGGACTGCAAGTGCACAGTCTTATCGTGTAGTTTTAAAAGATATTGAACCACAGAGACTGATGAATCGATCTACCGTCTTCTATTGTTACTTCGCAAATCTAAAGCTAATGAATATCTTATTGGGTTGTAGGGAAAACTAAGTACTAAATTAAATTGGATTTTTAATAATCAATGAGCTTAATTACCAGTATGCGACAGTCGTACCTCGGTAACTAGCGACCTGTCGAGCGTCTTTATATTTTCAAAACAGCTTTCAGTAAAACTTATTTAGTTTACAAACCCTCGCCTCACACTGCGTTTTGTTGATCTAGGCTATGCAGTTAAGTCCTAACGTACGCTTCTGCCATCCCGCAGGAGTCAAAAACACTTTTTGAAAACTAAATAAAATCTTAATTAACTTTAAAGTGCTTCCGCTGTATTTTAAGCCAATGCCTAATTACTACTGTCCAATTAAAAGATCTCAAACTTCCGCTTTGTTAACCCTAACCTCTATATGTTTTTTACTTCCGTAACAAAACAATTTAATGATTGAAAAATAGTAACTTAGGCCAGAAAAGAAAGTTTCGTAGTAAAAATAATCCCGATTAAGTTACTCGTTCCCTCGGTTGAGTGACTTTACATACCGGTATAGGATTTCTAGCATGACATAATATTAAACCAAATCGCAGAATAATTTAAAGGACAAACACAAATAAACATAATTATATCAATTAAAAATCAATAAGAATTTGTAATCATAAACCTGGTAATACCTCTAAGGACAGAAGCACTCCTGCACAATTTGTAGGCTTTGCTTCGATCAGAGGATATGTTTAACCGTACAGAAGAAAATAATACTGGAAAGGAATATAGAAATAACTGGGAAATAAAAATAATGCTGAAAAGAATAATACTGAAAAAAAATATTCGCTCAATAAAATCTCTAAAGTTTCTTGCCAAAAAGAAGAACCCTTTCTACTGTAGTCTAAGGCTCTATTTATAAGTCTTGCGTGATCAGTTGCTCTCGAAATTGTAGGAACAATTTACTTCCTTCTTTGAGAAATAATAGGGCCATTAATCTGTCACGTTCCTTGGTACTTTGACTGAGTGGGTGAGAAAATGTAGGTAGTCATTGGATTAACCCTTGAACGCGTTTCTGTCTGTTGTATGAAAAGAAAGTGGAGTAAGTGGCTTGTGACGTTCGTCACATTCAAGTGACGATAGTCACTTGGTCTTCTTGGCGTGTGACGTTCGGCACGCCTCCTTGACGGTCGTCAAGGCCTTCTTCATTGTGGGGCACGTGCTTACATGTATAATGGGCTTTGGGCTCATATCTTCTCCTTTGGCCTTTTTGCTAGTTTTGCACCTCTTTTTACCTTATTTCTTCCAAAGTGTTCAGCTTAATGAATATCTGCAAAAATAGAAAAATACATGCATAATACTTATAAAATGATTTTATTTAAACTAAAGTATGAGAAATATTTGGTGTATATTGTAGCGATAAAAAATGTAGCGGGGTAAATCGGAGATCGAATTATTGATTAATTCGTCTCACAAAAGCAAGAGTCGCCACCGCGCTTTATTGTTTCCAAAGGAAAAGGGAAAAGAGCGAAATAAAACCCTAAATATGCAATGTAAATAATACTTTTTCAAAAGTAATGAAAATACAAAGCGTTTTTGAAAAGAGATCTTATGGTTCGGGGGTTGGTTATACAATGGGAAGGTATTAGCACCCAATGTATCTATAGTACTCTATAGGAACCTTTTGAAATATCTGTTTTATTTAAAATTGATTGCTTGATTGAAAACAAATTGTTTTGGCCGAAACGGGATACGGACGGGTTTTTGAAGATACGACGACCTAATGTCGAAGTTTTTGCTTAAAGGGGCATAAATTTTGAAAAGGTTGAATACTTGAGGAAAAATTATCCTAAGTTTAATGAAATGCGAAAGTTCGCGCAGTTAGACTTGAGGACATGAAGTCAACAAATTTACTGTTTTTCCTTTGGATTTAAGCATAAACAGAATAAACAAATAAATAAATACACTGACAAAATATGCGAATAATGATTTAAATAACGATAGAATAAATGATGCGAATAATGTGTTTTTATGATTTTTTGTTTAATGTTAACGGGAAGAAAGTATTTTTAATTTTTACGCATTTTTGATAGGGATAAAAAAGCAATAGAATTACTTAACGAGGACGTAATGTTTTTTAGTTTTAAGTCATTAAGTTTTTTGATATATTTTGATATTAATATTAATAAAGCAAGAAAATGAATTAATAAAATATTTTTAAGTTTTTTCTATTTTATATGTTTTAGGATTTTGTTTAATAACGATGTAAGAGGAGAATTAATTAGAAAAATAAAATGTCTACATTCTTGGATTCTATATTTTTTATGTATATAAAATACTTATTCAAAAGATCAAGGGGTCCTAAATTAAATTAAAAGTTATTAATTTACCCTAATGAAATAAAATTAAAAACTCTTAAATTAAATCCAAAATTAAACTAAGAGGTCAAATTAATTAATAATAAAAAACTAGTTAGACATATCTTTTTATTTTTATTATACTTATCAATTAATTAACATAAATAATAATTCTTCAAAAAAAGATTAGAGAAAATAAAAAATGAAAAAAAGTGTATCAAAAATAAAATAAAAAAACAAGGAAGTTAAATGGGCTAGATGGTTGAAGCCCATGCAGAATCCAAAGTGGGGGGTGCAGGAACAAAAACGCGTGGGCTTAAGCTGGAGAAAATGGGGTGAGGCCCATATATTTTACAAAGTGTATTAGGGTTAGTTTTGTTTAACATAATGGGGATTAGGGTTCTGCTAGGCAGAACGGCGCATCTCTTCTTCTTTTTGTCATCTTCTTCGCGTCTTCTTCTCCATATCCTCTGAGCTCGCTATCTCTTCTTGCCATGGCCACCCACTCCAACTCCTCTTCCCTCCAGCTGAACGAAAAGAAGGACGGCTACGGATTAGGTAAAAAAAGCTTCTGATTCGTTAACGCTTGGTTTCGTTTTTGCATGTTGATGATTCTGATTTCGATTTTTACCGTTTTGATTCTTATTGTTTGATTTTTATTGTTGATTGAGGTACCATAGAAGTAAAAGGGAGAGGGAATCGTTACCTAGGTGGAGACGGAGGAGGAGGTCGAGAGCGAAGGAGGCTAGACGGCGAGGAGAGGAGAAGCGCGAGCTCACTTCGGTGACCGGTATTTACGTGATTTTCTTCTTCTTCTTGTTGATACTATACTGTGATCTTTCTCTTCTTCGTTTGCCTTGGTACTGTATTTCTGTTTCTCTTCTTCTACTTAACCATGCTTCTGTACGATATGCATTGGCCTGTGATAATGTTTTTGAGGTTTTGAGTTGTATACTTTGAATGGCCAGTGATGGTAACACTGAGGCCTAGCTTGTTGCCTTCGAAGTTGGTTCTGGCTTGGATCGTTTCAGGTTTTTGATTGATGATGTTCAGGCTTGGGTAAATAAATTTGACATGTTCATGAGTATGGTGGTTTCGTGTTGGTTGGACAGGTTGATGGAAACAAGGAAATAGGTCTTTTTGCTAGGCCATATTGGTTGTATGGTTTGAATTGGTTCTGGATGAAATTGTTTTTTGGTATCTATTCGAAAGTAGGATGATGATGTTGGCTTGAAGGCTCAATCAGTTTTGCAAGGTTTAGGCCATATGGTCCAGATGGTTTTTGACAGTATGGGAATGGTTATGCAGGTTCCGTGAGCTTTTTGTGTGTTTTTCTTGATAATTATTTTTCTCTAAGTTTTTGAAGGCTTGGATATATCTTTCTTGATATGATTTCTTTTTGGTTATTTGTGTTATAACAGTTTTCCCTCCCCCTTGTTTACGTTACAGGCTGGAAGTTTTGAAATGCTTTCCCTCTTCCTGGGCATTCTGCACTAGACTGTCATCTCCAATTTGTTTCTATTCTTCTTTTATGTTTTTATTTCTACTGGCTATATTTTACAGTTTGTCTTGTATATCCTTTTCCTGCCTATGCCAAGCCTGTAAAACCCACACTTCTCCCTCTCTTTTTCTCTCTCAGTACAGCTTTGACAAAAATATGATAGGCTGTACTTTTCTGAAATTGCAAATGGCCAGAAAATGATGAAAATAAGGAATGTCAACATTGCTTGCATATGTTGTTAAACTGCATGTTTTTGACTTCTAATGCAAAAGTAGCTTGTTTTGTTTTTTTACTATGTGGGCATAGGTTTACGTTGGTATGCTTGCATATGTTGAGATCATGCAGGGACTTTGTATGCTGTATGTTTTTTTAAAATATGCATTTGGGATTTTGAAAAAATGCAGTTAATTTAAAACATGCAATTTTTGGACAAAAATAAACTTGTGCATTCATTTAGAAATTCCTTTCTTTTTTGTGAACCGGGAGAAATCCCGTGATTTGCAAAAAAGAGTAACTGATTCCGGCCATTACTTTTAATGATGAACCTTAAATAATTTCGCTTTTAATTATTTGTTCGAATTCTAATCTCTTTTAATTTTGCAGGTAACATCAAGCGAGCAGACAAAAACGCATTGGATCGGAAGTTTTAGAATTAGGAATATTAGATTAATTTTTTATTTCATTTTAACTTTGTAAATTTATTATTGTAATTTTGTTGTAATAGATACAATGTTTACATAATAATTGTACAATTAGAAAAAATGAATAAAAAGTCCAATATTCGCCAATTAATTTCTTCTTTCTCTCTAATTATTTATTTTATCGTTTACAATTCTTTAATCGTATAATAATTGAAAACGAATTTCAACTACCTACATTCAGAATAATAAACAGATAAATAAATAATTATCATTGATCAATTAATAGCCTCAATTATTTAATTCATCATCCATAACTTTCTAAATTATAATAATTAAAACAGAGTTTCAATTATTTAACTTAGAATGACAAATGATTAAATAATCGTTATTGGCCAATAAACTTTTCTGAATATTTATTATATTATTCATAAACCTTTAAATTATGTAATAACTGAGAATGGATTCCAGTTATTAAACTTAAGGTAGTGAATAATAAATAAATACTGTCTGCACAATTAATGCGCCTCTTCTCTAATGTTTATTTTATTATCTATACATCTTTAAACTACATAATAATCGAAAATGAATTTCAATTATTTAAATTTAAGATAATAAATAATTAATAAACATCATTTTAGTACGAATCGATTAAATGATTTAATGTTCAACATAAATAGCTCTCGGCCTGAAAAAAGTTATGAATTTTAAAATCGATGGATCAAAACACTTGTAATGTAATGATGCAGGTAGGAGACGATATCTTAGGTCAAAATTTGGGGTACAACAGCTGCCCCTATTTAAGTTTCTTCTATCCGGAGATATGAAGATTGAAATCTTCGTTTCGACGAGATTGAAGGTACTTAAATACATAACTACGCAAATTTTGTCCTAAGATGTCGTCGTCATGTTTGATATGAATGCAGTGATCGAACTCACAGAGAAAGATATTGTGTGAAACAAGACAATGTTGGGGGAATCGAACACCAATAAAACACAGCGGCATGGATTATACATTACTGGAGAAACAATCTATCGACTTCAAACGACAGACTCCTGACAGCGAATAAAATCGAGGAAATACGACCTCTAACCCTAACAAAGAGAGCATCTTGCATAGGCCATAACAGATCATTGATCCAAAACAGTGAGTTCGCAACTCAAGGTCGATGGTAGACAGAGAGTATCAAATTGCTGATAACTGATTACCGACTTCTGGAGGTATAGATTCGTAACAGACTTCTCTGCTAGATTTTCAGAGATATACTCATTAATGCTGAAGTAATAAGGTTGTAGATATGAAGGTTGTTCAAATAAAGAAAACTGCCACTTGTTGTCGTCCAGAGAAAATACCGATAACATACAAGATGCTCAAATAAAGAAGTTGCCGCTTGTTGTTGTCCAAAGAAAATACCGATAACATACAAGCTGCTCAAATAAAGAGGCTGCCGCTTGTTGTTATCCAAAGAAAATACCGATAACATACAAGCTGCTCAAATAAAGAGGCTGCCGCTTGTTGTATTCCAGAAGAGTAGTAACGTACTGGTAACTCATGAAGTATTTGCTACTTGTCGCTTTCAGGAAAATAAAAGTGACGCACTAGTAGCTCGTGAAGAACTGTTGCTCGGCGCTTTCAAAAAGTAAATAACGCACTAGTAGCTCATGAAGAACTGCTGCTCGGCGCTTTCAAAAAGTAAATGACGCACTAGTAGCTCATGAAGAACTGCTGCTCGGCGCTTTCAAAAAGTAATTAACGCACTAGTAGCTCATGAAGAACTGCTGCTCGGCGCTTTCAAAAAGTAAATCACGCACTATTAGCTCATGAAGAACTGCTGCTCGGCGCTTTCAAAAAGTAAATGACGCACTAGTAGCTCATGAAGAACTGCTGCTCGGCGCTTTCAACAGGTAACGTACAAGTTGCTCATGAAGAGCTGCCGCTTGTCGTTTTCAAGAAGTAACATACAAGTTGCTCATGAAGAGCTGCCGCTTGTCGTTTTCCAAAAAATAACTCAGAAGGAAATTGCGATGACACTGGCAGAGAATAAAATCTTCGTCAAAGAGAACCATGAATCAATCCTTCCCGAGGAGATCACATACTTAAATGTGCAAAATAAATGTACCATTCGTCTAGGTCGCGACTTCATTGGGGAAAATCATGAGATAGCCTATGCAAGAGGCAACAACTCCCTCCAGTAATAAACCAGAGAGAAAACAGTCAAACAAGACTCCACCCAATGAGAAAGTAACTTGATTGGGGGATTCATCCTATCCAGAAATGGACAAGGTAGGCTAAATCAAAAATCATCCACGAGGATTAGCTCAGTTGGGGAATTTAGAAAGGAAGCACATTTTCTGCCTAAGCTAACCTTCTACTTGGAAGGACAAAAATGTACGTTGTTCGAATAAACAAAGTACGACCCAAAATCAATGGCAAACGTGGTATGCATGCTGATATGAGTGTAAATGAGCAAATGAATGTTATGCTGAAAAAACAGACAGATGGAATATCTTGAAGATAATATGCTATCACAGCAAAATAGATACTCGGCCAATCTTGAAAAAGACGGAAGATAAACGGAACTGGAAACACAAAGCAACGTCGGAGGGTATCACGCTACAAGGCTCAAGTCTTCTGAGGAGAGAAGCATCCAAATCCAATCTTCTAACACCAATAGACCACGGTATGAGACAAAGCGTACCAAACTTCAGAAACCGCCCAAATGAAGATAACTGAAACAAAGCTTAACTGGGACAGCTGGGGAGTCATCAAACTTTGTACCACGAGAAACGCAAGTTTACACAACCAACACTTCATGACGATTTCGAAACGAAACATGCTCATCATGCAAGGATAAACTACTGTACTGCTTTGCATTTCATGCGTTGACCATCCTTGGAACAAACTGTTAATATTCCTTTCGTTATTCACGACACATTTTTTTTTTAAAATAAGAACATTTTAAGTAAATTTGTTTCAAGTATTTCCGTAAAAATTAAAATTTTGCCCACAAAAGGTAAATGATCAAATTCCATTAATAAGATGGTAGTTCGCTAACAATGCGACTCCAACGGTTTACAAAAGCTTGGGGAAATAGTACATGAAATAAAAGGTCATACAAAACAATGATCACTATTCTCCCTAACAACTTTGAATTCCAGAATGTGCTCAGATGCCAAGACTGATTTGACCAGAAATTTGCCTAAGCGAAATACTTCTTGACTGCATCGGCGTTCATGGGACGCGGAAGATCTTCACCGTCCATATTGGCGAGAATCATGGCACCTCCAGAGAAAACTTTCTTAACAACATACGGTCCTTCATAATTCGGAGCCAACTTGCCCCTAGAATCAGGTTGGAAAGATAATATTTTCTTGAGTACAAGGTCACCTTCTCTGAACTCGCGCGATCGAACCTTCTTATCAAAAGCCTTCTTCATTCTCTGCTGATATAATTGACCATGACATAACGCTGTCAATCTCTTCTCTTCGATTAAATTCAACTGATCATATCTACTTTGACACCATTCAGCCTCAGAAAGTTTAGCTTCCATCAACACTCTTAGAGACGTAATCTCAACCTCCACGGGGAGTACTGCTTCCATACCGTAAACTAGGGAAAATGGGGTTGCACCTGTTGATGTTCGAACTGAAGTACGGTAGCCGTGTAAAGCAAACAGAAGCATTTCATGCCAATCTTTATAAGTTACCACCATCTTCTGGACAATCTTCTTGATATTCTTGTTCGCAGCTTCAACAGCCCCGTTCATCTTCGGTCTGTAAGGAGAGGAATTATGATGTTCGATCTTGAACTCTTCACAAAGCTCTTTCATCATCTTGTTATTCAAATTCGACCCATTATCAGTGATGATCTTGCTCGGGATACCGTATCGACAAATGATCTGATTCTTGATAAATCTGACTACCACCTGTCTGGTTACATTAGCATAAGACGCTGCTTCCACCCATTTAGTAAAATAATCGATCGCTACCAAAATGAAACGATGACCATTTGAAGCTTTGGGTTCAATCATTCCAATCATATCAATGCCCCACATAGAGAAAGGCCAAGGTGAAGAGATAACATTGAGGAGAGTCGGTGGCACATGCATCTTGTCCGCATAAATCTGGCATTTATGACACTTCTTCACATATTTACAGCAATCAGATTCCATGGTCATCCAATATTAACCAGCTCTCAACATCTTTCTAGCCATTGCATGTCCATTGGCATGAGTGCCAAAGGACCCTTCATGTACTTCTTGCATTAGCATGTCTGCTTCACGTCTGTCTACACATCTGAGCAAGACCATGTCATAATTCCTCTTATACAAAACTTCTTCATTGAGAAAGAAACTGCTTGCTAATCTTCTCAACGTCTTCCTATCTTTATTGGATGCCCCGGGCGGGTACTCTTGAGTCTGAAGAACACGTTTAATGTCATAGAACCAAGGTTTGTCGTCGGTAATCTCTTCTACTGAGAACACATGAGCAGGTCTATCAAGGCGCATAACCCGGATTGTAGGCACATCGTTCCAACCATTCACTTGAAACATTGAAGACAAAGTAGCTAAAGCATCAGCCATTTGGTTCTCATCTCTAGGGATATGATGTAATTCCACTTTGTTGAAGAAAGTTAACAATCTTCTAGCATAGTCTCTGTAAGGGATCAAACCAGGATGACGAGTCTCCCATTCTCCTTTGATTTGATTAATCACCAATGCCGAATCTCCGTAAATATCAAGAATTTTAATCCTTAGATCCACTGCCTCTTCGAGACCCATAATACATGCCTCATATTCCGCCATGTTGTTCGTGCAGTCAAACTTCAGTCTTGCCGTGAATGGGATATGAGTACCTCGGGGAGTAACGATGATTGCCCCAATTCCATTTCCATAGGAATTCACAGCTCCGTCAAATATCAAACCCCAACGGGATTCAGGATCAGGTCCTTCTTCAGGTAACGGCTCTTCACAATCTTTAGCTTTCAAGTACATAACCTCTTCATCCGGGAAATCAAACTTGATGGATTGATAATCCTCAATTGGTTGGTGAGCCAAATGATCGGCTAAAATACTCCCTTTGATCGCTTTCTGAGTGTGATACTCAATGTCATATTCAGATAACAACATCTGCCAACGGGCTATCCTTCCAGATAAGGCGGGCTTCTCAAAGATATACTTAATCGGATCCATTTTGGAGATCAACCAAGTGGTGTGATTAATCATATACTGGTGCAGACGGCGAGCAGCCCAAGCTAAAGCACAACAGGTTTTCTCAAGCAACGAGTATCGAGACTCACAATCTGTGAATTTCTTACTCAGATAATATACAGCATGTTCTTTTCTTCCAGTCTCGTCTTGTTGACCAAGCACACATCCCATGGAGTCTTCCAATATGGTCAGGTACATAATCAAAGGTCTTCCTTCCACTGGAGGAATCAAAATGGGAGGTTCAAGTAAATATTCTTTGATGCTATCAAAAGCTCTCTGACAATCTTCTGTCCACACACATCCCTGGTTCTTCCGGAGAAGCTTGAAAATCGGCCCACAGGTAGCAGTCATATGAGATATAAATCTAGAAATGTAGTTCAGTCTCCCAAGGAATCCTCTCACTTGTTTTTCCGTCTTGGGTGCGGGAATTTCCCGAATAGCTTTGACTTTATCCGGATCTACCTCAATACCTTTCTGACTGACGATGAAACCCAAAAGTTTTCCAGAACGAACACCAAAAGTGCACTTGTTGGGATTCAGACGGAGTTTGTACTTCCTCAAACGCTGGAATAACTTCAACAAATGTTCCAAATGATCTTCCTCAGTCTGCGATTTGGCAATCATATCATCCACATACACTTCGATCTCCTTATGCATCATATCATGGAACAAAGCAGTCATGGCCCTTTGGTATGTTGCACCAGCATTCCTCAAACCAAACGGCATAACCCGATAACAGAAGGTTCCCCAAGGTGTAATGAAAGCGGTCTTCTCCATATCTTCTGGCGCCATCTTGATTTGATTGTAACCAGAGAAACCGTCCATGAAAGAAAAGACTTTGAACTTGGCAGTACTGTCGACCAATACGTCAATATGAGGTAATGGGAAATCATCCTTCGGACTAGCTCTATTCAGATCTCTGTAGTCTACACACATCCGAACTTTGCCATCTTTCTTCGCAACAGGTACTATGTTGGCTAACCACTGAGGATAGACCGACGTAACAAGGAAACCTGCGTTGATCTGTTTTTGAACCTCCTCCTTAATCTTGTCAGCCATGTCGGGACGAGTCCTTCTCAATTTCTGCTTGATCGGTGGACACTCAGGTCTCAACGGTAAACGATGCTCCACAATGTCATTGTCCAACCCTGGCATATCTTGGTAGGACCAAGCAAACACGTCAACATACTCTCTGAGAAGCTCCAACATTTTCTCCTTAACTTCCGGGATAAGCAATGCTCCGACTTTGACTTCCTTTCTATCTTCTTCATCACCCAAGTTGACCAACTCTACAGGTTCTTCAAATGGTTGAATAATCTTCTCATCATGCTCAAGCAAACAGGAAATCTCAACAGGAATCTCTTCATCATCCTCTTCTTCGGCTCTGAACACAGGGAATTCAAAGTTGGGAGAGGGCATAGGATCATTGTTTTCGATGGTTAAGTCATGGATTAATCTGCACATATGATTATGCTTTATTTTAGAAATCGATTTGTGCAAATAAAACAAAAGGTTATTAATTAATTTCATTACTATTTCCCAAAAAGTGAAAAATAAAACAGCAGTGGACAAAAGAACGTTTTTATTCATTAAAGGGAAATATTTAGTTTACAAACCCTCGCCTCACACTGCGTTTTGTTGATCTAGGCTATGCAGTTAAGTCCTAACGTACGCTTCTGCCATCCCGCAGGAGTCAAAAACACTTTTTGAAAACTAAATAAAATCTTAATTAACTTTAAAGTGCTTCCGCTGTATTTTAAGCCAATGCCTAATTACTACTGTCCAATTAAAAGATCTCAAACTTCCGCTTTGTTAACCCTAACCTCTATCTGTTTTTTACTTCCGTAACAAAACAATTTAATGATTGAAAAATAGTAACTTAGGCCAGAAAAGAAAGTTTCATAGTAAAAATAATCCCGACTAAGTTACTCGTTCCCTCGGTTGAGTGACTTTACATACCGGTATAGGATTTCTAGCATGACATAATATTAAACCAAATCGCAGAATAATTTAAAGGACAAACACAAATAAACATAATTATATCAATTAAAAATCAATAAGAATTTGTAATCATAAACCTGGTAATAACTCTAAGGACAGAAGCACTCCTGCACAATTTGTAGGCTTTGCTTCGATCAGAGGATATGTTTAACCGTACAGAAGAAAATAATACTGGAAAGGAATATAGAAATAAATGGGAAATAAAAATAATGCTGAAAAGAATAATGCTGAAAAAAATATTCGCTCAATAAAATCTCTAAAGTTTCTTGCCAAAAAGAAGAACCCTTTCTACTGTAGTCTAAGGCTCTATTTATAAGTCTTGCGTGATCACTTGCTCTCGAAATTGTAGGAACAATTTACTTCCTTCTTTGAGAAATAATAGGGCCATTAATCTTTCACGTTCCTTGGTACTTTGACTGAGTGGGTGAGAAAATGTAGGTAGTCGTTGGATTAACCCTTGAACGCGTTTCTGTCCGTTGGATGAAAAGAAAGTGGAGTAAGTGGCTTGTGACGTTCGTCACATTCAAGTGACGATAGTCACTTGGTCTTCTTGGCGTGTGACGTTCGGCACGCCTCCTTGACGGTCGTCAAGGCCTTCTTCATTGTGGGACACGTGCTCACATGTATAATGGGCTTTGGGCTCATTTCTTCTCCTTTGGCCTTTTTGCTAGTTTTGCACCTCTTTTTACCTTATTTCTTCCAAAGTGTTCAGCTTAATGAATATCTGCAAAAATAGAAAAATACCTGCATAATACTTATAAAATGATATTATTTAAACTAAAGTATGAGAAATATTTGGTGTATATTGTAGCGATAAAAAATGTAGCGGGGTAAATCGGAGATCGAATTATTGATTAATTCGTCTCACAAAAGCAAGAGTCGCCACGGCGCTTTATTGTTGCCAAAGGAAAAGGGAAAAGAGCAAAATAAAACCCTAAATATGCAATGTAAATAATACTTTTTCAAAAGTAATGAAAATACAAAGCGTTTTTGAAAAGAGATCTTATGGTTCGGGGGTTGGTTATACAATGGGAAGGTATTAGCACCCAATGTATCTATAGTACTCTATAGGAACCTTTTGAAATATCTGTTTTATTTAAAATTGATTGCTTGATTGAAAACAAATTGTTTTGGCCGAAACGGGATACGGACGGGTTTTTGAAGATACGACGACCTAATGTCGAAGTTTTTGCTTAAAGGGGCATAAATTTTGAAAAGGTTGAATACTTGAGGAAAAATTATCCTAAGTTTAATGAAATGCGAAAGTTCGCGCAGTTAGACTTGAGGACATGAAGTCAACAAATTTACTGTTTTTCCTTTGGATTTAAGCATAAACAGAATAAACAAATAAATAAATACACGGACAAAATATGCGAATAATTATTTAAATAACGATAGAATAAATGATGCGAATAATGTGTTTTTATGATTTTTTGTTTAATGTTAACGGGAAGAAAGTATTTTTAATTTTTACGCATTTTTGATAGGGATAAAAAAGCAATAGAATTATTTAACGAGGACGTAATGTTTTTTAGTTTTAAGTCATTAAGTTTTTTGATATATTTTGATATTAATATTAATAAAGCAAGAAAATGAATTAATAAAATATTTTTAAGTTTTTTCTATTTTATATGTTTTAGGATTTTGTTTAATAACGATGTAAGAGGAGAATTAATTAGAAAAATAAAATGTCTACATTCTTGGATTCTATATTTTTTATGTATATAAAATACTTATTCAAAAGATCAAGGGGTCCTAAATTAAATTAAAAGTTATTAATTTACCCTAATGAAATAAAATTAAAAACTCTTAAATTAAATCCAAAATTAAACTAAGAGGTCAAATTAATTAATAATAAAAAACTAGTTAGACATATCTTTTTATTTTTATTATACTTATCAATTAATTAACATAAATAATAATTCTTCAAAAAAAGATTAGAGAAAATAAAAAATGAAAAAAAGTGTATCAAAAATAAAATAAAAAAACAAGGAAGGTAAATGGGCTAGATGGTTGAAGCCCATGCAAAATCCAAAGTGGGGGGTGCAGGAACAAAAACGCGTGGGCTTAAGCTGGAGAAAATGGGGTGAGGCCCATATATTTTACAAAGTGTATTAGGGTTAGTTTTGTTTAACATAATGGGGATTAGGGTTCTGCTAGGCAGAACGGCGCATCTCTTCTTCTTTTTGTCATCTTCTTCGCGTCTTCTTCTCCATATCCTCTGAGCTCGCTATCTCTTCTTGCCATGGCCACCCACTCAAACTCCTCTTCCCTCCAGCTGAACGAAAAGAAGGACGGCTACGGATTCGGTAAAAAAAGCTTCTGATTCGTTAACGCTTGGTTTCGTTTTTGCATGTTGATGATTCTGATTTCGATTTTTACCGTTTTGATTCTTATTGTTTGATTTTTATTGTTGATTGAGGTACCATAGAAGTAAAAGGGAGAGGGAATCGTTACCTAGGTGGAGACGGAGGAGGAGGTCGGGAGCGAAGGAGGCTAGACGGCGAGGAGAGGAGAAGCGCGAGCTCACTTCGGTGACCGGTATTTACGTGATTTTCTTCTTCTTGTTGTTGATACTGTACTGTGATCTTTCTCTTCTTCGTTTGCCTTGGTACTGTATTTCTGTTTCTCTTCTTCTACTTAACCATGCTTCTGTACGATATGCATTGGCCTGTGATAATGTTTTTGAGGTTTTGAGTTGTATACTTTGAATGGCCAGTGATGGTAACACTGAGGCCTAGCTTGTTGCCTTCGAAGTTGGTTCTGGCTTGGATCGTTTCAGGTTTTTGATTGATGATGTTCAGGCTTGGGTAAATAAATTTGACATGTTCATGAGTATGGTGGTTTCGTGTTGGTTGGACAGGTTGATGGAAACAAGGAAATAGGTCTTTTTGCTAGGCCATATTGGTTGTATGGTTTGAATTGGTTCTGGATGAAATTGTTTTTTGGTATCTATTCAACAGTAGGATGATGATGTTGGCTTGAAGGCTCAATCAGTTTTGCAAGGTTTAGGCCATATGGTCCAGATGGTATTTGACAGTATGGGAATGGTTATGCAGGTTCCGTGAGCTTTTTGTGTGTTTTTCTTGATAACTATTTTTCTCTAAGTTTTTGAAGGCTTGGATATATCTTTCTTGATATGATTTCTTTTTGGTTATTTGTGTTATAACAGTTTTCCCTCCCCCTTGTTTACGTTACAGGCTGGAAGTTTTGAAATGCTTTCCCTCTTCCTGGGCATTCTGCACTAGACTGTCATCTCCAATTTGTTTCTATTCTTCTTTTATGTTTTTATTTCTACTGGCTATATTTTACAGTTTGTCTTGTATATCCTTTTCCTGCCTATGCCAAGCCTGTAAAACCCACACTTCTCCCTCTCTTTTTCTCTCTCAGTACAACTTTGACAAAAATATGATAGGCTGTACTTTTCTGAAATTGCAAATGGCCAGAAAATGATGAAAATAAGGAATGTCAACATTGCTTGCATATGTTGTTAAACTGCATGTTTTTGACTTCTAATGCAAAAGTAGCTTGTTTTGTTTTTTTACTATGTGGGCATAGGTTTACGTTGGTATGCTTGCATATGTTGAGATCTTGCAGGGACTTTGTATGCTGTATGTTTTTTGAAATATGCATTTGGGATTTTGAAAAAATGCAGTTAATTTAAAACATGCAATTTTTGGACAAAAATAAACTTGTGCATTCATTTAGAAATTCCTTCCTTTTTTGTGAACCGGGAGAAATCCCGTGATTTGCAAAAAAGAGTAACTGATTCCGGCCATTACTTTTAATGATGAACCTTAAATAAATACTGTCTGCACAATTAATGCGCCTCTTCTCTAATGTTTATTTTATTATCTATACATCTTTAAACTACATAATAATCGAAAACGAATTTCAATTATTTAAATTTAAGATAATAAATAATTAATAAACATCATTTTAGCACGAATCGATTAAATGATTTAATGTTCAACATAAATAGCTCTCGGCCTAAAAAAAGTTATGAATTTTAAAATCGATGGATCAAAACACTTGTAATGTAATGATGCAGGTAGAAGACGATATCTTAGGTCAAAATTTGGGGTACAACATATATCAAGCCAGTAATATCACATATTTGTGTGTCATCAAAGATACTACCATCCATTGGAGTAGAAATATCAACAACTAACTATATCCATTAATAAAGAGACTACCATCCATCGGAGTACAAATCTCAACAACTAACTATATCCCTTAATGAATAGACTGCCATCCATCGGAGTACAAATCTAAACAATGAACTACTTCCATTAATGAAGAGACTACCATCCATAGGAGTACAAATATCCACATTCTCTTAATGAAGAGACTATCATCCATTTCAGTACAAATCTCAACAATAAACCATCACCCTTAATGAAGTGGCCAACATCCATAGGAGTACAAATCTCAACAACGAACTATCTCCCTTAATAAAGAGACTTCCATCCATTGGAGTACAAATATCAACAACAAACTATCTCCTTTAATAAGGAGACTACCATTCATTGAAGTACAAATCTCATGAACGAATTATTTCACTTAATCAGGAGACTATCATCCATCGGAGTTAAAATCTCAACAATGAACTATCTCCGTTAATGAAGAGACTTCCATCCATTGGAGTATAAATCCAAATAATGAATAATCTCCCTTATTGAAGAGACTACCGTCCATTGGAGTAAAAATATCAACAACGAATTATCTCCCTTAATGAAGATACTACCATCCATCGGAATACAAATTTCATTAGCGAACTATCTCCCTTAATGAAGTAACTACCATTCATTGGATTACAAATCTCAACAACGAACTATATCCTTTGATGAGGAGACTACCTTCCATTGAAGTAAAAATTTCAACAACGAATTATCTCCCTTAATTAGGAGACTATCATCCATCGGAGTACAAATCTCAACAACGAACTATCTCCCTGAATGAAGAGACTACCATCTATTGGAGTACAAATCCTAACAATAATCAATCTCCCTGAATGAAGCCACTAACATCCATTGGATTAAAAATCTCAACAACGAACTATCTCCCTTAATTAAAATACTAACATCCATTGTATTACAAATCTCAACAACGAATTACCTTCCTTAATGAAGATACTACCATTCCATTAGAGTACAGATCTCAACAACAAACTATCTCCCTTAATGAAGATACAATCATACATTGCAGTAGAAATATCAAAAATTAAGCATCTCCCTTAATGAAGATAATACCATCCATTCGATTACAAATCTCAACAACAAACTATCTCCTTTAATGAGGAGACTACAATCAATCGGAGTACAAATCTCAACAACAAACTATCTCCCTGAATGAATAGACTACCATCCATCGGAGTAAAAATCTCAACAATGGACTATCTCTCTTAATGAATAGACTACAATCCATCGGAGTATAAATGTCAACAAAGAACTATCTCCCTTAATGAAGAGACTACCATCCATTGGAGTACAAATATCAAGAACAAAATTTCTCTAAATGAAGAGACTACCATCCATTGGAGTACAAATCTCAACAATAAACAATCACCCTTAATAAAGTGACTACCATCCATCGGAGTACAAATCTCAACAACGAACTATCCCTCTTAATGAAGAGAATAGCATCCATTGGAGTACAAATCTCAAAAACAAACTATCTCCTTTAATAAGGAGACTACCATCCACCGGAGTACAAATCTCAACAACGAACTATCCTCCTTAATGAAGATACTACCATCCATTGGAGTATAAATATCAACAACTAACTATATCCCTTAATAAAGAGACTACCATCCATCGGATTACAAATCTCAACAATGAACTATCTCCCTTAATAAAGAGACTACCATCCATTGGTGTAAAAATATCAACCACGAACTATCTCCCTTAATAAAGAGACTACCATCCCTCAAAGTAGAAATCTCAACAATAAACTATCTCCCTTAATGAAGAGACTGCCATCCATTAGAGTACAAAGCTCAACAACAAACTATCTCCCTTAATGAAGAGACTACCATCCATCGGAGTAAAAATATCAACAACAAACTATCTCCCTTAATGAAGAGACTACCATCCATTGGAGTACAAGTATCAACAACAAACTATCTCTAAATGAAGAGACTACCATCCATCGGAGTACAAATCTCAATAATGAACTATCTCTCTTAATGAATTGACTACCATCCATCGGAGTACAAATCTCAATAATGAACTATCTCTCTTAATGAAGAGAATACCATCAATTGGAGTACAAATCTCAACAACGAACTATCTCCCTTAATGAAGATACTACCATCCATTGGATTAGAAATATCAACAACTAACTATTTCCATCAATAAAGAGACTACCATCCATCGGAGTACAAACCTCAACAACGAACTATCTCCCTTAATGAAGATACTACCATCCTCTGGAGTATAAATATCAACAACTAACTATCTCTCTTAATAAAGATACTACTATCCATCAGAGTACAAATCTCAACAACAAACTATCTCCCTTAATGAAGAGACTACCATCCATATGAGAGCAAATCTAAATAATCAACTATCTATCTTAATAAAGAGACTACCATCCATCGGAGTCAAATCTCAACAACGAACAATCTCCCTTAATGAAGTAACTACCATTCATTTGATTACAAATCTCAACAACGAACTATCTCCTTTGATGAGGCGACTACTTTCCATTGAAGTACAAATTTCAATAATGAATAATCTCCCTTAATCAGGAGACTATCATCCTTCGGAGTAAAAATATCAACAACGATCTATCTCCCTTAATGAAGAGACTATCATCCATTAGAGTACAAAGCTCAACAACAAACTATCTCCATTAATAAAGACACTATCATACATTGGAGTAGAAATATTAATAATGAAGTATCTCCCTTAATGAAGAGAATACCATCCATTGGAGTACAAATCTCAACAACGAACAATATCCTTTAATGAGGAGACTACCATCCATTGAAGTACAAATCATAACAATGAACTATCTCCCTTAATTAGGAGACTGACTATCATCCATCGGAGTATAGATCTCAACAACGAACTATATCCCTTAATGAAGATACTACAATCCATTGGAGTAGAAATATCAACAACGAACTATCTCCCTTAATCAAGAGACTATCATCATCAGAGTACAAATATCAACAATGAACTATCTCCCTTAATGAAGAGACTACCATCTATTGGAGTGAATATCTTAACAATGAACAATCACCCTTAATGAAGAGACTAACATCCATTGGAGTAAAAATCTCAACCACGAACTATCTCCCTTAATGAAGATACTACCATCCATCAGAATATAAATCTCTACAACAAACTATTTCCCTTTATGAAAACACTACCACCCATTGGATTAAAAATCTCAACAACGAACTACCTCCTTTAATGTAGATACTACCATTCATCAGAGTACAAATCTCAACAACAAACTATCTCCCTTAATAAAGAGACTATCATACATTGGAGTAGAAATATCAATAATGAAATATATCCCTTAATGAAGAGAATACCGTCCATTGGAGTATAAATCTCAACAACGAACTATCTACTTTAATAAGGAGACTACCATCCATTGATGTACAAATCTGAACAACGAACTATCTCCCTTAATCAGGAGACTTTAATCCATCGGAGTACATATCTCAAAAACGAACTATCTCCCTTCATGAAGATACTATCATCCATTGGAGTAGAAATATCAACAACTAACTATATCCCTTAATAAAGAGACTACCATCCATCGGAGTACAAATCTCAACAACGAAATATCTCCCTTAATCAAGAGTCTATCATCCATCAGAGTACAAATCTCAACAACAAACTATCTCCCTTAATGAATAGACTACAATCCATCTGAGTACAAATCTCAACAATGAACTACTTCCATTAATGAAGAGACTACCATCCATTGGAGTACAAATATCGACAAAAAACTATCTCCCTTAATGAAGAGACTATCATCCATTGGAGTACAAATCTCAATAATAAACCATCACCCTTATTGAAGTGACTACCATCCATAGGAGTGAAAATCTCAACAAAGAACTATCTCCCTTAATAAAGAGACTTCCATCCATTGGAGTATAAATATCAACAACTAACTATCTCCTTTAATAAGGAGACTACCATTCATTGAAGTACAAATCTCATGAACGAATTATCTCACTTAATCAGAAAATCATCATCCATCGGAGTTAAAATCTCAAAAATGAACTATTCGTTTTAATGAAGCGAATACTATACATTGGAGTACAAATCTCAACAACGAACTATCTCCTTTAATAAGGAGACTACCATCAATTGAAGTACAAATCTAAACAACGAACTATATCCCTTGATCAGGAGACTATCATCCATCGGAGTACAAATCTAAACAACGAACTATCTCCCTTAATGAATAGAATACCATCCATCGGAGTACAAATCTCAACAATGAACTATCCGTCTTAATGAAGCGAATACTATACATTGGAGTACAAATCTCAACAACGAACTATCTCCTTTAATAAGGAGACTACCATCAATTGAAGTACAAATCTCAACAACGAACTATCTCCCTTAACGAATAGAATACCATCCATCGGAGTACAAATCTCAAAAATGAACTACTTCCATTAATGAAGAGACTACCATCCATTGGAGTACAAAAATCAACTATCTCTTAATGAAGAGACGATCATCCATTGGAGTATAAATCTCAACAATAAACCATCACCCTTAATGAAGTGACTACCATCCATAGGAGTACAAATCTCAACAACGAATTATCTCCCTTAATAAAGAGACTTCCATCCATTGGAGTAGAAATATCAACAACGAACTATCTCCTTTAATAAGGAGACTACCATTCATTGAAGTACAAATCTGATGAATGAATTATCTCACTTAATCAGGAGACTATCATCCATCAGAGTCAAATCTCAACAATGAACAATCTCCCTTAATGAAGTAACTACCATTCATTTGATTACAAATCTAAACAATGAACTATCTCCTTTGATGAGGAGAATACTTTCCATTTAATTAAGATACTACCATCCATTGGATTATAAATATCAACAACGAACTACCTCCCTTGATGAAGATACTACCATCCATCAGAGTACAAATCTAAACAACAAACTATATCCCTTAATGAAGAGAATATCATACATTGGAGTAGAAATATCAATAATTAAGCATCTCCCTTAATGAAGAGAATACCATCCATTGGATTACAAATCTCAAAAACAAACTATCTCCTTTAATGAGGAGACTACAATCAATCGGAGTACAAATCTCAACAACAAACTATCTCCCTGAATGAAGAGACTACCATCCATCGGAATAAAAATCTCTACAACGAACTATCTCCCTTAATGAATAGACTACAATCCATCGGAGTACAAATGTCAACAACGAACTATCTCTCTTAATGAAGAGACTACCATCCATTGGAGTACAAATATCAACAACAAAATATCTCAAAATGAAGAGACTTTCATTCATTGGAGTACAAATCTCAACAATAAACAATCTCCCTTAATAAAGTTACTACCATCCATCGGAGTACAAATATCAACAACGAACTATTCCTCTTAATGAAGAGAAAAGCATCCATTGGAGTACCAATCTCAAAAACGAACTATCTCCTTTAATAAGGAGACTACCATCCACCGGAGTACAAATCTCAACAACGAATTATCTCCCTTAATGAAGATACTACCATCCATTGGAGTATAAATATCAACAACTAACTATATCCCTTAATAAAGAGACTACCATCCATCGGAGTATAAATCTCAACAATGAACTATCTCCCTTAATAAAGAGACTACCATCCATTGGTGTAAAAATATCAACCACAAACTATCTCCCTTAATAAAGAGATTACCATCCCTCAAAGTACAAATCTCAACAACAAACTATCTCCCTTAATGAAGAGACTACCATCCATTAGAGTACAAAGCTCAACAACAAACTATCTCCCTTAATTAAGAGACTACCATCCATCGGAATATAAATATCAACAACAAACTATCTCCCTTAATGAAGAGACTACCATCCATTGGAGTACAAGTATCAATAACAAACTATCTCTAAATGAAGAGACTACCATTCATTGGAGTATAAATCTCAACAATAAACAATAACCCTTAATCAATTGACTACCATCCATCGGAGTACAAATCTCAATAATGAACTATCTCTCTTAATGAAGAGAATACCATCAATTGGAGTACAAATCTCAACAACGAACTATATCCCTTAATGAAGATACTACGATCCATTGGATTAGAAATATCAACAACTAACTATTTCCCTCAATAAAGAGACTACTATCCATCAGAGTACAAATCTCAACAACAAACTATCCCCCTTAATGAAGAGACTACCATCCATCAGAGTACAAATCTAAATAATCAACTATCTATTCTAATAAAGAGAATACCATCCATCAGAGTCGAATCTCAATAACAAACTATCTCCCTTAATAAAGAGACTATCATACATTGGAGTAGAAATATCAATAATGAAGTATCTCCCTTAATGAAGAGAATACCATCCATTGGAGTATAAATCTCAACAACGAACTATCTCCTTTAATAAGGATACTACCATCCATTGATGTACAAATCTCAACAACGAACTATCTCCCTTAATCAGGAGACTTTAATCCATCGGAGTACATATCTCAAAAACGAACTATCTCCCTTAATGAAGATACTACCATCCATTGGAGTAGAAATATCAACAACTAACTATATGCCTTAATAAAGAGACTACCATCCATCGGAGTACAAATCTCAACAACGAAATATCTCCCTTAATCAAGAGTCTATCATCCATCACAGTACAAATCTCAACAACAAACTATCTCCCTTAATGAATATACTACCATCCATCTGAGTACAAATCTCAATAATGAACTACTTCCATTAATGAAGAGACTACCATCCATTGGAGTACAAATATCGACAACAAACTATCTCCCTTAATGAAGAGACTATCATCCATTGGAGTACAAATCTCAACAATAAACCATCACCCTTAATGAAGTGACTACCATCCATAGGAGTAAAAATCTCAACAAAGAACTATCTCCCTTAATAAAGAGACATCCATCCATTGGAGTACAAATATCATGAACGAATTATCTCACTTAATCAGGAAACTATCATCCATCGGAGTTAAAATCTCAACAATGAACTATCTCCGTTAATGAAGAGACTACCATCCATTGGAGTATAAATCAAAATAATGAATAATCTCCCTTATTGAAGAGACTACCATCCATTGGAATAAAAATCTCAACAACGAATTATCTCCCTTAATGAAGATACTACCATCCATCGGAATACAAATTTCATTAACGTACTATCTCCCTTAATGAAGTAACTACCATCCATTGGATTACAAATCTCAATAACGAACTATCTCCTTTGATGAGGAGACTACCTTCCATTGAAGTAAAAATTTCAACAACGAATTATCTCCATTAATCAGGAGACTATCATCCATCGGAGTACAAATCTCAACAACGAACTATCTCCCTTAATGATGAGACTACCATCTATTGGAGTACAAATCCTAACAATACTCAATCTCCCTTAATGAAGAGACTAACATCCATTGGAGTAAAAATCTCAAAAACGAACTATCTCCCTTAATTAAGATACTACCATCCATTGGATTACAAATCTCAACAACGAACTACCTCCCTTAGTAAAGATACTACCATCCATCAGAGTACAAATCTCAACAACAAACTATCTCCCTTAATGAAGAGAATATCATACATTAGAGTAGAAATATCAATAATTGAGTATCTCCCTTAATGAAGAGAACACTATCCATTGGATTACAAATCTCATTAACAAACTATCTCCTTTAATGAGGAGACTACAATCAATCGGAGTACAAATCTCAACAACAAACTATCTCCCTGAATGAAGAGACTACCATCCATCAGAGTAAAAATCTCAACAACAAACTATCTCCCTTAATGAATAGACTACAATCCATCAGAGTACAAATGTCAACAACGAACTATCTCCCTTAATGAATAGACTACCATCCGTTGGAGTACAAATATCAACAATAAAATATCTCTAAATGAAGAGACTACCATTCATTGAAGTAAAAATCTCAACAATAAATAATCACCCTTAATAAAGTTACTACCATCCATCGAAGTACAAATCTCAACAACGAACTATCCCTCTTAATAAAGAGAATAGCATCCATTGGAGTACAAATCTCAAAAAAGAAAACTATCTCCTTTAATAAGGAGACTACCATCCACCGGAGTACAAATCTCAACAACGAACTATCTCCCTTAATGAAGATACTACCATCCATTGGACTATAAATATCAACAACTAACTGTATCCCTTAATAAAGAGACTACCATCCATCGGAGTACAAATCTCAACAATGAATTATCTCCCTTAATAAAGAGACTACCATCCATTGGTGTAAAAATATAAACCACGAACTATTTCCGTTAATAAAGAGACTACCATCCCTCAAAGTACAAAGCTCAACAACAAACTATCTCCTTTAATGAAGAGACTACCATCCATCGGAGTAAAAATATCAACAACAAACTATCTCCCTTAATGAAGAGACTACCATCCATTGGAGTACAAGTATCAACAACAAACTATCTCTAAATGATTAGACTACCATTCATTGGAGTATAAATCTCAACAATAAACAATCACCCTTAATGAACTGACTACCATCCATCAGAGTACAAATCTCAATAATGAACTATCTCTCTTAATGAAGAGAATACCATCAATTGGAGATCAAATCTCAACAACGAACTATCTCCATTAATGAAGATACTACCATCCATTGGAGTAGAAATATCAATAACTAACTGTTTCCCTTAATAAAGAGACTATCATCCATCGGAGTACAAATCTCAACAATGAACTGTCTTCCTTAATGAATATACTACCATCCTCTGGAGTATAAATATCAACAACTAACCATCTCTCTTAATAAAGATACTACTATCCATCAGAGTACAAATATCAACAACATACTATGTCCCTTAATGAAGAGACTATTATCCATCGGAGTACAAATCTCAACAACGAACTATCCGTCTTAAAGAAGCGAATATTATACATCGGAGTACAAATTTCAACAACAACTATCTCCTTTAATAAGGATACTACCATCATTTGAAGTACAAATCTCAACAACGAACTATCTCCCTTAATCAGGAGACTATCATCCATCGGAGTATAAATCTGAACAACGAAGTATCTTCGTTAATGAATATACTACCATCCTCTGGATTACAAATATCAACAACTAACTATCTCTCTTAATAAAGAGACTACCATCCATCGGAGTACAAATCTCAACAACGAACTATCTCCATTAATAAATAGACTTCCATCCATTGGAGTACAAATATCAACAACGAACTATCTCCTTTAATAAGGAGACTACCATTCATTGAAGTACAAATCTCATGAACAAATTATCTCACTTAATCAGGAGACTATCATCCATCGGAGTTAAAATCTCAATAATGAACTATCTCCGTTAATGAAGAGACTACCATCCATTGGAGTATAAATCCAAACAATGAATAATCTCTCTTATTGAAGAGACTACCATCCATTGGAGATAAAATCTCAACAACGAATTATCTCCCATAATGAAGATACTACCATCCATCGGAATACAAATTTCTTTAACGAACTATCTCCCTTAATGAAGTAATTACCATCCATTGGATTATAAATCTCAACAACGAACTATCTCTTTTGATGAGTAGACTACCATCCATTGAAGTAAAAATTTCAACAACAAATTATCTCCCTTAATCAGGAGACTGTCATCCATCGGAGTACAAATCTCAACAATGAACTATCTCCCTTAATGAAGAAACTACCATCTATTGGACTACATATCCTAACAATACTCAATCTTCCTTAATGAAGAGACTAACATTCGTTGGAGTAAAAATATCAACAACGAACTATTTCCCTTAATTAAGATACTACCATCCATTGGATTACAAATCTCAACAACGAACTACATCCCTTAATGAAGATACTACCATCCATCAGAGTATAAATCTTAACAACAAACTATCTCCCTTAATAAAGAAAATATCATACATTGGAGTAGAAATATCAATAATTAAGTATCTCCCTTAATGAAGAGAACACCATCCATTGGATTACAAATCTCAACAATGAACTACCTTCTATAGTGAAGATACTACCATCCATCAGAGTACAAATCTCAACAACAAACTATCTCCCTTAATGAAGAGAATATCATACATTGGAGTAGAAATATCAATAATTAAGTATCTCCCTTAATGAAGAGAACACCATCCATTGGATTACAAATCTCAACAACAAACTATCTCCTTTAATGAGGAGACAACAATCAATAGGAGTACAAATCTCCACAACAAACTATCTCCCTGAATGAAGAGACTACCATCCATCGGAGTAAAAATCTAAACAACGAACTATCTCCCTTAATGAATAGACTACAATCCATCGGAGTACAAATGTCAACAACGAACTATCTCCCTTAATGAAGAGACTACCATCCATTGGAGTACATATTCAACAACAAAACATCTCTAAATGAAGAGACTACCATTCATTGGAGTACAAATATCAACAATAAACAATCACCCTTAATAATGTTACTACCATCCATCGAAATACAAATCTCAACAACGATCTATCCCTCTTAATGAAGAGAATAGCATCCATTTGAGTACAAATCTCAAAAATGAACTATCTCCTTTAATAAGGAGACTACCATCCACCGAAGTACAAATATCAACAATGAACTATCTCCCTTAATGAAAATACTACCATCCATTGGAGTATAAATATCAACAACTAACTATATCCCTTAATAAAGAGACTTCCATCCATAGTAGTACAAATCTCAACAATGAACTATCTCCCTTAATAAAGAGACTACCATCACTTGGTATAAAATATCAACCACGAACTATCTCCCTTAATAAAGAGACTACCATCACTCAAAGTACAAATCTCAACAACAAACTATCTCCCTTAATGAAGAGACTACCATCCATTAGAGTACAAAGCTAACCATCAAACTATCTCCCTTCATGAAGAGACTACCATCCATCGGAGTAAAAATATCAACAACAAACTATCTCCCTTAATGAAGAGACTACCATCCATTGGAGTACAAGTATCACCAACAAACTATCTCTAAATGAAGAGACTACCATTCATTGGAGTATAAATCTCAACAATAAACAATCACCCTTAATGAATTGACTACCATCCATCGGAGTACAAATCTCAATAATGAACTATCTCTCTTAATGAAGAGAATACCATCAATTGGAGTACAAATCTCAACAACGAACTATCTCCCTTAATGAAGATACTACCATCCATTGGAGTAGAAATATCAATAACTAACTATTTCCCTTAATAAATCGACTACCATCCATCGGAGTACAAATCTCAACAACGAACTATCTTCCTTAATGAAGATACTACCATCCTCTGGAGTATAAATATCAACAACTAACCATCTCTCTTAATAAAGATACTACTATCCATCAGAGTACAAATCTCAACAATGAACTATCTCCCTTAATGAAGAGACTATTATCCATCGGAGTACAAATCTCAACAACGAACTATCCGTCTTAAAGAAGCGAATACTATACATTGGAGCACAAATATCAACAAAGAACTATCTCCTTTAATAAGGAGACTACCATCATTTGAAGTACAAATCTCAACAATGAACTATCTCCCTTAATCAGGAGACTATCATCCATCGGAGTATAAATCTCAACAATGAACTATCTTCTTTAATGAAGATACTACCATCCTTTGGAGTAGAAATATTAACAACTAACTATCTCTCTTAATAAAGAGACTACCATCCATCGGAGTACAAATCTCAACAACGAAGTATCCCCATTAATAAAGAGACTTCCATCCATTGGAGTACAAATATCAACAACGAACTATCTCCTTTAATAAGGAGACTACCATTCATTAAAGTAAAAATCTCATGAACGAATTATCTCACTTAATCAGGAGACTATCATCCATCGGAGTTAAAATCTCAACAATGAACTATCTCCGTTAGAGTATAAATCTAAACAATGAATAATCTCCCTTATTGAAGATACTACCATCCATTGGAGAAAAAATCTCAACAACGAACTATCTCCCTTAATGAAGTAATTACCATCAATTGGATTACGAATCTCAACAACGAACTATCTCCTTTGATGAGGAGACTACCTTCCATTGAAGTAAAAATTTTAACAATTAATTATCTCCCTTAATCAGGAGACTATTATCCATCAGAGTACATATCTCAACAACGAACTATCTCCCTTAATGAAGAAACTACCATCTATTGGAGTAGAAATCCTAACAATACTCAATCTTCCTTAATGAAGAGACTAACATCCGTTGGAGTAAAAATCTCAACAACGAACTATCTCCCTTAATTAAGATACTACCATCCATTGGATTACAAATCTCAACAAAGAACTACCTCCCTTAATAAAGATACTACCATCCATCAGAGTACAAATCTCAACAATAAACTATCTCCCTTAATGAAGAGAATATCATACATTGGAGTAGAAATATCAATAATTAAGTATCTCCCTTAATAAAGAGAATACCATCCATTGGATTACAAATCTCAACAACAAACTATCTCCTTTAATGAGGAGACTAAAATCAATTGGAGTTCAAATCTCAACAACAAACTATCTCCCTCAATAAAGAGACTACCATCCATCGGAGTAAAAATCTCAACAACGAACTATCTCCATTAATGAATAGACTACAATCCATCGGAGTACAAATATCAACAACGAACTATCTCCCTTAATGAAGAGACTACCATCCATTGGAGTACAAATATCAACAACAAAATATCTATAAATGAACAGACTACCATTCATTGGAGTATAAATCTCACCAATAAACAATCACCCTTAATAAGGTGACTACCATCTATCGGAGTACAAATCTCATCAATGAACTATCCCTCTTAATGAAGGGAATAACATCCATTGGAGTACAAATCTAAAAAATGAAGTATCTTCTTTAATAAGGAGACTACCATCCACTGGAGTACAAACCTCAACAACGAACTATCTCCCTTAATGAAGATACTACCATCCATTGGAGTATAAATATCAACAACTAACTATATCCCTTAATAAAGAGACTACCATCGATCGAAGTACAAATCACAACAATGAACTATCTCCCTTAATAAAGAGACTACCATCCTTTGGTGTAAAAATATCAACCACGAACTATCTCCCTTAATAAAGAGACTACCATCCCTCAAAGTACAAATCTAAACAACAAACTATCTCCCTTAATGAAAAGACTACCATCCATTGGAGTAAAAATCGAAACCATGAACTATCTACCTTAATGAATAGACTACCATCCATCGGAGTAAAAATTCAACAACAAACTATCTCCCTTAATGATGAGACTACCATCCATTGGAGTACAAGTATACACAACAAACTATCTCTAAATGAAGAGACTACTATTCATTGGAGTATAAATCTCAACAATAAACAATCACCCTTAATGAAGTGACTACCATCCACCGGAGTACAAATCTAATAAAAACTATCTATCTTAATGAAGAGAATACCATCAATTGGAGTACAAATCTCAATAACGAACTATATCCCTTAATGATGATACTACCATCCATTGGAGTAGAAATATCAACAACTAACTATTTCCCTAAATAAAGAGACTACCATCCATCGGAGTACAAATGTCAACAACAAACTATCTCCCTTAATGAAGATACTAACATCCATTGGAGTATAAATATCAACAACTAACTATCTCTCTTAATAAAGATACTACTATCTATCGGAGTACAAATCTCAACAATGAACTATCTCCCTTAATGAAGAGACTATCATCCATAGGAGTACAAATCTCAACAATGAATTATCCGTCTTAATGAAGCAAATACTATACATTGGAGTACAAATCTCAAAAACGAACTATCTCCTTTAATAAGGAGACTACCATCTGTTGAAGTACAAATCTCAACAACGAACTATATCCCTTAATCAGGAGACTATCACCTATCGGAGTATAAATCTCAACAACGAACTATCTTCCTTAATGAAGATACTACCATCCTTTGGAGTAGAAATATCAACAACTAACTATCTCTATTAATAAAGAGATTACCATCCATCAGAGTAAAAATATCAACAACGAACTATCTCCCTTAATGAAGAGACTACCATCCATCAGAGTACAAATCTCAAAAACAAACTATCTCCCTTAATGAAGAGACTACAATCCATAGGAGTAAAAATCTCAACAATGAACTATCTCTCTTAATAAAGAGACTACCATCTATCGGAGTCAAATCTCAAGAATGAACAATCTCCCTTAATGAAGTAACTACCATTCATTTGGTTACAAATCTCGATAACGAACTATCTCCTTTGATGAGGAGACTACTTTCCATTGAAGTATAAAATTTCAATAATGAATTATCTCCCTTAATCAGGAGACTATCATCCTTCGGAGTAAAAATATCAACAACGATCTATCTCCCTTAATGAAGAGACTACCATCCATTGGAGTACAAGTATACACAACAAACTATCTCTAAATGAAGAGACTACTATTCATTGGAGTATAAATCTCAACAATAAACAATCACCCTTAATGAAGTGACTACCATCCACCGGAGTACAAATCTAATAAAAACTATCTATCTTAATGAAGATAATACCATCAATTGGAGTACAAATCTCAATAACGAACTATATCCCTTAATGATGATACTACCATCCATTGGAGTAGAAATATCAACAACTAACTATTTCCCTAAATAAAGAGGCTACCATCCATCGGAGTACAAATGTCAACAACAAACTATCTCCCTTAATGAAGATACTAACATCCATTGGAGTATAAATATCAACAACTAACTATCTCTCTTAATAAAGATACTACTATCTATCGGAGTACAAATCTCAACAATGAACTATCTCCCTTAATGAAGAGACTATCATCCATAGGAGTACAAATATCAACAACGAATTTTCCGTCTTAATGAATCAAATACTATACATTGGAGTACAAATCTCAAAAACGAACTATCTCCTTTAATAAGGAGACTACCATCTGTTGAAGTACAAATCGCAACAACGAACTATATCCCTTAATCAGGAGACTATCATCTATCGGAGTATAAATCTCAACAACGAACTATCTTCCTTAATGAAGATACTACCATCCTTTGGAGTAGAAATATCAACAACTAACTATCTCTCTTAATAAAGAGATTACCATCCATCAGAGTAAAAATATCAACAACAAACTATCTCCCTTAATGAAGAGACTACCATCCATCAGAGTACAAATCTCAAAAACAAACTATCTCCCTTAATGAAGAGACTACAATCCATAGGAGTACAAATCTCAACAATGAACTATCTCTCTTAATAAAGAGACTACCATCTATCGGAGTCAAATCTCAACAACGAACAATCTCCCTTAATGAAGTAACTACCATTCATTTGGTTACAAATCTCGATAACGAACTATCTCCTTTGATGAGGAGACTACTTTCATTGAAGTATAAAATTTCAATAATGAATTATCTCCCTTAATCAGGAGACTATCATCCTTCGGAGTAAAAATATCAACAATGATCTATCTCCCTTAATGAAGAGACTACCATCCATTAGAGTACAATGCTCAACAACAAACTATCTCCCTTAATGAAGAGACTGTCATACATTGGAGTAGAAATATCAATAATGAATAATCTCCCCTAATGAAGAGAATAACATCCATTGAAGTACAAATCTCAACAATGAACAATATCCTTTAATGAGGAGACTACCATCCATTGAAGTACAAATATTAACAATGAACTATCTCCCTTAATCAGGAGACTGATTATCATCGATCAGAGTATAAATCTCAACAACGAACTATCTCCCTTAATGAAGATACTACCATCCATTGGAGTAGAAATATCAACAACTAACTATCTCCCTTAATCAAGAGACTATCATCATCGGAGTAAAAATATTAACAACGAACTATCTCCCTTAATGAAGAGTCTACAATCTATTGGATTAAATATCTTAACAATGAAAAATCACCCTTAATGAAGAGACTAACATCCATTGGAGTAAAAATCTCAACAACGAACTATTTCCCTTAATGAAGATACTACCATCCATCAGAATACAAATCTTAACAACAAGCTATTTCCCTTTATGAAAACACTACCATCCATTGGATTACACATCTAAACAACGAACTACCTCCTTTAATGTAGATACTACCATCCATCAGAGTACAAATCTCAACAAAAAACTATCTCCCTTAATGAAGAGACTATCATACATTGGAGTAGAAATATCAATAATGAAGTATCTCCCTTAATGAAGAGAATACCATCCATTGGAGTATAAATCTCAACAACGATCTATCTCTTTTAATAAGGAGACTACCATCCATTAAAGTACAAATATCAACAACGAACTATCTCCCTTAATCAGGAGACTTTAATCCAACGGAGTACAGATCTCAACAAAAACTATCTCCCTTAATGAAGATACTACCATCCATCGGAGTACAAATCTCAACAATGAACTACTTCCATTAATGAAGAGACTGCCATTCATTAGAGTACAAATATCAACTATCTCTTAATGAAGAGACTATCATCCATTGGAGTACAAATCTCAACAATAAACCATCACCCTTAATGAATTGACTACCATCCATAGGAGTACAAATCTCAACAACGACCTATCTCCCTTAATAAAGAGACTTCCATCCATTGGAGTACAAATCTCAACAACGACCTATATCCCTTAATGAAGAGACAACCATCCATTGGAGTAGAAATATCAACAACGAACTATCTCCCTTAATCAAGATACTATCATCATCAGAGTAAAAATATCAACAATGAACTACCTCCCTTAATGAAGAGACTACGATCTATTGGAGTAAATATCTTAACAATGAACATTCACCCTTAATGAAGAGACTAACATCCATTGGAGTAAAAATCTCAACAACGAACTATCTCCCTTAATGAAGATACTATCATCCATCAGAATACAAATCTTAACAACAAACTATTTCCCTTTATGAAAACACTACCATCCATTGGATTACAAATTTCAACAACAAACTACCACCTTTAATGTAGATACTACCATCCATCATAGTACAAATCTCAACAACAAACTATCTCCCTTAATGAAGAGAATACCATCGATTGGAGTATAAATCTCAACAACGAACTATCTCTTTTAATAAGGAGACTACCATCCATTGAAGTACAAATCTCAACAACGAACTATCTCCCTTAATGAGGAGACTTTAATCCATCGGAGTACATATCTCAACAACGAACTATCTCCCTTAATGAAAATACTACCATCCATTAGAGTAGAAATATCAATAACTAACTATATCCATTAATAAAGAGTCTACCATCCATTGGAATACAAATCTCAACAACGAACTATCTCCCTTAATGAATAGACTACCATCCATCGGAGTACAAATCTCAATAATGAACTACTTCCTTTAATGAAGAGACTATCATCCATTGGAGTACAAATCTCAACAATAAACCATCACCCTTAATGAAGTGACTACCATCCATAGGAGTACAAATCTCAACAACGATCTATCTCCCTTAATAAAGAGACTTCCATCCATTGGAGTACAAATATCAATAACGAACTATCTCCTTTAATAAGGAGACTACCATTCGTTGAAGTACAAATCTCATGAACGAATTATCTCACTTAATCTGGAGACTATCATCCATCAGAGTTAAAATCTCAACAATGAACTATCTGCGTTAATGAAGAGATTATCATCCATAGGAGTATAAATCCAAACAATGAATAATCTCCCTATTGAAGAGACTACCATCCATTGGAGTAAAAATCTCAACAACGAGTTATCTCCCTTAATGAAGATACTACCATCCATCGGAATACAAATTTCATTAACGAACTATCTCCCTTAATGAAGTAACTACCATCCATTGGATTACAAATATCAACAACGAACTATCTCCTTTATTGAGGAGACTACCTTCCATTGAAGTAAAAATCTCAACAACGAAATATCTTCCTTAATTAAGATACTACCATCCATTGGATTACAAATCTCAACAACGAACTACCTCCCTTAATTAAGATACTACCATCCATCGGAGTACAAATCTCAACATCAAACTATCTCCCTTAATGAAGAGACTATCATCCATCGGAGTACAAATCTCAACAACGAACTATCTCCCTTAATGAATAGACTACCATCCATCGGAGTACAAATCTCAACAATGAACTACTTCCATTAATGAAGAGACTGCCATCCATTAGAGTATAAATATCAACTATCTCTTAATGAAGAGACTATCATCCATTGGAGTACAAATCTCAACAATAAACCATCACCCTTAATGAATTGACTACCATCCATAGGAGTACAAATCTCAACAACGACCTATCACCCTTAATAAAGACACTTCCATCCATTGGATTACAAATATCAACAACGAACTATCTCCTTTAATAAGGAGACACCCATTCATTGAAGTACAAATCTCATGAACGAATTATCTCACTTAATCAGGAGACTGTCATCCATCGGAGTTAAAATCTCAACAATGTACTATCTCCGGTAATGAAGAGACTACCATCCATTGGAGTATAAATCCAAACAATGAATAATCTCCCTTATCGAAGAGACTACCATCCATTAGAATAAAAATATCAATAATGAATTATCTCCCTTAATGAAGATACTACCATCCATCGGAATACAAATTTCATTAACGAACTATCTCCCTTAATGAAGTAACTACCATCCATTGGATTATAAATCTCAACAACGAACTATCTCATTTGATGAGGAGACTACCTTCCATTTAAGTAGAAATTTCAACAATGAATTATCTCCCTTAATTAGGAGACTATCATCCATCGGAGTACAAATCTCAACAACGAACAATCTCCCTTAATGAAGAGACTATCATCTATTGGAGTACAAATCCTAACAATAATCAATCTCCCTTAATGAAGAGAGTAACATCCATTGGAGTAAAAATCTCAACAACGAACTATCTCCCTTAATGAAGATACAACCATCCATTGGAGTAGAAATATCAATAACGAACTATATCCCTTAATCAAGATACTATCATCATCGGAGTAAAAATATCAACAATGAACCATCTCCCTTAATGAAGAGACTACCATCTATTGGAGTAAATATCTTAACAATGAACATTCACCCTTAATGAAGAGATTAACATCCATTGGAGTAAAAATATCAACAACGAACTATCTCCCTTAATGAAGATACTACCATCCATCAGAATACAAATCTTAACAACAAACTATTTCCCTTTATGAAAACACTTCCATCCATTGGATTACAAATCTCAACAACAAACTACCACCTTTAATGTAGATACTACCATCCATCAGAGTAGAAATCTCAACAACAAACTATCTCCCTCAATGAAGAGACTATCATACATTGGAGTAGAAATATAAATAATGAAGTATCTCCCTTAATGAAGAGAATACCATCGATTGGAGTATAAATCTCAACAACGACCTATCTCCCTTAATAAAGAGACTACCATCCATTGGAGTAAAAATCTCAACAACGAGTTATCTCCCTTAATGAAGATACTACCATCCATCGGAATGCAAATTTCATTAACGAACTATCTCCCTTAATGAAGTAACTACCATCCATTGGATTACAAATCTCAAAAACGAACTATCTCCTTTAATGAGGAGACTACCTTCCATTGAAGTAAAAATTTCAACAATGAATTATCTCCCTTAATTAGGAGACTATCATCCACCGGAGTACAAATCTCAACAACGAACTATCTCCCTTAATGAAGAGAGTACCATCTATTGGAGTACAAATCCTAACAATAATCAATCTCCCTTAATGAAGAGACTAACATCCATTGGAGTAAAAATCTCAACAACGAAATATCTTCCTTAATTAAGATACTACCATCCATTGGAGTAGAAATATCAATAACGAACTATCTCCCTTAATCAAGATACTATCATCATCGGAGTAAAAATATCAACAATGAACCATCTCCCTTAATGAAGAGACTACCATCTATTGGAGTAAATATCTTAACAATGAACATTCACCCTTAATGAAGAGAGTAACATCCATTGGAGTAAAAATCTCAACAACGAACTGCCTCCATTAATGAAGATACTGCCATCCATTGGAGTAGAAATATCAACAAATAACTATATCCATTAATAAAGAGACAACCATTCATCGGAGTACAAATCTCAACATCAAACTATCTCCCTTAATGAAGAGACTATCATCCATCGGAGTACAAATCTCAACAACGAACTATCTCCCTTAATGAATAGACTACCATCCATCGGAGTACAAATCTCAACAATGAACTACTTCCATTAATGAAGAGACTGCCATCCATTAGAGTACAAATATCAACTATCTCTTAATGAAGAGACTATCATCCATTGGAGTACAAATCTCAACAATAAACCATCACCCTTAATGAATTGACTACCATCCATAGGAGTACAAATCTCAACAAAGAAATATCACCCTTAATTAAGACACTTCCATCCATTGAATTACAAATATCAACAAAGAACTATCTCCTTTAATAAGGAGACACCCATTCATTGAAGTACAAATCTCATGAACGAATTATCTCACTTAATCAAGAGACTGTCATCCATCGGAGTTAAAATCTCAACAATGAACTATCTCCGTTAATGAAGAGACTACCATCCATTGGAGTATAAATCCAAACAATGAATAATCTCCCTTATCGAAGAGACTACCATCCATTGGAATAAAAATATCAATAATGAATTATCTCCCTTAATGAAGATACTACCATCCATCGGAATACAAATTTCATTAACGAACTATCTCCCTTAATGAAGTAACTACCATCCATTGGATTATAAATCTCAACAACGAACTATCTCATTTCATGAGGAGACTACCTTCCATTTAAGTAGAAATTTCAACAATGAATTATCGCCCTTAATTAGGAGACTATCATCCATCGGAGTACAAATCTCAACAACGAACAATCTCCCTTAATGAAGAGACTACCATCTATTGGAGTACAAATCCTAACAATAATCAATCTCCCTTAATGAAGAGAGTAACATCCATTGGAGTAAAAATCTCAACAATGAACTATCTCCCTTAATGAAGATACAACCATCCATTGGAGTAGAAATATCAATAACGAACTATCTCCCTTAATCAAGATACTATCATCATCGGAGTAAAAATATCAACAATGAATTATCTCCCTTAATGAAGAGACTACCATCTATTGGAGTAAACATCTTAACAATGAACATTCACCCTTAATGAACAGACTAACATCCATTGGAGTAAAAATCTCAACAACGAACTATCTCCCTTAATGAAGATACTACCATCCATCAGAATACAAATCTTAACAACAAACTATTTCCCTTTATGAAAACACTTCCATCCATTGGATTACAAATCTCAACAACAAACTACCACCTTTAATGTAGATACTACCATCCATCAGAGTAGAAATCTCAACAACAAACTATCTCCCTCAATGAAGAGACTATCATACATTGGAGTAGAAATAAAAATAATGAAGTATCTCCCTTAATGAAGAGAATACCATCGATTGGAGTATAAATCTCAACAACTACCTATCTCCCTTAATAAAGAGACTACCATCCATTGGAGTAAAAATCTCAACAACGAGTTATCTCCCTTAATGAAGATACTACCATCCATCGGAATACAAATTTCATTAACGAACTATCTCCCTTAATTAAGTAACTACCATCCATTGGATCACAAATCTCAACAACGAACTATCTCCTTTAATGAGGAGACTACCTTCCATTGAAGTAAAAATTTACACAATGAATTATCTCCCTTAATTAGGAGACTATCATCCACCGGAGTACAAATCTCAACAACGAACTATCTTCCTTAATGAAGAGAGTACCATCTATTGGAGTACAAATCCTAATAATAATCAATCTCCCTTAATGAAGAGACTAACATCCATTGGAGTAAAAATCTCAACAACGAAATATCTTCCTTAATTAAGATACTACCATCCATTGGAGTAGAAATATCAATAACGAACTATCTCCCTTAATCAAGATACTATCATCATCGGAGTAAAAATATCAACAATGAACCATCTCCCTTAATGAAGAGACTACCATCTATTGGAGTAAATATCTTAACAATGAACATTCACCCTTAATGAAGAGACTAACATCCATTGGAGTAAAAATCTCAACAACGAACTGCCTCACTTAATGAAGATACTACCATCCATTGGAGTAGAAATATCAACAAATAACTATATCCATTAATAAAGAGACTACCATCCATCGGAGTACAAATCTCAACATCAAACTATCTCCCTTAATGAAGAGACTATCATCCATCGGAGTACAAATCTCAACAACGAACTATCTCCCTTAATGAATAGACTACCATCCATCGGAGTACAAATCTCAACAATGAACTACTTCCATTAATGAAGAGACTGCCATCCATTAGAGTACAAATATCAACTATCTCTTAATGAAGAGACTATCATCCATTGGAGTACAAATCTCAACAATAAACCATCACCCTTAATGAATTGACTACCATCCATAGGAGTACAAATCTCAACAACGACCTATCTCCCTTAATAAAGACACTTCCATCCATTGAATTTCAAATATCAACAACGAACTATCTCCTTTAATAAGGAGACACCCATTCATTGAAGTACAAATCTCATGAACGAATTATCTCACTTAATCAGGAGACTGTCATCCATCAGAGTTAAAATCTCAACAATGAACTATCTCCGGTAATGAAGAGACTACCATCCACTGGAGTATAAATCCAAACAATGAATAATCTCCCTTATCGAAGAGACTACCATCCATTGGAGTAAAAATATCTATAATGAATTATCTCCCTTAATGAAGATACTACCATCCATCGGAATACAAATTTCATTAACGAACTATCTCCCTTAATGAAGTAACTACCATCCATTGGATTATAAATCTCAACAACGAACTATCTCATTTGATGAGGAGACTACCTTCCATTTAAGTAGAAATTTCAACAATGAATTATCGCCCTTAATTAGGAGACTATCATCCATCGGAGTACAAATCTCAACAACTAACAATCTCCCTTAATGAAGAGACTACCATCTATTGGAGTACAAATCCTAACAATAATCAATCACCCTTAATGAAGAGAGTAACATCCATTGGAGTAAAAATCTCAACAATGAACTATCTCCCTTAATGAAGATACAACCATCCATTGGAGTAGAAATATCAATAACGAACTATCTCCCTTAATCAAGATACTATCATCATCGGAGTAAAAATATCAACAATGAACTATCTCCCTTAATGAAGAGACTACCATCTATTGGAGTAAATATCTTAACAATGAACATTCACCCTTAATGAAGAGACTAACATCCATTGGAGTAAAAATCTCAACAACGAACTATCTCCCTTAATGAAGATACTACCATCCATCAGAATACAAATATTAACAACAAACTATTTCCCTTTATGAAAACACTTCCATCCATTGGATTACAAATCTCAACAACAAACTACCACCTTTAATGTAGATACTACCATCCATCAGAGTAGAAATATCAACAACAAACTATCTCCCTCAATGAAGAGACTATCATACATTGGAGTAGAAAAATAAATAATGAAGTATCTCCCTTTATGAAGAGAATACCATCGATTGGAGTATAAATCTCAACAACGACCTATCTCCCTTAATAAAGAGACTACCATCCATTGGAGTAAAAATCTCAACAACGAGTTATCTCCCTTAATGAAGATACTACCATCCATCGGAATACAAATTTCATTAACGAACTATCTCCCTTAATGAAGTAACTACCATCCATTGGATTACAAATCTCAACAACGAACTATCTCCTTTAATGAGGAGACTAGCTTCCATTGAAGTAAAAATTTCAACAATGAATTATCTCCCTTAATTAGGAGACTATCATCCACCGAAGTACAAATCTCAACAACGAACTATCTCCCTTAATGAAGAGAGTACCATCTATTGGAGTACAAATCCTAACAATAATCAATCTCCCTTAATGAAGAGACTAACATCCATTGGAGTAAAAACCTCAACAACGAAATATCTTCCTTAATTAAGATACTACCATCCATTGGATTACAAATCTCAACAACGAACTGCCTCCCTTAATGAAGATACTACCATCCATTGGAGTAGAAATATCAACAACTAACTATATCCATTAATAAAGAGACTACCATCCATCGGAGTACAAATCTCAACAACAAACTATCTCCCTTAATGAAGAGACTATCATCCATCGGAGTACAAATCTCAACAACAAACTATCTCCCTTAATGAATAGACTACCATCCATCGGAGTACAAATCTCAACAATGAACTACTTCCATTAATGAAGAGACTGCCATCCATTAGAGTACAAATATCAACTATCTCTTAATGAAGAGACTATCATCCATTGGAGTACAAATCTCAACAATAAACCATCACCCTTAATGAATTGACTACCATCCATAGGAGTACAAGTCTCAACAACGACCTATCTCCCTTAATAAAGACACTTCCATCCATTGGATTACAAATATCAACAACGAACTATCTCCTTTAATAAGGAGACACCCATTCATTAAAGTACAAATCTCATCACCGAATTATCTCACTTAATTAGGAGACTGTCATCCATCGGAGTTAAAATCTCAACAATGAACTATCTCCGTTAATGAAAAGACTACCATCCATTGGAGTATAAATCCAAACAATGAATAATCTCCCTTATTGAAGAGACTACCATCCATTGGAGTAAAAATATCAACAATGAATTATCTCCCTTAATGAATATACTACCATCCATCGGAATAGAAATTTCATTAACGAACTATCTCCCTTAATGAAGTAACTACCATCCATTGGATTATAAATCTCAACAACGAACTATCTCATTTGATGAGGAGACCACCTTCCATTTAAGTATAAATTTCAACAATGAATTATCTCCCTTAATTAGGAGACTATCATCCATCGGAGTACAAATCTCAACAACGAACAATCTCCCTTAATGAAGAGACTACTATCTATTGGAGTACAAATCCTAACAATAATCAATCTCCCTTAATGAAGAGAGTAACATCCATTGGAGTAAAAATCTCAACAACGAACTATCTCCCTTAATGAAGATACAACCATCCATTGGAGTAGAAATATCAATAACGAACTATCTCCCTTAATCAAGATACTATCATCATCGGAGTAAAAATATCAACAATGAACTATCTCCCTTAATGAAGAGACTACCATCTATTGGAGTAAATATCTTAACAATGAACATTCACCCTTAATGAAGAGACTAACATCCATTGGAGTAAAAATCTCAACAACGAACTATCTCCCTTAATGAAGATACTACCATCCATCAGAATACAAATCTTAACAACAAACTATTTCCCTTTATGAAAACACTACCATTCATTGGATTACAAATCTTAACAACAAACTACCACCGTTAATGTAGATACTACCATCCATCAGAGTACAAATCTCAACAACAAACTATCTCCCTCAATGAAGAGAATACCATCGATTGGAGTATAAATCTCAACAACGAACTATCTCTTTTAATAAGGAGACTACCATTCATTGAAGTATAAATATCAACAACGAACTATCTCCCTTAAACAGGAGACTTTAATCCATGGAGTACATATCTCAACAACAAACTATCTCCCTTAATGAAAATACTACCATCCATTAGAGTAGAAATATCAATAACTAACTATATCCATTAATAAAGAGTCTACCATCCATCAGCGTACAAATCTCAACAACAAACTATCTCCCTTAATGAAGAGACTATCATCCATTGGAATTCAAATCTCAACAACAAAATTTCTCCCTTAATGAATAGACTACCATCCATCGGAGTACAAATCTCAACAATGAACTACTTCCATTAATGAAGAGACTACCATCCATTTGAGTACAAATATCAAATATCTCTTAATGAAGAGACTATCATCCATTGGAGTAAAAATCTCAATAATAAACCATCACCCTTAATGAAGTGACTACCATCCATAGGAATACAAATCTCAACAACAAACTATCTCCCTTAATAAAGAGACTTCCATCCATTGGAGTACAAATATCAATGACGAACTATCTCCTTTAATAAGGAGACTACCATTCATTGAAGTACAAATCTCATGAACGAATTATCTCACTTAATCAGGAGACTATCATCCATCAGAGTTAAAATCTCAACAATGAACTATCTGCGTTAATGAAGAGATTACCATCCATAGGAGTATAAATCCATACAATGAATTATCTCCCTTAATTAGGAGACTATCATCCACCGAAGTACAAATCTCAACAACGAACTATCTCCCTTAATGAAGAGAGTACCATCTATTGGAGTACAAATCCTAACAATAATCAATCTCCCTTAATGAAGAGACTAACATCCATTGGAGTAAAAACCTCAACAACGAAATATCATCCTTAATTAAGATACTACCATCCATTGGATTACAAATCTCAACAACGAACTGCCTCCCTTAATGAAGATACTACCATCCATTGGAGTAGAAATATCAACAACTAACTATATCCATTAATAAAGAGACTACCATCCATCGGAGTACAAATCTCAACAACAAACTATCTCCCTTAATGAAGAGACTATCATCCATCGGAGTACAAATCTCAACAACGAACTATCTCCCTTAATGAATAGACTATCATCCATCGGAGTACAAATCTCAACAATGAACTACTTCCATTAATGAAGAGACTGCCATCCATTAGAGTACAAATATCAACTATCTCTTAATGAAGAGACTATCATCCATTGGAGTACAAATCTCAACAATAAACCATCACCCTTAATGAATTGACTACCATCCATAGGAGTACAAATCTCAACAACGACCTATCTCCCTTAATAAAGACACTTCCATCCATTGGATTACAAATATCAACAACGAACTATCTCCTTTAATAAGGAGACACCCATTCATTAAAGTACAAATCTCATCACCGAATTATCTCACTTAATTAGGAGACTGTCATCCATCGGAGTTAAAATCTCAACAATGAACTATCTCCGTTAATGAAAAGACTACCATCCATTGGAGTATAAATCCAAACAATGAATAATCTCCCTTATTGAAGAGACTACCATCCATTGGAGTAAAAATATCAACAATGAATTATCTCCCTTAATGAATATACTACCATCCATCGGAATAGAAATTTCATTAACGAACTATCTCCCTTAATGAAGTAACTACCATCCATTGGATTATAAATCTCAACAACGAACTATCTCATTTGATGAGGAGACCACCTTCCATTTAAGTATAAATTTCAACAATGAATTATCTCCCTTAATTAGGAGACTATCATCCATCGGAGTACAAATCTCAACAACGAACAATCTCCCTTAATGAAGAGACTACTATCTATTGGAGTACAAATCCTAACAATAATCAATCTCCCTTAATGAAGAGAGTAACATCCATTGGAGTAAAAATCTCAACAACGAACTATCTCCCTTAATGAAGATACAACCATCCATTGGAGTAGAAATATCAATAACGAACTATCTCCCTTAATCAAGATACTATCATCATCGGAGTAAAAATATCAACAATGAACTATCTCCCTTAATGAAGAGACTACCATCTATTGGAGTAAATATCTTAACAAAGAACATTCACCCTTAATGAAGAGACTAACATCCATTGGAGTAAAAATCTCAACAACGAACTATCTCCCTTAATGAAGATACTACCATCCATCAGAATACAAATCTTAACAACAAACTATTTCCCTTTATGAAAACACTACCATTCATTGGATTACAAATCTTAACAACAAACTACCACCGTTAATGTAGATACTACCATCCATCAGAGTACAAATCTCAACAACAAACTATCTCCCTCAATGAAGAGAATACCATCGATTGGAGTATAAATCTCAACAACGAACTATCTCTTTTAATAAGGAGACTACCATTCATTGAAGTATAAATATCAACAACGAACTATCTCCCTTAAACAGGAGACTTTAATCCATGGAGTACATATCTCAACAACGAACTATCTCCCTTAATGAAAATACTACCATCCATTAGAGTAGAAATATCAATAACTAACTATATCCATTAATAAAGAGTCTACCATCCATTAGCGTACAAATCTCAACAACAAACTATCTCCCTTAATGAAGAGACTATCATCCATTGGAATTTAAATCTCAACAACAAAATTTCTCCCTTAATGAATAGACTACCATCCATCGGAGTACAAATCTCAACAATGAACTACTTCCATTAATGAAGAGACTACCATCCATTTGAGTACAAATATCAAATATCTCTTAATGAAGAGACTATCATCCATTGGAGTAAAAATCTCAATAATAAACCATCACCCTTAATGAAGTGACTACCATCCATAGGAATACAAATCTCAACAACAAACTATCTCCCTTAATAAAGAGACTTCCATCCATTGGAGTACAAATATCAATGACGAACTATCTCCTTTAATAAGGAGACTACCATTCATTGAAGTACAAATCTCATGAACGAATTATCTCACTTAATCAGGAGACTATCATCCATCAGAGTTAAAATCTCAACAATGAACTATCTGCGTTAATGAAGAGATTACCATCCATAGGAGTATAAATCCATACAATGAATAATCTCCCTTATTGAAGAGACTACCATCCATTGGAGTAAAAATCTCAACAACGAGTTATCTCCGTTAATGAAGATACTACCATCCATCGGAATACAAATTTCATTAATGAACTATCACCCTTAATGATGTAACTACCATCCATTGGATTACAAATCTCAACAACAAACTATCTCCTTTAATGAGGAGACTACCTTCCATTGAAGTAAAAATTTCAACAATGAATTATCTCCCTTAATTAGGAGACTATCATCAACCGGAGTACAAATCTCAACAACGAACTATCTCCCTTAATGAAGAGAGTACCATCTATTGCAGTACAAATCCTAACAATAATCAATCTCCCTTGATGAAGAGACTAACATCCATTGGAGTAAAAACCTCAACAACGAAATATCTTACTTAATTAAGATACTACCATCCATTGGATTACAAAACTCAACAACGAAGTGCCTCCCTTAATGAAGATACTACCATCCATTGGAGTAGAAGTATCAACAACTAACTATATCCATTAATAAAGAGACTACCATCCATCGGAGTACAAATCTCAACAACAAACTATCTCCCTTAATGAAGAGACTATCATCCATCGGAGTACAAATCTCAACAACGAACTATCTCCCTTAATGAATAGACTACCATCCATCGGAGTACAAATCTCAACAATGAACTACTTCCATTAATGAAGAGACTGCCATCCATTAGAGTACAAATATCAACCATCTCTTAATGAAGAGACTATCATCCATTGGAGTACAAATCTCAACAATAAACCATCACCCTTAATGAATTGACTACCATCCATAGGAGTACAAATCTCAACAACGACCTATCTCCCTTAATAAAGACACTTCCATCCATTGGATTACAAATATCAACAACGAACTATCTCCTTTAATAAGGAGACACCCATTCATTGAAGTACAAATCTCATCACCGAATTATCTCACTTAATCAGGAGACTGTCATGCATCGGAGTTAAAATCTCAACAATGAACTATCTCCGTTAATGAAGAGACTACCATACATTGGAGTATAAATCCAAACAATAAATAATCTCCCTTATTGAAGAGACTACCATCCATTGGAGTAAAAATATCAACAATTAATTATCTCCCTTAATGAATATACTACCATCCATCGGAATACAAATTTCATTAACGAACTATCTCCCTTAATGAAGTAACTACCATCCATTGGATTATAAATCTCAACAACGAACTATCTCATTTGATGAGGAGACCACCTTCCATTTAAGTATAAATTTCAACAATGAATTATCTCCCTTAATTAGGATACTATCATCCATCGGAGTACAAATCTCAACAACGAACAATCTCCCTTAATGAAGAGACTGCCATCTATTGGAGTACAAATCCTAACAATAATCAATCTCCCTTAATGAAGAGAGTAACATCCATTGGAGTAAAAATCTCAACAACGAACTATCTCCCTTAATGAAGATACAACCATCCATTGGAGTAGAAATATCAATAACGAACTATCTCCCTTAATCAAGATACTATCATCATCGGAGTAAAAATATCAACAATGAACTATCTCCCTTAATGAAGAGACTACCATCTATTGGAGTAAATATCTTAACAACGAACATTCACCCTTAATGAAGAGACTAACATCCATTGGAGTAAAAATCTCAACAACGAACTATCTCCCTTAATGAAGATACTACCATCCATCAGAATACAAATCTTAACAACAAACTATTTCCCTTTATGAAAACACTTCCATCCATTGGATTACAAATCTCAACAACAAACTACCACCTTTAATGTAGATACTACCATCCATCAGAGTAGAAATCTCAACAACAAACTATCTCCCTCAATGAAGAGACTATCATACATTGGAGTAGAAAAATAAATAATGAAGTATCTCCCTTAATGAAGAGAATACCATCGATTGGAGTATAAATCTCAACAACGACCTATCTCCCTTAATAAAGAGACTACCATCCATTGGAGTAAAAATCTCAACAACGAGTTATCTCCCTTAATGAAGATACTACCATCCATCGGAATACAAATTTCAATAATGAACTATCTCCCTTAATGAAGTAACTACCATCCATTGGATTACAAATCTCAACAACGAACTATCTCCTTTAATGAGGAGACTAGCTTCCATTGAAGTAAAAATTTCAACAATGAATTATCTCCCTTAATTAGGAGACTATCATCCACCGAAGTACAAATCTCAACAACGAACTATCTCCCTTAATGAAGAGAGTACCATCTATTGGAGTACAAATCCTAACAATAATCAATCTCCCTTAATGAAGAGACTAACATCCATTGGAGTAAAAACCTCAACAACGAAATATCATCCTTAATTAAGATACTACCATCCATTGGATTACAAATCTCAACAACGAACTGCCTCCCTTAATGAAGATACTACCATCCATTGGAGTAGAAATATCAACAACTAACTATATCCATTAATAAAGAGACTACCATCCATCGGAGTACAAATCTCAACAACAAACTATCTCCCTTAATGAAGAGACTATCATCCATCGGAGTACAAATCTCAACAACGAACTATCTCCCTTAATGAATAGACTATCATCCATCGGAGTACAAATCTCAACAATGAACTACTTCCATTAATGAAGAGACTGCCATCCATTAGAGTACAAATATCAACTATCTCTTAATGAAGAGACTATCATCCATTGGAGTACAAATCTCAACAATAAACCATCACCCTTAATGAATTGACTACCATCCATAGGAGTACAAATCTCAACAACGACCTATCTCCCTTAATAAAGACACTTCCATCCATTGGATTACAAATATCAACAACGAACTATCTCCTTTAATAAGGAGACACCCATTCATTAAAGTACAAATCTCATCACCGAATTATCTCACTTAATTAGGAGACTGTCATCCATCGGAGTTAAAATCTCAACAATGAACTATCTCCGTTAATGAAAAGACTACCATCCATTGGAGTATAAATCCAAACAATGAATAATCTCCCTTATTGAAGAGACTACCATCCATTGGAGTAAAAATATCAACAATGAATTATCTCCCTTAATGAATATACTACCATCCATCGGAATAGAAATTTCATTAACGAACTATCTCCCTTAATGAAGTAACTACCATCCATTGGATTATAAATCTCAACAACGAACTATCTCATTTGATGAGGAGACCACCTTCCATTTAAGTATAAATTTCAACAATGAATTATCTCCCTTAATTAGGAGACTATCATCCACCGGAGTATAAATCTCAACAACGAACTATCTCCCTTAATGAAGAGAGTACCATCTATTGCAGTACAAATCCTAACAATAATCAATCTCCCTTGATGAAGAGACTAACATCCATTGGAGTAAAAATCTCAACAACGAAATATCTTCCTTAATTAAGATACTACCATCCATTGGATTACAAATCTCAACAACGAACTACCTCCCTTAATGAAGATACTACCATCCATCAGAGTACAAATCTCAACAACAAACTATCTCCCTTAATGAAGAGAATATCATACATTGGAGTAGAAATATCAATAATTAAGTATCTCCCTTAATGAAGAGAATACCATCCATTGGATTACAAATCTCAACAACAAACTATCTCCTTTAATGAGGAGACTAAATTCAATCGGAGTACAAATCTCAATAACAAACTATCTCCCTGAATGAAGAGACTACCATCCATCGGAGTAGAAATCTCAATAACGAACTATCTCCCTTAATGAATCGACTACAATCCATTGGAGGTCAAATTTCAACAACAAAATATCTCCCTTAATGAAGAGACTACCATCCATTGGAGTGCAAATATCAACAACAAAATATCTCTAAGTGAAGAGACTACCATTTGTTGGAGTACAAATCTCAACAATAAATAATCACCCTTAATAAAGTGACTACCATCCATCATAGTACAAATCTCAACAACGAAATATCCCTCTTAATGAAGAGAATAGCATCCATTGGAGTACAAATATCAAAAACGAACTGTCTCCTTTAATAAGTAGACTACCATCCACCGGAGTACAAATCTCATCAATGAACTATCTCCCTTAATGAAGATATTACCATCCATTGGATTACAAATATCAACAACTAACTATATCCCTTAATAAAGAGACTACCATCCATCGGAATACAAATCTCAACAATGAACTATCTCCCTTAATAAAGAGACTACCATCCATTGGTGTAAAAATATCAACCACGAACTATCTCCCTTAATAAAGAGACTACCATCCCTCAAAGTACAAATCTCAATAACAAACTATCTCCCTTAATGAATAGACTACAATCCATCGAAGTAAAAATATAAACAACAAACTATCTACCTTAATGAATAGACTACCATCCATCGGAGTAAAAATATCAACAACAAACTATCTCCCTTAATGAAGAGACTACCATCCATTGGAGTACAAGTATCAACAACAAACTATCTCTAAATGAAGAGACTACCATTCATTATAGTATAAATCTCAACAATAAACAATCACCCTTAATGAAATGACTACCATCCATCGGAGTACAAATCTCAATAACGAACTATCTCTATTAATGAAGAGAATACCATCAATTGGAGTACAAATCTCAACATCGAACTATCTCCCTTAATGAAGATACTACCATCCATTGGAGTAGAAAAATCAACAAATAAATATTTCCCTTAATAAAGAGACTACCATCAATTGGAGTACAAATCTCAACAACAAACTATCTCCCTTAATGAAGATACTATCATCCATTGGAGTATAAATATCAACAACTAATTATCTCTCTTTATAATGATACTACTATCCATCGAAGTAAAAATATCAACAACGAACTATCTCCCTTAATGAAGAGACTATCATCCATCGGAGTACAAATCTCAACAACGAACAATCTGTCTTAATAAAGCGAATACTATACATTGGAGTTCAAATATCAACAACCAACTATCTCCTTTAATAAGGAGACTACCATCAATTGAAGTATAAATATCAACAACGAACTATCTCCCTTAATCAGGAGACTATCATCCATCGGAGTATAAATCTCAACAACGAAATACCTTCCTTAATAAAGATACTACCATCCTTTGGAGTTGAAATATCAACAACTAACTATCTCTCTTAATAAAGAGACTACCATCCATCGGAGTACAAATATCAACAACGAACTATCTCCCTTAATGAAGAGACTACAATCCATCAAAGTACAAATATCAACAACAAACTATCTCCCTTAATGAAGAGACTACCATCCATCGGAGTACAAATCTCAACAATGAACTATCTCTCTTAATAAAGAGACTACCATCTATCAGAGTCAAATCTCAACAACGAACAATATCCCTTAATGAAGTAACTACCATTCATTTGATTACAAATATCAACAATGAACTATCTCCTTTGATGAGGAGACTACTTTCCATTGAAGTACAAATTTCAATAATAAATTATCTCCCTTAATCAGGAGACTATCATCCTTTGGATTAAAAATCTCAACAACGATATATCTCCCTTAATGAAGAGACTACCATCCATTAGACTACAATGCTCAACAACAAACTATCTCCCTTAATGAAGAGACTATCATACATTGGAGTAGAAATAACAATAATGAAGTATCTCCCTTAATGAAGAGAATACCATCCATTGGAGTACAAATATCAACAACGAACTATCTCCCTTAATGAAGAGACTACCATCTATTGGAGTAAATATCTTAACAATGAACAATCAGCCTTAATGAAGAGACTAACATCCATTAGAGTAAATATCTCAACAACGAACAATCTCCCTTAATGAAGATACTACTATCCATCAGAATACAAATCTCAACAACAAGCTTTTTCCCTTTATGAAAACACTACCATCCATTGGATTACAAATCTCAACAACGAACTACCTACTTTAATGTAGATACTACCATCCATCAGAGTACAAATCTCAACAACAAACTATCTCCCTTAATGAAGAGACTATCATACATTGGAGTTGAAATATCAATAATGAAGTATCTCCCTTAATGAAGAGAATACCATCCATTGGAGTATAAATGTCAACAACGAACTATCTCCTTTAATAAGGAGACTACCTTCCATTGAAGTACAAATCTTAACAACGAACCATCTCCCTTAATCAGGAGACTTTAATCCATCGGAGTACATATCTCAACAATGCACTATCTCCCTTAATGAAGATACTACCATCCATTGGAGTAGAAATATCAACAACTAACTATCACCCTTAATAAAGAGACTACCATCCATCGGCGTACAAATCTCAACAACAAACTATCCCTCTTAATGAAGAGAATAGCATCCGTTGGAGTATAAACTCAAAAACGAACTATGTACTTTAATAAGGAGACTACCATCCATCAGAGTACAAATCTCTACAACAAACTATCTCCCGTAATGAAGATACAACCATCCATTGGAGTATAAATATCAAAAACTAACTATATCCCTTAATAAAGAGACTACCATCCATAAGAGTACAAATCTCAACAATGAACTATCTCCCTTAATAAAGAGACTACCATCCATTAGTGTAAAAATATCAACCACAAACTATCTCCCTTAATAAAGATACTACCATCCCTCAAAGTACAAATCTCAACAGCAAACTATCTCCCTTAATTAAGAGACTACCATCCATCGGAGTAAAAATCTAAACAACGAACTATCTACCTTAAAGAATAGACTACCATCCATCGGAGTAAAAATATCAACAACAAACTATCTCCCTCAATAAAGAGACTAACATCCATTGGAGTATAAGTATCAACAACAAACTATCTCTAAATGAAGAGACTACCATTCATTGGAGTATAAATCTCAACAATAAACAATCACCCTTAATAAAGTGACTACCATCCATCAGAGTACAAATCTAAATAATGAACTATCTCTCTTAATGAAGAGAATACCATCAATTGGAGTTCAAATCTAAACAACGAACTATCTCCCTTAATGAAGATATTACCATCCATTGGAGTAGAAATATCAACAACTAATTATTTCCCTTAATAAAGAGACTACCATCCAACAGAGTACAAATCTCAACAACGAACTATCTCCCTTAATGAAGATACTACCATCCATTGGAGTATAAATATCAACAACTAACTATCTCTCTTAATAAAGATACTACTATCCATCAGGGTAAAAATCTCAACAACGAACTATCTCCCCTAATGAAGAGACTATCATCAATCGGAGTACAAATCACAACAACGAACTATGTCCCTTAATAAGGAGATTATCATCAATTGAAGTATAACTCTTAACAACGAACTATCTCCCTTAATCAGGAGACTATCATCCATCTGAGTGTAAATCTCACAAACGAACTATCTTCCTTAATGAAGATATCACATTCCTTTGGAGTAGAAATATCAACAACTAACTATCTCTCTTAATAAAGAGACTACCATCCATTGGAGTACAAATCTCAACAATGAACTATCTCCCTTAATGAAGAGACAACCATCCATCAGAGTACAAATCTCAACAACAAACTATCTCCCTTAATGAAGAGACTACCATCCATCGGAGTAAAAATCTCTACATTGAACTATCTATCTTAATAAAGAGACTACCATCCATCGGAGTCAAATCTCAACAACGAACAATCTCCCTTAATGAAGTAACTACCATCCATTTGATTACAAGTCTCAACAACGAACTATCTCCTTTGATGAGGAGACTACTTTCCATTAAAGTACAAATTTCAATAATGAATTATCTCCCTTAATCAGGAGACTATCATCCATCGGAGAAAAAATCTCAACAATGATTTATCTCCCATAATGAGGAGACTACCATCCATTAGAGTACAATGCTCAACAATTAACTATCTCCCTTAATGAAGAGACTATCATACATTGGAGTAGAAACATCAATAATGAAGTATCTTCCTTAATGAAGAGAATACCGTCCATTGGAGTACAAATCTCAACAACGAACAATATCCTTTAATGAGGAGACTACCATCAATTGAAGTACAAATCTTAACATTGAACTATCTCCCTTAATCAGGAGACTATCATCCATCGGAGTACAGATCTCAACAATGAACTATCTCCCTTAATGAAGATACTACCATCCATTGGAGTAGAAATTTCAACAACGAACTATCTCCCTTAATCAAGAGACTATCATCATCGGAGTAAAAATATCAACAACGAACTATCTCCCTTAATGAAGAGACTACCATCCATTGGAGTAAATATCTTAACAATGAACAATCACCATTAATGAAGAGACTTACATCAATTGGAGTAAAAATCTCAACAAAGAACTATCTCCCTTAATGAAGATACTACCATCCATCAGAATACAAATCTCAACAACAAACTATTTTCCTTTATGAAAACACTACCATCCATTGGATTACAAATCTCAACAACGAACTACCTCTTTTAATGTAGATACTACCATCCATCAGAGTATAAATATCAACAACAAACTATCTCCCTTGATGAAGAGACTATCATACATTTTAGTAGAAATATCAATAAGGAAGTATCTTCCTTAATGAAGAGACTACCATCCATCGGAGTACAAATCTCAACAACAAACTATCTCCCTTAATGAATAGACTACCATCCATCGGAGTACAAATATCAACAATGAACTATGTGTCTAAATGAATAGACTACCATCCATCGGACTACAAATATCAAAAACGAACTATCACGCTTCATGATGTGACTACCATCCATCGGAGTACAAATCTCAACAAAGAACTATCCCTCTTAATGAAGAGAATACCATACATTGAAGTACAAATCTATACAACTAACTATTTCCCTTAATCAGGAGACTATCATCCACCGGAGTATAAATATTAACAACGAACTATCTTCCTTAATGAAGATACTACCATCCATTGTAGTAGAAATATCAACAACTAACTATCTCTCTGAATAAAGAGACTAACATCCATAGGAGTATAAATCTCAACAACAAACAATATCCCTTAATGAAGAGACTATCATCCATCGGAGTACAAATCTCAATAATGAACTATCTCCCTTAATGAATAGATTACCATCCTTCGGAATACAAATATCAACTATGAACTACCTCCATTAATGAAGAGACTGCCATCCATTGGAGTAAAAATATAAACAATAACTATCTCTTAATGAAGAGACTACCATTCATTGGAGTACAAATATCAACAATAAACTATCACCCTTAATGAAGTGACTACCATCCATAGGAGTACAAATCTAAACAACGAACTATGTCCCTTAATAAAGTGATTACCATCCAATGGAGTACAAATCTCAACAGCGAACTACCTCCTTTAATGAGGAGACTACCTTTCATCAAAGTACAAATCTCAACAACGAACTATCTCCATTAACGAAGAGACTACCATCCATTGGAATATAAATCCCAACAATGAACAATCTCCCTTATTGAAGAGACTACCATCCATTGGAGTAAATATCTCAACAACGAATTATCTCCCTTAATGAAGAGAATACCATCCATTGGAGTACAAATATCAACAAGGAACTATCTCCTTTAATAAGGAGACTACTATCCATTGAAGTACAAATCTTAACAACGAACTATCACCCTTAATCAAGAGACTTTAATCTATCGGAGTACAGATCTCAACAACGAACTATCTCCCTTAATGAAGATACTACCATCCATTGGAGTAGACATATCAACAACTAACTATCTCCCTTAATTAAGAGACTACCATCCATCAGAGTACAAATCTCAACAACGAACTATCTCCCTTAATGAAGAGACTACCATCCATCAGAGTACAAATCTCAACAACAAACTATCTCCCTTAATGAAGATACTACCATCCATCGGAGTACAAATCTCAACAACGAACTATCTCCTTTAATGAATAGACTACCATCCGTCGAAGTACAAATATCAAGCATGAACTATCTCTCTTAATAAAGAGACTACCATCCATCCGAGTACAAATCTCAACAACGAACTATCTCCCTTAATGAATAGACTACCATCCATCGGAGTACAAATCTCAACAACGAACAACCTCCCTTACTGAATAGAATACCATCCATCGGAGTAAAAATATCAAAAACGAGCTATCTCCCTTAATGAAGAGACTACCATCCATTGTTGTACAAGTATCAACAACAAACTATCTCTAAATGAAGAGACTACCATTCATTGGGGTACAAATATCAACAATAAAGAATCACCCTTAATGAAGTGACTACCATCCATCGGAGTACAAATCTCAACAACAAGCTATCCCTCTTAATGAAGAGAATACCATACATTGGAGTACAAATCTCAACAACGAACTATCTCCTTTAATAAGGAGACTACCATCAATTGAAGTACAAATCTATACAACGAACTATCTCCCTTATTCAGGAGACTATCATCCATCAGAGTATAAATCTCAACAACGAACTATTTTCCTTAATGAAGATAATACCATCCATTGTAGTGGAAATATCAACAACTAACTATCTCTCTGAATAAAGAGATAACCATCCATCAGAGTACAAATCTCAACAACGAACAATCTCCCTTAATGAAGAGACTATCATCCATCGGAGTACAAATCTCAACAATGAACTATCTCCCTTAATGAATAGACTACCATCCTTCGGAGTACAAATATCAACTATGAACTACCTCCATTAATTAAGAGACTACAACCCATTAGAGTAAAAATATCAACAATAACTATCTCTTAATGAAGAGACTACCATTCATTGGAGTACAAATCTTAACAATAAACTATCACCCTTAATGAAGTGACTACCATCCATAGGAGTATAAATCTCAACAACGAACTATGTCCCTTAATAAAGAGACTACCATCCATTGGATTACAAATCTCAACAACGAACTATCTCCTTTAATGAGGAGACTACAATTGATCGATGTAAAAATGTTAACAACGAACTATCTTCGTTAATGAAGAGACTACCATCCATTGGAGTATAAATCCCAACAATGAACAATCTCCCTTATTGAAAAGACTACCATCCATTGGAGTAAATATCTCAACAACGAATTATCTCCATTAATGAAGATACTACCATCCATTAGAATACAAATTTCATTAACGAACTGTCTCCCTAAATGAAGTAACTACCATTCATTGTATTACAAATCTCAACAATGAACTATCTCCTTTGATGAGGAGACTACCTTCCATTGAAGTACAAATTTCAATAATTAATTATCTCCCTTAATCAGGAGACTATCATCCATCATAGTACAAATCTCAACAACAAACTATCTCCCTTAATGAAGAGACTACCATCAATTAGAGTACAAATATCAACAACAAACTATCTATTAATGAAGAGACTACCATTCATTGGAGTACAAATCTCAACAATAAACTATCACCCTTAATGAAGTGACTAACATCCATAGGAGTACAAATCTCAACAATGAACTATCTCCCTTAATAAAGTTACTACCATCCATTGGAGCATAAATCTCAACATCGAACTATCTCCTTTAATGAGGGAACTACCATTCATCAAAGTACAAATCTCAATAACAAACTATCTCCATTAATGAAGAGACTACCATCCGTTGGAGTATAAATCTCAACAATGGACAATCTCCCTTAATAAAGAGACTACCATCCATTGGAGTAAAAATCTCAATAAGGAATTATCTCCCTCAATGAAGCTAGCATCCATCGGAATACAAATTTCATTAATGAACTATCTCCCTTAATGAAGTAACTACCATCCATTGGAGTAGAAATATCAACAACAATTTATCTCTTTTAATAAAGAGACTACCATCCATCGGAGTACAAATCTCAACAACAAACTATCTCCCTTAATGAAGAGACTATCATATCGGAGTAAAAATCTCATCAACGAACTATCTCCCTTAATGAATAGACTACCATCCATCGGAGTATAAATATCAACAATAAACTATATCTTAATGAAGAGACTACCACTCATTGGAGTACGAATCTCAACAATAAACAATCACCCATAATGAAATGACTACCATCCATCGGAATACAAATCTCAACATGATAACACATAAACATATTGCATATTTGGCTTGATTTAACTAAATTATTTTCCATTTTTATTATAAATTAAATCACTTTGTAGTTTGTATTATTCCGGTATTTTTCTATTTTGTAGGTATCAAATTAAATATAAGAGAAGGAAGAAAAAGAAGAAAAAGGAAGAAAAAGGAAGAAAAAGAAGGCTACAATAAAACAAGCCCAAGCCCAAAGTCAACAAGCATGACGAACGACATAGCTAGCATGACGAACGACATGGCTATTGACCAAGTGAGTGACGAACGTCACTTATCCTATTGACGGACGTCACATCCCCTATACTTTCGCCACACTTGCAACGAATGTGTGTTAATTGCACCCACCAAGTCAGACGCGTGGAGATTCAACAGCCCTATAATCTATCCAACAAATCCTCACGAACAGTTACTTGAGATGAATATAAATAGCAGACCTCATGCACTGAAAGAGGGTCACGCCATTTAGTGCCCTTTTGTTCTTCATATATTTCAGAGCTACTACTTTCCAGAATTATTTGTTCCTAGCTATTATTTTCCTTAGCTAATTTATTTTTCCACCCTGTTTTAAGAAATAGATTTCTACACCAGATATCTATTGCCCATTAGTTTATTTCAAGACCTCCTGAATTGTTATTTAATTTTATTGTTTTATTTTCGCAATTGTTCCTGATCCGTATTGAAGCAAAACCTACCAACCTGTGGATGAGTGCTTCATTTAGAGCCAGGTGAATTTTTATCAGTCTCCAGTCAATTTATTTCCAGGTTTTTATTTTAATAAATTATTATTTGCTTTTTAATACGATAACCATTTTTACTTCGTCGTTTGGCTTTTACTATTCAGTGATTGAGTTTTATAATATGTTAAGCTAGATTTCTATACCGGTATGTAAGATCATAAAACTGAAAGGATTTGGTAATACTATTGGGCATTTATTTGTTGAACTATTTTTTGGACTACATTACTTTGTTTTTAGTGATGAAATGTTTTGTTACGAGAGTAAAAAAGGAATAGAAGTTAGGCTCAATAAAGCGAGAGCTTGAGGATTTTTAACTGGACCTAGTAACTAGGCATTGGCTTTAAAAATAGTGAGAGCGCTTTAAAGCAAATTAGAGTTTATTTGTTTTCAAAATAATGTTTCTAACTCCAACGGGATAGCGAGAGCATACGATAGGACTTAAATTGCATTACCTTAATCAACAACCACGACAGTGTGAGACAAAGGTTTTTAAACTGAGAATTACATACTGGTTGTTTACCCCCTCTAATTATTTAACTAGATTCAAACTTACTTTTAGTTCCCCTAATCTAAACCAAATATTTTTAGCCTTAGATTTACACCGCAATGCTAGATAACGATACGTTTGACTTTTGGTCCTTTGGGTTCGATAATCTTTAAAACTACGCGAAAATATTGTTCACTTGCAGTCCATATCATCTAGACCACCATATCCAGTAGCGATCAAATTTTTGGCGCCGTTGTCGGGGATCAATTTAGTCAATATTGTAATTCCGTTGTTGCACCGTATAGACTAGGGCAACATTTTTCCTTTCTTGGGACGATTGTATGCCAAATACTCGTTTACAAGGAGGGGAACTAGTACAACGAGTCAACAAAATCGAACATTTTGTTAACATAAGATGGTGAATCCTCGATCTTCCCGAAGTAGCTCCATTTCCAATTGCTATTTCTGAAAAACCAAACCCGAAACTAGACATGGCTGAACTAGGTAATCGACCTCTTAAGGAGTACGCTGCTCCTTCTCGAGCTGAACCACACTCGAGTATTTCTCCTCCCGCCATCGAGGCGAATAACTTCGAGCTTAAACCTTATTTGTTGCAAGCCTTGCAACAAAATAAATTTTCCGGAGGCCTTACGGATGATCCAAATCTCCATTTATCCGTGTACGTACAATACGCCGACACAGTAAAAGCTAATGGTGTTAATCTCGAAGCAATTCAATTACGTCTTTTTCCCTTTTCTTTAAGAGATAGAGCCGGAGCGTGGCTCCAGTCTTACCTTCAAACTCCATAACTACATGGGACGAATTGAAGAAAGTCTTCTTAGAAAGTTATTTTCCACCGAGTAAAACTGCAATGCTGAGAGGCCAAATCAACGGATTTACGCCAAAAAACGACGAATCAATTTTCGAAGCTTGGAAGAGATACAAGGACATGCTGATACTTTTCCCATATCATGGACTTGAACCATGGCTAATCATCCACACCATATATGGTGGTCTCCTATATAAAACCAAATTGTCTCTAGACGCTGCCGCTGGTGGTGCACTAATGGACAAACCCTATCATGAAGCTTATCAACTAATTGAAAACATGGCACAAAACCATTATCAATGGGGAGGAGAACGAGCCCCCACTCGAGGATTGCATGAAGGCAGTTGCATAGACCACGTCAATGCTAAAGTTGACGCACTGACTCAAAAGATTGAGAGTTTAGCAATAACCCCAACCCCCGCGCGCACCGTGGCTTCCATAGCTCGAAACTGTGACTTATGATGAATACCTGGACATATCGTTTTTGATTGCCAATTTCTAGCTGCGATACCCCCTGACCAGATGAACTACGCCCAAGGAAACCCGTATTCTAACAGCTATAACCCAGGTTGGAAGAATCATCCTAACTTTTCCTACAAGAATAACAGTGTGGTATACAACCTTCAAGCACCTCTTGGTTTCCAAAAGGCACCTCAAGCTGCACCTCAAGTACCCCATAAGTCCAACCTTGAGATAATGATGGAAAACTTTGTTACTGCTCAAACACAACAAATAAGGAATTTATAAACCAAAACGTACATACCTCCAAATTAGTAAAATAATTAGCAACCAAAGTAGATGCCTTCGCTGCACATAACAAAATGTTAGAAACCCAGATTTCTCAAGTAGCCCAAAAACAAGCAACAAATGTCGCTCCAGCTGGGGTGTTTCCTAGTCAACCACAACCTAACCCGAAAGGTCATGTTAATGCCATTACATTAAGAAGTGGGACTGAATTGGACAGACCGGTAGATCCGAGAATCTCAACTAAGTCAATGTCTCAACAAAATGAAAATGAAACCGAAAAGGAAAAAAGCAAGCATGAGCTGAATAAAAATATCGAGTCATAAATCATATCCAGAGACGAAGCTGAGAAGGCAAAACCATACGTACCCCCACCACCATATAAGCCACCTATCCCATTTCCTCAGAGATTAGCCTAATCTAAAACCGAAGGACAATTTAAGAAATTTATGGAACTTCTGAAACAATTAATCATAACAATACCATTTATAGAAGCCATAACAAAAATGCCATCTTATGCCAAATTTCTTAAAGAAATATTGTCTAATAAAAAGAAACTCGAGGATAATGAGATAGTGATGCTTACTGCGAAATGTAGTGCTATTATCCAGAACAATATGCCACCTAAGATGAAAGACCCTGGTAGTTTCTCCATACCATGTGTTATAGGGAAATTTGAAATAGACAAAGAACTCTGCGATCTAGGAGCTATTGTGAGCTTGATTCCCCTTTCAATTTGTGAAAAGCTACAACTAGGAGAACTGCGACCAACTAGGATGTCCCTACAACTAGCTGATCGATCTGTGAAATACCCAGTGGGTATGCTAGAAAACATCCCCGTTAGAATAGGTCAATTCTATATTCCCACAGATTTCATTATAATGGACATTCAAGAAGACTCAAACATTCCCATCATATTAGGAAGACCGTTCTTAGCCACCGCTGGCGCCATTATTAATGTGAAACGAGGGAAATTGAATTTTGAAGTCGGAGAAGAGAAAATTGAATGCATTCTTTCTCAATTCCATAAAGCCCCTGCAATAAGCGAAACATGCTATTTTCTTAACATCATCGATGAATGTGTGAAGGAAATAGAGTCAGAATCAACAAAGGATATTGAAATCCTAACAATTCCAATACCGCCTGTTTTTGAAGATGACAATTGGCGTGAGGAACGCCAGGACGACCACCTAAGTGAATGCCTTGCACTGACTCCCGATCCTATGCCTGACCCCAAGAAACCTGTTGCAGAACTTAAAACATTACCAAATGATCTAAGGTATGAATTCCTAGACGAAGAATGTAAACGACCCGTCATAGTCATTGCTGACTTAGGACGAATCGAAACCGAAAAATTACTTAATGTCCTGAGGAAATATCCAACCGCTCTAGGCTATAACATCTCGGACCTAAAAGGAATAAGTCCTTCTATCTGTACACATCGCATTATGCTCGAGGAAGATTGCAAAACCTCTAGAGAGCATACAAGACAAATCAATCCCATTCTAAGAGATGTAGTTAAGAAGGAAATTTGTAAGTTGTTGGAATCCGGAATCATATATCCTATATCCGACAATAAATGGGTCAGTCTTGTACATGTCATACCCAAGAAAGGAGGGGTCACCGTAGTCACCAACGAGAAAGGAGAATCTGTAGCCCAACGCACTCAAACTGGATGGAGAATGTGCATCGACTATAGGAAGCTAAATAAAGCCACTCGCAAGGATCATTTTCCTCTACCTTTCATAGATCAAATGCTCGAGCGTTTGTCCAAACAATCCCATTATGTTACTTAGATTGTTATTCTGGATTTTTCCAAATCCCTATCCACCCCAATTACCAAGAAAAAACCATCTTCAGATGCCCTTATGGTACATTTTCTTATAGACGGATGCCTTTCCGACTTTGCAATGCACCCGCAACCTTCCAGAGATGCATGATGGCGATCTTTGCCGATTTCCTGGATGGAATAATGGAAGTCTTTATGCACAACTTCTCCGTCTATGGAGAAAGTTTTGAAGGATGCTTAGCAAACCTTGAAATGGTACTCGAACGATGCGTGAGCGTCAATCTTGTTCTCAACTGGGAAAAATGCCATTCCATGGTGCGACAAGGGATTGTACTTGGACACATCGTGTCTGACAGAGAAATCGAGGTAGATAAGCCAAAAATAAAAGTGATAAAAACCTTCAACCTCCTAAAATTGTTTGAGAAATAAGAGTTTTTCTAGGACACGCCGGTTTTTACCGACGTTTCATCAAAGATTTCTCTAAAGTATTATAGACCATTGTCATGCTGCACCTCATAGAGGGCCTTCAAGTACATCAAAAACCTGTGTGAAAATCCTACAATCTGGTTTCTTTTGGCCTAATCTATGGAAAGATGTGCACATTGCTTTTTTAAACTGTGACTGTTGCCAACGCACTGGAAACATCTCTAGACGCGATGAAATGCCTCAGAAAGGTATTCTAGAAGTCGAACTCTTCGATGTATGGGGAATTGACTTCATAGGACCCTTCCCATCTTCTTTTGGTAACAAATACATACTCGTAGTTGTTGATTACGTATCCAAATGGATCGAGGCTATAGCCTCTCCAACAAATGACACACGAGTAGTAATCAAGCTTTTCAAGAACATAATCTTTCCAAGGTTCGGTGTGCCGAGACTCGTCATCAGTGACAGAGGCTCCCACTTCATCTCCAAAATCTTCGAAAAACTGTTAGTGAAATATGGAGTTAAACACCGTGTAGCACCACCATACCTCCCACAAACGAGTGGCCGAGTAGAGGTCTCAAATAGAGAAATTAAGAAAATACTTGAGAAAACTGTTGCCACATCCAGAAAAGATTGTTCCTCAAAGTTACACGAAGCATTGTGGACATATAGGACAACTTTTAAAACACCCATATGGACCACACCTTTTAAGTTAGTCTATGGAAAATCATGTCAACTTCCAATGGAACTCGAGTATAAAACTTATTGGGCTATTAAAACCCTAAATTTAAATTACTCTGCCACCGTACGAAATAGAATCCTAGATATTAACGAACTATAAGAGCTTCAACTAGACGCTTACAAAAATGCCAAGATCTACAAAGAAAGAGAAAAAAATATAACGGTAAGAACATTTCTAGGAAAGAATTCAACGAGGGAAATGTAGTAATCCTATTTAACTCCCTACTTAAACTTTTTCCTAGAAAACTACGTTCTAGGTGGTCTGGCCCTTTCAAAGTCACCAAGGTTTACCCAAGTGGCACGGTAGAAATTAAGAGTAATTCTAGTGACCCATTTAATGTAAACGGGCAACATTTGAAGCATCACCATCGTATCGAAAACAAAGATTACTCAGCTACCCTAAAGCTTCTATAGCCACCGGCTGAACCAAACGACTAATTCATAATTAAAAATGTGTCGAGTTTGCGACATAAAACAAAGCACTTTGTGGGAGACAACCCACATTTTTATCTTTATATTTTTCTTTAAATTTTAAACTTTTTTAATGTTTTATTTATTCTCATCTTTCTTTCCTTATTATGATTTTCTTATTTTTCTTATTTTTTTACTCTAAAAGGCATTTGGCCAATGCTAACTAGATGTTTCTATAATCTACTTACTTTTCAAGCTAATTAACTTTTTTAGCTAGTGACTAACTCTCGAAATGACAAGAGTAGATTATATGAGTATTACTTTTAGGGGAAAAGATCAAATGAGGAGGTTGGAGGACTTGGTCGATAGAGAGATGACCCCCACCATTTATGCTAATGTCCGTGCCATGACTGCCCTAGGCATTAGAGAAAGTGTCTTATACCTGTTGAACCAAATAGGTTGGGATACATCCACTATTCGAAGGAGATTCAGTTCATATCGTAGGCTTACCCTAGAGTTCTTTAGTTTTTTGAATTATGTGCCTAACAATGGATTAGGGTTTAACCCTGGCCTGATCCGGTTTAGACTATTTAGCATTGATTTCCGTTATAATAATAATGACTTTGCTAACCTTTTAGGTTTCCCTAGTGGCCCTGATGTCTTTATTGTCTCCCAAGAGGATATCCTCTCCAAACATGATCTTAATTACTTATGGGGTAGCATAACTGGTAACAACCATCCTGAGCCTGATGATATGCATTCTGACAGCATCCATAACCCTGCTATAAGATATTTCCACAAAATCCTTGCCCACACCCTGTTTGGAAAAGTGAAAAACATTTCTTTGGTGTCCCGTAATGAGCTTTTCATTTTGTTTTGTGCTTCACAAAACCGTCCTGTCAATGCAGCTACCTTTATGTTGGCCAATTTTGTTCGCATTATAGAGACCGCTCATACACCTATCCTTATAGGATGCCTAGTTACAATGATTGCAAATGCTATCGGAATGAGACAACCACTCCTAGGATTAAACACCTATGGAGGAATTCGACCCATGAACATCTGTTTCTGTTTTAACACTCACATTATAGGAAACCTTGGACCACTTCAGTTTGACTTACACATTAACCATAACATTGTCCACCAATTTGTTTTACCCAATCCTATAATGAATGCTCATAACAAAGATAATTGGCTTTTGACTTGGACCTCCCATCTGCCCCTACATCACCCGAAACACCTCAACCGTATGAGATCTCCGGTGATTTTGACCCTGAGACTCCTCCTCATTATTATGATCTTCCTTCCCATGTTCGTCATGAAGTTACACCATATGCCTCTCCCGTGTCTATTGCTGTTACTATTCCGGTTAATGCTAGACCTCCTCCTCCTGATTTTACTACCGCTATTACTAATTTGGAGACACAAATTGAAAGTTTACGCGGAGAATTCACCACTTTGCATTTGGACTTTCATGGTTTCATGGACATCATAACTGGACATTTTGATCATCTGTATCAGCACTTCTATTCTGTTACTGCCCTTCTAGAGGCCCACGTCATAGCTAGATATACCCTGCTACTTTTATTATGTTCCTTTTTCTTAAGGCAGTGAGGACACTGTCTGTTTCTATTTGGGGGAAGGAAACATTATTGTTTGCCATTACTATTTTGTTTTCTCGTTTTCAGATATTTTGTTAATTTAAAGTTTTTTCATTTGTACCAATCCTTAACCAATAACATTGTTTCTTATTATTCGTATTTTTAATGTTCTTGGTTATTTAATGATATTAAGTTTTTTTTATTTCATTATACATACTGTTATTATCATATGTATGCCTTTATAGTACAAATTAATATTATATGTATAAGTATCAATAGCGGTCCAATGAAATTGCATGCATTTATTGCCGTTCGTCTAGCCAGATGTGACGTTCGTCACATTTTTCCCAGAAAATTGTCGACCGTCAAGCTAGACGTGACGGCCGTCAGTCCTTCCATGCATGTGATGATCGACCAGCCTTGTCTGGCCTTCGTCAGCCTTGCCTCCCACGCCCTGCTATGCATGTGACAACTTTCAGCCTTTCCTCCCACACCCTTAGATCTCGTGACCACATAAGTTTGACTACAAGACCACACCATTTCATTTTTTTATATTATTTCTATAACTTCTATCTTCTATTATTTAAACCCCATTATTCCAATTATCTACCACCATTACCACTCATTCATTGCTTATAATTCCTACAACTTCCCACTTTCAAAACCGTAAAACAAAAAAACAAAAATAAAACCATTCATTACCCACTCATAATCTCCACCTATTTAAACAACTTCTTCTATCATCCTAATATCACCACCATTCACTACCTTATTTTCACTACACAAACACCTTCCCTCCTCGTCTTTGTCAAATATACCATGTCCGCCCATAGAAATCAACTCAACCAAGGAGAACCCGACATGACTCATCTTGTGTTCCGACAAGGCGAAGCTGGTGAACTCCAACATGAAAGATACCAGATGTTTTATCAGCGAGGATTCACACCCACACGATATGTCGACAACGATTGTTTACGCATTTTAGAGTTGTATGACAGTATGCAAGGTTTGCTAAACAAAGCAGGCATGGGATTTGTAAGCACGATGGGCTTACCCACCTAAGAGGATCTAACTTTGGAGTTCTTAACCTCCTACTTCTACATCACTCCCACCGACGCTGATGCAAGTCTTTTTGGAGCAGCCACATTTCGTATGTTCAACCAGGAATACACGGTGAACCAGGATGCTTTGAGCGACATGTTTCGTTTCCCTCGTGGAGACAATGTGCAATACCGAATTCCCCTTTAGTTGGATTGGAATAGAACATCGTATGAATTATGGGAGAGAATATCCGCAAGCATAATGTCGCTCCCGAAGCGCGTTACTCCTCTCACATCCATAATCCGAACATTCACTACCTTCATCGCACCCTGGCCAGCACTATTTTTTAAAGAACCATCAACAACAACGTCAACACCAAGGAGTTGTATGCTCTCCATTGCGCCTTCACGCTAAACATTAGTCTGAACCCAAGCACCTTTCTGATGGCTCACATTCAAAATCTTGTAACAAGAGACGGGACTGTGCCTTTCTGTATTGGTGGTATCGTCACTGCAATAGCAGTTCACCTGAACCTGGGAGGGAGAGTCCTAAATCTACCATCTCTGCCAGCAGTGTTCTTGGACATTAACAACTGTTGAGTCGGTCGCCTTATTAAGGTAAGAGAAGCAGGAGGGTATTATCTTATGGTGAGGAATAATGAAGTTCGTAGTGTCATTTTGCCAAATCCAAATACTACGAACTTAAGCATTGCAAACAACTGGTTATACAACCTCAACGCCCCCGAGCATGGTGTCAACCCACAAGGAAACCAAGGCGAAGCCAATAATGATATTGTCGATGAAATGGAACAAGAATTAGAACATCAAGCACCTCAACCTGGCATTCAACCTCCCAAAGCCCAAGAGCCACAAAATGCCAATCCACCTGCCACACTCGATGCCATCTCTTCCGCAACACTGCAGCAAAATCAATTGTCTAACCAGTGCTACCAGAGCATCGAGACGCGTCAAGAGGAAATGATGCATCTCATGCAACAAATGCAAAGAGATCAACACGATTATGCTCACTGGCAAAAATTCACCACAGGGATGACAGAAGACATGCAGGCTTTGACACTCCATGTTGAAGGTTTGCATGAAGTTGATTCTTGTGTGGAGGGTCAAAGATACAAAGCAGAATCTTCCAGAATGGGTGAGCAGGGGCGTAGAAGATCTAGACCAAGGATGCGTGGTAGATTCCGTGGCCTAGGAGAGGAAGAATGAGTATTTTGTTTTTCACTCTCATTTTCCAATACATTGAGGATATTGTATGATTTAAGTATAGGGGAGGAAATATTTCCACCTTTTTCTAGTAAATTTTTATTTTTATCTTCTCCCTCCTTTTTATGCAATATTTTGTGTTGTTTTTCCGATTCCCTCATTTTATTGAGCCCTAACAAAAAATTTCAATTTAATACATAACTTGATTAACCCGACGAGTATGTAGGTTGCTACATTTTAAGTTTTTTAAAACTTTCGCAAGATTTGACGAAATCACTACCGTCTTGACACTATACAACCCCAGGATTTAATAGACTAGTTAAAGGACCTATTATTCTGAAACCAAGAGCTTTAGTTTTGAAGTAATCTTGAGTAGTTTATCTAGCAGTCAACACCATCTTAAACACATACTACGCAGAAAGTCAATGAATATAAGTGGATGATCTCGGGTATTTATTTGGAAAATGTTACAGGAAATGCACCTACTAAATTGGGCGATCCTCATCTGATCGTTTAATCCAACGGATGTAAGCCCTACGAAGTAACATAAAATCCATTATAGGTGGTTCAGAGGCGTCTGGTACTGAACTTGGCAGGACAGACTACGGTTTGATCCCCCGCATCATGCAAATGGGTAAAAAGAAGAAAAAGGAAGGTTGCCACGTTATTATGCCAGAAACCACTGTGCTAAAAAATAAATATCATAACCACTAACCGGCTATTCTGCTATGTACTTGTTATGATAAAGGGCTTAATGTGATTGTGCTCGAATGAAAATGGGTAAAACAAGACGATTACTTGGGGTGAGCTATAATAACATCTGTAACCAGTTTACATAAGACAGGGTAGTCGAGTGTTGTTACCGTAGTGCTGGAGTACAAATTAAGCTTTCTATTCTCTAACAAAAAAAATACCATGCAACCGCGTACAAGATGATCGGGATCAAACGTTTGCGCATGGCCAATGTTCAGAAAAACATCGTACTGAGCACTTGCTTGAGGTCAAGCAAAGATTCAAGTATGGGGGAGTTTGATAACACATAAACATATTGCATATTTGGCTTGATTTAACTAAATTATTTTCTATTTTTATTCTAAATTAAATCACTTTGTAGTTGGTATTATGCCGGTATTTTTCTATTTTGCAGGTATCAAATTAATTATAAGAGAAAGAAGAAAAAGGAAGAAAAAGAAGAAAAAGGAAGAAAAAGGAAGAAAAAGAAGGCTACAATAAAACAAGCCCAAGTCCAAAGTCAACAAGCATGACGAACGACATGGATAGCATGACGAACGACATGGATATTGACCAAGTAAGTGACGATAGTCACTTATCCTTTTGACGAACGTCACATCCCCTATACTTTCGCCACGCTTGCAACGAATGTGTGTTATCTGCTCCAACCAAGTCAGACGCGTGGAGATTCAGCAGCCCTATAATCTCTCCAACAAATCCTCACGAACAGTTACTTGAGATGAATATAAATAGAAGACCTCATGCACTTAAAGAGGGTCACGCCATTTACTGCCCTTTTGTTCTTCGTATATTTCAGAGCTACTACTTTCTAGAATTATTTGTTCCCAGCTATTATTTTCCTTAGCTAATTTATTTTTCCACCCCATTTTAAGCAATAGATTTCTACACCGGAGATCTATTGCTCAGTAGTTTATTTCAAGACCTCCTGAATTGTTATTTAAGTTTATTGTTTTATTTTCGAAATTGTTCCTGTTCCGTATCGAAGCAAAACCTACCAACCTAAGGAGGAATGCTTCCTTTAAAGCCAGACAAATTTTTATCAGTCTCCAGTCAATTTATTTCCAGGTTTTTATTTTAATAATTTACTATTTGCTCTTTAATCCGATAACCATGTTTACTTCGTCTTCTGGCTTGTACTATTTAGTGATTGAGTTTTATAATATGTTAAGCTAGATTTCCGTACTGGTATGTAAGATCATAAAACTGAGGGGATTTGGTAATACTATTGGTCATTTATTTGTTGAACTATTTTCTGGACTAGATTACTTTGTTTTTAGTGATGAACCGTTTTGTTACGAGAGTAAAAAACGAATAGAAGTTAGGTTCAATAAAGCGAGAGCTTGAGGATTTTTAACTAGACCTAGTAACTAGGCATTGGCTTTAAAAACAGCGAGAGTGCTTTAAAGCAAATTAGAGTTTATTTGTTTTCAAAAGAATGTTTCTAACTTCGACTGGATAGCGAGAGCATAAGTTAGGACTTAAACTGCATAACCTAAATCAACAACCACGACAGTGTGAGATGAGGGTTTTTAAACTGATAAATTTCTACTGAGAATTGTTAGAAACTGCAAGTTACCAAATAAGGTACTAATCCCTGAAGCCCGATCATTACATACTGGTTGTTTACCCCCTTTGATTATTTAACTAGATTCAAACATACTTTTAGTTCCCCTAATCTAAACCAAATATTTTTAGCCTTAGATTTACACCGCAACACTAGATAACGATACGTTTTACTTTTGGTCCTTTGGGTTCGATAATCTTTAAAACTACGCGATAAGACTGTGCACTTGTAGTCCATATCTTTTATACCACCATAGCGGTCACAACAACGAACTATCTCCCTTAATAAAGTTAGTAACATCCATTGGAGAACAAATCTCAACAGCGAAATATCTCCTTTCATGAGGAGACTACCATTCATCGAAGTACAAATCTCAACAACGAACTATCTCAGTTAATGAAGAGACTACCATCCATTGGAGTATAAATCCCAACAATGAACAAACTCCCTTATTGAATAGACTACCATTCATTGGAGTAAAAATCTCAACAATGAATTATCTCCCTTAATGAAGATTCTACCATCCATCGGAATACAAATTGCATAAAACGAACTATCTCCCTTAATGAAGTAACTACCATCCATTGGTTTACAAATTTCAACAACGAACTATCTCCTTTAATGAGGAGACTACCTTACATTGAAGTAAAAATTTAAACAATGAATTATCTCCCTTAATCAGGAGACTAACATCCATCGGAGTACAAATCTCAACAACAAATTATCTCCCTTAATGAAGAGACTACCATCCATTGGAGTATAAATATCAACAGCAAACTATCTATTAATGAAGAGACTACCATCCATTGGAGTACAAATATCAACAATAAACTATCACCCTTAATGAAGTGACTACAATCCATAGGAGTACAAATCTCAACAACGAACTTTCTCCCTTAATAAAGTGACTACCATCTATTGGAGTACAAATCTCAACAGCAAACTATCTCGTTTAATGAGGAGACTACCATTCATCGAAGTACAAATATCAACAACGAACTATCTCCATTAATGAAGAGACTACCATCCATTGGAGTATAAATCCCAACAATGAACAATCTCCCTTAATGAAGAGACTACCATCCATTGGAGTAAAAATCTCAACAACGAATTATCTCCCTTAATGAAGATACTACCATCCATCGGAATACAAATTTCATTAACGAACTATCTCCCTTAATGAAGTAACTACCATCCATTGGATTACAAATCTAAACAACGAACTATCTCCTTTGATGAGGAGACTACCCTCCATGGAAGTACAAATTTCAATAATGAATTATCTCCCTTAATCAGGAGACTATCATCCATCGGCGTACAAATCTCAACAACGAACTATCTCCCTTAATGAAGAGACTACCATCCATTGGAGTACAAATATCAACAACAAATTATCTATTAATGAAGATACTACCATTCATTGGAGTAAAAATATCAACAATAAACTATCACGCTTAATTAAGTGACTACTATCCATAGGAGTACAAATCTCAACAACGAACTATCTCCCTTAATAAAGTGACTACCATCCATTGGAGTACAAATCTCAACAGCGAACTATCTCCTTTAATGAGGAGACTACCATTCATCGAAGTACAAATATCAACAATGATCTATCTCCGTTAATGAAGAGACTACCATCCATTGGAGTAAAAATCCCAACAATGAACAAACTCCCTTATTAAAGAGTCTACTATCCATTGGAGTAAAAATCTCAACAACGAATTATCTCCTTTAATGAAGATACTACCATCCATCGGAATACAAATTTCATTAACGAACTATCTCCCTAATGAAGTAACTAACATCCATTGGAGTAGAAATATCAACAACTAACTAAATCTCTTAATAAAGAGACTACCATTCATCGGAGTACAAATCTCAACAATGAACTATCTCCCTTAATGAAGAGACTATCATCCATCGGAGTACAAATCTCAACAACAAACTATCTCCCTTAATGAATAGACTATCATCCATCGGAGTACAAATATCAACAATAAACTATCTTTTAATGAAGAGACTACCATTCATTAGAGTACAAATCTCAACAATAAACTATCACCCTTAATGAAGTGACTACCATCCATAGGAGTATAACTCTCAACAATGAACTATATATCTTAATAAAGAGACTACCATCCATCGGAGTAGAAATCTCAACAGCGAACTATCTCCTTTAATGAGGAGAACACAATTTATCGAAGTACAAATCTCAACATCGAACTATCTCAGTTAATGAAGAGACTACCATCCATTGGATTATAAATCCGAACAATGAACAATCTCCCTTAATGAAGAGACTACCATCCATTGGAGTAAAAATATCAACAACGAATCATCTCCCTTAATGAGGACACTACCATCCATCGGAATACAAATTTCATTAACGAACTATCTCCCTTAATGAAGTAACTACCATCAATTGGATTACAAATCTAAACAACGAACTATCTCCTTTGATGAGGACACTACCTATCATTGAAGTACAAATTTCAATAATGAATTATCTCCCTTAATCAGAAGACTATCATCCATCGGAGTACAAATCTCAACAACGAACTATCTCCCTTAATGAAGAGACTACCATCCATTGGAGTATAAATATCAACAACAAACTATATATTAATGAAGAGACTACCATTCATTGGAGAACAAATCTCAACAATAAACTATCACCCTTAATGAAGTGACTACCATCCATAGGAGTACAAATTTCAACAACGAACTATCTCCCTTAATAAAGTGAATACCATCTATGGGAGTATAAATCTCAACAACAAACTATCTCCTTTAATGAGGAGACTACCATTCATCGAAGTACAAATCTCACCAAAGAACTATCTTCGTTAATGAAGAGACTACCATCCATTAGAGTATAAATCCCAACAATGAACAATATCACTTATTAAAGAGACTACCATCCATTCGAGTAAAAACTCCAACAATGAATTATCTCCCTTAATGAAGATACTACCATCCATCGGAATACAAATTTCATTAACGAACTATCTCCCTAATGAAGTAACTAACATCCATTGGAGTAGAAATTCCAACAAAGAACTATCTCTCTTAATAAAGAGATTACCATCCATCGGAGTACAAATCTCAACATCGAACTATCTCCCTTAATGAAGAGACTATCATCCATCGGAGTACAAATCTCAAAAACGAACTGTCTCCCTTAATGAATAGACTACCATCCATCGGAAGACAAATAATAACAATAAACTATCTTTTAATGAAGAGATTACCATTCATTGGAGTACAAATCTCAACAATAAACTATCACCCTTAATGAAGTGACTACCATCCATAGGAGTAAAAATCTTAACAACGAACTATCTCCCTTAATAAAGTGACTATAATCCATTGGAGTAAAAATCTCAACAGAGAACTATCTCCTTTAATGTGGAGACTACCATTCATCGAAATACAAATATCAACAATGAACTATCTCAGTTAATGAAGATACTACCATCTATTAGAGTATAAATCCCAACAATGAAGAAGCTCCGTTATTGAAGAGACTACCATCCATTGGAGTAAAAATCTAAACAACGAATTATCTCCCTTAATGAAGATTCTACCATCCATCAGAATAAAATTTTCATAAAACGAATTATCTCCCTTATTGAAGAAACTACCATCCATTGGATTACAAATTTCAACAACGAACTATCTCCTTTGATGAGGAGACTACCTTCCATTGAAGTACAAATTTAAACAATGATTTATCTCCCTTAATAAGGAGACTATCATCCATTGGAGTACAAATCTCAACAACGAAATATCTCCCTTAAAGAATAGACTACCATCCATTGGAGTATAAATATCAACAACAAAATATCTATTAATGAAGAGACTACCATTCATTAAAGTAAAAATCTCAATAAAAAACTATCACCCTTAATGAAGTGACTACCATACATAGGAGTACAAATCTAAACAATGAACTATCTCCCTTAATAAAGTGACTACCATCCATCGGAGTACAAATCTCAACAACGAAGTATCACCTTGAATGAGGAGACTACCATTCATCGAAGTATAAATCCGAACAACGAATTATCTCCATTAATGAAGATACTACCATCCATCGGAATACAAATTTCATTGACGAACTATCTCCCTTAATGAAGTAACTACCATCAATTGGAATACAAATATCAACAACGAACTATCTCCTTTGATGAGGAGACTACCTTCCATTAAAGTACAGGAGACTATCATCCATCGGAATATAAATCTTAACAACAAACTATCTCCCTGAATGAAGAGACTACCATCCATTGGAGCAAAAATCTCAACAATGAATTATCTCCCTTAATGAAGACACTACCATCCATCGGAATACAAATTTCATTAACGAACTATCTCCCTTAATGAAGTAACTACCATCCATTGGATTACAAATCTAAACAGCGAACTATCTCCTTTAATGAGGAGACTACCATTCATCGAAGTACAAATCTCAACAAAGAACTCTCTCCGTTATTAAAGAGACTACCATCCATTGGAGTATAAATCCCAACAATGAACAATATCCCTTATTAAAGAGACTACCATCCATTCGAGTAAAAACTCCAACAATGAATTATCTCCCTTAATGAAGATACTACCATCCATCGGAATACAAATTTCATTAACGAACTATCTCCCTAATGAAGTAACTAACATCCATTGGAGTAGAAATACCAACAACGAACTATCTCTCTTAATAAAGAGATTACCATCCATCGGAGTACAAATCTCAACATCGAACTATCTCTCTTAATAAAGAGATTACCATCCATCGGAGGACAAATAATAACAACAAACTATCTTTTAATGAAGAGACTACCATTCATTGGAATACAAATCTCAACAATAAACTATCACCCTTAATGAAGTGACTACCATCCATAGGATTACAAATCTTAACAATGAACTATCTCCCTTAATAAAGTGACTACAATCCATCGGAGTACAAATCTCAACAGCGAACTACCTCCTTTAATATGGAGACTACCATTCATCGAAGTACAAATATCAACAATGAACTATCTCAGTTAATGAAGAGACTACCATCTATTAGAGTATAAATCCCAACAATGAACTATCTCAGTTAATGAAGAGACTACCATCTATTAGAGTATAAATCCCAACAATGAACTAGCTCCGTTATTGAAGAGACTACCATCCATCGGAATACAAATTTCATAAAACGAATTATCTCCCTTAATGAAGTAACTACCATCCATTGGATTACAAATCTAAACAACGAACTATCTCCTTTGATGAGGAGACTACCTTTCATGGAAGTACAAATTTCAATAATGAATTATCTCCCCTAATCAGGAGACTATCATCCATCGGCGTACAAATATCAACAACGAACTATCTCCCTTAATGAAGAGACTACCATCCATTGGATTACAAATATCAACAACAAACTATCTATTAATGAAGATACTACCATTCATTGGAGTACAAATCTCAACAATAAACTATCACCCTTAATTAAGTGGCTACCATCCATTGGAATAAAAATCTCAACAACGAACTATCTCCCTTAATAATGTGACTACCATCCATTGGAGTATAGATCTCAACAGCAAACTATCTCATTTAATGAAGAGACTACCATTCATCGAAGTACAAATATCAACAATGATCTATCTCCGTTAATGAAGAGACTACCATCCGTATGAGTATAAATCCCAACAATGAACAATATCCCTTATTAAAGAGTCTACCATCCATTGGAGTAAAAATCTCAACAACGAATTATCTCCCTTAATGAAGATACTACCATCCATCGGAATACAAATTTCATTAACGAACTATCTCCCTAATGAAGTAACTAACATCCATTGGAGTAGAAATACCAAAAACGAACTATCTCTCTTAATAAAGAGATTACCATCCATCGGAGTACAAATCTCAACATCGAACTATATCCCTTAATGAAGAGACTATCATCCATCGGAGTACAAATCTCAAAAACGAACTGTCTCCCTTAATGAATAGACTACCATCTATCGGAGGACAAATAATAACAATAAAATATCTTTTAATGAAGAGACTAACATTCATTGGAGTACAAATCTCAACAATAAACTATCACCCTTAATGAAGTGACTACCATCCATAGGAGTACCAATCTTAACAACGAACTATCTCTCTTAATAAAGTGACTACAATCCATTGGAGTACAAATCTCAACAGTGAACTATCTCCTTTAATGTGGAGACTACCATTCATCGAAATACAAATATCAACAATGAACTATCTCAGTTAATGAAGAGACTACCATCTATTAGAGTATAAATCCCAACAATGAACAAGCTCCGTTATTGAAGAGACTACCATCCATTGGAGTAAAAATCTCAACAACGAATTATCTCCCTTAATGAAGATTCTACCATCCATCGGTATAAAAATTTCATAAAATGAATTATCTCCCTTAATGAAGTAACTACCATCCATTGGATTACAAATTTCAACAACGAACTATCTCCTTTGATGAGGAGACTACCTTCCATTGAAGTACCAATTTAAACAATGAATTATCTCCCTTAATAAGGAGACTATCATCCATCGGAGTACAAATCTCAACAACGAAATATCTCCCTTACAGAATATACTACCATCCATTGGAGTATAAATATCAACAAAAAACTATCTATTAATGAAGAGACTACCATTCATTAGAGTAAAAGTCTCAATAAAAAACTATCACCCTTAATGAAGCGACTACCATACATAGGAGTACAAATCTAAACAACGAACTATCTCCCTTAATAAAGTGACTACCATTCATTGGAGTACAAATTTCAACAACGAAGTATCACCTTTAATGAGGAGACTACCATTCATCGAAGTATAAATTTGAACAATGAACTATCTCCATTAATGAAGAGACTACCATCCATTGGAGTATAAATTCCAACAATGAACAATCACCCTTAATGAAGAGACTACCATCCATTGGAGTAAAAATATATACAACGAATTATCTCCATTAATAAAGATACTACCATCCATCGGAATACAAATTTCATTAATTAACTATCTCCCTTAATGAAGTAACTACCATCAATTGGATTACAAATATCAATAACGAACTATCTCCTTTGATGAGGAGACTACCTTCCATTAAAGTACAAATTTCAATAATGAATTATCTCCCTTAATCAGGAGACTATCATCCATCGGAGTATAAATCTCAACAACGAACTATCTCCCTTAATGAAGAGACTACCATCCATTGGAGTAAAAATCTCAACAATGAATTATCTCCCTTAATGAAGACACTACCATCCATCGGAATACAAATTTCATTAACGAACTATCTCCATTAATGAAGTAACTACCATCCATTGGATTAAAAATCTCAACAACGAACTATCTCCTTTGATAAGGACACTACCTATCATTGAAGTACATATTTCAATAATGAATTATCTCCCTTAATCAGGAGACTATCATCCATCAGAGTATAAATCTCAATAACGAACTATCTCCCTTAATGAAGAGACTACCATCCATTGGAGTAAAAATCTCAACAATGAATTATCTCCTTTAATGAAGACACTACCATCCATCGGAATACAAATTTCATTAACGAACTATCTCCCTTAATGAAGTAACTACCATCCATTGGATTAAAAATCTCAACAACGAACTATCTCCTTTGATAAGGACACTACCTATCATTGAAGTACAAATTTCAATAATGAATTATCTCCCTTAATTAGGAGACTATCATCCATCGGAGTATAAATCTCAACAACGAACTATCTCCCTTAATGAAGAGACTACCATTCATTGGAGTAAAAATTTCAACAATGAATTATCTCCCTTAATGAAGACACTACCATCCATCGGAATACAAATTTCATTAACGAACTATCTCCCTTAATGAAGTAACTACCATCCATTGGATTAAAAATCTAAACAACGAACTATCTCCTTTGATAAGAACACTACCTATCATTGAAGTACAAATTTCAATAATGAATTATCTCCCTTAATCAGGAGACTATCATCCATCGGAGTACAAATCTCAACAACGAACTATCTCCCTTAATGAAGAGACTACCATCCATTGGAGTAAAAATCTAAAAAATGAATTATCTCCCTTAATGAAGACACTACCATCCATCGGAATACAAATTTCATTAACGAACTATCTCCCTTAATGAAGTGACTACCATCCATAGGAGTAAAAATCTTAACAACGAACTATCTCCCTTAATAAAATGACTATAATCCATTGGAGTAAAAATCTCAACAGCGAACTATCTCCTTTAATGTGGAGACTACCATTCATCGAAATACAAATATCAACAATGAACTATCTCAGTTAATGAAGATACTACCATCTATTAGAGTATAAATCCCAACAATGAACAAGCTCCGTTATTGAAGAGACTACCATCCATTGGAGTAAAAATCTAAACAACGAATTATCTCCCTTAATGAAGATTCTACCATCCATCAGAATAAAATTTTCATAAAACGAATTATCTCCCTTATTGAAGAAACTACCATCCATTGGATTACAAATTTCAACAACGAACTATCTCCTTTGATGAGGAGACTACCTTCCATTGAAGTACAAATTTAAACTATGAATTATCTCCCTTAATAAGGAGACTATCAATCATCGGAGTAGAAATCTCAACAACGAAATATCTCCCTTAAAGAATAGACTACCATCCATTGGAGTATAAATATCAACAACAAAATATCTATTAATGAAGAGACTACCATTCATTAGAGTAAAAATCTCAATAAAAAACTATCACCCTTAATGAAGTGACTACCATACATAGGAGTACAAATCTAAACAACGAACTATCTCCCTTAATAAAGTGACTACCATCCATCGGAGTACAAATCTCAACAACGAAGTATCACCTTGAATGAGGAGACTACCATTCATCGAAGTATAAATCCGAACAACGAACTATCTCCATTAATGAAGATACTACCATCCATCGGAATACAAATTTCATTGACGAACTATCTCCCTTAATGAAGTAACTACCATCAATTGGAATACAAATATCAACAACGAACTATCTCCTTTGATGAGGAGACTACCTTCCATTAAAGTACAAATTTCAATAATGAATTATCTCCCTTAATCAGGAGACTATCATCCATCGGAATATAAATCTTAACAACAAACTATCTCCCTGAATGAAGAGACTACCATCCATTGGAGCAAAAATCTCAACAATGAATTATCTCCCTTAATGAAGACACTACCATCCATCGGAATACAAATTTCATTAACGAACTATCTCCCTTAATGAAGTAACTACCATCCATTGGATTACAAATCTAAACAATGAACTATCTCCTTTGATAAAGACACCACCTATCATTGAAGTACAAATTTCAATAATGAATTATCTCCCTTAATCAGGAGACTATCATCCATTGGAGTACAAATCTCAACAACGAACTATCTCCCTTAATGAAGAGACTACCATCCATTGGAGTACATATATCAACAACAAACTATCTATGAATGGAGAGACTACCATTCATTGGAGTACAAATCTTAACAATAAACTATCACCCTTAATGAAGTTACTACCATCCATAGGAGTACAAATTTCAACAACGAACTATCTCCCTTAATAAAGTGAATACCATCTATTGGAGTATAAATCTCAACAGCGAACTATCTCCTTTAATGAGGAGACTACCATTCATCGAAGTACAAATCTCAACAAAGAACTCTCTCCGTTATTAAAGAGACTACCATCCATTGGAGTATAAATCCCAACAATGAACAATATCCCTTATTAAAGAGACTACCATCCATTCGAGTAAAAACTCCAACAATGAATTATCTCCCTTAATGAAGATACTACCATCCATCGGAATACAAATTTCATTAACGAACTATCTCCCTAATGAAGTAACTAACATCCATTGGAGTAGAAATACCAACAACGAACTATCTCTCTTAATAAAGAGATTACCATCCATCGGAGTACAAATCTCAACATCGAACTATCTCTCTTAATAAAGAGATTACCATCCATCGGAGGACAAATAATAACAACAAACTATCTTTTAATGAAGAGACTACCATTCATTGGAATACAAATCTCAACAATAAACTATCACCCTTAATGAAGTGACTACCATCCATAGGATTACAAATCTTAACAATGAACTATCTCCCTTAATAAAGTGACTACAATCCATCGGAGTACAAATCTCAACAGCGAACTACCTCCTTTAATATGGAGACTACCATTCATCGAAGTACAAATATCAACAATGAACTATCTCAGTTAATGAAGAGACTACCATCTATTAGAGTATAAATCCCAACAATGAACTATCTCAGTTAATGAAGAGACTACCATCTATTAGAGTATAAATCCCAACAATGAACTAGCTCCGTTATTGAAGAGACTACCATCCATCGGAATACAAATTTCATAAAATGAATTATCTCCCTTAATGAAGTAACTACCATCCATTGGATTACAAATCTAAACAACGAACTATCTCCTTTGATGAGGAGACTACCTTTCATGGAAGTACAAATTTCAATAATGAATTATCTCCCCTAATCAGGAGACTATCATCCATCGGCGTACAAATATCAACAACGAACTATCTCCCTTAATGAAGAGACTACCATCCATTGGATTACAAATATCAACAACAAACTATCTATTAATGAAGATACTACCATTCATTGGAGTACAAATCTCAACAATAAACTATCACCCTTAATTAAGTGGCTACCATCCATTGGAGTAAAAATCTCAACAACGAACTATCTCCCTTAATAATGTGACTACCATCCATTGGAGTACAGATCTCAACAGCAAACTATCTCATTTAATGAAGAGACTACCATTCATCGAAGTACAAATATCAACAATGATCTATCTCCGTTAATGAAGAGACTACCATCCATATGAGTATAAATCCCAACAATGAACAATATCCCTTATTAAAGAGTCTACCATCCATTGGAGTAAAAATCTCAACAACGAATTATCTCCCTTAATGAAGATACTACCATCCATCGGAATACAAATTTCATTAACGAACTATCTCCCTAATGAAGTAACTAACATCCATTGGAGTAGAAATACCAAAAACGAACTATCTCTCTTAATAAAGAGATTACCATCCATCGGAGTACAAATCTCAACATCGAACTATATCCCTTAATGAAGAGACTATCATCCATCGGAGTACAAATCTCAAAAACGAACTGTCTCCCTTAATGAATAGACTACCATCTATCGGAGGACAAATAATAACAATAAAATATCTTTTAATGAAGAGACTAACATTCATTGGAGTACAAATCTCAACAATAAACTATCACCCTTAATGAAGTGACTACCATCCATAGGAGTACTAATCTTAACAACGAACTATCTCTCTTAATAAAGTGACTACAATCCATTGGAGTACAAATCTCAACAGTGAACTATCTCCTTTAATGTGGAGACTACCATTCATCGAAGTACAAATATCAACAATGAACTATCTCAGTTAATGAAGAGACTACCATCTATTAGAGTATAAATCCCAACAATGAACAAGCTCCGTTATTGAAGAGACTACCATCCATTGGAGTAAAAATCTCAACAACGAATTATCTCCCTTAATGAAGATTCTACCATCCATCGGTATAAAAATTTCATAAAATGAATTATCTCCCTTAATGAAGTAACTACCATCCATTGGATTACAAATTTCAACAACGAACTATCTCCTTTGATGAGGAGACTACCTTCCATTGAAGTACCAATTTAAACAATGAATTATCTCCCTTAATAAGGAGACTATCATCCATCGGAGTACAAATCTCAACAACGAAATATCTCCCTTACAGAATATACTACCATCCATTGGAGTATAAATATCAACAAAAAACTATCTATTAATGAAGAGACTACCATTCATTAGAGTAAAAGTCTCAATAAAAAACTATCACCCTTAATGAAGCGACTACCATACATAGGAGTACAAATCTAAACAACGAACTATCTCCCTTAATAAAGTGACTACCATTCATTGGAGTACAAATTTCAACAACGAAGTATCACCTTTAATGAGGAGACTACCATTCATCGAAGTATAAATTTGAACAATGAACTATCTCCATTAATGAAGAGACTACCATCCATTGGAGTATAAATTCCAACAATGAACAATCACCCTTAATGAAGAGACTACCATCCATTGGAGTAAAAATATATACAATGAATTATCTCCATTAATAAAGATACTAGCATCCATCGGAATACAAATTTCATTAATTAACTATCTCCCTTAATGAAGTAACTACCATCAATTGGATTACAAATATCAATAACGAACTATCTCCTTTGATGAGGAGACTACCTTCCATTAAAGTACAAATTTCAATAATGAATTATCTCCCTTAATCAGGAGACTATCATCCATCGGAGTATAAATCTCAACAACGAACTATCTCCCTTAATGAAGAGACTACCATCCATTGGAGTAAAAATCTCAACAATGAATTATCTCCCTTAATGAAGACACTACCATCCATCGGAATACAAATTTCATTAACGAACTATCTCCCTTAATGAAGTAACTACCATCCATTGGATTAAAAATCTCAACAACGAACTATCTCCTTTGATAAGGACACTACCTATCATTGAAGTACATATTTCAATAATGAATTATCTCCCTTAATCAGGAGACTATCATCCATCAGAGTATAAATCTCAATAACGAACTATCTCCCTTAATGAAGAGACTACCATCCATTGGAGTAAAAATCTCAACAATGAATTATCTCCTTTAATGAAGACACTACCATCCATCGGAATACAAATTTCATTAACGAACTATCTCCCTTAATGAAGTATCTACCATCCATTGGATTAAAAATCTCAACAACGAACTATCTCCTTTGATAAGGACACTACCTATCATTGAAGTACAAATTTCAATAATGAATTATCTCCCTTAATTAGGAGACTATCATCCATCGGAGTATAAATCTCAACAACGAACTATCTCCCTTAATGAAGAGACTACCATCCATTGGAGTAAAAATTTCAACAATGAATTATCTCCCTTAATGAAGACACTACCATCCATCGGAATACAAATTTCATTAACGAACTATCTCCCTTAATGAAGTAACTACCATCCATTGGATTAAAAATCTAAACAACGAACTATCTCCTTTGATAAGAACACTACCTATCATTGAAGTACAAATTTCAATAATGAATTATCTCCCTTAATCAGGAGACTATCATCCATCGGAGTACAAATCTCAACAACGAACTATCTCCCTTAATGAAGAGACTACCATCCATTGGAGTAAAAATCTAAAAAATGAATTATCTCCCTTAATGAAGACACTACCATCCATCGGAATACAAATTTCATTAACGAACTATCTCCCTTAATGAAGTGACTACCATCCATAGGAGTAAAAATCTTAACAACGAACTATCTCCCTTAATAAAGTGACTATAATCCATTGGAGTAAAAATCTCAACAGCGAACTATCTCCTTTAATGTGGAGACTACCATTCATCGAAATACAAATATCAACAATGAACTATCTCAGTTAATGAAGATACTACCATCTATTAGAGTATAAATCCCAACAATGAACAAGCTCCGTTATTGAAGAGACTACCATCCATTGGAGTAAAAATCTAAACAACGAATTATCTCCCTTAATGAAGATTCTACCATCCATCAGAATAAAATTTTCATAAAACGAATTATCTCCCTTATTGAAGAAACTACCATCCATTGGATTACAAATTTCAACAACGAACTATCTCCTTTGATGAGGAGACTACCTTCCATTGAAGTACAAATTTAAACAATGAATTATCTCCCTTAATAAGGAGACTATCATCCATCGGAGTAGAAATCTCAACAACGAAATATCTCCCTTAAAGAATAGACTACCATCCATTGGAGTATAAATATCAACAACAAAATATCTATTAATGAAGAGACTACCATTCATTAGAGTAAAAATCTCAATAAAAAACTATCACCCTTAATGAAGTGACTACCATACATAGGAGTACAAATCTAAACAACGAACTATCTCCCTTAATAAAGTGACTACCATCCATCGGAGTACAAATCTCAACAACGAAGTATCACCTTGAATGAGGAGACTACCATTCATCGAAGTATAAATCCGAACAACGAACTATCTCCATTAATGAAGATACTACCATCCATCGGAATACAAATTTCATTGACGAACTATCTCCCTTAATGATGTAACTACCATCAATTGGAATACAAATATCAACAACGAACTATCTCCTTTGATGAGGAGACTACCTTCCATTAAAGTACAAATTTCAATAATGAATTATCTCCCTTAATCAGGAGACTATCATCCATCGGAAAATAAATCTTAACAACAAACTATCTCCCTGAATGAAGAGACTACCATCCATTGGAGCAAAAATCTCAACAATGAATTATCTCCCTTAATGAAGACACTACCATCCATCGGAATACAAATTTCATTAACGAACTATCTCCCTTAATGAAGTAACTACCATCCATTGGATTACAAATCTAAACAATGAACTATCTCCTTTGATAAAGACACTACCTATCATTGAAGTACAAATTTCAATAATGAATTATCTCCCTTAATCAGGAGACTATCATCCATTGGAGTACAAATCTCAACAACGAACTATCTCCCTTAATGAAGAGACTACCATCCATTGGAGTACAAATATCAACAACAAACTATCTATGAATGGAGAGACTACCATTCATTGGAGTACAAATCTTAACAATAAACTATCACCCTTAATGAAGTGACTACCATCCATAGGAGTACAAATTTCAACAACGAACTATCTCCCTTAATAAAGTGAATACCATCTATTGGAGTATAAATCTCAACAGCGAACTATCTCCTTTAATGAAGAGACTACCATTCATCGAAGTACAAATCTCAACAAAGAACTCTCTCCGTTATTAAAGAGACTACCATCCATTGGAGTATAAATCCCAACAATGAACAATATCCCTTATTAAAGAGACTACCATCCATTCGAGTAAAAATTCCAACAATGAATTATCTCCCTTAATGAAGATACTACCATCCATCGGAATACAAATTTCATTAACGAACTATCTCCCTAATGAAGTAACTAACATCCATTGGAGTAGAAATACCAACAACGAACTATCTCTCTTAATAAAGAGATTACCATCCATCGGAGTACAAATCTCAACATCGAACTATCTCTCTTAATAAAGAGATTACCATCCATCGGAGGACAAATAATAACAACAAACTATCTTTTAACGAAGAGACTACCATTCATTGGAATACAAATCTCAACAATAAACTATCACCCTTAATGAAGTGACTACCATCCATAGGATTACAAATCTTAACAATGAACTATCTCCCTTAATAAAGTGACTACAATCCATCGGAGTACAAATCTCAACAGCGAACTACCTCCTTTAATATGGAGACTACCATTCATCGAAGTACAAATATCAACAATGAACTATCTCAGTTAATGAAGAGACTACCATCTATTAGAGTATAAATCCCAACAATGAACTATCTCAGTTAATGAAGAGACTACCATCTATTAGAGTATAAATCCCAACAATGAACAAGCTCCGTTATTGAAGAGACTACCATCCATCGGAATACAAATTTCATAAAACGAATTATCTCCCTTAATGAAGTAACTACCATCCATTGGATTACAAATCTAAACAACGAACTATCTCCTTTGATGAGGAGACTACCTTTCATGGAAGTACAAATTTCAATAATGAATTATCTCCCCTAATCAGGAGACTATCATCCATCGGCGTACAAATCTCAACAACGAACTATCTCCCTTAATGAAGAGACTACCATCCATTGGATTACAAATATCAACAACAAACTATCTATTAATGAAGATACTACCATTCATTGGAGTACAAATCTCAACAATAAACTATCACCCTTAATTAAGTGGCTACCATCCATTGGAGTAAAAATCTCAACAACGAACTATCTCCCTTAATAATGTGACTACCATCCATTGGAGTACAGATCTCAACAGCAAACTATCTCATTTAATGAAGAGACTACCATTCATCGAAGTACAAATATCAACAATGATCTATCTCCGTTAATGAAGAGACTACCATCCATATGAGTATAAATCCCAACAATGAACAATATCCCTTATTAAAGAGTCTACCATCCATTGGAGTAAAAATCTCAACAACGAATTATCTCCCTTAATGAAGATACTACCATCCATCGGAATACAAATTTCATTAACGAACTATCTCCCTAATGAAGTAACTAACATCCATTGGAGTAGAAATACCAAAAACGAACTATCTCTCTTAATAAAGAGATTACCATCCATCGGAGTACAAATCTCAACATCGAACTATATCCCTTAATGAAGAGACTATCATCCATCGGAGTACAAATCTCAAAAACGAACTGTCTCCCTTAATGAATAGACTACAATCTATCGGAGGACAAATAATAACAATAAAATATCTTTTAATGAAGAGACTAACATTCATTGGAGTACAAATCTCAACAATAAACTATCACCCTTAATGAAGTGACTACCATCCATAGGAGTACCAATCTTAACAACAAACTATCTCTCTTAATAAAGTGACTACAATCCATTGGAGTACAAATCTCAACAGTGAACTGTCTCCTTTAATGTGGAGACTACCATTCATCGAAGTACAAATATCAACAATGAACTGTCTCAGTTAATGAAGAGACTACCATCTATTAGAGTATAAATCCCAACAATGAACAAGCTCCGTTATTGAAGAGACTACCATCCATTGGAGTAAAAATCTCAACAACGAATTATCTCCCTTAATGAAGATTCTACCATCCATCGGTATAAAAATTTCATAAAATGAATTATCTCCCTTAATGAAGTAACTACCATCCATTGGATTACAAATTTCAACAACGAACTATCTCCTTTGATGAGGAGACTACCTTCCATTGAAGTACCAATTTAAACAATGAATTATCTCCCTTAATAAGGAGACTATCATCCATCGGAGTACAAATCTCAACAACGAAATATCTCCCTTACAGAATATACTACCATCCATTGGAGTATAAATATCAACAAAAAACTATCTATTAATGAAGAGACTACCATTCATTAGAGTAAAAGTCTCAATAAAAAACTATCACCCTTAATGAAGCGACTACCATACATAGGAGTACAAATCTAAACAACGAACTATCTCCCTTAATAAAGTGACTACCATTCATTGGAGTACAAATTTCAACAACGAAGTATCACCTTTAATGAGGAGACTACCATTAATCGAAGTATAAATTTGAACAATGAACTATCTCCATTAATGAAGAGACTACCATCCATTGGAGTATAAATTCCAACAATGAACAATCACCCTTAATGAAGAGACTACCATCCATTGGAGTAAAAATATATACAACGAATTATCTCCATTAATGAAGATACTACCATCCATCGGAATACAAATTTCATTAATTAACTATCTCCCTTAATGAAGTAACTACCATCAATTGGATTACAAATATCAATAACGAACTATCTCCTTTGATGAGGAGACTACCTTCCATTAAAGTACAAATTTCAATAATGAATTATCTCCCTTAATCAGGAGACTATCATCCATCGGAGTATAAATCTCAACAACGAACTATCTCCCTTAATGAAGAGACTACCATCCATTGGAGTAAAAATCTCAACAATGAATTATCTCCCTTAATGAAGACACTACCATCCATCGGAATACAAATTTCATTAACGAACTATCTCCCTTAATGAAGTAACTACCATCCATTGGATTAAAAATCTCAACAACGAACTATCTCCTTTGATAAGGACACTACCTATCATTGAAGTACATATTTCAATAATGAATTATCTCCCTTAATCAGGAGACTATCATCCATCAGAGTATAAATCTCAATAACGAACTATCTCCCTTAATGAAGAGACTACCATCCATTGGAGTAAAAATCTCAACAATGAATTATCTCCTTTAATGAAGACACTACCATCCATCGGAATACAAATTTCATTAACGAACTATCTCCCTTAATGAAGTAACTACCATCCATTGGATTAAAAATCTCAACAACGAACTATCTCCTTTGATAAGGACACTACCTATCATTGAAGTACAAATTTCAATAATGAATTATCTCCCTTAATTAGGAGACTATCATCCATCGGAGTATAAATCTCAACAACGAACTATCTCCCTTAATGAAGAGACTACCATCCATTGGAGTAAAAATCTCAACAATGAATTATCTCCCTTAATGAAGACACTACCATCCATCGGAATACAAATTTCATTAACAAACTATCTCCCTTAATGAAGTAACTACCATCCATTGGATTAAAAATCTAAACAACGAACTATCTCCTTTGATAAGAACACTACCTATCATTGAAGTACAAATTTCAATAATGAATTATCTCCCTTAATCAGGAGACTATCATCCATCAGAGTACAAATCTCAACAACGAACTATCTCCCTTAATGAAGAGACTACCATCCATTGGAGTAAAAATATAAAAAATGAATTATCTCCCTTAATGAAGACACTACCATCCATCGGAATACAAATTTCATTAACGAACTATCTCCCTTAATGAAGTAACTACCATCCATTGGATTAAAAATCTCAACAACGAACTATCTCCTCTGATAAGGACACTACCTATCATTGAAGTACATATTTCAATAATGAATTATCTCCCTTAATCAGGAGACTATCATCCATCAGAGTATAAATCTCAACAACGAACTATCTCCCTTAATGAAGAGACTACCATCCATTGGAGTAAAAATCTCAACAATGAATTATCTCCTTTAATGAAGACACTGCCATCCATCGGAATACAAATTTCATTAACGAACTATCTCCCTTAATGAAGTAACTACCATCCATTGGATTAAAAATCTCAACAACGAACTATCTCCTTTGATAAGGACACTACCTATCATTGAAGTACATATTTCAATAATGAATTATCTCCCTTAATCAGGAGACAATCATCCATCAGAGTATAAATCTCAATAACGAACTATCTCCCTTAATGAAGAGACTACCATCCATTGGAGTAAAAATCTCAACAATGAATTATCTCCTTTAATGAAGACACTACCATCCATCGGAATACAAATTTCATTAACGAACTATCTCCCTTAATGAAGTAACTACCATCCATTGGATTAAAAATCTCAACAACAAACTATCTCCTTTGATAAGGACACTACCTATCATTGAAGTACAAATTTCAATAATGAATTATCTCCCTTAATTAGGAGACTATCATCCATCGGAGTATAAATCTCAACAACGAACTATCTCCCTTAATGAAGAGACTACCATCCATTGGAGTAAAAATCTCAACAATGAATTATCTCCCTTAATGAAGACACTACCATCCATCGGAATACAAATTTCATTAACGAACTATCTCCCTTAATGAAGTAACTACCATCCATTGGATTAAAAATCTAAACAACGAACTATCTCCTTTGATAAGAACACTACCTATCATTGAAGTACAAATTTCAATAATGAATTATCTCCCTTAATCAGGAGACTATCATCCATCGGAGTATAAATCTCAACAACGAACTATCTCCCTTAATGAAGAGACTACCATCCATTGGAGTAAAAATCTAAAAAATGAATTATCTCCCTTAATGAAGACACTACCATCCATCGGAATACAAATTTCATTAACGAACTATCTCCCTTAATGAAGTAACTACCATCCATTGGATTAAAAATCTCAACAACGAACTATCTCCTCTGATAAGGACACTACCTATCATTGAAGTACATATTTCAATAATGAATTATCTCCCTTAATCAGGAGACTATCATCCATCAGAGTATAAATCTCAACAACGAACTATCTCCCTTAATGAAGAGACTACCATCCATTGGAGTAAAAATCTCAACAATGAATTATCTCCTTTAATGAAGACACTACCATCCATCGGAATACAAATTTCATTAACGAACTATCTCCCTTAATGAAGTAACTACCATCCATTGGATTAAAAATCTCAACAACGAACTATCTCCTTTGATAAGGACACTACCTATCATTGAAGTACAAATTTCAATAATGAATTATCTCCCTTAATCAGGAGACTATCATCCATCGGAGTATAAATCTCAACAACGAACTATCTCCCTTAATGAAGAGACTACCATCCATTGGAGTAAAAATCTCAACAATGAATTATCTCCCTTAATGAAGACACTACCATCCATCGGAATACAAATTTCATTAACGAACTATCTCCCTTAATGAATTAACTACCATCCATTGGATTAAAAATCTAAACAACGAACTATCTCCTTTGATAAGAACACTACCTATCATTGAAGTACAAATTTAAATAATGAACTATCTCCCTTAATCAGGAGACTATCATCCATCGGAGTACAAATCTCAACAACGAACTATCTCCCTTAATGAAGAGACTACCATCCATTGGAGTACAAATATCAACAACAAACTATCTATTAATGAATATACTACCATTCATTGGAGTACAAATCTCAACAATAAACTATCACCCTTAATGAAGTGACTACCATGCATAGGAGTAAAAATTTCAACAACGAACTATCTCCCTTAATAAAGTGAATACCATCTATTGGAGTATAAATCTCAACAGCGAACTATCTCCTTTAATGAGGAGACTACCATTCATCAAAGTACAAATCTCAACAAAGAACTATCTCCGTTAATGAAGATACTACCATCCATTGGAGTATAAACCCCAACAATGAACAATATCCCTTATTAAAGAGACTACCATCCATTCGAGTAAAAACTCCAACAATGAATTATCTCCCTTAATGAAGATACTACCATCCATCGGAATACAAATTTTATTAACAAACTATCTCCCTAATGAAGTAACTAACATCTTTTGGAGTAGAAATACCAACAACGAACTATCTCCTCTTAATAAAGAGATTACCATCCATCGGAGTACAAATCTCAACATCGAACTATCTCCCTTAATGAAGAGACTATCATCCATCGGAGTACAAATCTCAAAAACGAACTGTCTCCCTTAATGAATAGACTACCATCCATCGGAGGACAAATAATAACAATAAACCATCTTTTAATGAAGAGACTACCATCCATAGGAGTACAAATCTTAACAATGAAATATCTCCCTTAATAAAGTGACTACAATCCATTGGAGTACAAATCTCAACAACGAACTATCTCCTTTAATGTGGAGACTACCATTCATCGAAGTACAAATATCAACAATGAACTATCTCAGTTAATGAAGAGACTACCATCTATTAGAGTATAAATCCCAACAATGAACAAGCTCCGTTATTGAAGAGACTACCATCAATTGGAGTAAAAATCTCAACAACGAATTATCTCCCTTAATGAAGATTCTACCATCCATCGGAATACAAATTTCATAAAACGAATTATATCCCTTAATGAAGTAACTACCATCCATTGGATTACAAATTTCAACAACGAACTATCTCCTTTGATGAGGAGACTACCTTCCATTTAAGTACAAATTTAAACAATGAATTATCTCCCTTATTAAGGAGACTATCATCCATCGGAGTACAAATCTCAACAACGAAATATGTCCCTGAAAGAATAGACTACCATCCATTGGAGTATAAATATCAACAACAAACTATCTATTAATGAAGAGACTACCATTCATTAGAGTAAAAATCTCAATAAAAAACTATCACCCTTAATGAAGTGACTACCATACATAGGAGTACAAATCTAAACAACGAACTATCTCCCTTAATAAAGTGACTACCATCCATTGGAGTACAAATCTCAACAAAGAAGTATCACCTTTAATTAGGAGACTACCATTCATCGAAGTATAAATCTGAACAACGAACTATCTCCATTAATGAAGAGACTACCATCCATTGGAGTATAAATTCCAACAATGAACAATCTCCCTTAATGAAGAGACTACCATCCAATGGTGTAAAAATATATACAACGAATTATCTCCATTAATGAAGATACTACCATCCATCGGAATACAAATTTCATTAACGAACTATCTCCCTTAATGAAGTAACTACCATCAATTGGATTACAAATATCAACAACGAACTATCTCCTTTGATGAGGAGACTACCTTCCATTAAAGTACAAATTTCAATAATGAATTATCTCCCTTAATAAGGAGACTATCCTCCATCGGAGTATAAATCTCAACAACGAACTATCTCCCTTAATGAAGAGACTACCATCCATTGGAGTAAAAATCTCAACAATGAATTATCTCCCTTAATGAAGACACTACCATCCATCTGAATACAAATTTCATTAACGAACTCTCTCCCTTAATGAAGTAACTACCATTCATTGGATTACAAATCTAAACAACGAACTATCTCCTTTGATAAGGACACTACCTATCATTGAAGTACAAATTTTAATAATGAATTATCTCCCTTAATCAGGAGATTATCATCCATCGGAGTACAAATCTCAACAACGAACTATCCCCCTTAATGAAGAGACTACCATCCATTGGAGTACAAATATCAACAACAAACTATCTATTAATGAAGAGACTACCATTCATTGGAGTACAAATCTCAACAATAAACTATCACCCTTAATGAAGTGACTACCATCCATAGGAGTACAAATTTAAACAACGAACTATCTCCCTTAATAAAGTGAATACCATCTATTGGAGTATAAATCTCAATAGCGAACTATCTCCTTTAATGAGGCGACTACCATTCATCAAAGTACAAATCTCAATAAAGAAATATCTCCGTTATTGAAGAGACTACCATCCATTGGAGTATAAATCCCAACAATGAACAATATCCCTTATTAAAGAGACTACCATCCATTCGAGTAAAAACTCCAACAATGAATTATCTCCCTTAATGAAGATACTACCATCCATCGGAATACAAATTTCATTAACGAACTATCTCCCTAATGAAGTAACTAACATCCATTGGAGTGGAAAAATACCAACAAAGAACTATCTCTCTTAATAAAGAGATTACCATCCATCGGAGTACAAATCTTAACATCGAACTATCTCCCTTAATGAAGAGACTATCATCCATCGGAGTACAAATCTCAAAAACGAACTGTCTCCCTTAATGAATAGACTACCATCCATCGGAGGACAAATAATAATAATAAACTATCTTTTAATGAAGAGACAACCATTCATTGGAGTACAAATCTCAACAATAAACTATCACCCTTAATGAAGTGACTACCATCCATAGGAGTACAAATATTAATAACGAACTATCTCCCTTAATAAAGTGACTACAATCTATTGGAGTACAAATCTCAACTGCGAACTATCTCCTTTAATATGGAGACTACCATTCATCGAAGTACAAATATCAACAATGAACTATCTCAGTTAATGAAGAGGCTACCATCTATTAGAGTATAAATCTCAACAATGAACAAGCTCCGTTATTGAAGAGACTACCATTCATTGGAGTAAAAATCTCAACAACGAATTATCTCCCTTAATGAAGATTCTACCATCCATCGGAATACAAATTTCATAAAACGAATTATATCCCTTAATGAAGTAACTACCATCCATTGGATTACAAATTTCAACAACGAACTATCTCCTTTGATGAGGAGACTACCTTCCATTTAAGTACAAATTTAAACAATGAATTATCTCCCTTAAAGAATAGACTACCATCCATTGGAGTATAAATATCAACAACAAACTATCTATTAATGAAGAGACTACCATTCATTAGAGTAAAAATCTCAATAAAAAACTATCACCCTTAATGAAGTGACTACCATACATAGGAGTACAAATCTAAACAACGAACTATCTCCCTTAATAAAGTGACTACCATCCATTGGAGTACAAATCTCAACAAAGAAGTATCACCTTTAATGAGGAGACTACCATTCATCGAAGTATAAATCCGAACAACGAACTATCTCCATTAATGAAGATACTACCATCCATTGGAGTATAAATTCCAACAATGAACAATCTCCCTTAATGAAGAGACTACCATCCAATGGTGTAAAAATTTATACAACGAATTATCTCCATTAATGAAGATACTACCATCCATCGGAATACAAATTTCATTAACGAACTATCTCCCTTAATGAAGTAACTACCATCAATTGGATTACAAATATCAACAACGAACTATCTCCTTTGATGAGGAGACTACCTTCCATTAAAGTACAAATTTCAATAATGAATTATCTCCCTTAATCAGGAGACTATCATCCATCAGAGTATAAATCTCAACAACGAACTATCTCCCTTAATGAAGAGACTACCATCCATTGGAGTACAAATATCAACATCAAACTATCTATTAATGAAGACACTACCATTAATTGGAGTACAAATCTCAATAATAAACTATCACTTAATGAAGTGACTACCATTCATAGGAGTACAAATCTCAACAACGAACTATCTCCCTTAATAAAGTGACTACCATCCATTGGAGTACAAATCTAAACAGCGAACTATCTCCTTTAATGAGGAGACTACCATTCATCGAAGTACAAATCTCAACAATGAACTATCTCCGTTAATGAAGAGACTATCATCCTTTGGAGTATTAATTCCAACAATGAACATTCTCCCTTATTAAAGAGACTACCATCCATTGGATTAAAAATCTCAACAACGATTTATCTCCCTTAATGTAGACACTACCATCCATCAGAATACAAATTTCATTAACAAACTATCTCCCTTAACGAAGTAACTACCATCCATTAGAGTAGAAATATTAACAACTAACTATCTCTCTTAAAAAAGAGACTACCATCCTTCGGAGTACAAATCCCAACAACGAACTATCTCCTTTAATGGAGAGACTATCATCCATCGGAGTAAAAATTTCATCAACGAACTATCTTCCTTAATGAATAAACTACCATCCATCGGAGTACAAATATCAACAATAAACTATCTCTTATTGAAGAGACTACCATTCATTGGAGTACAAATTTCAACAATAAACTATCACCCTCAATGAAGTGACTACCATCCATCAGAGTAAAAATCTCAACAACAAACTATCTCCCTTAATAAAGTGACTACCATCCATCAGAGTACAAATCTCAACAGCAAACTATCTCCTTTAATAAGGATACTACCATTCATCGAAGTACAAATCTCAACATCGAACTATCTCCGTTAATGTAGAGACTACCATCCATTGGAGTATAAATCCCAACAATGAACAAGCTCCCTTATTTAAGAGACTAGCATCCATTGGAATAAAAATATCAACAACGAATTATCTCCCTTAATGAAGAATCTACCATCCATCGGAATACAAATTTCATTAACGAACTATCACCCTTGATGAGGAGACTACCTTCCATTGAAGTACAAATTTAAACAATGAATTATCTCCCTTAATCAGGAGACTATCATCCATCGGAGTACAAATCTCAAGAACGAACTATCTCCCTTAATGAAGAGACTACCATCTATTGGAGTACAAATATCAACAACAAACTATCTATTAATGAAGAGACTACCATTCATTGGAGTACAAATCTAAACAATAAACTATCACCCTTAATGAAGTTACAACCATCCATAGGAGCACAAATCTCAACAACGAAATATCTCCCTTGATAAAGAGACTAACAACCATTGGAGTACAAATCTCAACAGCGAAATATCTCCTTTCATGAGGAGACTACCATTAATCTAAGTACAAATCTCAACAACAAACTATCTCAGTTAATGAAGAGACTACCATCCATTGGAGTATAAATCCCAACAATGAACAAACTCCCTTATTGAAGAGACTACCATTCATTGGAGTAAAAATCTCAACAACGAATTATCTCCCTTAATGAAGATACTACCATTCATCGGAATACAACTTTAATTAATGAACTATCTCCCTTAATGAAGTAACTACCATCCGTTGGAGTAGAAATACGAACAAGTAAATATCTCTCTTAATAAAGAGACTATTATCCATCAGAGTACAAATCTCAACAACGAACTATCTCCCTTAATGAAGAGACTATCATCCATCGGAGTAAAAATCTCAACAACAAACTATCTCCCTTAATGAATAGACTACCATCCATCGGATTACAAATATAAACAATAAATTATGTCTTAATGAAGAGACAACCATTCATTGGAGTATAAATTTCAACAATAAACTATCACCCTTAATGAAGTGACTACCAACCATATGAGTACAAATATCAACAACTAACTATCTCCCTTAATAAAGTGACTACCATCCATTGGAGTACAAATCTCAACAGCGAACTATCTCCTTTAATGAGGAGACTACCATTCATCGAAGTACAAATCTCAACAACGAACTATCTTCGTTAATGTAGAGACTACCATCCATTAGAGTATAAATCCCAACAATGAACAAGCTCCTTTATTTAAGAGACTAGCATCCATTGGAATAAAAATATCAACAACGAATTAACTCCCTTAATGAAGAATCTACCATCCATCAGAATACAAATTTCATTAACTAACTATCTCCCTTGATGAGGAGACTACCTTCCATTGAAGTACAAATTTAAACAATGAATTATCTCCCTTAATCAGGAGACTATCATCCATCGGAGTACAAACCTCAACAACGAACTATCTCCCTTAATGAAGAGACTACCATCTATTGTAGTACAAATATCAATAACAAACTATCTATTAATGAAGAGACTACCATTCATTGGAGTACAAATCTAAACAATAAACTATCACCCTTAATGAAGTTACTACCATCCATAGGAGTACAAATCTAAACAACAAAATATCTCCCTTAATAAGGAGACTACCATTCATTGAAGTACCAATCTCAACAATGAATTATCTCCCTTAATCAGGAGACTATCATCCATCAGAGTAAAAATCTCAACATTTAAATATCTCCATTAATAAAGAGACTACCATCCATTGGATTATAAATCCCAACAATGAAAAATCTCCCTTATTGAAGAGACTACCATCCATTGGAGTAAGAATCTCAACAACGAATTATCTCCCTTAATGAAGATACTACCATCCATCGGAATGCAAATTTAATTAATGAACTATCTCCCTTAATGAAGTAACTACCATCTGTTGGAGTAGAAATATCAACAAATAACTATCTCTCTTAATAAAGAGACTATTATCCATCAGAGTACAAATCTCACCAACAAACTATCTCCCTTAATGAATAGACTACCATCCATCGGATTACAAATATCAACAATAAATTATCTCTTAATGAAGAGACTACCATTCATTGGAGTACAAATTTCAACAATAAACTATCACCCTTAATGAAGTGACTACCATCCATAGGAGTACAAATCTCAACAACGAACTATCTCCCTTAATAAAGTGACTACCATCCATTGGAGTACAAATCTCAAAAGCGAACTATCTCCTTTAATGAGGAGACTACCATTCATCGAAGTACAAATCTCAAAAACGATCTATCTCCGTTAATGAAGAGGCTACCATCCATTGGAGTATAAATCCCAACAATGAACAATCTCCCTTATTAAATATACTACCATCCATTGGAGTAAAAATATCAACAACGAATTTTCTCCCTTAATGTAGATACTACCATCCATCGGAATACAAATTTCATTAACGAACTATCTCCCTAATGAAGTAACTAACATCCATTGGAGTAGAAATATCAACAACTAACTATATCTCTTAATAAAGAGACTACCATCCATCAGAGTACAAATTTCAACAACGAACTATCTCCCTTAATGAAGAGACTATCATCCATCGGAGTACAAATCTCAACAACGAACTATATCCCATAATGAATAGACTACCATCCATCGGAGTACAAATATCAACAATAAACTATATTTTAATCAAGAGACTACCATTAATTGGAGTACAAATCTCAACAATAAACTATCACCCTTAATTAAGTGACTACTAGCCATAGGATTACAAATCTCAACAACGAACTATCTCCCTTAATAAAGTGACTACAATCCATTGGAGTACCAATCTCAACAGCGAACTATCTCTTTTAATGAGGAGACTACCATTCATCAAAGTATAAATCCCAACAACGAACTATCTTAGTTAATGAAGAGACTACCATCTATTGGAGTATAAATTCCAATAATGAATAAGCTCCCTAATTGAAGAGACTACCATCCATTTGAGTAAAAATCTCAATAACGAATTATCTCCCTTAATGAAGATTCTACCATCCATCGGAATACAAATTTCATAAAACGAACTATGCCCCTTAATGAAGTAACTACCAGCCATTGAATTACAAATTTCAACAACGAACTATCTCCTTTGATGAGGAGACTACCTTCCATTGAAGTACAAATTTAAACAATGAATTATCTCCCTTAATCAGGAGACTATGATCCATCGTAGTAAAAATCTCAACAACGAACTATCTCCCTTAATGAAGAGACTACCATCCATTGGAGTACAAATATCAACAAAAAACTATCTATTAATGAAGAGACTACCATTTATTGGACTACAAATCTCAATAATAAACTATCACCATTAATGAAGTGACTACCATCCATAGGAGTACAAATCTCAACAGTGAACTATCTCATTTAATGAGGAGACTACCATTCATCGAAGTACAAATCTCAACAACAAACTATCTCCATTAATGAAGATACTACCATCCATTGGAGTATAAATCCCAACAATGAACAATCTCCCTTATTAAAGAGACTACCTTCCATTGGGGTAAAAATATCAACAATGAATTATCTCCCTTAATGAAGATACTACCATCCATCGGAATACAAATTTAATTAACGAACTATCTCCCTTAATGAAGTAACTACCATCCATTAGAGTAGAAATATTAACAACTAACTATCTCTCTTAAAAAAGAGACTACCATCCTTCGGAGTACAAATCCCAACAACGAACTATCTCCCTTAATCAAGAGACTACCATTCACTGGAGTATAAATTTCAACAGTAAACTATCACCCTTAATGAAGTGACTACCATCCATCGGAGTAAAAATCTCAACAACGAACTATCTCCCTTAATAAAGTAACTACCATCCATTGGAGTACAAATCTTAATAGAAAACTATCTCCTTTAATGAGGAGACTACCATTCATCGAAGTACAAATCTCAACAACGAACTATCTCCGTTAATGTAGAGACTACCATCCATTGGAGTATAAATCCAAACAATGAACAAGCTCCCTTATTTAAGATACTAGCATCCATTGTAATAAAAATATCAACAACAAATTATCTCCCTTAATGAAGATTCTACCATCCATCGGAATACAAATTTCATTAACGAATTATCTCCCTTGATGAGTAGACTACATTCCATTGAAGTACAAATTTAAACAATGAATTATTTCCCTTAATCAGGAGACTATCATCCATCGGAGTACAAATCTAAACAACGAACTATCTACCTTAATGAAGAGACTACCATCTATTGGAGTACAAGTATCAACAACAAACTATCTATTAATGAAGAGACTACCATTCATTGGAGTTTAAATCTAAACAATAAACTATCACCCTTAATGAAGTGACTACCATCCATAGGAGTACAAATCTCCACAATGAAATATCTCCTTTAATATAGAGACTACCATCCATTAGAGTACAAATATCAACAACGAACTATCTCGTTTAATGAGGAAACTACCATTCATTGAAGTACAAATATCAACGATGAATTATATCCCTTAATCAGGAGACTATCATCCACCGGAGTAAAAATCTCAACATTTAAATATCTCCGTTAATAAAGAGACTACCATCCATTGGATTTTAAATCCCAATAATGAACAATCTCCCTTATTGAAGAGACTACCATACATTGGAGTAAAAATCTCAACAACGAATTATCTCCCTTAATGAAGATACTACCATCCATCGGAATACAAATTTAATTAATGAACTATCTCCCTTAATGAAGTAACTACCATCCGTTGGAGTAGAAATATCAACAACTAACTATATCTCTTAATAAAGAGACTATTATCCATCAGAGTACAAATCTCAACAACGAACTATCTCCCTTAATGAAGAGACTATAATCCATCGGAGTAAAAATCTCAACAACAAACTATCTCCCTTAATGAATAGACTACCATCCATCGGATTACAAATATAAACAATAAATTATGTCTTAATGAAGAGACAACCATTCATTGGAGTATAAATTTCAACAATAAACTATCACCCTTAATGAAGTGACTACCAACCATATGAGTACAAATATCAACAACTAACTATCTCCCTTAATAAAGTGACTACCATCCATTGGAGTACAAATCTCAACAGCGAACTATCTCCTTTAATGAGGAGACTACCATTCATCGAAGTACAAATCTCAACAACGAACTATCTTCGTTAATGTAGAGACTACCATCCATTAGAGTATAAATCCCAACAATGAACAAGCTCCTTTATTTAAGAGACTAGCATCCATTGGAATAAAAATATCAACAACGAATTAACTCCCTTAATGAAGAATCTACCATCCATCAGAATACAAATTTCATTAACTAACTATCTCCCTTGATGAGGAGACTACCTTCCATTGAAGTACAAATTTAAACAATGAATTATCTCCCTTAATCAGGAGACTATCATCCATCGGAGTACAAACCTCAACAACGAACTATCTCCCTTAATGAAGAGACTACCATCTATTGTAGTACAAATATCAATAACAAACTATCTATTAATGAAGAGACTACCATTCATTGGAGTACAAATCTAAACAATAAACTATCACCCTTAATGAAGTTACTACCATCCATAGGAGTACAAATCTAAACAACAAAATATCTCCCTTAATAAGGAGACTACCATTCATTGAAGTACCAATCTCAACAATGAATTATCTCCCTTAATCAGGAGACTATCATCCATCAGAGTAAAAATCTCAACATTTAAATATCTCCATTAATAAAGAGACTACCATCCATTGGATTATAAATCCCAACAATGAAAAATCTCCCTTATTGAAGAGACTACCATCCATTGGAGTAAGAATCTCAACAACGAATTATCTCCCTTAATGAAGATACTACCATCCATCGGAATGCAAATTTAATTAATGAACTATCTCCCTTAATGAAGTAACTACCATCTGTTGGAGTAGAAATATCAACAAATAACTATCTCTCTTAATAAAGAGACTATTATCCATCAGAGTACAAATCTCACCAACAAACTATCTCCCTTAATGAATAGACTACCATCCATCGGATTACAAATATCAACAATAAATTATCTCTTAATGAAGAGACTACCATTCATTGGAGTACAAATTTCAACAATAAACTATCACCCTTAATGAAGTGACTACCATCCATAGGAGTACAAATCTCAACAACGAACTATCTCCCTTAATAAAGTGACTACCATCCATTGGAGTACAAATCTCAAAAGCGAACTATCTCCTTTAATGAGGAGACTACCATTCATCGAAGTACAAATCTCAAAAACGATCTATCTCCGTTAATGAAGAGGCTACCATCCATTGGAGTATAAATCCCAACAATGAACAATCTCCCTTATTAAATATACTACCATCCATTGGAGTAAAAATATCAACAACGAATTTTCTCCCTTAATGTAGATACTACCATCCATCGGAATACAAATTTCATTAACGAACTATCTCCCTAATGAAGTAACTAACATCCATTGGAGTAGAAATATCAACAACTAACTATATCTCTTAATAAAGAGACTACCATCCATCAGAGTACAAATTTCAACAACGAACTATCTCCCTTAATGAAGAGACTATCATCCATCGGAGTACAAATCTCAACAACGAACTATATCCCATAATGAATAGACTACCATCCATCGGAGTACAAATATCAACAATAAACTATATTTTAATCAAGAGACTACCATTAATTGGAGTACAAATCTCAACAATAAACTATCACCCTTAATTAAGTGACTACTAGCCATAGGATTACAAATCTCAACAACGAACTATCTCCCTTAATAAAGTGACTACAATCCATTGGAGTACCAATCTCAACAGCGAACTATCTCTTTTAATGAGGAGACTACCATTCATCAAAGTATAAATCCCAACAACGAACTATCTTAGTTAATGAAGAGACTACCATCTATTGGAGTATAAATTCCAATAATGAATAAGCTCCCTAATTGAAGAGACTACCATCCATTTGAGTAAAAATCTCAATAACGAATTATCTCCCTTAATGAAGATTCTACCATCCATCGGAATACAAATTTCATAAAACGAACTATGCCCCTTAATGAAGTAACTACCAGCCATTGAATTACAAATTTCAACAACGAACTATCTCCTTTGATGAGGAGACTACCTTCCATTGAAGTACAAATTTAAACAATGAATTATCTCCCTTAATCAGGAGACTATGATCCATCGTAGTAAAAATCTCAACAACGAACTATCTCCCTTAATGAAGAGACTACCATCCATTGGAGTACAAATATCAACAAAAAACTATCTATTAATGAAGAGACTACCATTTATTGGACTACAAATCTCAATAATAAACTATCACCATTAATGAAGTGACTACCATCCATAGGAGTACAAATCTCAACAGTGAACTATCTCATTTAATGAGGAGACTACCATTCATCGAAGTACAAATCTCAACAACAAACTATCTCCATTAATGAAGATACTACCATCCATTGGAGTATAAATCCCAACAATGAACAATCTCCCTTATTAAAGAGACTACCTTCCATTGGGGTAAAAATATCAACAATGAATTATCTCCCTTAATGAAGATACTACCATCCATCGGAATACAAATTTAATTAACGAACTATCTCCCTTAATGAAGTAACTACCATCCATTAGAGTAGAAATATTAACAACTAACTATCTCTCTTAAAAAAGAGACTACCATCCTTCGGAGTACAAATCCCAACAACGAACTATCTCCCTTAATCAAGAGACTACCATTCACTGGAGTATAAATTTCAACAGTAAACTATCACCCTTAATGAAGTGACTACCATCCATCGGAGTAAAAATCTCAACAACGAACTATCTCCCTTAATAAAGTAACTACCATCCATTGGAGTACAAATCTTAATAGAAAACTATCTCCTTTAATGAGGAGACTACCATTCATCGAAGTACAAATCTCAACAACGAACTATCTCCGTTAATGTAGAGACTACCATCCATTGGAGTATAAATCCAAACAATGAACAAGCTCCCTTATTTAAGATACTAGCATCCATTGTAATAAAAATATCAACAACAAATTATCTCCCTTAATGAAGATTCTACCATCCATCGGAATACAAATTTCATTAACGAATTATCTCCCTTGATGAGTAGACTACATTCCATTGAAGTACAAATTTAAACAATGAATTATTTCCCTTAATCAGGAGACTATCATCCATCGGAGTACAAATCTAAACAACGAACTATCTACCTTAATGAAGAGACTACCATCTATTGGAGTACAAGTATCAACAACAAACTATCTATTAATGAAGAGACTACCATTCATTGGAGTTTAAATCTAAACAATAAACTATCACCCTTAATGAAGTGACTACCATCCATAGGAGTACAAATCTCCACAATGAAATATCTCCTTTAATATAGAGACTACCATCCATTGGAGTACAAATATCAACAACGAACTATCTCGTTTAATGAGGAAACTACCATTCATTGAAGTACAAATATCAACGATGAATTATATCCCTTAATCAGGAGACTATCATCCACCGGAGTAAAAATCTCAACATTTAAATATCTCCGTTAATAAAGAGACTACCATCCATTGGATTTTAAATCCCAATAATGAACAATCTCCCTTATTGAAGAGACTACCATACATTGGAGTAAAAATCTCAACAACGAATTATCTCCCTTAATGAAGATACTACCATCCATCGGAATACAAATTTAATTAATGAACTATCTCCCTTAATGAAGTAACTACCATCCGTTGGAGTAGAAATATCAACAACTAACTATATCTCTTAATAAAGAGACTATTATCCATCAGAGTACAAATCTCAACAACGAACTATCTCCCTTAATGAAGAGACTATAATCCATCGGAGTAAAAATCTCAACAACAAACTATCTCCCTTAATGAATAGACTACCATCCATCGGAGTACAAATATCAACAATAAATTATCTCTTAATGAAGAGACTACCATTAATTGGAGTACAAATCTCCATAATAAACTATCACCCTTAATGAAGTGACTACCATCCATAGGAGTACAAATCTCAACAACAAACTATCTCCCTTAATAAAGTGACTACCATCCATTGGAGGTAAAATCTCAACAACGAACTATCTCTTTTAATGAGGAGACTACCATTTATCAAAGTATAAATCTCAACAATGAACTATCTCAGTTAATGAAGAGACTACCATCTATTGGAGTATAAATCCCAACAATGAAAAAGCTCCCTTATTGAAGAGACTACTATCCATTTGAGTAAAAATCTCAATAACGAATTATCTCCCTTAATGAAGATTCTACCATCCATCAGAATACAAATTTCATAAAACGAACTATCTCCCTTAATGAAGTAACTACCATCAATTGGAATACAAATTTCAACAATGAAATATCTCCTTTGATGAGGATACTACCTTCCATTGAAGTACAAATTTAAACAATGAATTATCTCCCTTAATCAGGAGACTATCATCCATCGTAGTAAAAATCTCAACAACAAACTATCTCCCTTAATGAAGAGACTACCATCCTTTGGAGTACAAATATCAACAAAAAACTATCTATTAATGAAGAGACTACCATTCATTGGAGTACAAATCTCAAAAATAAACTATCACCCTTAATGAAGTGACTACCATCCATAGGAGTACAAATCTCAACAGTGAACTATCTCATTTAATGAGGATACTACCATTCATCGAAGTACAAATCTCAACAACGAACTATCTCCATTAATGAAGATACTACCATGCATTGGAGTATAAATCCCAACAATGAACAATCTCCCTTACTAAAGAGACTATCTTCCATTGGAGTAAAAATCTCAACAACGAATTATCTCCCTTTAAGAAGATACTACCATCCATTGGAATACAAATTTAATTAATGAACTATCTCCCTTAATGAATTAACTGCCATCCATTAGAGTAGAAATATTAACAACTAACTATCTCTCTTAAAAAAGAGACTACATTCCTTCGGAGTAAAAATCCCAACAACGAACTATCTCCCTTAATGAATAGACTACCATCCATCGGAGTACAAATATCAACAATAAACTATCTATTAATGAAGATAGTACCATTCATTGGAGTACAAATTTCAACAATAAACTATCACCATTAATGAAGTGACTACCATCCATTGGAGTACAGATCTCAACAACGAACTATCTCCCTTAATAAAGTGACTACCATCCATTGGAGTACAAATCTCAACAGCGAACTATCTCCTTTAAAGAGGAGACTACCATTCATCGAAGTATAAATCTCAACAACAAACTATCTCCGTTAATATAAAGACTACCATCCATTTGAGTATAAATCCCAACGACGAATTATCTCACTTAATCAGGATACTATCATCCATCGGAGTAAAAATCTCAACATTTAAATATCTTCGTTAATGAAGAGACTACCATCCATTGGATTATGAATCCGATCAATGAACAATCTCCTTTATTGAAGAGACTACCATCCATTGGAGTAAAAATATAAACAACGAATTATCTCCCTTAATGAAGATACTACCATCCATCGGAACACAAATTTAATTAATGAACTATCTCCCTTAATGAAGTAACTACCATCCGTTGGAGTAGAAATATCAACAACTAACTATCTCTCTTAAGAAAGAGACTATTATCCATGGGAGTACAAATCTGAACAATAAACTATCTCCCTTAATGAATAGACTACAATCTATTGGAGTACAAATATGAACAATAAATTATCTCTTAATGAAGAGACTACCATTCGTTGGAGTAGAAATATCAACAATAAACTATCACCCTTAATGAAGTGACTACCATCCATAGGAGTACAAATCCCAACAACGAACTATCTCCCTTAATAAAGTGACTACTATCCATTGGAGGTAAAATCTCAACAGCGAACTATCTCCTTTAATGAGGAGACTACCATTCATCGAAGTACAAATATCAACAACGAACTATCTCCGTTAATGAAGAGACTACCATCCATTGGAGTATAAATCCCAACAATGATCAAGCTCCCTTATTGAAGAGACTACCATCAGTTGGAATCAAAATCTCAACAAAGAATTATCTCCCTTAATGAAGATTCTACCATCCATCGGAATACAAATTTCATTAACGAACTATCTCCCTTGATGAGGAGACTACCTTCCATTAAAGTACAAATTTAAACAATGAATTATCTCCCTAATCAACAGACTATCATCCATTAGAGTACATATATCAACAACGAACTATCTCCCTTAATGAAGAGACTACCATCAATTGGAGTACAAATATCAACAACAAACTATCTATTAATGAAGAGACTACCATTAATTGGAGTACAAATCTAAACAATAAACTATCACCCTTAATGAAGTGACTACCATCCATAGGAGAACAAATCTCAACAACGAAATATCTCCCTTAATAAAGAGAATACCATCCATTGGAGTACAAATATCAACAACGAACTATCTCCTTTAATACGGAGACTACCATTCATGGAAGTACAAATCTCAACGACAAATTATCTCCCTTAATCAGGAGACTATCATCCATCAGAGTAACAATCTCAACAATTAAGTATCTCCGTTAATGAAGAGACTACCATCCATTGGATTATAAATCCCAACAATGAACAATATCCCTTATTGAAGAGACCACCATCCATTGGAGTAAACATTTCAACAACGAATTATCTCCCTTATTATAGATACTACCATCCATCGGAATACAAATTTCATTAACGAACTATCTCCCTTAATGAAGTAACTACCATCAATTGGATTTCAAATCTCAACAACGAACTATATCCTTTGATGAGGAGACAACCTTCCATTGAAGTACTAATTTCGACAATGAATCATCTCCCTTAATCAGGAGACTATCATCCATCGGAGTACAAATCTCAACAACGAACTATCTCCCTTAATGAAGAGACTACCATCTATTGATGTACAAATCTTAACAATGAACAATATCGTTTAATGAAGAGACTAACATCCATTGCAGCAAAAATCTCAATAACAAACTATCTCCCTTGATGAAGAGACTACCATCCATTGGAGTAAAAATATCAACAAAAAACTATCACTAAATGAAGTGACTACCATTCATTGGATTACAAATCTCAACAATAAACAATCACCCTTAATGAAGTGACTACAATCCATCGGAGTACAAATCTTAACAAAGAATTGTCCCTCTTAATAAAGAGAATACCATCCATTGGAGTACAAATCTCAACAACAAACTATCTCCTTTAATAAGGAGACTACCATCCATTGAAGTACAAATCTCAACAACGAACTATCTCCCTTAATCAGGAGACTATCATCCATCAGAGTACAAATCTCAACAACGAACTATCTCCCTTAATGAAGAGACTACCATCCATTGGAGTACTAGTTTTAACAATGAACTATCTCCATTAATGAAGAGACTACCATCCATTGGAGTAAAAATATCAACCACGAACTATCTCCCTTATTAAAGATACTACCATCCATCAGAGTACAAATCTCAACAACAAACTATCACCCTTAATGAAGTGACTACCATCAATAGGAGAACAAATCCCAACAACGAACTATCTCCCTTAATAAAGTGACTACCATCCATTGGAGGTAAAATCTCAACAACGAACTATCTCCTTTAATGAGGAGACTACCATTCATCGAAGTACAAATCTCAACAACGAACTATCTCCGTTAATGAAGAGACTACCATCCATTGGAGTATAAATTCCAACAATGATCAAGCTCCCTTATTGAAGAGACTACCATCCATTGGAATCAAAATCTCAACAACGAATTATCTCCCTTAATGAAGATTCTACAATCCATCGGAATACAAATTTCATTAACGAACTATCTCCCTTGATGAGGAGACTACCTTCCATTAAATTACAAATTTAAACAATGAATTATCTCCCTAATCAACCGACTATCAAACATCAGAGTACATATCTCAACAACGAATTATCTCCCTTAATGAAGTGACTACCATCCATAGGAGTACAAATCCCAACAACGAACTTTCTCCCTTAATAAAGTGACTACCATCCATTGGAGGTAAAATCTGAACAACGAACTATCTCCTTTAATGAGGAGACTACCATTCATCGAAGTACAAATCTCAACAATGAACTATCTCCGTTAATGAAGAGACTACCATCCATTGGAGTATAAATCCCAACAATGATCAAGCTCCCTTATTGAAGAGACTACCATCCATTGGAATCAAAATCTCAACAATGAATTATCTCCCTTAATGAAGATTCTACCATCCATCGGAATACAAATTTCATTAACAGACTATATCCCTTGATGAGGAGACTACCATCCATTAAAGTACAAATTTAAACAATGAATTATCTCCTTAATCAACAGACTATCATCCATCAGAGTACATATCTCAACAACGAACTATCTCCCTTAATGAAGAGACTACCATCAATTGGAGTACAAATATCAACAACAAACTATCTATTAATGAAGAGACTACCATTAATTGGAGTACAAATCTAAACAATAAACTATCACCCTTAATGAAGTGACTACCATCCATAGGAGAACAAATCTCAACAACGAAATATCTCCCTTAATAAAGAGAATACCATCCATTGGAGTACAAATATCAACAACGAACTATCTCCTTTAATAAGGAGACTACCATTCATGGAAGTACAAATCTCAACGACGAATTATCTCCCTTAATCAAGAGACTATCATCCATCAGAGTAACAATCTCAACAATTAAGTATCTCCGTTAATGAAGAGACTACCATCCATTGGATTATAAATCCCAACAATGTACAATATCCCTTATTGAAGAGACCACCATCCATTGGAGTAAACATTTCAACAACGAATTATCTCCCTTAATATAGATACTACCATCCATCGGAATACAAATATCATTAACGAACTATCTCCCTTAATGAAGTAACTACCATCAATTGGATTTCAAATCTCAACAACAAACTATATCCTTTGACGAGGAGACAACCTGCCATTGAAGTACTAATTTCGACAATGAATCATCTCCCTTAATCAGGAGACTATCATCCATCGGAGTACAAATCTCAACAACGAACTATCTCCCTTAATGAAGAGACTACCATCTATTGATGTACAAATCTTAACAATGAACAATATCCTTTAATGAAGAGACTAACATCCATTGCAGTAAAAATCTCAACAACAAACTATCTCCCTTGATGAAGAGACTACCATCCATTGGAGTAAAAATATCAACAAAAAACTATCACTAAATGAAGTGACTACCATTCATTGGATTACAAATCTCAACAATAAACAATCACCCTTAATGAAGTGACTACAATCCATCGGAGTACAAATCTTAACAAAGAAGTGTCCTTCTTAATGAAGAGAATACCATCCATTGGAGTACAAATCTCAACAACAAACTATCTCCTTTAATAAGGAGACTACCATCCATTGAAGTACAAATCTCAACAACGAACTATCTCCCTTAATCAGGAGACTATCATCCATCGGAGTATAAATCTCAACAACGAACTATCTCCCTTAATGAAGAGACTACCATCCATTGGAGTACAAGTTTTAACAATGAACTATCTCCATTAATGAAGAGACTACCATCCATTGGAGTAAAAATATCAACCACGAACTATCTCCCTTATTAAAGAGACTACCATCCATCAGAGTACAAATCTCAACAACAAACTATCACCCTTAATGACGTGACTACCATCAATAGGACTACAAATCCCAACAACGAACTATCTCCCTTAATAAAGTGACTACCATCCATTGGAGGTAAAATCCCAACAACGAACTATCTCCTTTAATGAGGAGACTACCATTCATCGAAGTACAAATCTCAACAATGAACTTTCTCCGTTAATGAAGAGACTACCATCCATTGGAGTATAAATTCCAACAATGATCAAGCTCCCTTATTGAAGAGACTACCATCCATTGGAATCAAAATCTCAACAACGAATTATCTCCCTTAATGAAGATTCTATAATCCATCGGAATACAAATTTCATTAACAAACTATCTCCCTTGATGAGGAGACTACCTTCCATTAAATTACAAATTTAAACAATGAATTATCTCCCTAATCAACCGACTATCAAACATCTGAGTACATATCTCAACAACGAACTATCTCCCTTAATGAAGTGACTACCATCCATAGGAGTACAAATCCCAAAAACGAACTTTCTCCCTTAATAAAGTGACTACCATCCATTGGAGGTAAAATCTCAACAACGAACTATCTCCTTTAATGAGGAGACTACAATTCATCGAAGTACAAATCTCAACAATGAACTATCTCCGTTAATGAAGAGACTACCATCCATTGGAGTATAAATCCCAACAATGATCAAGCTCATTTATTGAAGAGACTACCATCCATTGGAATCAAAATCTCAACAACGAATTATCTCCCTTAATGAAGATTCTACCATCCATCGGAATACAAATTTCATTAACGGACTATATCCCTTGATGAGGACACTACCTTCCATTAAAGTACAAATTTAAACAATGAATTATCTCCCTAATCAACAGACTATCATCCATCAGAGAACATATCTCAACAACGAACTATCTCCCTTAATGAAGAGACTACCATCAATTGGAGTACAAATATCAACAACAAACTATCTATTAATGAAGAGACTACCATTAATTGGAGTACAAATCTAAACAATAAACTATCACCCTTAATGAAGTGACTACCATCCATAGGAGAACAAATCTCAACAACGAAATATCTCCCTTAATAAAGAGAATACCATCCATTGGAGTACAAATATCAACAACGAACTATCTCCTTTAATAAGGAGACTACCATTCATGGAAGTACAAATCTCAACGACAAATTATCTCCCTTAATCAGGAGACTATCATCCATCAGAGTAACAATCTCAACAATTAAGTATCTCCGTTAATGAAGAGACTACCATCCATTGGATTATAAATCCCAACAATGAACAATATACCTTATTGAAGAGACCACCATCCATTGGAGTAAACATTTCAACAACGAATTATCTCCCTTAATATAGATACTACCATCCATCGGAATACAAATTTCATTAATGAACTATCTCCCTTAATGAAGTAACTACCATCAATTGGATTTCAAATCTCAACAACAAACTATATCCTTTGATGAGGAGACAACCTTCCATTGAAGTACTAATTTCGACAATGAATCATCTCCCTTAATCAGGAGACTATCATCCATCGGAGTACAAATTTCAACAACGAACTATCTCCCTTAATGAAGAGACTACCATCTATTGATGTACAAATCTTAACAATGAACAATATCCTTTAATGAAGAGACTAACATCCATTGCAGTAAAAATCTCAACAACAAACTATCTCCCTTGATGAAGAGACTACCATCCATTGGAGTAAAAATATCAACAAAAAACTATCAGTAAATGAAGTGACTACCATTCATTGGATTACAAATCTCAACAATAAACAATCACCCTTAATGAAGTGACTACAATCCATCGGAGTACAAATCTTAACAAAGAAGTGTCCCTCTTAATGAAGAGAATACCATCCATTGGAGTACAAATCTCAACAACAAACTATCTCCTTTAATAAGGAGACTACCATCCATTGAAGTACAAATCTCAACAACGAACTATTTCCCTTAATCAGGAGACTATCATCCATCGGAGTACAAATCTCAACAACGAACTATCTCCCTTAATGAAGAGACTACCATCCATTGGAGTACAAGTATTAACAATGAACTATCTCCCTTAATGAAGAGACTACCATCCATTGGAGTAAAAATATCAACCACGAACTATCTCCCTTATTAAAGAGACTACCATCCATCAGAGTACAAATCTCAACAACAAACTATCACCCTTAATGACGTGACTACCATCAATAGGACTACAAATCCCAACAACGAACTATCTCCCTTAATAAAGTGACTACCATCCATTGGAGGTAAAATCTCAACAACAAACTATCTCCTTTAATGAGGAGACTACCATTCATCGAAGTACAAATCTCAACAACGAACTTTCTCCGTTAATGAAAAGACTACCATCCATTGGAGTATAAATTCCAACAATGATCAAGCTCCCTTATTGAAGAGACTACCATCCATTGGAATCAAAATCTCAACAACGAACTATCTCCCTTAATGAAGATTCTATAATCCATCAGAATACAAATTTCATTAACAAACTATCTCCCTTGATGAGGAGACTACCTTCCATTAAATTACAAATTTAAACAATGAATTATCTCCCTAATCAACCGACTATCAAACATCAGAGTACATATCTCAACAACGAACTATCTCCCTTAATGAAGTGACTACCATCCATAGGAGTACAAATCCCAAAAACGAACTTTCACCCTTAATAAAGTGACTACCATCCATTGGAGGTAAAATCTCAACAACGAACTATCTCCTTTAATGAGGAGACTACAATTCATCGAAGTATAAATCTCAATAATGAACTATCTCCGTTAATGAAGAGACTACCATCCATTGGAGTATAAATCCCAACAATGATCAAGCTCCTTTATTGAAGAGACTACCATCCATTGGAATCAAAATCTCAACAACGAATTATCTCCCTTAATGAGATTCTACCATCCATCGGAATACAAATTTCATTAATGGACTATATCCCTTGATGAGGAGACTACCTTCCATTAAAGTACAAATTTAAACAATGAATTATCTCCCTAATCAACAGACTATCATCCATCAGAGTACATATCTCAACAATGAACTATCTCCCTTAATGAAGAGACTACCATCAATTGGAGTACAAATATCAACAACAAACTATCTATTAATGATGAAACTACCATTAATTGGAGTACAAATCTAAACAATAAACTATCACCCTTAATGAAGTGACTACCATCCATAGGAGAACAAATCTCAACAACGAAATATTTCCCTTAATAAAGAGAATACCATCCATTGGAGTACAAATATCAACAATGAACTATCTCCTTTAATGAGGAGACTACCATTCATTTAAGTACAAATCTCAACGACGAATTATCTCCCTTAATCAGGAGACTATCTTCCATCAGAGTAAAAATCTCAACAATTAACTATCTCCGTTAATGAAGAGACTACCATCCATTGGATTATAAATCCTAACAATGAACAATATCCCTTATTGAAGAGACTACCATCCATTGGAGTAAAAATTTCAACAACGAATTATCTCCCTTAATATAGATACTACCATCCATCGGAATACAAATTTCATTAACGAACTATCTCCCTTAATGAAGTAACTACCATCAATTGGATTTCAAATCTCAACAACGAACTATATCCTTTGATGAGGAGACAACCTTCCTTTGAATTACTAATTTCGACAATTAATTATCTCCCTTAATCAGGAGACTATCATCCATCGGAGTATAAATCTCAACAATGAACTATCTCCCTTAATGAAGAGACTACCATCTATTGATGTACAAATCTTAACAATGAACAATATCCTTTAATGAAGAGACTAACATCCATTGCAGTAAAAATCTCAACAACAAACTATCTCCCTTAATGAAGAGACTACCATCCATTTGAGTAAAAATATCAACAAAAAACTATCACTAAATGAAGTGACTACCATTCATTGGATTACAAATCTCAACAATAAACAATCACCCTTAATGAAGTGACTACAATCCATCGAAGTACAAATCTTAACAAAGAAGTGTCCCTCTTAATGAAGAGAATACCATCCATTGGAGTACAAATCTCAACAACAAACTATCTCCTTTAATAAGGAGACTACCATCCATTAAAGTACATATCTCAACAACGAACTATCTCCCTTAATGAAGAGACTACCATCCATTGGAGTACAAGTTTTAACAACGAACTATCTCCCTTAATGAAGAGACTACCATCCATTGGAGTAAAAATATCAACCACGAACTATCTCCCTTATTAAAGAGACTACCATCCATCAGAGAACAAATCTCAACAACAAAATATCACCCTTAATGAAGTGACTACCATCCATAGGAGTACAAATCCCAACAACGAACTATCTCCCTTAATAAAGTGACTACCATCCGTTGGAGGTAAAATCTCAACAACGAACTATCTCCTTTAATGAGGAGACTACCATTTATCGAAGTACAAATCTCAACAACGAACTATCCCCGTTAATGAAGAGACTACCATCCATTGGAGTATAAATCCCAACAATGATCAAGCTCCCTTATTGAAGAGACTACCATCCATTGGAATCAAAATCTCAACAATGAATTATCTCCCTTAATGAAGATTCTACCATCCATCGGAATACAAATTTCATTAACGAACTATCTCCCTTAATGAGGAGACTACCTTCCATTAAAGTACAAATTTAAACAATGAATTATCTCCCTAATCAACAGACTATCATCCATCAGAGTACATATCTCAACAAGAACTATCTCCCTTAATGAAGAGACTACCATCAATTGGAGTACAAATATCAACAACAAACTATCTATTAATGAAGAGACTACCATTAATTGGAGTACAAATCTAAACAATAAACTATCACCCTTAATGAAGTGACTACCATCCATAGGAGAACAAATATCAACAACGAAATATCTCCCTTAATAAAGAGAATACCATCCATTGGAGTACAAATATCAACACCGAACTATCTCCTTTAATGAGGAGACTACCATTCATTAAAGTACAAATCTAAACAACGAATTATCTCCGTTAATTAGGAGACTATCATCCATCAGAGTAAAAATCTCAACAATTAACTATCTCCATTAATGAAGAGACTACCATCCATTGGATTATAAATCCCAACAACGAACTATATCCCTTAATATAGATACTACCATCCATCGGAATACAAATTTCATTAACGAACTATCTCCCTTAATGAAGTAACTACCATCCATTGGATTTCAAATCTCCACAACAAACTATATCCATTGATGAGGAGACAACCTTCCATTGAAGTACTAATTTCGACAATGAATTATATCCTTTAATCAGGAGACTATCATCCATCTGAGTACAAATCTCAACAACGAACTATCTCCCTTAATGAAGAGACTACCATCAATTGATGTACAAATCTTAACAATGAACAATATCCTTTAATGAAGAGACTAACATCCATTGGAGTAAAAATCTCAACAACAAACTATCTCCCTTGATGAAGAGACTACCATCCATTGGAGTAAAAATATCAACAAAAAACTATCACGAAATGAAGTGACTACCATTCATTGGATTACAAATCTCAACAATAAACAATCACCCTTAATGAAGTGACTAAAATCCATTGGAGTACAAATCTTAACAAAGAAGTGTCCCTCTTAATGAAGAGAATACCATCCATTGGAGTACAAATCTCAACAACAAACTATCTCCTTTAATAAGGAGACTACCATCCATTGAAGAACAAATCTCAACAACGAACTATCTCCCTTAATCAGGAGACTATCATCCATCGGAGTACAAATCTCAACAACGAACTATCTCCCTTAATGAAGAGACTACCATCCATTGGAGTACATGTTTTAACAATGAACTATCTCCCTTAATGAAGAGACTACCATCTATTGGAGTAAAAATATCAACCATGAACTATCTCCCTTATTAAAGAGACTACCATCCATCAGAGTTCAAATCTAAACAACAAACTATCTCCCTTAATGAAGAGACTACCATCCATTGGAGTACAAATCTCAACAATGAACTATCTCCCTTAATAAAGTGACTACCATCCATTGGAGGTAAAATCTCAACAACAAACTATCTCCTTTAATGAGGAGACTACAATTCATCGAAGTACAAATCTCAACAATGAACTATCTCTGTTAATGAAGAGACTACCATCCATTGGAGTATAAATCCCAACAATGATCAAGCTCCTTTATTGAAGAGACTACCATCCATTGGAATCAAAATCTCAACAACGAATTATCTCCCTTAATGAAGATTCTACCATCCATCAGAATACAAATTTCATTAACGGACTATATCCCTTGATGAGGAGACTACCTTCCATTAAAGTACAAATTTAAACAATGAATTATCTCCCTAATCAACAGACTATCATCCATCAGAGTAGATATCTCAACAATGAACTATCTCCCTTAATGAAGAGACTACCATCAATTGGAGTACAAATATCAACAACAAACTATCTATTAATGATGAAACTACCATTAATTGGAGTACAAATCTAAACAATAAACTATCACCCTTAATGAAGTGACTACCATCCATAGGAGAACAAATCTCAACAACGAAATATTTCCCTTAATAAAGAGAATACCATCCATTGGAGTACAAATATCTACAATGAACTATCTCCTTTAATGAGGAGACTACCATTCACTTAAGTACAAATCTCAACGACGAATTATCTCCCTTAATCAGGAGACTATCTTTCATCAGAGTAAAAATCTCAACAATTAACTATCTCCGTTAATGAAGAGACTACCATCCATTGGATTATAAATCCTAACAATGAACAATATCCCTTATTGAAGAGACTACCATCCATTGGAGTTAAAATTTCAACAACGAATTATCTCCCTTAATATAGATACTACCATCCATCGGAATACAAATTTCATTAACGAACTATCTCCCTTAATGAAGTAACTACCATCCATTGGATTACAAATCTCAACAACAAACTATATCCTTTAATGGGGAGACAACCTTCCATTGAAGTACTAATTTCGACAATGAATTATCTCCCTTAATCAGGAGACTATCATCCATCGGAGTACAAATCTCAACAACGAACTATCTCCCTTAATGAAGAGACTACCATCTATTGATGTACAAATCTTAACAATGAATAATATCCTTTAAAGAAGAGACTAACATCCATTGCAGTAAAAATCTCAACAGCAAACTTTCTCCCTTAATGAAGAGACCACCATCCATTTGAGTAAAAATATCAACAAAAAACTATCACTAAATGAAGTGACTACCATTCATTGGATTACAAATCTCAACAATAAACAATCACCCTTAATGAAGTGACTACAATCCATCGAAGTACAAATCTTAACAAAGAAGTGTCCCTCTTAATGAAGAGAATACCATCCATTGGAGTACAAATCTCAACAACAAACTATCTCCTTTAATAAGGAGACTACCATCCATTAAAGTAGATATCTCAACAACGAACTATCTCCCTTAATGAAGAGACTACCATCCATTGGAGTACAAGTTTTAACAACGAACTATCTCCCTTAATGAAGAGACTACCATCCATTGGAGTAAAAATATCAACCACGAACTATCTCCCTTATTAAAGAGACTACCATCCATCAGAGAACAAATCTCAACAACAAACTATCACCCTTAATGAAGTGACTACCATCCATAGGAGTACAAATCCCAACAACGAACTATCTCCCTTAATAAAGTGACTACCATCCGTTGGAGGTAAAATCTCAACAACGAACTATCTCCTTTAATGAGGAGACTACCATTCATCGAAGTACAAATCTCAACAACGAACTATCTCCGTTAATGAAGAGACTACCATACATTGGAGTATAAATCCCAACAATGATCAAGCTCCCTTATTGAAGAGACTACCATCCATTGGAATCAAAATCTCAACAATGAATTATCTCCCTTAATGAAGATTCTACCATCCATCGGAATACAAATTTCATTAACGAACTATCTCCCTTGATGAGGAGACTACCTTCCATTAAAGTACAAATTTAAACAATGAATTATCTCCCTAATCAACAGACTATCATCCATCAGAGTACATATCTCAACAATGAACTATCTCCCTTAATGAAGAGACTACCATCAATTGGAGTACAAATATCAACAACAAACTATCTATTAATGAAGAGACTACCATTAATTGGAGTACAAATCTAAACAATAAACTATCACCCTTAATGAAGTGACTACCATCCATAGGAGAACAAATATCAACAACGAAATATCTCCCTTAATAAAGAGAATACCATCCATTGGAGTACAAATATCAACAACGAACTATCTCCTTTAATGAGGAGACTACCATTCATTGAAGTACAAATCTCAACAACGAATTATCTCCCTTAATTAGGAGACTATCATCCATCAGAGTAAAAATCTCAACAGTTAACTATCTCCATTAATGAAGAGACTACCATCCATTGGATTATAAATCCCAACAACGAACTATATCCCTTAATATAGATACTACCATCCATCGGAATACAAATTTCATTAACGAACTATATCCCTTAATGAAGTAACTACCATCCATTGGATTTCAAATCTCCACAACAAACTATATCCATTGATGAGGAGACAACCTTCCATTGAAGTACTAATTTCGACAATGAATTATATCCTTTAATCAGGAGACTATCATCCATCTGAGTACAAATCTCAACAACGAACTATCTCCCTTAATGAAGAGACTACCATCTATTGATGTACAAATCTTAAATATGAACAATATCCTTTAATGATGAGACTAACATCCATTGGAGTAAAAATCTTAACAACAAACTATCTCCCTTGATGAAGAGACTACCATCCATTGGAGTAAAAATATAAACAAAAAACTATCACGAAATGAAGTGACTACCATTCATTGGATTACAAATCTCAACAATAAACAATCACCCTTAATGAAGTGACTAAAATACATTGGAGTACAAATCTTAACAAAGAAGTGTCCCTCTTAATGAAGAGAATACCATCCATTGGAGTACAAATCTCAACAACAAACTATCTCCTTTAATAAGGAGACTACCATCCATTGAAGTACAAATCTCAACAACGAACTATCTCCCTTAATCAGGAGACTATCATCCATCGGAGTACAAATCTCAACAACGAACTATCTCCCTTAATGAAGAGACTACCATCCATTGGAGTACATGTTTTAACAATAAACTATCTCCCTTAATGAAGAGACTACCATCCATTGGAGTAAAAATATCAACCATGAACTATCTCCCTTATTAAAGAGACTACCATCCACCAGAGTTCAAATCTAAACAACAAACTATCTCCCTTAATGAAGAGACTACCATCCATTGGAGTACAAATCTCAACAACGAACTATCTCCCTTAATAAAGTGACTACCATCCATTGGAGGTAAAATTTCAACAACGAACTATCTCTTTTAATAAGGTGACTACCATTCATCGAAGTACAAATCTCAACAACGAACTATCTCCGTTAATGAAGAGACTACTATGCATTGGAGTATAAATCCTAACAATGATCAAGCTCCCTTATTGAAGAGAGTACCATCCATTGGAATCAAAATCTCAACAACGAATTATCTCCCTTAATGAAGATTCTACCATCCATCGGAATACAAATTTCATTAACGAACTATCTCCCTTGATTAGGAGACTACCTTCCATTAAAGTACAAATTTAAACAATGAATTATCTCCCTAATCAACAGACTATCATCCATCAGAGTACATATCTCAACAACGAACTATCTCCCTTAATGAAGAGACTACCATCAATTGGAGTACAAATATCAACAACAAACTATCTATTAATGAAGAGACTATTATTAATTGGAATACAAATCTAAACAATAAACTATCACCCTTAATGAAGTGACTACCATCCATAGGAGAACAAATCTCAACAACGAAATATCTCCCTTAATAAAGAGAATACCATCCATTGGAGTACAAATATCAACAACGAACTATCTCCTTTAATGAGGAGACTACCATTAATTGAAGTACAAATCTGAACGACGAATTATCTCCCTTAATCAGGAGACTATCATCCATTAGAGTAAAAATCTCAACAATTAACTATCTTCGTTAATTAAGAGACTACCATCCATTGGATTATAAATCACAATAATGAACAATCTCCCTTATTGAAGAGACTACCATCCATTGGAGTAAAAATTTCAACAACGAATTATCTCCCTTAATATAGATACTACCATCCATCGGAATACAAATTTCATTAACGAACTATCTCCCTTAATGAAGTAACTACCATCCATTGGATTACAAATCTCAAAAACAAACTATATCCTTTAATGGGGAGACAACCTTCCATTGAAGTACTAATTTCGACAATGAATTATCTCCCTTAATCAGGAGACTATCATCCATCGGAGTACAAATCTCAACAACGAACTATCTCCCTTAATGAAGAGACTACCATCTATTGATGTACAAATCTTAACAATGAATAATATCCTTTAATGAAGAGACTAACATCCATTAGAGTACAAATATCAACCAAAAACAATCACTAAATGAAGTGACTACCATTCATTGGATTACAAATCTAAACAATAAACAATCACCTTTAATAAAGTGACTACCATCCATCGGAGTACAAATCTCAACAAATAAGTGTCCCTCTTAATGACGAGAATACCATCCATTGGAGTACAAATCTCAACAACAAACTATCTCCTTTAATAAGGAGACTACCATCCATTGAAGTACAAATCTAAACAATGAACTATCTCCCTTAATCAGGAGACTATCATCCATCGGTGTACAAATCTCAACAACGAACTATCTCCCTTAATAAAGAGACTACCATCCATTGGAGTACATGTTTTAACAAAGAACTATCTCCCTTAATGAAGAGACTACCATCCATTGGAGTAAAAATATCAACCAAGAACTATCTCCCTTATTAAAGAGACTACCATCCATCAGAGTACAAATCTCAACAACAAACAATCTCCCTTAATGAAGAGACTACCATCCATCGGAGTACAAATTTCAACAACAAACTATCTCCCTTAATGAATAGAGTACCATCCATCGAAGTATAAATATCAACAACGAAGTATCTCCCTTAATGAAGAAACTACCATCCATTGTAGTACAAATATCAATAATAAACAACCCCCCTTAATGAAGTGACTACCATCCATCAGAGTACAAATCTCAATAATGAACTATCCCTCTTAATGAAAAGAATACTATCCATTGGAGTACAAATCTCAACAACGTACTATCTCCTTTATTAAGGAGACTACCATCCATTGAAGAAAAAATCTCAAGAAAGAACTGTCTCCTTTAATCAGGAGACTATCATCCATCGGAGTATAAATCTCAACAACAAACTATCTGCCTTAATGAAGTTCCTACCATCCATTGGAGTAGAAATATCAACAACAAATTATCTCCCTTAATAAAGAGACTACCATCCATCAGAGTACAAATATCAACAATGAACTATCTCCCTTAATGAATAGACTACCATCCATCGGAGTACAAATCTCAACAATGAACTAAATCCATTAATTAAGAGACTACCATCCATTGGAGTACAAATATGAACAATAAACTATCTCTTAATGAAGAGATTAGCATTCATTTGAGTACAAATCTCAACAATAAACTATCACCCTTGATGAAGTGACTACCTTCCATCGGAGTACAAATCTAAACAAAGAAGTGTCCCTCTTAATGAAGAGAATACCATCCATTAGAGTACAAATCTCAACAACAAAGTATCTCCTTTAATAAAAAGACTACCATCCATTGAAGTACAAATTTCAACAATGAAATATCTCCCTTAATCAGGAGACTATCATCCATCGGAGTACAAATCTCAATAATGAATTGTCTCCCTTAATGAAGAGACTACCATCCATTGTAGTACAAGTTTTAACAACGAAATATCTCCCTTAATGAAGAGACTACCATCCATTGGAGTAAAAATATCATTCACGAACAAACTATCTCCCTTATTGAAGAGACTACTATCCATCAAAGTATAAATCTCAACAACAAACTATCTCCCTTAATGAAGTTACTACCATCCATTGGAGTAGAAATATCAACAACAAATTATCTCCCTTAATAAAGAGACTACCATCCATCGGAGCACAAATATCAACAACGAACTATCTCCCTTAATAATAAGACTATCATCCATCGGAGTATAAATCTCACCAAAGAACTATCTCCCTTAATGAATAAACTACCATCTATTGGAGTACAAATCTCAACAATGAACTACATCCATTAAATAAGAGACTACCATCCATTGGAGTACAAATATGAACAATAAACTATATCTTAATGAAGAGACTACCATTCATTTTAGTACAAATCTCAACAATAAACTATCACCCTTAATGATGTGACTACCATCCATAGGAGTACAAATCTCAACAACGAACTACCTCCCTTAATAAAGATACTACCATACATCGGAGTACAAATCTCAACAGGAAACTATCTCCTTTAATGAGGAGACTACCATTAATCGAAGTACAAATCTAAACAACGAATTATCTCCCTTTATCCGGAGACTATCATCCATCGGAGTAAAAATCTCAACAATGAACTATCTCCGTTAATGAAGAGACTACCATCCATTGGAGTATAAATCCCAACAATGAACAATCTCCCTTATTGAAGAAACTACCATCCATTGGAGTAAAAATCTCAACAATGAATTATCTCCCTTAATGAAGATACTAACATCCATCGGAATGAAAATTTCAACAACGAACTATCTCCCTTAATGAAGTGACTACCATCAATTGGATTACAAATCTCAACAACGAATTATCTCCTTTAATGAGGAGACTACCTTCAATTGAAGTACAAATTTCAAAAATGAATTATCTCCCTTAATCAGGAGACTATCATCCATAGGAGTACAAATATAAACAGCAAACTATCTCACTTAATGAAGAGATTACCATCGATTGGAGTACAAATCTTAATAATGAATAATCTCCCATAGTGAAGTGACTAACATCCATTGGAGTAAAAATCTCAACAACGAACTATTTTCTTAATGAAGATACTACCATCCATCGGAATACCAATCTCAACAACGAACTATTTCCATTTATTAAAAGACTACCATCCATTGGATTACAAATTTCAACAATGAACTATCTCACTTAACAAAGAGACTACCATCCATCAGAGTACAAATCTTAACAACAAACTATCTCCCTTATTGTAGAGACTATCATACATTGGAGTAGAAATATCAATAATCAAGTATCTCCCTTAATGAAGATACAACCATCCATTGGAGTACAAACTTCAATAACGAACTATCTCCCTTAATGAAGAGACTTCCATCCATTAGGGTAAAAATATCAACCACGAACTTTCTCCCTTAATAAAGAGACTACCATCCATCAGAGTACAAACATCAACAACAAACTATCTCCCTTAATGAAGATACTACCATCCATCGGAGTACAAATCTCAACAACGAACTATCTCTCTTAATAAATAGACTACCATCCATCGGAGTACAAATACTAACAACGAACTATCTCCCTTAATGAAGAAACTACCATCGATTGGGGTATAAGTATCAACAACAAACTATCTATAAATGAAGAGACTACCATTCATTGGATTACAAATCTCAACAATAAACAATCACCCTTAATGAAGTGACTACCATCCATTGGAGTACAAATTTCAACAATGAACTATCCCTCTTAATGAAGAGAATACCATCCATTGGAATACAAATCTCAACAATGAACTATCTCCTTTAATGAGGAGACTACCATCCAATGAAGTAAAAATCTCAACAATGAACTATCTCCATTAATCAGGAGACTATCATCCATCGGAGTACAAATCTCAACAAAGAACTATCTCCCTTAATGAAGATACTACCATTCATTGGAGTAGAAATATCAACAACTAAATATCTTCCCTAATAAAGAGACTACCATCTATCAGGGTAGAAATCTCAACAACAAACTATCTCCCTTAATGAAGAAACTATCATCCATCAGAGTAAAAATCTCAACAACAAACTATCTCCCTTAATGAATAGACTACCATCCATCAGAGTACAAATTTCATCAATGAACTACCTCCATTAATGAAGAGACTACCATCCATTGGAGTACAAATATCAAAAAAAAACTATCTCTTAATGAAGAGACTACCATATATTGGAGTACAAATCTCAGCAATAAACTATCACCCTTAATGAAGTGACTACCATCCATAGGAGTACAATTATCAACAATGAACTATCTCCATTAATAAAGAGACTAGCATCCATTGGAGTACAAATCTAAAAAGCGAACTATCTCCTTTAATGAGGAGACTACCATTCATCGAAGTACAAATCTCAACAACGAACTATCTCCCTTAATCAAGAAGCTATCATCCATCGGGGTATAAATCTCACCAAGGAACTATCTCCCTTAATGAATATAAATAGCAGACCTCATGCACTGAAAGAGGGTCATGCCATTTACTGCCATTTTGTTCTTCGTATATTTCAGAGCTACTACTTTCCAGAATTATTTGTTCCCAGTTATTATTTTCCTTAGCTAATTTATTTATCCACCCCGTTTTAAGCAATAGATTTCTACACCGGAGATCTATTGCCCATTAGTTTATTTCAAGACCTCCTAAATTGTTATTTAAGTTTATTTTTTTATTTTCGCAATTGTTCCTGTTCCGTATCGAAGCCAAACCTACCAACCTATGGAGGAGTGCTTCCTTTAGAGTCGGACGAATTTTTATCAGCCTATAGTCATTTTATTTCCAGGTTTTTATTTTAATAAATTATTATTTGCTCTTTAATCCGATAACCATGTTTACTTCGTCGTCTGGCTTTTACTATTCAGTGAATGAGTTTTATAATATGTTAAGCTAGATTTCTATACCGGTATGTAAGATCATAAAACTGAGGGGATTTGGTAATACTATTGGTCATTTATTTGTTGAACTATTTTCTGCAAGTTACCAAATAAGGTACTAATCCCCGAAGCCCGATCATTACATACTGATTGTTTACCCCCTCTGATTATTTAACTAGATTCAAACTTACTTTTTGTTCCCCTAATCTAAACCAAATATTTTTAGCCTTAGATTTACACCACAACGCTAGATAACGATACGTTTGACTTTTGGTCCTTAGGGTTCGATAATCTTTAAAACTACGCGATAAGACTGTGCACTTGCGGTCCATATCATCTAGACCACCATATCCAGTAGCGATCGCAACAACGAACTATCTCCCTTAATAAAGTGAGTACCATCCATTGGAGTACAAATCTCAACAATGAACTATCTCCTTTAATGAGGATACACCATTCATCGAAGTACAAATAACAACAACGAACTATCTCAATTAATGAAGAGATTACCATTCATTGGAGTATAAATCCCAACAATGAAGAAGCTCCCTTATTGAAGAGTCTAGCATCCATTGGAGTAAAAATGTCAGCAACGAATTATCTCCCTTAATGAAGATTCTACCATCCATCGGAATACAAATTTTGTAAAACGCACTATCTCCCTTAATGAAGTAACTACCATCCATTAGATTACAAATTTTAGCAATGAACTATATTCTTAGATGAGGAGACTACCTTCCATTGAAGTACAAATTTAAACAATGAATTATCTCCCTTAATCAAGAGACTATCATCCATCGGAGTACAAATCTCAACAATGAACTATCTCCCTTAATGAAGAGACTACCATCCATTGGAGTATAAATATCAACAATAAACTATTTATTAATGAAGATACTACCATTAATTGGAGTACAAATATCAACAATAAACTATCACCCTTAATGAAGTGACTACCATCCATAGGAGTACAAATCTCAACAACGAAATATCTCCCTTAATAAAGTGACTACTATCCATTGGAGTACAAATCTCAACAGCGAACTATCTCCTTTAATGAGGAGACTACTATTCATCAAAGTACAAATCTCAACAACGAACTATATTCATTAATGAAAAGACTACCATCCATTGGAGTATAAATCCCAACAATGAACAATCTCCCTTATTAAAGAGACTACCATCCATGGAGTAAAAATCTCAACAATGAATTATCTCCCTTAATGAAGATACTACCATCCATCGGAATACAAATCTAATTTACGAACTATCTCCTTAATGGAGTAACTCCCATCCATTGCAGTAGAAATATCAACAACTAACTATCTCTCTTAATAAAGAGACTACCATCCATCGGGGTACAAATATCACCAACGAAATATCTCGCTTAATGAAGAGACTATCATCCATCGGAGTACAAATCTCAACAATCAACTATCTCCCTTAATGAATAGACTACCATCCATCGGAGTACAAATATCAACAATAAAATATCTTTTAATGAAGAGACTACCATTCATTGGAGTACAAATCTCAACAATAAACTATCACCCTTAATGAAGTGACTACCATCCATAGGAGTAAAAATCTCAACAAAAAATTATCTCCCTTAATAAAGTTACTACCATCTATTGGTGTATAAATCTCAACAGCAAACTATCTCCTTTTATAAGGAGACTACCATTCATCGAAGTAAAAATCTTAACAACGAACTATCTCAGTTAATGAAGAGACTACCATCCATTGGAGTATAAATCCAAACAATGAATAAGGTCCCTTATTGAAGAGACTACCATACATTGGAGTAAAAATCTCAACAATGAATTATCTCCCTTAATGAAGATTCTACCATCCATCGGAATACAAATTCCATAAAACGAACTATCTTCCTTAATAAAGTAACTACCATCCATTGGATTAAAAATTTCAATAACGAACTATCTCCTTTGATGAGGAGACTACCTTCCATTGAAGTGCAAATTTAAACAATGAATTATCTCCCTTAATCAGGAGATTATCATCCATCGTAGTACAAATCTCAACAATGAACTATTTCCCTTAATGAAGATACTACCATCCATTGGAGTACAAATCTCAACAATAAACAATCACCCTTAATGAAGTGACTACCATCCATTGGAGTATAAATCTCAACAACGATCTATCTCCCTTAATGAAGAGACTATCATCCATTGGAGTACAAATCTCAACAGCGAACTATCTCCTTTAATGAGGAGACTACCATTCATTAAATTACAAATCTCAATAACGAACTATCTCCGTTAATGAAGAGACTACCATCCATTGGAGTATAAATCCCAACAATGAACAATCTCTCTTATTAAAGAGACTACCATCTATTGGAGTAAAAATCTCAACAACGAATTATCTCCCTTAATGAAGATACTACCATCCATCGGAATACAAATCTAATTTACGAACTATATCCCTTAATGGGGTAACTCCCATCCGTTGCAGTAGAAATATCAACAACTAACTATCTCTCTTAATAAAGAGACTACCATCCATCGGAGTACAAATATCACCAACGAACTATCTCGCTTAATGAAGAGAGTATCATCCATCGGAGTACAAATCTCAACAATCAACTATCTCCCTTAATGAATAGACTACCATCCATCGGAGTACAAATATCAACAATAAAATATCTTTTAATGAAGAGACTACCATTCATTAGAGTACAAATCTCAACAATAAACTATCACCCTTAATGAAGTGACTACCATCCATTGGAGTAAAAATCTCAACAACGAACTATCTCCCTTAATAAAGTTACTACCATCTATTGGTGTACAAATCTGAACAGCGAACTATCTCTTTTTATAAGGAGACTACCATTCATCGAAGTACAAATCTTAACAACGAACTATCTCAGTTAATGAAGAGACTACCATCCATTGGAGTATAAATCCAAACAATGAATAAGGTCCCTTATTGAAGAGACTACCATCCATTGGAGTAAAAATCTCAACAATGAATTATCTCCCTTAATGAAGATTCTACCATCCATCAGAATACAAATTCCATAAAACGAACTATATCCCTTAATGAAGTAACTACCATCCATTGGATTAAAAATTTCAATAACGAACTATCTCCTTTGATGAGGAGACTACCTCCCATTGAAGTACAAATTTAAACAATGAATTATCTCCCTTAATCAGGAGACTATCATCCATCGTAGTACAAATCTCAAAAATGAACTATCTCCCTTAATGAAGAGACTACCATCCATTGGAGTACAAATATCATCAATAAACTATCTATTAATGAAGAGACTACCATTCATTTGAGTACAAATCTCAACAATAAACTATCACCCTTAATGAAGTGACTACCATCTATAGGAGTACAAATCTCAACAACGAACTATCTCCCTTAATAAATTGACTACCTCCCATTTGTATACAAATCTCAATAGCGAACTATCTCCTTTAATGAGGAGACTACCATTCATCGAAGTACAAATCTCAACAACGAACTATCTCCGCTAATGAAGAGACTACCATCCATTGGAGTATAAATCCCAACAATGAACAATCGCTCTTATTAAAGAGACTACCATCTATTGGAGTAAAAATCTCAAAAACGAATTATCTCCCTTAATGAAGATGCTACTATCCATCGGAGTAAAAATCTCAACAATGAACTATCTCCCTTAATGAATAGACTACCATCCATCGGAGTACAAATATCAACAATAAAATATCTTTTAATGAAGAGACTACCATTCGTTGGAGTACAAATCTCAAAAATAAACTATCACCCTTAATGAAGTGACTGCCATCCATAGGAGTAAAAATTTCAACAACGAACTATCTCCCTTAATAAAGTTACTACCATGTATTCGTGTACAAATCTCAACAGCGAACTATTTCCTTTTATAAGGAGACTACCATATATCGAAGTACGAATCTTAAAAACGAACTATCTCAGTTAATGAAGAGACTACCATCCATTGGAGTATAAATCTCAACAATGAATTATCTCCCTTAATGAAGATTCTACCATCCATCGGAATACGAATTCCATAAAACTAACTATCTCCCTTAATGAAGTAACTACCATCCATTGGATTAAAAATTTCAACAACGAACTATCTCCTTTGATGAGGAGACTACCTTCCATTGAAGTACAAATTTAAACAATGAATTATCTCCCTTAATCAGGAGATTATCATCCATCGTAGTACAAATCTCAACAATGAACTATTTCCCTTAATGAAGAGACTACCATCCATTGGAGTACAAATATCATCAGTAAACTATCACCCTTAATGAAGTGACTACCATCCACTGGAGTACAAATCTCAACAACGAACTATCTCCCTTAATAAACTGACTATCATCCAATTGAGTACAAATCTCAACAACGAACTATCTCCTTTAATGAGGAGACTACCATTCATCGAAGTACAAATCTCAACAATGAACTATCTCCATTAATTAAGAGACTACCTTCCATTGTAGTATAAATCCCATCAATGAACAATCTCTCTTATTAAAGAGACTACCATCTATTGGAGTAAAAATCTCAACAGCGAATTATCTCCCTTAATGAAGATACTACCATCCATCGGAATACAAATTTAATTTAGAAAAATCTCCCTTATTGGAGTAACTACCATCCATGGGAGTAGAAATATCAACAACTAATTATCTCTCTTAATAAAGAGACTACCATCCATCGGAGTACACATATCACCAACGAACTATCTCGCTTAATGAAGAGACTATCATCAATCAGAGTACAAATCTCAACAACAATCTATCTCCCTTAATGAATAGACTACCATCCATCAGAGTACAAATATCAACAATAAACTATCTTTTAATGAAGAGATTACCATTCATTGGAGTACAAATCTCAACAATAAACTATCACCCTTAATAAAGTGACTACCATCCATAGTAGTAAAAATCTCAACAACGAACTACCTCCCTTAGTAAAGTGACTACCATCCATTGGAGTACAATTCTGAACATCGAACAATCTCCTTTAATGAGGAGACTACCATTCATCGAAGTACAAATCTTAACAACGAACTATCTCAGTTAATGAAGAGACTACCATCCATTGGAGTATAAATCCAAACAATGAATAAGCTCCCTTATTGAAGAGACTACCATCCATTGGAGTAAAAATCTCAACAACGAATTATCTCCCTTAATGAAGATTCTACCATTCATCGGAATACAAATTCCATAAAATGAACTATCTCCCTTAATCAAGTAACTACCATCCATTGGATTACAAATTTCAACAACGAACTATCTCCTTTGATGAGGAGACTACCATCCATCAGAGTACAAATATCAACAATAAACTATCTTTTAATGAAGAGATTACCATTCATTGGAGTACAAATCTCAACAATAAACTATCACCCTTAATCAAGTAACTACCATCCATTGGATTACAAATCTCAACAACAATCTATCTCCCTTAATGAATAGACTACCATCCATCAGAGTACAAATATCAACAATAAACTATCTTTTAATGAAGAGATTACCATTCATTGGAGTACAAATCTCAACAATAAACTATCACCCTTAATAAAGTGACTACCATCCATAGTAGTAAAAATCTCAACAACGAACTACCTCCCTTAGTAAAGTGACTACCATCCATTGGAGTACAATTCTGAACATCGAACAATCTCCTTTGATGAGGAGACTACCATTCATCGAAGTACAAATCTTAACAACGAACTATCTCAGTTAATGAAGAGACTACCATCCATTGGAGTATAAATCCAAACAATGAATAAGCTCACTTATTGAAGAGACTACCATCCATTGGAGTAAAAATCTCAACAACGAATTATCTCCCTTAATGAAGATTCTACCATTCATCGGAATACAAATTCCATAAAACGAACTATCTCCCTTAATCAAGTAACTACCATCCATTGGATTACAAATTTCAACAACGAACTATCTCCTTTGATGAGGAGACTACCATCCATCAGAGTACAAATATCAACAATAAACTATCTTTTAATGAAGAGATTACCATTCATTGGAGTACAAATCTCAACAATAAACTATCACCCTTAATCAAGTAACTACCATCCATTGGATTACAAATTTCAACAACAATCTATCTCCCTTAATGAATAGACTACCATCCATCAGAGTACAAATATCAACAATAAACTATCTTTTAATGAAGAGATTACCATTCATTGGAGTACAAATCTCAACAATAAACTATCACCCTTAATAAAGTGACTACCATCCATAGTAGTAAAAATCTCAACAACGAACTACCTCCCTTAGTAAAGTGACTACCATCCATTGGAGTACAATTCTGAACATCGAACAATCTCCTTTAATGAGGAGACTACCATTCATCGAAGTACAAATCTTAACAACGAACTATCTCAGTTAATGAAGAGACTACCATCCATTGGAGTATAAATCCAAACAATGAATAAGCTCCCTTATTGAAGAGACTACCATCCATTGGAGTAAAAATCTCAACAACGAATTATCTCCCTTAATGAAGATTCTACCATTCATCGGAATACAAATTCCATAAAACGAACTATCTCCCTTAATCAAGTAACTACCATCCATTGGATTACAAATTTCAACAACGAACTATCTCCCTTAATCAAGAGACTATCATCCATCGTAGTACGAATCTCAACAATGAACCATCTATTAATAAAGAGACTACCATTCATTTGAGTACAAATCTCAACAATAAACTATCACCCTTAACGAAGTGACTACCATCTATAGGAGTACAAATCTCAACAACGAACTATCTCCCTTAATAAATTGACTACCTCCCATTTGAGTCCAAATCTCAACAGCGAACTATCTCCTTTAATGAGGAGACTACCATTCATCGAAGTACAAATATCAACAACGAACTATCTCCGTTAATGAAGAGACTACCATCCATTGGAGTATAAATCCCAACAATGAACAATCTCTCTTATTAAAGAGACTACCATCTATTGGAGTAAAAATCTCAACAACGAATTATCTCCCTTAATGAAGATACTACCATCCATCGGAATACAAATTTAATTTACGTACTATCTCCCTTAACGGAGTAATTACCATCCATTGGAGTAGAAATATCAACAACTAACTATCTCTTTTAATAAAGAGACTACCATCCATCGGAGTACAAATATCACCAACTAACTATCTCGCTTAATGAAGAGACTATCATCCATCGGAGTAAAAATCTCAACAATGAACTATCTCCCTTAATGAATAGACTACCATCCATCGAAGTACAAATATCAACAATAAAATATCTTTTAATGAAGGGACTACCATTCATTGGAGTACAAATCTCAACAATAAACTATCACCCTTAATGAAGTGACTACCATCCATAGGAGTACAAATTTCAACAACGAACTATCTCCCTTAATAAAGTTAATACCATCTATTGGTGTACAAATCTCAACAGCGAACTATCTCCTTTTATAAGGAGACTACCATTCATCGAAGTACAAATCTTAACAACGAACTATCTCAGTTAATGAAGAGACTACCATCCATTGGAGTATAAATCCAAACAATGAATAAGCTCCCTTATTGAAGAGACTACCATCCATTGGAGTAAAAATCTCAACAATGAATTATCTCCCTTAATGAAGATTCTACCATCCATCGGAATACAAATTCCATAAAACTAACTATCTCCTTTAATGAAGTAACTACCATCCATTGGATTAAAAATTTCAACAACGAACTATCTCCTTTGATGAGGAGACTACCTTCCATTGAAGTACAAATTTAAACAATCAATTATCTCCCTTAATCAGGAGATTATCATCCATCGTAGTACAAATCTCAACAATGAACTATCTATTAATGAAGAGACTACCATTCATTTGAGTACAAATCTCAACAATAAACTATCACCCTTAACAAAGTGACTACCATCTATAGGAGTACAAATCTCAACAACGAACTATCTCCCTTAATAAATTGACTACCTCCCATTTGAGTACAAATCTCAACAACGAACTATCTCCTTTAATGAGGAGACTACCATTCATCGAAGTACAAATATCAACAACGAACTATCTCCGTTAATGAAGAGACTACCATCCATTGGAGTATAAATCCCAACAATGAACAATCTCTCTTATTAAAGAGACTACCATCTATTGGAGTAAAAATCTCAACAACGAATTATCTCCCTTAATGAAGATACTACCATCCATCGGAATACAAATTTAATTTACGAACTATCTCCCTTAACGGAGTAATTACCATCCATTGGAGTAGAAATATCAACAACTAACTATCTCTTTTAATAAAGAGACTACCATCCATCGGAATACAGATATCACCAACGAACTATCTCGCTTAATGAAGAGACTATCATCCATCGGAGTAAAAATCTCAACAATGAACTATCTCCCTTAATGAATAGACTACCATCCATCGAAGTACAAATATCAACAATAAAATATCTTTTAATGAAGGGACTACCATTCATTGGAGTACAAATCTCAACAATAAACTATCACCCTTAATGAAGTGACTACCATCCATAGGAGTACAAATTTCAACAACGAACTATCTCCCTTAATAAAGTTACTACCATCTATTGGTGTACAAATCTCAACAGCGAACTATCTCCTTTTATAAGGAGACTACCATTCATCGAAGTACAAATCTTAACAACGAACTATCTCAATTAATGAAGAGACTACCATCCATTGGAGTATAAATCCAAACAATGAATAAGGTCCCTTATTGAAGAGACTACTATCCATTGGAGTAAAAATCTCAACAATGAATTATCTCCCTTAATGAAGATTCTACCATCCATCGGAATACAAATTCCATAAAACTAACTATCTCCCTTAATGAAGTAACTACCATCCATTGGATTAAAAATTTCAACAACGAACTATCTCCTTTGATGAGGAGACTACCTTCCATTGAAGTACAAATTTAAACAATCAATTATCTCCCTTAATCAGGAGTTTATCATCCATCGTAGTACAAATCTCAACAATGAAATATTTCCCTTAATGAAGAGACTACCATCCATTGGAGTACAAATCTCAACAATAAGTTATCACCCTTAATGAAGTGACTACCATCCATTGGAGTACAAATCTCAACAACGAACTATCTCCCTTAATAAAGTGCCTATCATCCATTGGAGTACAAATCTCAACAGCGAACTATCTCCCTTAATGAGGAGACTACCATTCATCGAAGTACAAATCTCAACAACGAACTATCTCCATTAATGAAGAGACTACCATCCATTGGAGTATAAATCCCAACAATGAAAAATCTCTCTTATTAAAGAGACTACCATCTATTGGAGTAAAAATCTCAACAACGAATTATCTCCCTTAATGAAGATACTACCATCCATCGGAATACAAATTTAATTTACGAAAAATCTCCCTTATTGGAGTAACTACCATCCATTGGAGTAGAAATATCAACAACTAACTATCTCTATTAATAAAAATACTACCATCCATCGGAGTACAAATATCACCAATGAACTATCTCGCTTAATGAAGAGACTATCATCAATCGGAGTACAAATCTCAACAACAAACTACCTCCCTTAATGAATAGACTACCATCCATCAGAGTATAAATATCAACAATAAACTATCTTTTAATGAAGAGATTACCATTCATTGGAGTACAAATCTAAACAATAAACTATCACCCTTAATAAAGTGACTACCATCCATAGTAGTAAAAATCTCAACAACGAACTATCTCCCTTAATAAAGTGCCTATCATCCATTGGAGTACAAATCTCAACAGCGAACTATCTCCTTTAATGAGGAGACTACCATTCATCGAAGTACAAATCTCAACAATGAACTATCTCCATTAATGAAGAGACTACCATCCATTGGAGTATAAATCCAAACAATGAAAAATCTCTCTTATTAAAGAGACTACCATCTATTGGAGTAAAAATCTCAACAACGAATTATCTCCCTTAATGAAGATACTACCATCCATCGGAATACAAATTTAATTTACGAAAAATCTCCCTTATTGGAGTAACTACCATCCATTGGAGTAGAAATATCAACAACTAACTATCTCTCTTAATAAAAATACTACCATCCATCGGAGTACAAATATCACCAATGAACTATCTCGCTTAATGAAGAGACTATCATCAATCGGAGTACAAATCTCAACAACAAACTATCTCCCTTAATGAATAGACTACCATCCATCAGAGTATAAATATCAACAATAAACTATCTTTTAATGAAGAGATTACCATTCATTGGAGTACAAATCTAAACAATAAACTATCACCCTTAATAAAGTGACTACCATCCATAGTAGTAAAAATCTCAACAACGAACTACCTCCCTTAGTAAAGTGACTACCATCCATTGGAGTACAATTCTCAACAGCGAACTATCTCCTTTAATGAGGAGACTACCATTCATCGAAGTACAAATCTTAACAACGAACTATCTCAGTTAATGAAGAGACTACCATCCATTGGAGTATAAATCCAAACAATGAATAAGCTCCCTTATTGAAGAGACTACCATCCATTGGAGTAAAAATCACAACAACGAATTATCTCCTGTAATGAAGATTCTACCATCCATCGGAATACAAAATCCATAAAACGAACTATCTCCCTTAATCAAGTAACTACCATCCATTGGATTACAAATTTCAACAACGAACTATCTCCTTTGATGAGGAGACTACCTTCCATTGAAGTACAAATTTAAACAATGAATTATCTCCCTTAATCAAGAGACTATCATCCATCGTAGTACAAATCTCAACAATGAACAATCTCCCTTAATGAAGAGACTCCCATCCATTGGAGTACAAATATCATCAATAAAATATCCATTAATGAATAGACTACCATTCATTGGAGTACAAATCTCAACAATAAACTATCACCCTTAATGAAGTGACTACCATCCATAGGAGTACAATTCTCAACAACGAACTATCTCCCTTAATAAAGTGACTACCATCCATTTGAGTACAAATCTCAACAGCGAACTATCTCCTTTAATGATGAGACTACCATTCATCGAAGTACAAATCTCAACAACGAACTATCTCCGTTAATGAAGAGACTACCATCCATTGGAGTATAATTACCAACAATGAACAATCTTTCTTATTAAAGAGACTACCATCTATTGGAGTAAAAATCTCAACAACGAATTATCTCCCTTAATGAAGATACTAACATCCATCGGAATACAAATTTAATTTACGAACTATCTCCCTTATTGGAGTAACTACCAACCATTGGAGTAGAAATATCAATAACTAACTATCTCTCTTAATAAAGAGACTACCATCCATCGGAGTACAAATATCACCAACTAACTATCTCTCTTAATAAAGAGACTATCATCCATCGGAGTACAAATATCAACAACGAACTATCTGCCTTAATGAATATACTACCATCCATCGGAGTACAAATATCAACAATAAACTATCTTTTAATGAAGAGACTATTGAAGAAGTGAAAAACACAAGAAGGGGGGTTGAATTGTAAAAACTTGAAATCAATTGCAGTCAACACGGTATTTTTATCCTGGTTCGTTTGATCTCAAACTACTCCAGTCCACCCGTCAAGGTGATTTCGCCTCTCTCCAACGAGGTCTTAATCCACTATATTCAACTGAATATTACAACTGCTTTAACAACTGCTAAAGCCTTCTTGAGTCAAACCACAAACCGGTTTCTCAAGGAAATACTTTCTTACAGAAAAATGAAATCTAAGTGTCTTGAATGTTTTCTACAAAATGTGTTTATCACAACTGTGATACTACACACGTTAAGCTTATGAGAACTAGAGTGCTAAAATAATTGAGTAAAGAATTTGAGAGCTTTAGAAAACTGAGAGTGAGGAAGATGATGAATATCTTTAGGCGTGTAGAGAGTTGTAGAGCATTAGCCAATTCAATCTTCATTGACTTGTTTATATAGCATTGGAAAATGGTACATTGGAGTCAGTTAATTCCGTTTCAATGCCAATAACATTCTTTCCAAATTGAGAAGATATTTGTCTGGAATAATTCCGTTGATAATAAAGTATCTTGAATGCACAGTACCGTTGCCACTTAAGCGTGTTCTGGCTTTGGCTTTTTCTGACGCTGCTAGGTGCTGATGAGTTGTTGTTTTCTTGATCAGAGTTCAGATTGTTACGCGCAGATCTGTTCATCAAGCTTCAGCGTAAGCACATGTTGATCTTCTGATTCTGGCATCTGATATAACATCCTCTGATGCTGATGTTGATATTTCATCTTCTGATGCTGATGATGATATTCTCTTGCTGATACCCATCAGAGTTTCTGTAAAACATAATGTAATTTTTAGGTAGCATATATGTCTTACATGAATCATACAATTAATATATCTTTGCATTTTGTTATCATCAAAACTTAAACTTAGGGTAGTAGATTCAAACTTTGTTCTAACAATCTCCCCCTTTTTGATGATGACAAAAACTAGATTTTTTTTCAATTGAAAATCATCGTAAAAAGTATCAGAGATAACCAAATAGTAAAGAGTATCAGAATTAAATAGGAAGTTATCAAAGATAAGAGGATAAGGGATAAGGAGATATCAGAGTTTAGATCGAAGATACTCCCCCTGAATTTATTACTTCCCTTTTTAATTCCATGAGTCCTTCAGGAACAAATCTTTATTGACTTTCTTTGAACATCAGAACATCAGAGCTTCAGTGTATCAGAGATGATTAACTTCTTGTACCTGTAGGCTTATGCAAAAAAAAAATATTCAAGTATATCAGAGTGTTAGAATGTTTGAGACTTTTTGTCTCAGTAGTCCGTTATTGAAAAATATCATTCTTTTTCTCCCCCTTTTTGTCAGCAATCAAAAAGTGCAAGTAATATAAGCTAAAATGATCAGAGCATAAAAACTGTTATATTTAATTCAAAGCATAGAAGAGAGTAAAGAAAACATGGAAAGAAAACAATGAAAACATCATGAATGAAAAACTAAGGTTGGGGTGGAAAGCGTGTGAACAGAGCTTCTAGCATGTTCTTGATTTGATCAGCAGTTTCCTTCTGCTGATGCACCATGTTGACTACTGTATCAATCTTGCCATATTTCACATCCATCCTTTCCTTCATCCTTTGATCATTCTCATCCATTCTTTGCTGCAGACGAATATCATTCTGCTTCAGCTCTTCAAGAGTCTGCATGTCCAGAGCAGCTTGAGAAACGTCAGAAACAGGATGCTTCTGAGAGCTTTCTGCAACATCTTCTGCTTGACTAACATCTTCAGCTGGTTGAATGGTTGATGTTGGATGCTTTTCAGACCATGGCTCACTATCCAAAAAGAGCACTTCCTCCTTCAGCAGCTGACTCATGACTGGACCTTCAACTTCTTTCAGCAGTTTGCTGATGTTCTATTGAGCCTGTTCATAGTTTATGTCTTGCAGCTTGAGGGCTTCAGCGCGTACCCACATTCTGAATTGTGCCCAGAGTTGGTCTGAGGCAGTAGGATCAATCATTCCAGGACCAACCTGCTTTAGAGAAGCAATCCAATTCTGCAAGCCTGTTTCAAAATTCAAAATTCCAGCACCAACATCTAGTTGTTTGGGTTTGGGGATGGCTATTTTATTTTTGAGGTCAGCAAGATGGTCAAGGATTGTTAAATCAATGAAGGTCCTGCTGTGGTCTTCTGTATTTTGTTTGGGAGATGGAGTGGGAGAATCAGAAATGATTATTGGACTATTTGGAGTATTTGGAGGGGTAGTTTCTGGTGAGGATGGCAGTTGGGGAATGTTTACAGTTGTACCACAAGGCAGTTGAATTGCCAAGGGTTGTGGTTCAGAGGATTGAGGTGATATAGGTTCAGGGGTTTGAGGTGAATGAGGTTCAGGGGTTTGAGCCTCAGAGTGGTGAGACTCAGAGTGTTGAGACTCAAGTTGTGGAGATGATGGTTGAGGTGAAGGAGGATTAAGTTCTGGTTGTGGAGAGGGAGGTGGAGTTTCTGGTTGTGGAGAGGGAGGTTGTGGAATTTCTGGAATGGGTGAGAGTGTATGTTCTTGTTGAGGTGAGTGGGCAGTTTCTGGTTGAGTGTTTGGATTTTCTGAGAGAGGAGCGGAAGAACGTTGATCAATTTCAGAAAGAACTTTATCAAGTTCTGATTCTGTTGATGTTGTGGGTTTTGGATTTTGGGTTTTGGTGCGGGATCTCCTGAGAGTTAGTGACTCAGAAGGGTCAAACTCTGGATCGGTATCATCAATAGTTGGTATGGGGATTGGGAGTTCATATGAAGTTGGGGTTGGGATCAATGTTGGAACAGCAGATGAATTTAAAACATTAACAGCAGATATATTACCTCTCTTCTTTGGTGTCTGCTGGGATGGTCCTTCTGAAGCAGCCTTCCTCTTCTTATTCTTCTTCAAAGTAACCTCTGGAGTTTGCTGGTGCAGATCTTTGATGTTCAGGTCAGGATCTGTGCCATCAGCTTTACACGCGTCCAAGTATCTGAGAACGATGACTGGTTTAGAGTCAATCTCAGAGAATATGGGAAAGCCACTCAGAGGGACTCTTCTGCTGGTGATGTCAGCAAGAGGAGTGACGCTGGGCTCCTTTCTGATATTCTCTATCGGTTTCATCTTTTTCAGATTCTTTGCGTTCAGCTGCTTGCCAACCGCTGGTTCCAGAGAACTTATTTCTTGAGCTTCTGTAAGGTGTTATATCAGCCCATTCTCAGTCAGAATATCTGATATTAATCTTCCAAAGGGTATCCAATCCCTTTTTGTCCTTTCTTCTTCTCTTGTCTCCTTGACACTGGTCTTCAAGTGATTGAACAGAAGATGAGCAAGGTTGATCTTGGTCTTCTTAGCAATGAAATAGAGTAGATATTGCTGATCTATGTTGATGTAGTCAGGAGAGCTCGTGGGCTTCCTGTTGTTGAAGCAGCCCAAGATGATCTTTGCCTAGATTTTGTGCTGATCCTTCAAATCTCTGATTTTGCTGCTGGGAACTCCATGAGTGAAAATCTGTCTAGCAACTAAACCAGTGTTTCCAGACCTTTCTGCCATGTCAATACAGCGGATGCCACCTCCGTTGTATCCAATCAGTCTAGCAATGTGATCCTCAGTGATCACTATCTTCTTTCCCATGATGTATGATGTAACCTGATGCGTTGAAGCAGATGCATGAATCCAGAACTCCTTAACTAGAATGGGGAATGTTGGACCCACCAACCTATCAAAATACTTCTCCCATCCTTGTGCCCTAATTTCTTCAGTCAAATTGAAGCCATTGTCTTTCAAACTGGTGAAATCAACGATCAGTTCAGACAGAACTTCCAAGTTCTTCACCGGAGTAAGTAGAGTTCTGAAGGGAATCTGGTAATGCTCAGATGAAGCCTCTTGCTGAGAACCTGCAGAAACATTGCTAGAAGTTGCCATGTTCACACTTAGGGTTTCTTTGAGAAAAGCTTGACAAAGGGTTTCTTTTGAAAAAGATGAACACACAAGTAAGAATGCAGAGAAAATATTTGGATGATTGTAAGAAACGGTAAAAGTTTAATGAATGATGTTAATGTGCTTAAATAGATTTCAAAATGTGTTTTGAAAACGTAAACGGTTTTAAGAGAGAGAATTAATTCATGATTACAGTTTAACTCATGATTACGTGCATTTAATGCTTGCTGATTTTGGGGGATTTGAGAAGGATACTTGGAACGGTTACCAGACATGTGTCTCAATGCATCCAATCAGCGTTTTGCCTTCTCAGAAGCATGCACGCGTGTTCTGCTTCAGAGATTTGCTGATGATTGGATGACACTTGTTTGATTTAGTGAGCAGCACGTCTATCCTTGAGCTGAAACGCTCTGATCTTTAAGAATAGAATCTGATACAATCTGCATGTCTATCTTTCTGAAAGAAGATTGATCAGAAGTTCACAGTAAAATAAAACACATTCTGAAGGTTAATATATAAAATTAAAACATTTTCACTCTGGGCAGAGCTTCATGCTGAGATGATTCAGAATGAAGTTGAACCTATCTTCAGAAAGTGGTTTAGTGAAGATATCAGCCCATTGATGGTCTGTATCAATAAATTTTAAGTTCAAAATTCCTTTCTGAATATAGTCCCTAATGAAATGATGTTTTATTTCTATATGCTTAGCCCTAGAATGCAAAATAGGATTTTTACTTAAGCAAATGGCAGAAGTATTGTCATAGAGTATATGGATGTTACTCTCAAAAATCTGGAAGTCTTCAAGCTGACTTTTCATCCAGAGAATTTGTGTGCTGCATCCAGCTGCTGCTATGTACTCAGCTTCTGCTGTTGATAGCGCAATTGTGGATTGCCTTTTGCTGGACCAAGAGATCATATTTTCTCCCAGAAACTGGAAGCTTCCAGAAGTACTTTTACGCTCTACTCTGTCTCCAGCAAAGTCAGCATCGCAGTAACCTACTAAACTGTAATCACTAGATTTCTTATAAAATAAACCCAGATTAGTAGTACCTTTCAGATACTTGAAAATTCGCTTAACAGCTGTTAAGTGAGATTCTCTAGGATCTGATTGGAATCTTGCACAAATACATACACTGAATAAAATATCAGGCCTTGAATCCGTCAGATAAAGGAGAGAACCAATCATACCTCTGTAGACTTTCTGTTCTACCTCTTTGCTTACCTCTTCTCTTTCCAGAATGCACGTGGGATGCATTGGAATCTTTGATGACTTACATTCTGAGAGATCAAATTTCTTCAGAAGTTCTCTGACATACTTGCTCTGATGAATGTAAGTTCCCTCAGGATTTTGATTGATCTGAATTCCCAGAAAGAATTTCAGTTCTCCCATGAGGCTCATCTCAAATTCTGCCTGCATACACTTGGCAAATTTTCATCCAAGAGAAGGATTAGTAGATCCAAAAATAATATCATCAACATAAATTTGGCAAACTAAGATGTCATTCTTAACTGACTTACAAAATAAGGTAGTGTCCACCTTCCCTCTGGTGAATTCTTTTTCTAACAGAAAGTTACTTAGTCTTTCATACCAAGCTCTGGGAGCTTGTTTCAGACCATATAGTGACTTCTTTAGTTTGAAAACATATTCTGGCTTTTTTGTACTTTCAAAACCAGGGGGTTGGTTCACATAAACCTCTTCTTCTATATATCCATTTAAGAATGCACTCTTGACATCCATCTGATACAGAGTGATGCCTTTATTAACAACAAACGAAATTAAAAGTCTGATAGATTCTAACGTGGCGACTGGGGCAAAGGTTTCTGTATAGTCTATCCCCTCTTGCTGACTATAACCGTGTGCTACCAGTCGTGCTTTGTTTCTGATAACTTCACCTTGTTAGTTCAGCTTATTTCTGAACACCCATCTTGTTCCAATGACGTTGAATCCTTTTGGTCTGGGAATAAGATCCCATACGTCATTTCTGGTGAATTGATTCAGCTCTTCTTGCATTGCTAGAATCTAGTCGTTGTACAGAAGTGCTTCATCAATTGAGGAAGGTTCAATCAGAGAAACAAGTCCCATGAGGGATTCTTCAGAGTTTCTGAAGCTAGCTCTTGTTCTGATTGGATCTTCTTTTCTTCCTAAGATGGTTTCTTCTGGGTGATCCAAGCTGCTTCTGGGTAGTCTTTTCTGAGGTTGATCAACAGGTGTTGCTGGATTGCTCGCAGTGCCTCTTTCTGATGTTGAAGGAGTGTCGTTGTTGAGAGCTTCTGATGACTTGTCTTCAGAACCTGTGAATTCAACTTCCATACCTGCAAAAACTTCATTCTGCTTTGACTTTTCAGAGTCAAGCTTATCATCAAAACGAACACTGATTGATTCTTCAACAATCTGTGTTTCTGTATTGTATACTCTGTACCCTCTTGAGCGTTCAGAGTATCCTAGCATAATACACTTCTGTGCTTTAGAGTCAAACTTGTTCAAATACTTTTTTGTATTTAACATAAAACAAGTACATCCAAATGGATGAAAATATGAAATGTTGGGCTTTCTGTTCTTCCACAATTCATATGGAGTCTTTTCCAGAATAAGTCTTATTGAGATTCTATTCTGAATGTAGCACGTTGTGTTTATTGCCTCTGCCCAGAAGATCTTAGCAACGTTTGTCTCATTGATCATGGTTCTGGACATTTCTTGCAATGTTCTGTTCTTTCGTTCTACAACTCCATTTTGTTGGGGAGTTCTAGGACAAGAGAAATCATGCAGAATGCCTCTGTCATTAAAGAATGACTCAAAATCTTTTTTTTCAAACTCTCCACCATGATCACTTCTGACTTTAACGATTCTAAGATCCTTTTCATTCTGAACTTGGTTACAGAAGGTAACAAACACAGAGTTTGACTCGTCCTTGTGTCTTAAGAACTTTACCCATGTCCATCTGCTATAGTCATCTACGATTACTAACCCATACTTCTTGCCACTAACTGAAGCAGTTTTAACTGGTCCAAATAAGTCAATGTGCAGATGTTCTAATGGCTTAAAGGTAGAAACAACATTTTTAGATTTGAAAGAAGGTTTTCCAAACTTGCCTTTCTGACATGCTTCACACAGAGCATCTGAATTGAACTTCAGATTAGGAAGTCCTCTGACCAGATTGAGTTTGTTAATCTGAGATATTCTTCTCATACTAACATGCCCCAATCATCTGTGCCAGATCCACTGCTCGTTGTTAACAGACAGAAGACACTTTACATTCTGACTTTTCAGTTCAGAAAGTTTGATTTTATAAATTTTGTTTTTCCTCTTTCCATTAAATAGGATAGTCCCATCTTTCTGACTAACAGCTTTACATGATTTTTGATTAAAGATTATATCATAACCGTTATCACTTAATTGACTTATGGATAACAGATTATGCATTAATCCATCTAATAGCAGAACATTATTTATAGAGGGAAGATTTCCATTACCTACAGTTCCAGAGCCAATGATCTTTCCCCTCTGATTGCCTCCAAAGCCAACGTGGCCTCTAGGCTTAAGTTCCAGGCTTTGGAACATATGCCTTCTTCCTGTCATGTGTCGCGAGCAGCCAGAGTCCAGGTACCATGACTGGTGTTTCTAATTTGCTGCTAAAGATATCTGCAACATGTATTATTTTATCCTTAGGTACCCAGATTTTCTTGGGTCCTGATTTGTTAGATTTACCAAAACTCTGGTTGAATTTTGGTTTCACAGAATACTTGCTGCTAGTATATTTAATATCATGTGTGTGACCATACACAAAATGTGAGTTCAGAGGAGTGTGTTTAATAGTTAAATCCATGGCATTCTTTGGTGTAGGAACCTTACCTTGGTATCCTATTCCCTTTCTGCCGTTTCTGCTAACTCCATAGATCATTGAAGCCATTTTGCTTCTATCTATGCTTTTAGCAAGGAACTTCTGAAAGTTATGATCACACTCCTTGATGATCTCATCAGCGCTGCTGGGAGTTTCAGAAATTGTTTCCTTCTGAGAGTTTTGTAAAACATTTTCTAACTTTGAAATTTTATTTTTCAGCTCAGAATTTTCCAATTTAAGACTCTCAGTTTTATCAGAGTCAGATTCAAGATTCCTTTTCAGGTTTCTGAATTTAACTCTAATCTGCTGGTACCTTTCCAGAATTTCGTTAAGGCTTTCAGCAAGTTCAGCCTTAGTAAAATTAATTGCAAAGTCAAGAAATACCTCTTCAGTGTCTGATTCTGAGTCTGATTCAGAAGCTTCACTGTCTTCTGAAATGTTGGCCATGAGAGCTATGTTTGCTCTCTCATCATCTGATTTTGAGTCAGCTTCAGACGAGTCAGAGTCATCCTATGTAGCCATGAGACTTTTCTTCTTTTCTCTTCCAAACTTCTTTTTGGGCTTTTCCCTCTGAAGCTTCGGACAGTCACTCTTGTAGTGTCCTTGCTCATTGCATTCATAGCAGATGATGTCCTTGGTGTTTGGCTTTCTGCTTCCTGAGGAGCCTTCAGATCTTCTGTATCCAGAGGAAGAATCTGACCTTCTGTATCTGGAAGAGGACTCATTCTGATCAGATCTTCTAGGATTCCTGAACTTCCTTTGCCTCTGCTTCCATAGTTGGTTCACTCTTCTAGAGAGGAGGGAAAGTTCGTCTTCTTCTGATGAGGATCCATCAGATGTTTCTTCAACTGCCTGCAAAACTTTAGAATCAGATTTTTTGTTAGATTTTAATGCTAAAGGCTTACCTTGGATCTGAGGTTCATCAGCTTCCAGCTCTATCTCGTGACATCTGAGGGAGCTGATAAGTTCCTCCAGAGAAATTTTGTTGAGATCTTTAGCTAGCTTCAGCGCTGTAACCATTGGCCTCCACTGTTTTGGCAAGCTTCTGATGATCTTCTTGACATGATCAGCAGTAGAGTATCCTTTGTCCAGAACCTTGAGACCAGCCACCAGAATTTGGAATCTTGAGAACATTGTTTCAATGGATTCACTTTCTTCCATTTTGAATGCCTCATACTTCTGAATGAGTGCAAGAGCTTTAGTTTCTTTGACCTGAATGTTGCCTTCATGCGTCATTCTGAGTGAGTCAAACATGTTCTTTGTTGTGTCTCTGTTAGAGATCTTTTCATATTCAGCGTAAGAGATGGCGCTGGGAAGAATGGTTCTGGCCTTGTGGTGATTTTTGAATTCACGCTTTTGTTGATCAGACATTGCTTTCCTGTCAATCTTCTGACCGCTTTCATTCACTGGATGCGTGTATCCATCTGTCACCATGTCCCACAGATCAACATCATGTGCTAGAAAGAAGCTTTCAATTCTGTCTTTCCAGTAATCAAAATTTTCTCCATCAAAGACTGGAGGTTTGCCGCTGAATCTGTCTCTGTCTTCATTGTTGTCATTGCTGGTGTGTTGATAAGTTCCTGCCATTGTGTTTTTCTGACGCTGGATCTTGTACTGACACGGTTAAGTGTTTTAGCTCAGAACCAGGCGCTCTGATGCCAATTGAAGAAGTGAAAAACACAAGAAGGGGGGTTGAATTTTAAAAACTTGAAATCAATTGCAGTCAACACGGTATTTTTATCCTGGTTCGTTTGATCTCAAACTACTCCAGTCCACCCGTCAAGGTGATTTCGCCTCTCTCCAACGAGGTCTTAATCCACTATATTCAACTGAATATTACAACTGCTTTAACAACTGCTAAAGCCTTCTTGAGTCAAACCACAAACTGGTTTCTCAAGGAAATACTTTCTTACAGAAAAATGAAATCTAAGTGTGTTGAATGTTTTCTACAAAAACTATTTATCACAACTGTGATACTACACACGTTAAGCTTATGAGAACTAGAGTGCTAAAATAATTGAGTAAAGAATTTGAGAGCTTTAGCAAACTGAGAGTGAGGAAGATGATGAATAGCTTTAGGCGTGTAGAGAGTTGTAGAGCATTAGCCAATTCAATCTTCACTAACTTGTTTATATAGCATTGGAAAATGGTACGTTGGAGTCAGTTAATTCCGTTTCAATGCCAATAACATTCTTTCCAAATTGAGAAGATCTTTCTTTGGAATAATGTCGTTGATAATAAAGTATCTTGAAAGCACAGTACCGTTGCCACTTAAGTGTGTTCTGGCTTTGGCTTATTCTGACGCTGCTAGGTGCTGATGAGTTGTTGTTTTCTTGATCAGAGTTCAGATTGTTATGCGCAGATCTGTTCATCAAGCTTCAGCGTAAGCACATGTTGATCTTTTGATTCTGGAATCTGATATAACATCCTCTGATGCTGAAGTTGATATTTCATCTTCTGATGCTGATGATGATATTCTCTTATTGATACCCATCAGAGTTTCTGTAAAACAGAATGTAATTTTTAGGTAGCATATATGTCTTACATGTATCATACAATTAATATATCTTTGCATTTTGTTATCATCAAAACTTAAACTTAGGGTAGTAGATTCAAACTTTGTTCTAACAACTATCATTCATTGGACTACAAATCTCAACAATAAACTATCACCCTTAATGAAGTGACTACCAACCATAAGATTACAAATCTCAACAATGAACTATCTCTCTTAATAAAGTGACTACCATCCATTGGAGTACAAATCTCAATAGTGAACTATCTTTTCTAATGAGGAGACTACCATTCATCGAAGTACAAATCTCAACAAAGAGCTATCTCCGTTAATGAAAAGACTACCATCTATTGGAGTATAAATCCCAACAATGAACAAAATCCCTTATTGAAGAGACTACCATCCATTGGAATAAAAATCTGAACAACGAATTATTTCCCTTAATGAATATTCTACCATCCATCGGAATACAAAATTCATTAACGAACTATCTCCCTTAATGAAGTAACTACCATCCATTGGATTGCAAATTTCAACAACGAACTATCTCCTTTGACGAGGAGACTACCTTCCATTGAAGTACAAATTTAAACAATGAATTATCTCCCTTAATCAGGAGACTATCATCAATCGGAGTACAAATCTCAACAACGAACTATCTCCCTTAATGAAAAGACTACCATCTATTGTAGTACTAATATCAACAACAAACTATTTATTAATGAAGAGACTACCATTCATTGGTGTACAAATCTAAACAATAAACTATCACCCTTTATGAAGTGACTACCATCCATAGGAGTACAAATCTCAACAACGAAATATCTTCCTTAATAAAGAGACTAAAATCCATTGGAGTACAAATATCAACAACGAACGATCTCCTTTAATAAGGAGACTACCATTTATTGAATTACAAATCTCAACAACGAATTATCACCCTTAGTCAGGAGACTATCATCCATTGGAGTAAAAATCTCAACAATGAACTATCTCCGTTAATAAAGAGACTACTATCCATTGGATTATAAATCCAAACAATGAAAAATCTCCCTTATTGAAGAGACTACCATCCATTGGAGTAAAAATCTCAACAACGAATTATCTCCCTTAATGAAGATACTACCATCCATCAGAATACAAATTTCATTAACGAACTATCTCCCTTAATGAATTAACTACCATCCATTGGATTACAAATCTCAACAACGAACTATCTCCTTTGATGAGGAGACAACCTTCCATTGAAGTACAAATTTCAACAATGAATTATTTCCCTTAATCAGGAGACTATCATCCATCGGAGTACAAATCTCAACAACGAACTATCTCCCTTAATGAAGAGACTACCATCTATTGATGTACAAATCATAACAATGAACAATCTTCCTTAATGAATAGACTAACCTCCATTAGAGTAAAAATCTCAACAACAAACTATCTCCCTTATTGAAGAGACTACCATCCATTGGAGTACAAATATCAACAACAAACTATCTCTAAATGAATATACTACCATTCATTTGATTGCAAATCTCAACAATAAATAATCACCCATAATGAAGTGACTACCATCCATCGGAGTACAAATCTCAACAAAGAAGTATCCCTCTTAATAAAGAGAATACCATCCATTGGAGTAGAAATCTCAACAACGAAATATCTCCTTTCATAAGGAGACTACCATCCATTGAAGTACAAATCTCAACAATGAACTATCTCCCTTATGGAAGAAACTACCATCCATTGGAGTATAGATTTCAACAACGAACTATCTCCCTTAATGAATAGACTACCATCCATTGGAGTAAAAATATCAACCACGAACTATCTCCCTTAATGAATAGACTACCATCCATCGGAGTACAAATCTCCACAACGAACTATCCCTTTTAATAAAGAGAATACCATCCATTGGAGTACGAATCTCAACAATGAACTATCTCCTTTATTAAGGAGACTACCATCCATCGGAGTATAAATCTCAACAACGAACTATCTCCCTTAATGAAGAGACTATCATCCATCGGAGTACAAATATCAAAAACGAACTATCTCCCTTAATGAATAGACTACCATCCTTCGGAGTACAAATATCAACAATGAACTACCTCCATTAATTAAGAGACTATCATCCATTGGAGTACAGATATCACCAATAAACTATCTCCTAATGAAGAGACTACCATTCATTGGAGTACAAATCTCAACAATAAACTATCACCCTAAATGAAGTGACTACCATCTATAGGAGTACAAATCTCAACAGCGATGTATCTCGCTTAATAAAGAGACTACGATACAATGGAGTACAAATCGCAACAGCGAACTATCTCCTTTAATGAGGAGACTACCCTTCATCGAAGTACAAATCTCAACAAAAAATTATCCCCCTTTATAAGGAGACTATCATCCATCGGAGTAAAAATCTCAACAATGAACTATCTCCATTAATGAAGAGACTACCATCCATTGGTGTATAAATCCCAACACTGAACAATCTCCCTTATTGAAGAAACTACCATCCATTGGAGTAAAAATCTCAACAATGAATTATCTCCCTTAATGAAGATACTACTATCCATTGGAATACAAATTTCAACAACGAACTATCGCCCTTAATAAAGTGACTACCATCCATTGGAGTACAAATCTAAACAACGAACTATCTCCTTTAATGAGGAGACTACCTTCCATTGAAGTACAAATTTCAACAACGAATTATCTCCCTTAATAATGAGACTATCATCCATTGGATTATAAATCTCAACAACAAACTATATCCCTTAATGAAGAGACTACCATCTATTGGAGTAAAAATATTAACAATGAAAAATCTCCCCTAGTGAAGAGACTAACATCCATTGGAGTAAAAATCTCAACAACGAACTATCTCCCTTAATGATGATACTACCATCCATCGGAATACAAATTTCAACAACGAACTATCTCCCTTAATGAAGTGACTACCATTCATCGAAGTACAAATATCAACAACGAATTAACTCCCTTTATAAGGAGACTATCATCCATCGGATTAAAAATCTCAACAATGAACTATCTCCGTTAATGAAGAGACTACCATCCATTGGAGTATAAATCCCAACACTGAACAATCTCCCTTATTGAAGAAACTACCATCCATTGGAGTAAAAATCTCAACAATGAATTATCTCCCTTAATGAAGAAACTACCATCCATCGGAATAATAATATCAACAACGAACTATCTCCCTTAATGAAGTGACTACCATCCATTGGAGTACAAATCTAAACAACGAACTATCTCTTTTAATGAGGAGACTACCTTCCATTGAAGTACAAATTTCAACAACGAATTATCTCCCTTAATCATGAGACTATCATCCATTGGAGTACAAATCTCAACAACAAACTATATCCCTTAATGAAGAGACTACCATCTATTGGACTACAAATATTAACAATGAACAATCTCCCCTATTGAAGATACTAACATCCATTGGAGTAAAAATCTCAACAACGAACTATCTCCCTTTATGAAGATACTACCATCCATCGGAATACAAATCTCAAAAATGAACTATTTCCCTTTATTAAAAGACTACCATCCATTGTAATTACAAATTTCAACAATGAACTATCTCCCTTAATAAAGAGGCTGTCATACATTGGACTCGAAATATCAATAATCAATTATCTCCCTTAATGAAGAGACAACCATCCAATGGAGTACAAATTTCCACAATGAACTATCTCCCTTAATGAAGAGACTACCATCCATTGGGGTAAAAATATCAACCACGAACTATCTCCCTTAATAAAGAGACTACCATCCATCAGAGTACAAATCTCAACAACAAACTATATCCCTTAATGAAGAGACTACCATCCACCGGAGTACAAATCTCAACAATGAACTATCTCCTCTAATGAATATACTACCATCCATCGGAGTACAAATAATAACAACGAACAATCTCCCTAAACGAAGAAACTACCATCCATTGGAGTACAAGTATCAACAACAAACTATCTCTAAATGAAGAGACTACCATTCATTGGATTACAAATCTCAACAATAAACAATCACCCTTAATGAAGTGACTACCATCCATTGGAGTACAAATCTCAAAAACGAACTATCCCTCTTAATGAAGAGAATACCATCCATTGAAGTACAAATCTCAACAATGAACTATCTCCCTTAATCAGGAGATTATCATCCATCGGAGTACAAATATCAACAACGAACTATCTCCCTTAATGAAGATACTACCATCCATTCGAGTAGAAATATCAACAACTAACTATCTCCCCTAATAAAGAGACTACCATCTATCGGAGTACAAATCTCAACAACGAACTATCTCCCTTATTGAAGAGACTATCATCCATCGGAGTTCAAATCTCAACAACAAACTATCTCCCTTAATGAATAGACTACCATCAATCGGAGTACAAATCTTAACAATGAACTACCTCCATTAATGAAGAGACTACCATCCATTGGAGTATAAATATCAACAACAAACTATCTATTAATAAAGAGACTACCATTCATTGGAGTACAAATCTCAATAATAAACTATCACCCTTAATGAAGTGACTACCATCCATAGGAGTACAAATCTCAACAACGAACTATCTCCCTAAATAAAGTGACTACCATCCATTAGAGTACAAATCTCAACAGCAAACTATCTCATTTAATAAGGAGACTACCGTTCATCGAAGTACAAATCTCTATAACGAACTATCTCCGTTAATGAAGAGACTACCATCCATTGGAGTATAAATCACAACAATGAACAATCTCTCTAATTAAAGAGACTACCATCTATTGGAGTAAAAATCTCAACAACGAATTATCTCCCTTAATGATGATACTACCATCCATCGGAATACAAATTTCAACAACGAACTATCTCCCTTAATGAAGTGACTACCATCCATTAGATTACAAATATAAACAACGAACTATCTCCTTTAATGAGGAGACTACCTTTCAATCAAGTACAAATTTCAACAACGAATTATCTCCCTTAATCGGGAGACTATCATCCATTGGAGTACAAATCTCAACAACAAACTATATCCCTTAATGAAGAGACTACCATCTATTAGAGTACAAATATTAACAATGAACAATCTCCCCTAGTGAAGAGACTAACATCCATTGGAGTAAAAATCTCAACAACGAACTATCTCCCTTAATGAAGATACTACCATCCATCGGAATACAAATCTCAACAACGAACTATTTTCCTTTATTAAAATACTACCATCCATTGTGATTACAAATTTCAACAATGAACTATCTCCCTTAATAAATAGACTATCATACATTGGACTCGAAATATCAATAATCAATTATCTCCCTTAATGAAGAGACAACCATCCATTGGAGTACAAATTTCCATAATGAACTATCTCTCTTAATGAAGAGACTACCATCCATTGGGGTAAAAATATCAACCACGAACTATCTCCCTTAATAAAGAGACTACCATCAATTAGAGTACAAATATCAACAACAAACTATCTCCCTTAATGAAGAGACTACCATCCATCGGAGTACAAATCTCAACAACGAACTATCTCCCTTAATGAATAGACTACCATCTATCGGAGTACAAATACTAACAACGAACAATCTCCCTAAACGAAGAAACTACCATCCATTGGAGTACAAGTATCAAAAACAAAATATATCTAAATGAAGAGAGTACCATTCATTGGAGTACAAATCTCAATAATAAACAATCACCCTTAATGAAGTGGCTACCATCCATTGGAGTACAAATCTCAACAACAATCTATCCCTCTTAATGAAGAGAATACCATCCATTGGAGTACAAATCTCAACAATGAACTATCTCCTTTAATGAGGAGACTACCATCCATTGAAGTACAAATCTCAACAATGAACTATCTCCCTTAATCAGGAGATTATCATCCATCGGAGTACAAATCTCAACAATGAACTATCTCCCTTAATGAAGATACTACCATCCATTCGAGTAGAAATATCAATAACTAACTATCTCCCCTAATAAAGAGACTACCATCTATCGGAGTACAAATCTCAACAATGAACTATCTCCCTTAATGAAGAGACTATCATCCATCGGAGTACAAATCTCAACAACAAACTATCTCCCTTAATGAATAGACTACCATCCATCGGAGTACAAATCTTAACAATAAACTACCTCCATTAACGAAGAGACTACCATCCATTGGAGTACAAATATCAACAACAAACTATCTATTAATGAAGAGACTACCATTCATTGGAGTATAAATCTCAACAATAAACTATCACCTTTAATGAAGTGACTACCATCCATAGGAGTACAAATCTCAACAACGAACTATCTCGCTAAATAAAGTGACTACCATAAATTAGTGTACAAATCTCAACAGCGAACTATCTCATTTAATTAGAAGACTACCAATCAGTGAAGTACAAATCTCAACAATGAACTATCTCTGTTAATGACGAGACTACCATCCATTGGAGTATAAATCACAACAATGAACAATCTCTCTTATTAAATAGACTACCATCTATTGGAGTAAAAATATCAACAACGAATTATCTCCCTTAATGAAGATACTACCATCCATCGGAATACAAATTTAATTAACGAACTATCTCCCTTAATGAAGTAACTACCATCCATTGGAGTAGAAATATCAGCAACTAACTATCTCTCTTAATAAAGAGACTACCATCCATCGGATTACAAATCTCAACAATGAACTATCTCCCTTAATGAAGAGACTATCATCCATCGGAGTACAAATCTCAACAACAAATTATCTCCCTTAATGAATAGACTACCATCCATCAGAGTACAAATATCAACAATAAATTATCCCTTAATGAAGAGACTACCATTCATTGGACTATAAATCTCAACAATAAACTATCACCCTTAAAGAAGTGACTACCATCCATAAGAGTAAAAATCTCAACAACGACCTATCTCACTTAATAAAGTGACTACCATCCATTGGAGTACAAATCTCAATAGTGAACTATCTCCTTTAATGAGGAGACTACCATTCATCGAAGTACAAATCTAAACAAAGAACTATCTCCATTAATGAAAAGACTACCATCCATTGGAGTATAAATCCCAACAATGAACAAGATCCATTATTGAAGAGACTACCATACATTGGAATAAAAATCTCAACAACGAATTATTTCCCTTAATGAATATGCTACAATCAATCGGAATACAAATTTCATTAACGAACTATCTCCCTTAATGAAGTAACTACCATCCATTGGATTGCAAATTTAAACAACGAACTATCTCATTTGACAAGGAGACTACCTTCCATTGAAGTACAAGTTTAAACAATGAATTATCTCCCTTAATCAGGAGACTATCATCCATCGGAGTACAAATCTCTTTGAACGAACTATCTCCCTTAATGAAAAGACTACCATCCATTGGAGTACAAATATCAACAACAAACTATCTATTAATGAAGAGACTACCATTCATTGGAGTACAAATCTAAACAATAAACTATCACCCTTTATGAAGTGACTACCATCCATAGGAGTACAAATCTCAACAACAAAATATCTCCCTTAATAAAGAGACTACCATCCATTGGAGTACAAATATCAACAACGAACTATCTCCTTTAATGAGGAGACTACCATTCATTGAAGTACAAATCTCGACAACGAATTATCACCCTTAGTCAGAAGACTACAATCCATTGGAGTACAAATATCAACAACAAACTATCTCTAAATGAATAGACTACCATTCATTGGATTGCAAATCTCAACAATAAACAATCACCTTTAATGAAGTGACTACCATCGATTTGAGTAAAAATCTCAACTAAGAAGTATCCCTCTTAAGGAAGAGAATACCATCCATTGGAGTACAAATCTCAACAATGAACTATCTCCTTTAATAAGGAGACTACCATCCATTGAAGTACAAATCTCAACAACGAACAATCTCCCTTAATCAGGAGACTATCATACATCGGAGTACAAATCTCAACAACGAACTATCTCCCTTAATGAAGAAACTACCATCCATTGGAGTATAAATTTCAAAAACGAACTATCCCCATTAATGAATAGACTACCATCCATTGGAGTAAAAATATCAACCACAAACTATCTCCCTTAATGAATAGACTACCATCCATCGGAGTACAAATCTCCACAATGAGCTATCCCTCTTAATAAAGAGAATACCTTCCATTGGAGTACGAATCTCAACAATGAACTATCTACTTTATTAAGGAGACTACCATCCATCGGAGTACAAATCTCAACAACGAACTATCTCCCTTAATGAAGAGACTATCAACCATCGGAGTACAAATATCAACAATGAAATATCTCTGTTAAATAAGAGACTACCATCCATTAGAGTATAAATCCCAACGCTGAACAAACTCCCTTATTGAAGAAACTACCATCCATTGGAGTAATAATCTCAACAATGAATTATCTCCCTTAATGAAGATACTACCATCCATCGGAATAAAAGTTTCAACAACGAACAATCTCCCTTAATGAAGTGACTACCATCCATTGGATTACAAATCTCAACAACAAACTATATCCCTTAATGAAGAGACTACCATCTTTTTGAGTACAAATATTAACAATGAACAATCTCCCCTAGTGAAGAGACTAACATCCATTGGAGTAAAAATCTCAACAACGAACTATTTCCCTTAATGAAGATACTACCATCCATCGGAATACAAATCTCAACAACGAACTATTTCCCTTTATTAAAAGACTACCATCCATTGTGATTACAAATTTCAACAATGAACTATCTCCTTTAATGAGGAGACTACCATTCATCGAAGTACAAATCTTAACAACGAACTATCTCCGTTAATGAAGATACTACCATCCATTGGAGTATAAATACCAACCACGAACTATCTCCCTTAATAAAGAGACTACCATCCATTGGGGTAAAAATATCAACCACGAACTATCTCCCTTAATAAAGAGACTACCATCCATCGGAGTACAAATCTCAACATAGAACTATCCCTTTTAATGAAGAGAATACCATCCATTGGAGTACAAATCTCAATAACAAACTATCTCCTTTATTAAGGAGACTACCATCCATTGAAGTACAAATCTCTAAAAATAACTATCTCCCTTAATCAGGAGACTATCATCCATCGGAGTATAAATCTCAACAACGAACTATCTCCCTTAATGAAGTTACTAACATCCATTGGAGTAGAAATATAAACAATTAATTATCTCCCTTAATAAAGAGACTACCATCCATCGGAGTACAAATCTCAAGAACGAACTATCTCCCTTAATGAAGAGACTATCAGCCATCGAAGTACAAATCTCAACAACGAACTATCTCCCTTAACGAATAGACTACCATCCATCGGAGTACAAATCTAAACAATGAACTACCTCCATTAATTAAGAGACTACCATCCATTAGAGTACAAATATCAACAATAAACGATCTCATAATGAAGAGAGTACCATTCATTGGAGTACAAATCTCAATAATAAACTATCACCCTTAATGAAGTGACTACCATCCATAGGAGTACAAATCTCAACAGCGAACTATCTCCCTTAATAAAGAGACTACAATACATTGGAGTACAAATCTCAATAGTGAACTATCTCCTTTAATGAGGAGACTACCATTCATCGAAATGCAAATCTCAACAACGAATTATCTCCCTTTATAAGGAGACTACCATCCATCGGAATACAAATATTAACAATGAACAATCTCCCCTATTGAAGAGACTAACATCCATTGGAGTAAAAATCTCAACAACGACCTATCTCACTTAATGAAGATACTACCATTCATCGTAATACAAATCTCAAGAACAAACTATTTCCGTTTATTAAAAGACTGCCATCCATTGGATTACATATTCAACAATGAACTATCTCCCTTAATAAAGAGACTACCATCCATCAGAGTACAAATATTAACAACAAACTATCTCCCTTAATGAAGAGACTATCATACATTGGAGTCGAAATATGAATAATCAAGTATCTCCCTTAATGAAGAGACAACCATCCATTGGAGTACAAGTTTCAACAACGAACTATCTCCCTTAATGAAGAGACTACCATCCATTGGGGTAAAAATATCAACCACAAACGATCACCCTTAATAAAGAGACTACAATCCATCAGAGTACAAATATCAACAACAAACTATCTCCCTTAATGAAGAGACTACTATCCATCGGAGTACAAATCTCAACAACGAACTATCTCCCTTTATGAATAGACTTCCATCCATCGGAGTACATATACTAACCACAAACTATCTCCCTAAATAAAGAAACTACCATCCATTGGAGTACAAGTATCAACAACAAACTATCTCTAAATGAAGAGACTACCATTCATTGGATTATAAATCTCAACAATAAACAATCACCCATAATTAAGTGACTACCATCCATTGGTGTACAAATCTCAACAACGAACTATGCCTCTTAATGAAGAGAATACCATCCATTAGAGTACAAATCTCCACAACGAACTATCTCCTTTAATTAGGAGACTACCATCCATTGAAGTACAAATCACAACAATAAACTATCTCCCTTAATCAGGAGACTATCATCCATCGGAGTACAAATCTCAACATCGAACTATCTCCATTAATGAAGATACTACCATCCATTGGAGTAGAAATATCAACAACTATCTATCTCCCCTAATAAAGAGACTACCATCTATCGAAGTACATATCTCAACAACGAACTATATCCCTTAATGAAGAGACTATCATCCATCGAAGTACAAATCTCAACAACAAACTATCTCTGTTAATGAATTGACTACCATCCATCGGAGTACAAATCTCAACAAAGAACTACCTCCATTAATGATGAGACTACCATCCATTGGAGTACAAATATCAACAACAAACTATCTATTAATGAAGAGAATACCATCCATCGGAGTACAAATCTCAATAATAAACTATCACCCTTAATGAAGTGCTACCATCCATAGTAGTACAAATCCCAACAATGAACAATCTCCCTTATTAAAGAGACTTCCATCCATTGGAGTAAAAATCTCAACAACGAATTATCTCCTTTAATGAAGATACTACCATCCATCGGAATAAAAATTTAATTAACGAACTTTCTCCCTTAATGAACTAACTACCATCCATTGGATTAGAAATATCAACGACTAACTATCTCTCTTAATAAAGAGACTACCATCCATCGGAGTACAAATCTCAACAACGAAGTATCTCCCTTTATGAATAGACTACCATCCATCGGAGTACAAATACCAATAATAAACTATCTTTTAATGAAGAGACTACCATTCATTGGAGTACAAATCTCAACAATAAACTATCACCCATAATGAAGTGAGTACCATCCATAGGAGTAAAAATCTCAACAACGAACTGTGTCCCTTAATAAACTGACTACCATCCATTGGAGTACAAATATCAACAGCGAACTATCTCCTTTAATGAGGAGAATACCATTCATCGAAGTAAAAATCTCAACAACAAACTATCTCAGTTATTGAAGAGACTACTATCCTTTAGAGTATAAATCAAAACAATGAACAAGCTCCCTTATTAAAGAGACTACGATCCATTGGAGTAAAAATCTCAACAATGAATTATCTCCCTTATTGTAGATTCTACCATACATCGGAATACAAATTCCATAAAACGAACTATCTCCCTTAATGAAGAGACTACCATCCATTGGAGTACAAATATCATCAATAAACTATCTATTAATGAAGAGGCTACCATTCTTTGGAGTAAAAATCTCAACAATAAACTATCACCCTTAATGAAGTGACTACCATCCATAGGAGTACAAATCTCAACAACGAACTATCTCCCTTAATAAAGTGACTACCATCCATTGGAGTACAAATCTCAACAGAGAACTATCTCCTTTAATGAGGAGACTACCATTCATCTAAGTACAAATCTCAACAACGAACTATTTCCGTTAATGAAGAGACTATCATCCATTGGAGTATAAATCCCACCAATGAAAATTCTCCATTATTAAAGAGACTACCATCCATTAGAGTACAAATCTCAACAACGAACTATCTCCGTTAATGAAGATACTAACATCCATTGGAGTATAAGTCCCAACAATGAAAAATCTCCCTTATTAAAGAGACTACCATCCATCGGAGTACAAATCTCAACAATGAATTATCTCCCCTAATGAAGAGACTATCATCCATCGGAGTACAAATCTCAACAACGAACTATCTCCCTTAATGAATAGACTACCATCCATCAGAGTACAAATATCAACAATAAACTATCTCTTAATGAAGAGACTACCATTCATTGGAGTAAAAATCTCAAAAATAAACTATCACCCTTAATGAAGTGACTACCATCCATAGTACAAATCTCAACAGCGAACTATCTCCCTTAATAAACAGACTACCATACATTGGAGAACAAATCTCAACAGCAAACTATCTCCTTTAATTAGGAGACTACCTTTCATCGAAGTACAAATCTCAACAACTAACTATCTCCATTTATAAGGAGACTATCATTCATTGGAGTAAAAATCTCAATAATAAACTATCTCCATTAATGAAGAAACTACCATCCATTAGAGTAAAAATCTCAACAATGAATTATCTCGCATAATGAAGATACTACCATCCATCGGAATACAAATTTCAACAACAAACTATCTCCCTTAATGAAGTGACTACCATCCATTGGATTACAAATCTAAACAACAAACTATCTCCTTTAATTAGGAGACTACCTTCCATTAAAGTACAAATTTTAACAACGAATTATCTCCCTTAATCAGAAGACTATCATCCATTGGAGTACAAATCTCAACAACAAACTATCTCCCTTAATTAAGAGACTACCATCTATTGGAGTACAAATATTAACAATGAACAATCTCCCCTAGTGAAGAGACTAACATCCATTGGAGTAAAAATCTCAACAACGAACTATCTCCCTTAATGAAGATACTACCATCAATCAGAATACAAATCTCAACAACGAACTATTTCCCTTTATTAAAATACTACCATCCATTGGATTATAAATTTCAACAATGAACTATCTCCCTTAATAAAGAGACGACCATCCATCAGAGTACAAATATTAACAATAAACTATCTCCCTTTAATAAAGAGACTATCATACATTGGAGTCAAATCTCTACAAAGAACTATCTCCCTTAATCAGGAGACTATCATCCATCGGAGTATAAATCTCAACAAAAAACTATCTCCCTTAATGAAGTTACTAACATCCATTGGAGTAGAAATATAAACAACTACTTATCTCCCTTAATAAAGAGACTACCATCCATCGGAGTACAACTCTCAACAACGAACTATCTCCATTAATTAAGAGACTACCATCCATTGGAGTACAAATATCAATAATAAACTATCTCTTAATGAAGAGACTACCATTCATTGGAGTACAAATATCAACAATAAACTATCATCCTTAATGAAGTGACTACCATCCATAGGAGTACAAATCTCAACAGCGAATTATCTCCCTTAATAAAGAGATTACCATACATTGGAGTAAAAATTTCAACCGAACTATCTCCTTTAATTAGGAGACTACCATTCATCGAAGTATAAATCTCAACAACGAATTATCTCCCTTTATAAGGAGACTATCATCCATCGGAGTAAAAATCTCAACAATGAACTATCTCCGTTAATGAAGATACTACCATCCATTGGAATACAAATTTCAATAACGAACTATCTCCCTTAATGAAGGGACTACCATCCATTGGGTTACAAATCTCAACAACGAACTATCTCCTTTAATGAGGAGACTACCTTCCATTGAAGTACAAATTTCAACAACGAATTATCTCCCTTAATCAGGAGACTATCATCCACTGGAGTACAAATCTCAATAATAAACTATCTCCCTTAATGAAGAGACTACCATATATTGGAGTACAAATATTAAAAATGAACAATCTCCCCTAGTGAAGAGACTACCATCCATCGGAGTACCAATCTCAACAACGAACTATCTCTCTTAATGAAGTAACTACCATCCATTGGATTACAAATCTCAACAACGAACTATCTCCTTTGATGAGGAGACAACCTTCCATTGAAGTACAAATTTCAATTATGAATTATCTCCCTTAATCAGGAGACTATCATCCATTAGAGTACAAATCTCAACAAGAAACTATCTCCATTAATGAAGAGACTACCATTGATTGGAGTACAAATATCAACAACAAACTATCTATTAATGAAGAGACTACCAATCATTGAAGTACAAATATCAACAATAAACAATCACCCTTAATGAAGTGACTACCATCCATAGGAGTAAAAATCTCAACAACGAACTATCTCCCTTAATAAAGGGACTACCATCCATTGGAGTACAAATCTCAATAATAAACTATCTCCCTTAATGAAGAGACTATCATCCATCGAAGTACAAATCTCAACGACGAACTATCTCCCTTAATGAATAGACTACCATCCATCAGAGTACAAATATCAACAATAAACTATCTCTTAATGAAGAGACTACCATTCATTGGAGTACAAATCTAGAAAATAAACTGTCACCCTTAATGAAGTGACTACCATCCATAGGAGTACAAATCTCAACAGCGAACTATCTCCCTTAATAAAGAGACTACCATACATTGGAGTACAAATCTCAACAATGAACTATCTCATTTAATGAGGAGACTACCTTTCATCGAAGTACAAATCTCAACAATGAATTATCTCCCTTTATAAGGAGACTATCATTCATCGGAGTAAATATCTCAACAATGAACTATCTCCATTAATGAAGAAACTACCATCCATTAGAGTAAAAATCTCAACAATGAATTATCTCCCTTAATGAAGATACTACCACCCATCGGAATACAAATTTCAACAACAAACTATCTCCCTTAATGAAGTGACTACCATCCATTGGATTACAAATCTAAACAACAAACTATCTCCTTTAATTAGGAGACTACCTTCCATTGAAGTACAAATTTCAACAACGAATTATCTCCCTTAATCAGGAGACTATCATCCATTGGAGTACAAATCTCAACAACAAACTATCTCCCTTAATTAAGAGACTACCATCTATTGGAGTACAAATATTAACAATGAACAATCTCCCCTAGTGAAGAGACTAACATCCATTGGAGTAAAAATCTCAACAACGAACTATCTCCCTTAATGAAGATACTACCATCCATCAGAATACAAATCTCAACAACAAACTATTTCCCTTTATTAAAATACTACCATCCACTGGATTATAAATTTCAACAATGAACTATCTCCCTTAATAAAGAGACTACCATCCATCATAGTACAGATATTAACAACAAACTATCTCCCTTAATGAAAAGACTATCATCCATTGGAGTCGAAATATCAATAATCAATTATCTCCCTTAATGAAGAGACAACCATCCATTGGAGTACAAATTTCAACAACGAACTATCTCCCTTAATGAAGAGACTACCGTCCATTGGGTTAAATATATCACCCACGAACTACCTCCCTTAATAAAGAGAATACCATCCATCAGAGTACAAATCTCAACATCAAACTATCTCCCTTAATGAAGAGACTACCATCCATCGGAGAACAAATCTCAACAACGAACTATCTCCCTTAATGAAGTAACTACCATCCATTGGATTACAAATCTCAACAACGAACTATCTCCTTCATTAAGGATACTACCATCCATTGAAGTACAAATCTCTATAAAGAACTATCTCCCTTAATCAGGAGACTATCATCCATCGGAGTATAAATCTCAACAACAAACGATCTCCCTTAATGAAGTTACTAACATCCATTGGAGTAGAAATATAAACAACTAATTATCTCCCTTAATAAAGAGACTACCATCCATCGGAGTACAACTCTCAACAACGAACTATCTCCATTAATTTAGAGACTACCATCCATTGGAGTACAAATATCCATAATAAATTATCTCTTAATGAAGATGTTACCATTCATTGGAGTACAAATATCAACAATAAACTATCATCCTTAATGAAGTGACTACCATCCACAGGAGTACAAATCTCAACAACGAACCATCTCCCTTAATAAAGAGACTACCATACATTGGAGTACAAATCTCAACAGCGAACTATCTCCTTTAATGAGGAGACTACCATTCATCGAAGTACAAATCTCAACAACGAATTATCTCCCTTTATAAGGAGACTATCATCCATTAGAGTAAAAATCTCAACAATGAACTATTTCCGTTAATGAAGATACTTCCATCCATCGGAATACAAATTTCAACAACGAACTATCTCCCTTAATGAAGTGACTACCATCCATTGGGTTACAAATCTCAACAACGAACTATCTCCTTTAATGAGGAGACTACCATCCATTGAAGTACAAATTTCAACAACGAATTATCTCCCTTAATTAGGAGACTATCATCCATTGGAGTACAAATCTCAACAACAAACTATCTCCCTGAATGAAGAGACTACCATATATTGGAGTACAAATATTATCAATGAACAATCTCCCCTAGTGAAGAGACTACCATCCATTGGAGTACAAATCTCAACAACGAACTATCTCCCTTAATGAAGTAACTACCATCCATTGGATTACAAATCTCAACAACGAACTATCTCCTTTGATGAGGAGACTACCTTCCATTGAAGTACAAATTTCAATAATGAATTATCTCCCTTAATCAGGAGACTATCATCCATTAGAGTACAAATCTCAACAACAAACTATCTCCATTAATGAAGAGACTACTATCGATTGGAGTACAAATATCAACAACAAACTATCTATTAATGAAGAGACTACCATTCATTGGAGTACAAATCTCAACAATAAACTATCACCCTTAATGAAGTGACTACCATCCATAGGAGTTCAAATCTCAACAACGAACTATCTCCCTTAATAAAGTGACTACCATCCATTGGAGTACAAATCTCAACAGCAAAATATCTCCTTTAATGAGGAGACTACCATTCATCGAAATACAAATCTCAACAACGGACTATCTCCATTAATGAAGAGACTAACATCCATTGGAGTATAAATCCCAACAATTAACAATCTCCCTTATTAAAGAGACTACCATCCATTAGAGTATAAATCTCAACAACGAACTAGATCCGATAATGAAGAGACTAACAACCATTGGAGTATAAATCTCAACAATGAACAATCTCCCTTATTAAAGAGACTACCATCCATCGGAGTACAAATCTCAATAATGAACTATCTCCCTTAATGAAGAGACTATCATCCATCGGAGTATAAATATCAACAACGAACTATCTCCCTTAATGAATAGACTACCATCCATAAGAGTACAAATATCAACAATAAACTATCTCTTAATTAAGAGACTACCATTCATTGGAGTACAAATCTCAAAAATAAACTATCACCCTTAATGAAGTGACTACCATCCATAGGATTACAAATCTCAACAGCGAACTATCTCCCTTAATAAAGAGACTACCATACATTGGAGTACAAATCTCAACAACGAACTATCTCCTTTAATGAGGAGACTAACTTTCATCAAAGTACAAATCTCAACAACGAATTATCTCCCTTTATAAGGAGACTATCATTCATCGGAGTAAAAATCTCAATAATGAACTATCTCCATTAATGAAGAAACTACCATCCATTAGAGTAAAAAACTCAACAATGAATTATCTCCCTTAATGAAGATACTACCATCCATCGAAATACAAATTTCAACAACAAACTATCTCCCTTAATGAAGTGACTACAATCTATTGGATTACAAATCTAAACAACGAACTATCTCCTTTAATTAGGAGACTACCTTCCATTGAAGTACAAATTTCAACAACGAATTATCTCCCTTAATCAGGAGACTATCATCCATTGGAGTACAAATCTCAACAACAAACTATCTCCCTTAATTAAGAGACTACTATCTATTGGAGTACAAATATTAACAATGAACAATCTCCCCTAGTGAAGAGACTAACATCCATTGGAGTAAAAATCTCAACAACGAACTATCTCCCTTAATGAAGATACTACCATCCATCAGAATACAAATCTCAACAATGAACTATTTCCCTTTATTAAAATACTATCACCCATTGGATTATAAATTTCAACAATGAACTATCTCCCTTAATAATGAGACTACCATCCATTAGAGTACAAATATTAACAATAAACTATCTCCTTTAATGAAGAGACTATCATACATTGGAGTCGAAATACCAATAATGAATTATCTCCCTTAATGAAGAGACTACCATCCATTGGGTTAAAAATATCACCCACGAACTACCTCCCTTAATAAAGAGACTACCATCCATCAGAGTACAAATCTCAACATCAATATCTCCCTTAATGAAGAGACTACCATCCATCGGAGTACAAATCTCAACAACGAACTATCTCCCTTAATGAAGTAACTACCATCCAATGGATTACAAATATCAACAACGAACTATCTCCTTTGATGAGGAGACTACCTTCCATTGAAGTACAAATTTCAATAATGAATTATCTCCCTTAATCAGGAGACTATCATCCATTGAAGTACAAATCTCAACAACAAACTATCTCCATTAATGAAGAGACTACCGTCGATTGGAGTACAAATATGAACAACAAACTATATATTAATGAAGAGACTACCATTCATTGGAGTACAAATCTCAACAATAAACTATCAACCTTAATGAAGTGACTACCATCCATAGGAGTACAAATCTCAACAACGAACTATCTCCCTTAATAAAGTGACTACCATCCATTGGAGTACAAATATCAACAGCGAACTATCTCCTTTAATAAGGAGACTACCATTCATCGAAGTACAAATCTCAACAACAAAATATCTCCGTTAATGAAGATACTACCATCTATTGGAGTATAATTATCAACCATGAACTATCTCCCTTAATAAAGAGACTACCATCCATCAGAGTATAAATCTCACCATCAAATGATCTCCCTTAATGAAGAGACAACCATCCATCGGAGTACAAATCTCTACAAAGAACTATCTCCCTTAATCAGGAGACTATCATCCATCGGAGTATAAATCTCAACAACAAACTATCTCCCTTAATGAAGTTATTAACATCCATTGGAGTAGAAATATAAACAACTAATTATGTCCCTTAATAAAGAGACTACCATCAATCGGAGTACAACTCTCAACAACGAACTTTCTCCAGTAATTAGGAGACTACCATTCATTGGAGTACAAATATCCACAATAAACTATCTCTTAATGAAGAGAATACCATTCATTGGAGTACAAATATAAACAATAAACTATCATCCTTAATGAAGTGACTACCATCCCTAGGAGTACAAACCTCAACAACGAACTATCTCCCTTAATAAAGAGACTACCATACATTGGAGTACAAATTTCAACAGCGAACTATCTCCCTTAATGAGGAGACTATCATCCATCGGAGTAAAAATCTCAACAATGAACTATCTCTTTTAATGAAGATACTACCATCCATCGGATTACAAATTTCAACAACGAACTATCTCCTTTAATGAGGAGACTACCTTCCATTGAAGTACAAATTTCAACAACGAATTATCTCCCTTAATCAGGAGACTATCATCCATTGGAGTACAAATCTCAACAAAAAACTATCTCCCTTAATGAAGAGACTACCATATATTGGAGTACAAATATTAACAATGAACAATCTCCCCTAGTGAAGAGACTAACATCCATTGGAGTAAAAATATCAACAACGAACTATCTAACTTAATGAAGATACTACCATCCATCGGAATACAAATCTCAACAGTGAACTATCTCCTTTAATGAGGAGACTACCATTCATCGAAGTACAAATCTCAACAACAAATTATCTCCCTTTATAAGGAGACTATCATCCATCAGAGTAAAAATATCAACAATGAACTATCTCCGTTAATGAAGATACTACCATCCATCGGAATACAAATTTTAACATTGAACAATCTCCCCTAGTGAAGAGACTAACATCGATTGGATTAAAAATCTCAACAACAAACTATCTCACTTAATGAAGATACTACCATCCATCGGCATACAAATCTCAACAACAAACTATTTCCATTTATTAAAAGACTGCCATCCATTGGATTACAAAATTCAACAATGAACTATCTCCCTAATGAAGAGACTATCATACATTGGAGTCGAAAATATCAATAATCAAGTATCTCCCTTAATGAAGAGACAACCATTCATTGGAGTACAAATTTCAACAACGAACTATCTCCCATAATGAAGAGTCTACCATCCATTGGGGTAAAAATATCGACCACAAACTATCTCTATTAATAAAGAGACTACAATCCATCAGAGTACAAATCTCAACAACAAACTATCTCTCTTAATGAAGAGACTACTATCCATCGGAGTACAAATCTCAACAACGAACTATCTCCCTTTATGAATAGATTTCCATCCATCGGAGAACAAATACTAACAACGAACTATCTCCCTAAATGAAGAAACTACCATCCATTGGAGTACAGGTATCAACAACAAACTATCTCTAAATGAAGAGACTACCATTCATTTGATTATAAATCTCAACAATAAACAATCACCCATAATGAAGTGACTACCATCCATTGGAGTACAAATCTAAACAACGAACTATCCCTCTTAATAAAGAGAATACCATCCATTGGAGTACAAATCTCAACAACGAACTATCTCCTTTAATGAGGAGACTACCATCCATTGAAGTACAAATCAGAACAATGAACTATCTCCATTAATCAGGAGACTATCATCCATCGGAGTACAAATTTAAACAACGAACTATCTCCCTTAATGAAGATACTACCATCCATTGGAGTAGAAATATAAACAACTATCTATCTCCCCTAATAAATAGACTACCATCTATCGAAGTACAGATCTCAACAACGAAGTATATCCCTTAATGAAGAGAGTATCATCCATCAGAGTACAAATCTCAACAATAAACTATCTCCCTTAATGAATAGACTACCATCCGTCGGAGTACAAATATCAACAATGAACTACCTCCATTAATGAAGAGACTACCATCCATTGGAGTACAAATATCAACAACAAACTATCTATTAATGAAGAGACTACCATCCATCAGAGTACAAATATCAACAATAAACTATCACCCTTAATGAATTGTCTACCATCCATAGGAGTACAAATCACAACAACGAACTATCTCCCTTAATAAAGTGACTACCATCCATTGGAGTACAAGTATCAACAAAAAACTATCTCTAAATGAAGAGACTACCATTCATTGGATTATAAATCTCAACAATAAACAATCACCCATAATGAAGTGACTACCATCCATTGGAGTAAAAATCTCAACAACGAACTATCCCTCTTAATGAAGAGAATACCATCCATTGGAGTACAAATCTCAACAACTAACTATCTCCTTTAATGAGGAGACTACCATCTATTGAAGTACAAATCACAACAATGAACTATCTCTCTTCATCAGGAGACTATCATCCATCGGAGTACAAATTTAAACAACGAACTATCTCCCTTAATGAAGATACTACCATCCATTGGAGTAGAAAAATCAACAACTATCTATCTCCCCTAATAAAGAGACTACCATCTATCGAAGTACAAATCTCAACAACGAACTATCTCCCTTAATGAAGAGAGTATCATCCATGGGAGTAGAAATCTCAACAATAAACTATCTCCCTTAATGAATAGACTACCATCCGTCAGAGTACAAATATCAACAATGAACTACCTCCATTAATGAAAGACTACCATCCATTGGAGTACAAATATCAACAATAAACTATCTATTAATGAAGAGACTACCATCCATCGGAGTACAAATATCACCAATAAACTATCACCCTTAATGAATTGTCTACCATCCATAGGAGTACAAATCTCAACAACGAACTATCTCCCTTAATAAAGTGACTACCATCCATTGGAGTACAAGTATCAACAAAAAACTATCTCTAAATGAAGAGACTACCATTCATTGGATTATAAATCTCAACAATAAACAATCACCCATAATGAAGTGACTACCATCCATTGGAGTACAAATCTCAACAATGAACTATCCCTCTTAATGAAGAGAATACCATCCATTGGAGTACAAATCTCAACAACGAACTATCTCCTTTAATGAGGAGACTACCATCTATTGAAGTACAAATCACAACAATGAACTATCTCCCTTCATCAGGAGACTATCATCCATCGGAGTACAAATTTAAACAACGAACTATCTCCCTTAATGAAGATACTACCATCCATTGGAGTAGAAAAATCAACAACTATCTATCTCCCCTAATAAAGAGACTACCATCTATCGAAGTACAAATCTCAACAACGAACTATCTCCCTTAATGAAGAGAGTATCATCCATGGGAGTAGAAATCTCAACAATAAACTATCTCCCTTAATGAATAGACTACCATCCGTCGGAGTACAAATATCAACAATGAACTACCTCCATTAATGAAAGACTACCATCCATTGGAGTACAAATATCAACAATAAACTATCTATTAATGAAGAGACTACCATCCATCGGAGTACAAATATCAACAATAAACTATCACCCTTAATGAAGTGACTACCATCCATAGGAGTACAAATCTCAACAACGAACTATCTCCCTTAATAAAGTGACTACCATCCATTGGAGTACAAGTATCAACAAAAAACTATCTCTAAATTTAGAGACTACCATTCATTGGATTATAAATCTCAACAATAAACAATCACCCATAATGAAGTGACTACCATCCATTGGAGTACAAATCTCAACAACGAACTATCCCTCTTAATGAAGAGAATACCATCCATTGGAGTACAAATCTCAACAACGAACTATCTCCTTTAATGAGGAGACTACCATCTATTGAAGTACAAATCACAACAATGAACTATCTCCCTTCATCAGGAGACTATCATCCATCGGAGTACAAATTTAAACAACGAACTATCTCCCTTAATGAAGATACTACCATCCATTGGAGTAGAAAAATCAACAACTATCTATCTCCCCTAATAAAGAGACTACCATCTATCGAAGTACAAATCTCAACAACGAACTATCTCCCTTAATGAAGAGAGTATCATCCATGGGAGTAGAAATCTCAACAACAAACTATCTCCCTTAATGAATAGACTACCATCCGTCGGAGTACAAATATCAACAATGAACTACCTCCATTAATGAAAGACTACCATCCATTGGAGTACAAATATCAACAATAAACTATCTATTAATGAAGAGACTACCATCCATCGGAGTACAAATATCAACAATAAACTATCACCCTTAATGAAGTGACTACCATCCATAGCAGTACAAATCTCAACAACGAACTATCTCCCTTAATAAAGTGACTACCATCCATTAGAGTACAAGTATCAACAAAAAACTATCTCTAAATTTAGAGACTACCATTCATTGGATTATAAATCTCAACAATAAACAATCACCCATAATGAAGTGACTACCATCCATTGGAGTACAAATCTCAACAACGAACTATCCCTCTTAATGAAGAGAATACCATCCATTGGAGTACAAATCTCAACAACGAACTATCTCCTCTAATGAGGAGACTACCATCTATTGAAGTACAAATCACAACAATGAACTATCTCCCTTCATCAGGAAACTATCATCCATCGGAGTACAAATTTAAACAACGAACTATCTCCCTTAATGAAGATACTACCATCCATTGGAGTAGAAAATCAACAACTATCTATCTCCCCTAATAAAGAGACTACCATCTATCGAAGTACAAATCTCAACAACAAACTATCTCCCTTAATCAAGAGAGTATCATCCATGGGAGTAGAAATCTCAACAACAAACTATCTCCCTTAATGAATAGACTACCATCCGTCGGAGTACAAATATCAACAATGAACTACCTCCATTAATGAAAGACTACCATCCATTGGAGTACAAATATCAACAATAAACTATCTATTAATGAAGAGACTACCATCCATCGGAGTACAAATATCAACAATAAACTATCACCCTTAATGAAGTGACTACCATCCATAGGAGTAGAAATCTCAACAACGAACTATATCCCTTAATAACGTGACTACCATCCATTGGAGTACAAATCTCAACAACGAACTATCTCCTTTAATGAGGAGAGTACCATTCATCTAAGTACAAATATCAACAACGAACTATCTCCGTTAATGAAGAGACTACCATCCATTGGAGTATAAATCCCAACAATGAACAATCTCCCTTATAAAAGAGACTTCCATCCATTGGAGTAAAAATCTCAACAACGAATTATCTCCCTTAATGAAGATACTACCATCCATCGGAATACAAATTTAATTAACGAACTTTATCCCTTAATGGAGTAACTACCATCCATTGGAGTAGAAATATCAACAACTAACTATCTCTCTTAATAAAGAGACTACCATCCATCGGAGTAAAAATCTCAACAATGAACTATATCGCTTAATAAAGAGACTATCATCCATCGGGGTACAAATATCAACAATAAACTATCACCCTTAATAAAGTGACTACCATCCATAGGAGGAAAAATCTCAACAACAAACTATCTCCCTTAATAAAGTGACTACCATCCATTGGAGTACAAATCTCAACAGTGAACTATCTCCTTTAATGAGGCGAGTACCATTCATCTAAGTACAAATCTCAACAACGAACTATCTCTGTTAATGAAGAGACTACCATCCATTGGAGTATAAATCCCAACAATGAACAATCTCCCTTATAAAAGAGACTTCCATCCATTGGAGTAAAAATCTCAACAACGAATTATCTCCCTTAATGAAGATACTACCATCAATCGGAATACAAATTTAATTAACGAACTTTCTCCCTTAATGGAGTAAGTACCATCCATTGGAGTAGAAATATCAACAACTAACTATCTCTCTTAATAAAGAGACTACCATCCATCGAAGTACAAATCTCTACAACGAACTATCTCCCTTAATGAATAGACTACCATCCATCGGAGTACAAATATCAACAATAAACTATCTTTTAATAAAGAGACTACCATTCATTGGAGTACAAATCTCAACAATAAACTATCACCCTTAATGAAGTGAGTACCATCCATAGGAGTAAAAATCTCAACAACGAACTATCTCCCTTAATAAACTGACTACCATCCATTGGAGTATAAATCTCAAATGCGAACTATCTCCTTTAATGAGGAGACTACCATTCATCGAAGTACAAATCTCAACAACAAACCATCTCAGTTAATGAAGAGACTACCATCATTTAAAGTATAAATCAAAACAATGAACAAGCTCTGTTATTGAAGAGACTACCATCCATTGGAGTAAAAATCTCAACAATGAAATATCTCTATTAATGAAGATTCTACCGTCCATCGGAATACAAATTCCATAAAACGAACTATCTCCCTTAATGAAGTAACTACCATCCATTGGATTACAAATTTCAACAACTAACTATCTCTCTTAATAAAGAGACTACCATCCATCATAGTACAACTCTCAACAACGAACTATCTCCCTTAATGAATAGACTACCATCCATCAGAGTACAAATACCAACAATAAACTATCTTTTAATGAAGAGACTACCATTCATTGGAGTACAAATCTCAACAATAAACTATCACCCTTAATGAAGTGAGTACCATCCATAGGAGTAAAAATCTCAACAACGAACTATCTCCCTTTATAAACTGACTACCTTCCATTGGAGTACAAATCTCAACAACGAACTATCTCCTTTAATGAGGAGACTACCATTAATCGAAGTAAAAATCTCAACAACGAATTATATCAGTTAATGAAGAGACTACCATCCTTTAGAGTATAAATCAAAACAATGAACAAGCTCCCTTATTGAAGAGGCTACCATCCATTGGATTAAAAATCTCAACAATGAATTATCTCCCTTAATGAAGATTCTACCTTCCATCGGAATACAAATTCCATAAAACAAACTATCTCCCTTAATGAAGAGGCTACCATTCATTGGAGTACAAATCTCAATAGTAAACTATCACCCTTAATGAAGTGACTACGATCCATAGGAGTACAAATCTCAACAACGAACTATCTCTCTTAATAAAGTGACTACCATCCATTGGAGTACAAATCTCAACAACGACTTATCTCCTTTAATGAGGCGAGTACGATTCATCTAAGTACAAATCTCAACATCGAACTATCTCTGTTAATGAAGAGACTACCATCCATTGGAGTATAAATCCCAACAATGAACAATCTCCCTTATAAAAGAAACTTCCATCCATTGGAGTAAAAATCTCAACAACGAATTATCTCCCTTAATGAAGATACTACCATCCATCGGAATACAAATTTAATTAACGAACTTTCTCCCATAATGGAGTAAGTACCATCCATTGGAGTAGAAATATCAACAACTAACTATCTCTCTTAATAAAGAGACTACCATCCATCGGAGTACAAATCTCTACAAGGAACTATCACCCTTAATGAATAGACTACCATCCATCGGAGTACAAATATCAACAATAAACTATCTTTTAATGAAGAGACTACCATTCATTGGAGTACAAATCTCAACAATAAACTATCACCCTTAATGAAGTGAGTACCATCCATAGGAGTAAAAATCTCAACAACGAACTATCTCCCTTAATAAACTGACTACCATCCATTGGAGTATAAATCTCAAATGCGAACTATCTCCTTTAATGAGGAGACTACCATTCATCGAAGTACAAATCTCAACAACAAACCATCACAGTTAATGAAGAGACTACCATCATTTAAAGTATAAATCAAAACAATGAACAAGCTCTGTTATTGAAGAGACTACCATCCATTGGAGTAAAAATCTCAACAATGAAATATCTCTATTAATGAAGATTCTACCGTCCATCGGAATACAAATTCCATAAAACGAACTATCTCCCTTAATGAAGTAACTACCATCCATTGGATTACAAATTTCAACAACTAACTATCTCTCTTAATAAAGAGACTACCATCCATCATAGTACAACTCTCAACAACGAACTATCTCCCTTAATGAATAGACTACCATCCATCAGAGTACAAATACCAACAATAAACTATCTTTTAATGAAGAGACTACCATTCATTGGAGTACAAATCTCAACAATAAACTATCACCCTTAATGAAGTGAGTACCATCCATAGGAGTAAAAATCTCAACAACGAACTATCTCCCTTTATAAACTGACTACCTTCCATTGGAGTACAAATCTCAACAGCGAACTATCTCCTTTAATGAGGAGACTACCATTAATCGAAGTAAAAATCTCAACAACGAATTATATCAGTTAATGAAGAGACTACCATCCTTTAGAGTATAAATCAAAACAATGAACAAGCTCCCTTATTGAAGAGGCTACCATCCATTGGATTAAAAATCTCAACAATGAATTATCTCCCTTAATGAAGATTCTACCTTCCATCGGAATACAAATTCCATAAAACAAACTATCTCCCTTAATGAAGAGGCTACCATTCATTGGAGTACAAATCTCAATAGTAAACTATCACCCTTAATGAAGTGACTACGATCCATAGGAGTACAAATCTCAACAACGAACTATCTCTCTTAATAAAGTGACTACCATCCATTGGAGTACAAATCTCAACAACGACTTATCTCCTTTAATGAGGCGAGTACGATTCATCTAAGTACAAATCTCAACATCGAACTATCTCTGTTAATGAAGAGACTACCATCCATTGGAGTATAAATCCCAACAATGAACAATCTCCCTTATAAAAGAAACTTCCATCCATTGGAGTAAAAATCTCAACAACGAATTATCTCCCTTAATGAAGATACTACCATCCATCGGAATACAAATTTAATTAACGAACTTTCTCCCATAATGGAGTAAGTACCATCCATTGGAGTAGAAATATCAACAACTAACTATCTCTCTTAATAAAGAGACTACCATCCATCGGAGTACAAATCTCTACAACGAACTATCACCCTTAATGAATAGACTACCATCCATCGGAGTACAAATATCAACAATAAACTATCTTTTAATGAAGAGACTACCATTCATTGGAGTACAAATCTCAACAATAAACTATCACCCTTAATGAAGTGAGTACCATCCATAGGAGTAAAAATCTCAACAACGAACTATCTCCCTTAATAAACTGACTACCATCCATTGGAGTATAAATCTCAAATGCGAACTATCTCCTTTAATGAGGAGACTACCATTCATCGAAGTACAAATCTCAACAACAAACCATCTCAGTTAATGAAGAGACTACCATCATTTAAAGTATAAATCAAAACAATGAACAAGCTCTGTTACTGAAGAGACTACCATCCATTGGAGTAAAAATCTCAACAATGAAATATCTCCATTAATGAAGATTCTACTGTCCATCGGAATACAAATTCCATAAAACGAACTATCTCCCTTAATGAAGTAACTACCATCCATTGGATTACAAATTTCAACAACTAACTATATCTCTTAATAAAGAGACTACCATCCATCATAGTACAACTCTCAACAACAAACTATCTCCCTTAATGAATAGACTACCATCCATCAGAGTACAAATACCAACAATAAACTATATTTTAATGAGGATACTACCATTCATTGGAGTACAAATCTCAACGATAAACTATCACCCTTAATAAATTGAGTACCATCCATAGGAGTAAAAATCTCAACAACGAACTATCTCCCTTTATAAACTGACTTTCATCCATTGGAGTACAAATCTCAACAGCGAACTATCTCCTTTAATGAGGAGACTACCATTCATCGAAGTACAAATCTCAACAACAAACCATCTCAGTTAATGAAGAGACTACCATCATTTAAAGTATAAATCAAAACAATGAACAAGCTCTGTTATTGAAGAGACTACCATCCATTGGAGTAAAAATCTCAACAATGAAATATCTCTATTAATGAAGATTCTACCGTCCATCGGAATACAAATTCCATAAAACGAACTATCTCCCTTAATGAAGTAACTACCATCCATTGGATTACAAATTTCAACAACTAACTATCTCTCTTAATAAAGAGACTACCATCCATCATAGTACAACTCTCAACAACGAACTATCTCCCTTAATGAATAGATTACCATCCATCAGAGTACAAATACCAACAATAAACTATCTTTTAATGAAGAGACTACCATTCATTGGAGTACAAATCTCAACAATAAACTATCACCCTTAATGAAGTGAGTACCATCCATAGGAGTAAAAATCTCAACAACGAACTATCTCCCTTTATAAACTGACTACCTTCCATTGGAGTACAAATCTCAACAGCGAACTATCTCCTTTAATGAGGAGACTACCATTAATCGAAGTAAAAATCTCAACAACGAATTATATCAGTTAATGAAGAGACTACCATCCTTTAGAGTATAAATCAAAACAATGAACAAGCTCCCTTATTGAAGAGGCTACCATCCATTGGATTAAAAATCTCAACAATGAATTATCTCCCTTAATGAAGATTCTACCTTCCATCGGAATACAAATTCCATAAAACAAACTATCTCCCTTAATGAAGAGGCTACCATTCATTGGAGTACAAATCTCAATAGTAAACTATCACCCTTAATGAAGTGACTACGATCCATAGGAGTACAAATCTCAACAACGAACTATCTCTCTTAATAAAGTGACTACCATCCATTGGAGTACAAATCTCAACAACGACTTATCTCCTTTAATGAGGCGAGTACGATTCATCTAAGTACAAATCTCAACATCGAACTATCTCTGTTAATGAAGAGACTACCATCCATTGGAGTATAAATCCCAACAATGAACAATCTCCCTTATAAAAGAAACTTCCATCCATTGGAGTAAAAATCTCAACAACGAATTATCTCCCTTAATGAAGATACTACCATCCATCGGAATACAAATTTAATTAACGAACTTTCTCCCATAATGGAGTAAGTACCATCCATTGGAGTAGAAATATCAACAACTAACTATCTCTCTTAATAAAGAGACTACCATCCATCGGAGTACAAATCTCTACAACGAACTATCACCCTTAATGAATAGACTACCATCCATCGGAGTACAAATATCAACAATAAACTATCTTTTAATGAAGAGACTACCATTCATTGGAGTACAAATCTCAACAATAAACTATCACCCTTAATGAAGTGAGTACCATCCATAGGAGTAAAAATCTCAACAACGAACTATCTCCCTTAATAAACTGACTACCATCCATTGGAGTATAAATCTCAAATGCGAACTATCTCCTTTAATGAGGAGACTACCATTCATCGAAGTACAAATCTCAACAACAAACCATCTCAGTTAATGAAGAGACTACCATCATTTAAAGTATAAATCAAAACAATGAACAAGCTCTGTTACTGAAGAGACTACCATCCATTGGAGTAAAAATCTCAACAATGAAATATCTCCAATAATGAAGATTCTACTGTCCATCGGAATACAAATTCCATAAAACGAACTATCTCCCTTAATGAAGTAACTACCATCCATTGGATTACAAATTTCAACAACTAACTATATCTCTTAATAAAGAGACTACCATCCATCATAGTACAACTCTCAACAACAAACTATCTCCCTTAATGAATAGACTACCATCCATCAGAGTACAAATACCAACAATAAACTATATTTTAATGAGGATACTACCATTCATTGGAGTACAAATCTCAACAATAAACTATCACCCTTAATAAATTGAGTACCATCCATAGGAGTAAAAATCTCAACAACGAACTATCTCCCTTTATAAACTGACTTTCATCCATTGGAGTACAAATCTCAACAGCGAACTATCTCCTTTAATGAGGCGACTACCATTCATCGAAGTAAAAATCTCAACAACGAATTATATCAGTTAATGAAGAGACTACCATCCTTTAGAGTATAAATAAAAACAATGAACAAGCTCCATTATTGAAGAGGCTACCATCCATTGGATTAAAAATCTCAACAATGAATTATCTCCCTTAATGAAGATTCTACCTTCCATCGGAATACAAATTCCATAAAACAAACTATCTCCCTTAATGAAGAGGCTACCATTCATTGGAGTACAAATCTCAACAGTAAACTATCACCCTTAATGAAGTGACTACGATCCATAGGAGTACAAATCTCAACCACGAACTATCTCCCTTAATAAAGTGACTACCATCCATTGGAGTACAAATCTCAACAGCGAACTATCTCCTTTAATGAGGCGAGTACCATTCATCTATGTACAAATCTCAACAACGAACTATCTCTGTTAATGAAGAGACTATCATCCATTGGAGTATAAATCCCAACAATGAACAATCTCCCTTATAAAAGAAACTTCCATCCATTGGAGTAAAAATCTCAACAACGAATTATCTCCCTTAATGAAGATACTACCATCCATCGGAATACAAATTTAATTAACGAACTTTCTCCCTTAATGGAGTAAGTACCATCCATTGGAGTAGAAATATCAACAACTAACTATCTCTCTTAATAAAGAGACTACCATCCATCGGAGTACAAATCTCTAAAACGAACTATCTCCCTTAATGAATAGACTACCATCCATCGGAGTACAAATATAAAAAATAAACTATCTTTTAATGAAGAGACTACCATTCATTGGAGTACAAATCTCAACAATAAACTATCACCCTTAATGAAGTGAGTACCATCCATAGGATTAAAAATCTAAACAACGATCTATCTCCCTTAATAAACTGACTACCATCCATTGGAGTATAAATCTTAACAGTGAACAATCTCCTTTAATGAGGACACTACCATTCATCGAAGTACAAATCTCAACAACAAACCATCCCAGTTAATGAAGAGACTACCATCATTTAAAGTATAAATCAAAACAATGAACAAGCTCTGTTATTGAAGAGACTACCATCCATTGGAGTAAAAATCTCAACAATGAAATATCTCCCTTAATGAAGATTCTACCATCCATCGGAATACAAATTCCATAAAACGAACTATCTCCCTTAATAAAGTAACTACCATCCATTGGATTACAAATTTCAAAAACTAACTATCTCTCTTAATAAAGAGACTACCATCCATCATAGTACAACTCTCAACAACGAACTATCTCCCTTAATGAATAGACTACCATCCATCAGAGTACAAATACCAACAATAAACTATCTTTTAATGAAGAGACTACCATTCATTGGAGTACAAATCTCAACAATAAACTATCACCCTTAATGAAGTGAGTACCATCCATAGGAGTAAAAATCTCAACAACGAACTATCTCCCTTTATAAACTGACTACCATCCATTGGAGTACAAATCTCAACAACGAACTATCTCCTTTAATGAGGAGACTACCATTCATCGAAGTAAAAATCTCAACAACGAATTATATCAGTTAATGAAGAGACTACCATCCTTTAGAGTATATATCAAAACAATGAACAAGCTCCCTTATTGAAGAGACTACCATCCATTGGAGAAAAAATCTCAACAATGAATTATCTCCCTTAATGAAGATTCTACCTTCTATCGGAATACAAATTCCATAAAAATAAACTATCTCCCTTAATGAATAGGCTACCATTCATTGGAGTATAAATCTCAACAGTAAACTATCACCCTTAATGAAGTGACTATGATCCATAGGAGTACAAATCTCAACAACGAACTATCTCCCTTAATAAAGTGACTACCATCCATTGGAGTACAAATCTCAACAGCGAACTATCTCCTTTAATGAGGCGAGTACCATTCATCTAAGTACAAATCTCAACAACGAACTATCTCTATTAATGAAGAGACTATCATCCATTGGAGTATAAATCCCAACAATGAACAATCTCCCTTATAAAAGAAACTTCCATCCATTGGAGTAAAAATCTCAACAATGAATTATCTCCCTTAATGAAGATACTACCATCCATCGGAATACAAGTTTAATTAACGAACTTTCTCCCTTAATGGAGTAAGTACCATCCATTGGAGTAGAAATATCAACAACTAACTATCTCTCTTAATAAAGAGACTACCATCCATCGGAGTACAAATCTCTACAACGAACTATCTCCCTTAATGAATAGACTACCATCCATTGGAGTACAAATATCAAAAATAAACTATCTTTTAATGAAGAGACTACCATTCATTGGAGTACAAATCTCAACAATAAACTATCACCCTTAATGAAGTGAGTACCATCTATAGGATTAAAAATCTCAACAACGATCTATTTCCCTTAATAAACTGACTACCATCCATTGGAGTATAAATCTTAACAGTGAACAATCTCCTTTAATGAGGACACTACCATTCATCGAAGTACAAATCTCAACAACAAACCATCTCAGTTAATGAAGAGACTACCATCATTTAAAGTATAAATCAAAACAATGAACAAGCTCTGTTATTGAAGAGACTACCATCCATTGGAGTAAAAATCTCAACAATGAAATATCTCCCTTAATGAAGATTCTACCATCCATCGGAATACAAATTCCATAAAACGAAATATCTCCCTTAATGAAGTAACTACCATCCATTGGATTACAAATTTCAAAAACTAACTATCTCTCTTAATAAAGAGACTACCATCCATCATAGTACAACTCTCAACAACGAACTATCTCCCTTAATGAATAGACTACCATCCATCAGAGTACAAATACCAACAATAAACTATCTTTTAATGAAGAGACTACCATTCATTGGAGTACAAATCTCAACAATAAACTATCACCCTTAATGAAGTGAGTACCATCCATAGGAGTAAAAATCTCAACAACGAAATATCTCCCTTTATAAACTGACTACCATCCATTGGAGTACAAATCTCAACAACGAACTATCTCCTTTAATGAGGAGACTACCATTCATCGAAGTAAAAATCTCAACAACGAATTATATTAGTTAATGAAGAGACTACCATCCTTTAGAGTATATATCAAAACAATGAACAAGCTCCCTTATTGAAGACTCTACCATCCATTGGAGAAAAAATCTCAACAATGAATTATCTCCCTTAATGAAGATTCTACCTTCTATCGGAATAGAAATTCCATAAAACAAACTATCTCCCTTAATGAATAGGCTACCATTCATTGGAGTACAAATCTCAACAGTAAACTATCACCCTTAATGAAGTGACTACGATCCATAGGAGTACAAATCTCAACAACGAACTATCTCCCTTAATAAAGTGACTACCATCCATTGGAGTACAAATCTCAACAGCGAACTATCTCCTTTAATGAGGCGAGTACCATTCATCTAAGTACAAATCTCAACAACGAACTATCTCTGTTAATGAAGAGACTACCATCCATTGGAGTATAAATCCCAACAATGAACAATCTCCCTTATAAAAGAAACTTCCATCCATTGGAGTAAAAATCTCAACAACGAATTATCTCCCTTAATGAAGATACTACCATCCATCGGAATACAAATTTAATTAACGAACTTTCTCCCTTAATGGAGTAAGTACCATCCATTGGAGTAGAAATATCAACAACTAACTATCTCTCTTAATAAAGAGACTACCATCCATCGGCGTACAAATCTCTAAAACGAACTATCTCCCTTAATGAATAGACTACCATCCATCGGAGTACAAATATCAAAAATAAACTGTCTTTTAATGAAGAGACTACCATTCATTGGAGTACAAATCTCAACAATAAACTATCACCCTTAATGAAGTGAGTACCATCCATAGGATTAAAAATCTCAACAACGAACTATCTCCCTTAATAAACTGACTACCATCCATTGGAGTATAAATCTTAACAGTGAACAACCTCCTTTAATGAGGACACTACCATTCATCGAAGTACAAATCTCAACAACAAACCATCTCAGTTAATGAAGAGACTACCATCATTTAAAGTATAAATCAAAACAATGAACAAGCTCTGTTATTGAAGAGACTACCATCCATTGGAGTAAAAATCTCAACAATGAAATATCTCCCTTAATGAAGATTCTATCATCCATCGGAATACAAATTCCATAAAACGAAATATCTCCCTTAATGAAGTAACTACCATCCATTGGATTACAAATTTCAAAAACTAACTATCTCTCTTAATAAAGAGACTACCATCCATCATAGTACAACTCTCAACAACGAACTATCTCCCTTAATGAATAGACTACCATCCATCAGAGTACAAATACCAACAATAAACTATCTTTTAATGAAGAGACTACCATTCATTGGAGTACAAATCTCAACAATAAACTATCACCCTTAATGAAGTGAGTACCATCCATAGGAGTAAAAATCTCAACAACGAAATATCTCCCTTTATAAACTGACTACCATCCATTGGAGTACAAATCTCAACAACGAACTATCTCCTTTAATGAGGAGACTACCATTCATCGAAGTAAAAATCTCAACAACGAATTATATTAGTTAATGAAGAGACTACCATCCTTTAGAGTATATATCAAAACAATGAACAAGCGCCCTTATTGAAGACTCTACCATCCATTGGAGAAAAAATCTCAACAATGAATTATCTCCCTTAATGAAGATTCTACCTTCTATCGGAATAGAAATTCCATAAAACAAACTATCTCCCTTAATGAATAGGCTACCATTCATTGGAGTACAAATCTCAACAGTAAACTATCACCCTTAATGAAGTGACTACGATCCATAGGAGTACAAATCTCAACAACGAACTATCTCCCTTAATAAAGTGACTACCATCCATTGGAGTACAAATCTCAACAGCGAACTATCTCCTTTAATGAGGCGAGTACCATTCATCTAAGTACAAATCTCAACAACGAACTATCTCTGTTAATGAAGAGACTACCATCCATTGGAGTTTAAATCCCAACAATGAACAATCTCCCTTATAAAAGAAACTTCCATCCATTGGAGTAAAAATCTCAACAACGAATTATCTCCCTTAATGAAGATACTACCATCCATCGGAATACAAATTTAATTAACGAACTTTCTCCCTTAATGGAGTAAGTACCATCCATTGGAGTAGAAATATCAACAACTAACTATCTCTCTTAATAAAGAGACTACCATCCATCGGCGTACAAATCTCTAAAACGAACTATCTCCCTTAATGAATAGACTACCATCCATCGGAGTACAAATATCAAAAATAAACTGTCTTTTAATGAAGAGACTACCATTCATTGGAGTACAAATCTCAACAATAAACTATCACCCTTAATGAAGTGAGTACCATCCATAGGATTAAAAATATCAACAACGAACTATCTCCCTTAATAAACTGACTACCATCCATTGGAGTATAAATCTTAACAGTGAACAATCTCCTTTAATGAGGACACTACCATTCATCGAAGTACAAATCTCCACAACAAACCATCTCAGTTAATGAAGAGACTACCATCATTTAAAGTATAAATCAAAACAATGAACAAGCTCTGTTATTGAAGAGACTACCATCCATTGGAGTAAAAATCTCAACAATGAAATATCTCCCTTAATGAAGATTCTACCATCCATCGGAATACAAATTCCATAAAACGAAATATCTCCCTTAATGAAGTAACTACCATCCATTGGATTACAAATTTCAAAAACTAACTATCTCTCTTAATAAAGAGACTACCATCCATCATAGTACAACTCTCAACAACGAACTATCTCCCTTAATGAATAGACTACCATCCATCAGAGTACAAATACCAACAATAAACTATCTTTTAATGAAGAGACTACCATTCATTGGAGTACAAATCTCAACAATAAACTATCACCCTTAATGAAGTGAGTACCATCCATAGGAGTAAAAATCTCAACAACGAAATATCTCCCTTTATAAACTGACTACCATCCATTGGAGTACAAATCTCAACAACGAACTATCTCCTTTAATGAGGAGACTACCATTCATCGAAGTAAAAATCTCAACAACGAATTATATTAGTTAATGAAGAGACTACCATCCTTTAGAGTATATATCAAAACAATGAACAAGCTCCCTTATTGAAGAGACTACCATCCATTGGAGAAAAAATCTCAACAATGAATTATCTCCCTTAATGAAGATTCTACCTTCTATCGGAATAGAAATTCCATAAAACAAACTATCTCCCTTAATGAATAGGCTACCATTCATTGGAGTACAAATCTCAACAGTAAACTATCACCCTTAATGAAGTGACTACGATCCATAGGAGTACAAATCTCAACAACGAACTATCTCCCTTAATAAAGTGACTACCATCCATTGGAGTACAAATCTCAACAGCGAACTATCTCCTTTAATGAGGCGAGTACCATTCATCTAAGTACAAATCTCAACAACGAACTATCTCTGTTAATGAAGAGACTACCATCCATTGGAGTATAAATCCCAACAATGAACAATCTCCCTTATAAAAGAAACTTCCATCCATTGGAGTAAAAATCTCAACAACGAATTATCTCCCTTAATGAAGATACTACCATCCATCGGAATACAAATTTAATTAACGAACTTTCTCCCTTAATGGAGTAAGTACCATCCATTGGAGTAGAAATATCAACAACTAACTATCTCTCTTAATAAAGAGACTACCATCCATCGGCGTACAAATCTCTACAATGAACTATCTCCCTTAATGAATAGATTACCATCCATCGGAGTACAAATATCAAAAATAAACTGTCTTTTAATGAAGAGACTACCATTCATTGGAGTACAAATCTCAACAATAAACTATCACCCTTAATGAAGTGAGTACCATCCATAGGATTAAAAATCTCAACAACGAACTATCTCCCTTAATAAACTGACTACCATCCATTGGAGTATAAATCTTAACAGCGAACAATCTCCTTTAATGAGGAGACTACCATTCATCAAAGTACAAATCTCAACAACAAACCATCTCAGTTAATGAAGAGACTACCATCATTTAAAGTATAAATCAAAACAATGAACAAGCTCTGTTATTGAAGAGACTACCATCCATTGGAGTAAAAATCTCAACAATGAAATATCTCCCTTAATGAAGATTCTACCATCCATCGGAATACAAATTCCATAAAACGAACTATCTCCCTTAGTGAAGTAACTACCATCCATTGGATTACAAATTTCAAAAACTAACTATCTCTCTTAATAAAGAGACTACCATCCATCATAGTACAACTCTCAACAACGAACTATCTACCTTAATGAATAGACTACCATCCATCAGAGTACAAATACCAACAATAAACTATCTTTTAATGAAGAGACTACCATTCATTGGAGTACAAATCTCAACAATAAACTATCACCCTTAATGAAGTGAGTACCATCCATAGGAGTAAAAATCTCAACAACGAACTATCTCCCTTTATAAACTGACTACCATCCATTGGAGTACAAATCTCAACAACGAACTATCTCCTTTAGTGAGGAGACTACCATTCATCGAAGTAAAAATCTCAACAACGAATTATATCAGTTAATGAAGAGACTACCATCCTTTAGAGTATAAATCAAAACAATGAACAAGCTCCCTTATTGAAGAGGCTACCATCCATTGGATTAAAAATCTCAACAATGAATTATCTCCCTTAATGAAGATTCTACCTTCCATCGGAATACAAATTCCATAAAACAAACTATCTCCCTTAATGAAGAGGCTACCATTCATTGGAGTACAAATCTCAACACTAAACTATCACCCTTAATGAAGTGACTACGATCCATAGGAGTACAAATCTCAACAACGAACTATCTCCCTTAATAAAGTGACTACCATCCATTGGAGTACAAATCTCAACAGCGAACTATCTCCTTTAATGAGGCGAGTACCATTCATCTAAGTACAAATCTCAACAACGAACTATCTCTGTTAATGAAGAGACTACCATCCATTGGAGTATAAATCCCAACAATGATCAATCTCCCTTATAAAAGAAACTTCCATCCATTGGAGTAAAAATCTCAACAACGAATTATCTCCCTTAATGAAGATACTACCATCCATCGGAATACAAATTTAATTAACGAACTTTCTCCCTTAATGGAGTAAGTACCATCCATTGGAGTATAAATATCAACAACTAACTATCTCTCTTAACAAAGAGACTACCATCCATCGGAGTACAAATCTCTACAACGAACTATCTCCCTTAATGAATAGACTACCATCCATCGGAGTACAAATATAAAAAATAAACTATCTTTTAATGAAGAGACTACCATTCATTGGAGTACAAATCTCAACAATAAACTATCACCCTTAATGAAGTGAGTACCATCCATAGGATTAAAAATCTCAACAACGAACTATCTCCCTTAATAAACTGACTACCATCCATTGGAGTATAAATCTTAACAGCGAACAATCTCCTTTAATGAGGACACTACCATTCATCAAAGTACAAATCTCAACAACAAACCATCTCAGTTAATGAAGAGACTACCATTATTTAAAGTATAAATCATAACAATGAACAAGCTCTGTTATTGAAGAGACTACCATCCATTGGAGTAAAAATCTCAACAATGAAATATCTCCCTTAATGAAGATTCTACCATCCATCGGAATACAAATTCCATAAAACGAACTATCTCCCTTAATGAAGTAACTACCATCCATTGGATTACAAATTTCAAAAACTAACTATCTCTCTTAATAAAGAGACTACCATCCATCATAGTACAACTCTCAACAACGAACTATCTCCCTTAATGAATAGACTACCATACATCAGAGCACAAATACCAACAATAAACTATCTTTTAATGAAGAGACTACCATTCATTGGAGTACAAATCTCAACAATAAACTATCACCCTTAATGAAGTGAGTACCATCCATAGGAGTAAAAATCTAAACAACGAACTATCTCCCTTTATAAACTGACTACCATCCATTGGAGTACAAATCTCAACAACGAACTATCTCCTTTAATGAGGAGACTACCATTCATCGAAGTAAAAATCTCAACAACGAATGATATCAGTTAATGAAGAGACTACCATCCTTTAGAGTATATATCAAAACAATGAACAAGCTCCCTTATTGAAGAGACTACCATCCATTGGAGAAAAAATCTCAACAATGAATTATCTCCCTTAATTAAGATTCTACCATCTATCGGAATACAAATTCCATAAAACAAACTATCTCCCTTAATGAAGAGGCTACCATTCATTGGAGTACAAATCTCAACGGTAAACTATCACCCTTAATGAAGTGACTACGATCCATAGGAGTACAAATCTCAAAAACGAACTATCTCCCTTAATAAATGGACTACCATCCATTGGAGTACAAATCTCAACAGCGAACTATCTCCTTTAATGAGGCGAGTACCATTCATCTAAGTACAAATCTCAACAACGAACTATCTCTGTTAATGAAGAGACTACCATCCATTGGAGTATAAATCCCCACAATGAACAATCTCCCTTATAAAAGAAACTTCCATCCATTGGAGTAAAAATCTCAACAACAAATTATCTCCCTTAATGAAGATACTACCATACATCGGAATACAAATTTAATTAACGAACTTTCTCCCTTAATGGAGTAAGTACCATCCATTGGAGTAGAAATATGTACAACTAACTATTTCTCTTAATAAAGAGACTACCATCCATCGGAGTACAAATCTCTACAATGAACTATCTCCCTTAATGAATAGACTACCATCCATCGGAGTACAAATATCAACAATAAGCTATCTTTTAATGAAGAGACTACCATTCATTGGAGTACAAATCTCAACAATAAACTATCACCCTTAATGAAGTGAGTACCATCCATAGGATTAAAAATCTCAACAACGAACTATCTCCCTTAATAAACTGACTACCATCCTTTGGAGTATAAATCTTAACAGCGAACAATCTCCTTTAATGAGGACACTACCATTCATCGAAGTAGAAATCTCAACAACAAACCATCTCAGTTAATGAAGAGACTACCATTATTTAAAGTATAAATCAAAACAATGAACAAGCTCTGTTATTGAAGAGACTACCATACATTGGAGTAAAAATCTCAACAATGAAATATCTCCCTTAATGAAGATTCTACCATCCATCGGAACACAAATTCCATAAAACGAACTATCTCCCTTAATGAAGTAACTACCATCCATTGGATTACAAATTTCAAAAACTAACTATCTCTCTTAATAAAGAGACTACCATCCATCATAGTACAACTCTCAACAACGAACTATCTCCCTTAATGAATAGACTACCATCTATCAGAGTAAAAATACCAACAATAAACTATCTTTTAATGAAGAGACTACCATTCATTGGAGTACAAATCTCAACAATAAACTATCACCCTTAATGAAGTGAGTACCATCCATAGGAGTAAAAATCTCAACAACGAACTATCTCCCTTTATAAACTGTCTACCATCCATTGGAGTACAAATCTCAACAACGAACTATCTCCTTTAGTGAGGAGACTACCATTCATCGAAGTAAAAATCTCAACAACGAATTATATCAGTTAATGAAGAGACTACCATCCTTTAGAGTATAAATCAAAACAATGAACAAGCTCCCTTATTGAAGAGGCTACCATCCATTGGATTAAAAATATCAACAATGAATTATCTCCCTTAATGAAGATTCTACCTTCCATCGGAATACAAATTCCATAAAACAAACTATCTCCCTTAATGAAGAGGCTACCATTCATTGGAGTACAAATCTCAACAGTAAACTATCACCCTTAATGAAGTGACTACGATCCATAGGAGTACAAATCTCAACAACGAACTATCTCCCTTAATAAAGTGACTACCATCCATTGGAGTACAAATCTCAACAGCGAACTATCTCCTTTAATGAGGCGAGTACCATTCATCTAAGTACAAATCTCAACAACGAACTATCTCTGTTAATGAAGAGACTACCATCCATTGGAGTATAAATCCCAACAATGAACAATCTCCCTTATAAAAGAAACTTCCATCCATTGGAGTAAAAATCTCAACAACGAATTATCTCCCTTAATGAAGATACTACCATCCATCGGAATACAAATTTAATTAACGAACTTTCTCCCTTAATGGAGTAAGTACCATCCATTGGAGTAGAAATATCAACAACTAACTATCTCTCTTAATAAAGAGACTACCATCCATCGGAGTACAAATCTCTACAACGAACTATCTCCCTTAATGAATAGACTACCATCCATCGGAGTACAAATATAAAAAATAAACTATCTTTTAATGAAGAGACTACCATTCATTGGAGTACAAATCTCAACAATAAACTATCACCCTTAATGAAGTGAGTACCATCCATAGGATTAAAAATCTCAACAACGAACTATCTCCCTTAATAAACTGACTACCATCCATTGGAGTATAAATCTTAACAGCGAACAATCTCCTTTAATGAGGACACTACCATTCATCAAAGTACAAATCTCAACAACAAACCATCTCAGTTAATGAAGAGACTACCATTATTTAAAGTATAAATCAGAACAATGAACAAGCTCTGTTATTGAAGAGACTACCATCCATTGGAGTAAAAATCTCAACAATGAAATATCTCCCTTAATGAAGATTCTACCATCCATCGGAATACAAATTCCATAAAACGAACTATCTCCCTTAATGAAGTAACTACCATCCATTGGATTACAAATTTCAAAAACTAACTATCTCTCTTAATAAAGATACTACCATCCATCATAGTACAACTCTCAACAACGAACTATCTCCCTTAATGAATAGACTACCATACATCAGAGTACAAATACCAACAATAAACTATCTTTTAATGAAGAGACTACCATTCATTGGAGTACAAATCTCAACAATAAACTATCACCCTTAATGAAGTGAGTACCATCCATAGGAGTAAAAATCTAAACAACGAACTATCTCCCTTTATAAACTGACTACCATCCATTGGAGTACAAATCTCAACAACGAACTATCTCTATTAATGAGGAGACTACCATTCATCGAAGTAAAAATCTCAACAACGAATTATATCAGTTAATGAAGAGACTACCATCCTTTAGAGTATATATCAAAACAATGAACAAGCTCCCTTATTGAAGAGACTACCATCCATTGGAGAAAAAATCTCAACAATGAATTATCTCCCTTAATTAAGATTCTACCTTCTATCGGAATACAAATTCCATAAAACAAACTATCTCCCTTAATGAAGAGGCTACCATTCATTGGAGTACAAATCTCAAGGTAAACTATCACCCTTAATGAAGTGACTACGATCCATAGGAGTACAAATCTCAAAAACGAACTATCTCCCTTAATAAATGGACTACCATCCATTGGAGTACAAAACTCAACAGCGAACTATCTCCTTTAATGAGGCGAGTACCATTCATCTAAGTACAAATCTCAACAACGAACTATCTCTGTTAATGAAGAGACTACCATCCATTGGAGTATAAATCCCCACAATGAAAAATCTCCCTTATAAAAGAAACTTCCATCCATTGGAGTAAAAATCTCAACAACGAATTATCTCCCTTAATGAAGATACTACCATACATCGGAATACAAATTTAATTAACGAACTTTCTCCCTTAATGGAGTAAGTACCATCCATTGGAGTAGAAATATGTACAACTAACTATCTCTCTTAATAAAGAGACTACCATCCATCGGAGTACAAATCTCTACAATGAACTATCTCCCTTAATGAATAGACTACCATCCATCGGAGTACAAATATCAACAATAAACTATCTTTTAATGAAGAGACTACCATTCATTGGAGTACAAATCTCAACAATAAACTATCACCCTTAATGAAGTGAGTACCATCCATAGGATTAAAAATCTCAACAACGAACTATCTCCCTTAATAAACTGACTACCATCCTTTGGAGTATAAATCTTAACAGCGAACAATCTCCTTTAATGAGGACACTACCATTCATCGAAGTAGAAATCTCAACAACAAACCATCTCAGTTAATGAAGAGACTACCATTATTTAAAGTATAAATCAAAACAATGAACAAGCTCTGTTATTGAAGAGACTACCATACATTGGAGTAAAAATCTCAACAATGAAATATCTCCCTTAATGAAGATTCTACCATCCATCGGAACACAAATTCCATAAAACGAACTATCTCCCTTAATGAAGTAACTACCATCCATTGGATTACAAATTTCAAAAACTAACTATCTCTCTTAATAAAGAGACTACCATCCATCATAGTACAACTCTCAACAACGAACTATCTCCCTTAATGAATAGACTACCATCCATCAGAGTAAAAATACCAACAATAAACTATCTTTTAATGAAGAGACTACCATTCATTGGAGTACAAATCTCAACAATACACTATCACCCTTAATGAAGTGAGTACAATCCATAGGAGTAAAAATCTCAACAACGAACTATCTCCCTTTATAAACTGTCTACCATCCATTGGAGTACAAATCTCAACAACGAACTATCTCCTTTAATGAGGAGACTACCATTCATCGAAGTAAAAATCTCAACAACGAATTATATCAGTTAATGAAGAGACTACCATCCTTTAGAGTATATATCAAAACAATGAACAAGCTCCCTTATTGAAGAGACTACCATCCATTGGAGAAAAAATCTCAACAATGAATTATCTCCCTTAATGAAGATTCTACCTTCTATCGGAATACAAATTCCATAAAACAAACTATCTCCCTTAATGAAGAGGCTACCATTCATTGGAGTACAAATCTCAACAGTAAACTATCACCCTTAATGAAGTGACTACGATCCATAGGAGTACAAATCTCAACAACGAACTATCTCCCTTAATAAAGTGACTACCATCCATTGGAGTACAAATCTCAACAGCGAACTATCTCCTTTAATGAGGCGTGTACCATTCATCTAAGTACAAATCTCAACAACGAACTATCTCTGTTAATGAAGAGACTACCATCCATTGGAGTATAAATCCCAACAATGAACAATCTCCCTTATAAAACAAACTTCCATCCATTGGAGTAAAAATCTCAACAACGAATTATCTCCCTTAATGAAGATACTACCATCCATCGGAATACAAATTTAATTAACGAACTTTCTCCCTTAATGGAGTAAGTACCATCCATTGGAGTAGAAATATCAACAACTAACTATCTCTCTTAATAAAGAGACTACCATCCATCGGAGTACAAATCTCTACAATGAACTATCTCCCTTAATGAATAGACTACCATCCATCGGAGTACAAATATCAAAAATAAACTATCTTTTAATGAAGAGACTACCATTCATTGGAGTACAAATCTCAACAATAAACTATCACCCTTAATGAAGTGAGTATCATCCATAGGATTAAAAATCTCAACAATGAACTATCTCCCTTAGTAAACTGACTACCATCCATTGGAGTATAAATCTTAACAGCGAACAATCTCCTTTAATGAGGAGACTACCATTCATCGAAGTACAAATTTCAACAACAAAACATCTCAGCTAATGAAGAGACTACCATCATTTAAAGTATAAATAAAAACAATGAACAAGCTCTGTTATTGAAGAGACTACCATCCATTGGAGTAAAAATCTCAACAATGAAATATCTCCCTTAATGAAGATTCTACCATCCATCGGAATACAAATTCCATAAAACGAACTATCTCCCTTAATGAAGTAACTACCATCCATTGGATTACAAATTTCAAAAACTAACTATCTCTTTTAATAAAGAGACTACCATCCATCATAGTACAACTCTCAACAACAAACTATCTCCCTTAATGAATAGACTACCATCCATCAGAGTACTAATACCAACAATAAACTATCTTTTAATGAAGAGACTACCATTCATTGGAGTACAAATCTCAACAATAAACTATCACCCTTAATAAAGTGAGTATCATCCATAGGAGTAAAAATCTCAACAACGAACTATCTCCCTTTATAAACTGACTACCATCCATTGGAGTACAAATCTCAACAACGAACTATCTCCTTTAATGAGGAGACTACCATTCATCGAAGTAAAAATCTCAACAACGAATTATATCAGTTAATGAAGAGACTACCATCCTTTAGAGTATATATCAAAACAATGAACAAGCTCCCTTATTGAAGAGACTACCATCCATTGGAGAAAAAATCTCAACAATGAATTATCTCCCTTAATGAAGATTCTACCTTCTATCGGAATACAAATTCCATAAAACAAACTATCTCCCTTAATGAAGAGGCTACCATTCATTGGAGTACAAATCTCAACGGTAAACTATCACCCTTAATGAAGTGACTATGATCCATAGGAGTACAAATCTCAAAAACGAATTATCTCCCTTAATAATGTGACTACCATCCATTGGAGTACAAATCTCAACAGCGAACTATCTCCTTTAATGAGGCGAGTACCATTCATCTAAGTACAAATCTCAACAACGAACTATCTCTGTTAATGAAGAGACTACCATCCATTGGAGTATAAATCCCAACAATGAACAATCTCCCTTATAAAAGAAACTTCCATCCATTGGAGTAAAAATCTCAACAACGAATTATCTCCCTTAATGAAGATACTACCATCCATCGGAATACAAATTTAATTAACGAACTTTCTCCCTTATGGAGTAAGTACCATCCATTGGAGTATAAATATGTACAACTAACTATCTCTCTTAATAAAGAGACTACCATCCATCGGAGTACAAATCTCTACAATGAACTATCTCCCTTAATGAATAGACTACCATCCATCGGAGTACAAATATCAACAATAAACTATCTTTTAATGAAGAGACTACCATTCATTGGAGTACAAATCTCAACTATAAACTATCACCCTTAATGAAGTGAGTACCATCCATAGGATTAAAAATCTCAACAACGAACTATCTCCCTTAATAAACTGACTACCATCCATTGGAGTATAAATCTTAACAGCGAACAATCTCCTTTAATGAGGACACTACCATTCATCGAAGT